>OW240912.1:37020154-37134479 GCA_933207985.1 Pelobates cultripes | reverse complement strand
CTTCTTGAGGAAAGAAAGGTTAAATTACAAGGGAACATCCATAAATCTGCAATAGATATTGTAATCCTGCAGTACCTAAAGTAGCCTATATGTGGTCGTAATCAGTTACTCCACTAATATATGGCTACAAGGTGTCAGTCCAGGAGTATAGGACGTATCTATACAAAATAATAGATCTTTATTGATACTTCTTAAGGGTTAAATTGCTCATGGTGAAAAAGGGAGTACATACAATTTAAGTGAAAACATACAAAAAAAGTAGTTAAAAGAAATAAAGACCTACAGCTATTCTGCTAACTGTATACATGGTACACCATCTCGGCTGAATATTGAAATAGTAACGATGTAATTGTAAACTGTTGCTAATATCTTTTATTGCAACAGTGTATCAGTGTATCAGTAGCCGATATTATTGAGGTGTAAATGTGAAAAATAGAGGATATCCTACTACAATAGATGACTCAAAAGAATATCTAATTGCTTACAGGTGTAAATCAGTAAGAGTGGGAAAAATAAGGAATATTAATGTAGTATTTTTGAAAAGAGGGGGTTAAAAATTGTCAGGGTAGTATGGAGATTATACCAGAGTATTTGGGAGAAAAAACGGCAGTGTTCCTCGAACCAAAAAGTACGGTCGAGATGCTAGCCGAAATAAACCAAGCCCTAATTACAAAATGGTCTTAGAACGAACAATAGTGAAGAACAGCCAGGACCTAAATATACAGAGAGAACGGTCCTCGTATATAAACAGAGCTCATCTAATATCTGTGCAGCACAGCTAGCTTAATGTTATTTATCTAGAGCGTACTCTCTGATAAAAATAGATGCTAGGCTATCTCTAACTCACTCTAAAGTTTCTTGTCCAATATGGCAACGGACCCACGGGTCCCGGCTAGAAGTCTAAGACCTAATCAATATAGAACCCCCTCATCCTCTATATCATTAAAATGCAGAAAGCCGATGTCTTAAGTACACATAAGTATGTCGGTAAAGCCCAACGCGCGTTTCGGCGCAAATATGCACCTTTGTCAAGAGCTAACCGATTATGGAAATAGCGCCACTTTTTAAACCCAAATATACCCGCCTATTTTCGTGACGTCATACTAGTATTCCGACCACACTGTGAGTGACGGTAGTGTAATCTCGGCATGGGGGAGTTAACCCCTACAGTGCCAGGAGAGTAAAATATTTACTCAGTATCCCTGACAATGGATCAGTAGTACGTATATGTAGTTCATCTGTAAAGTCAATTAAGCTGATCATAAAGTAGAAGAAGTGTAGGTATATACCGGAACAAATTAGTTATAGAGTAGATATGAAGAAAGTAAGTAACGAAGAGTCAGTACTAGGACAGGATGGTCAAATAATAATATTGAAAATAAAATAAATTAAGTTCAATTAAATATAAAACAAAGGTGAAGATAAATAGCTCTTGGCCAGGAGTATGAATAAAGCCTATCATTCTCCACAATATTATGGGAAATCCCATAATGAATAAAGTTGGAGAGGAAGTGCTGCTTTAAAGTGTGATAGATTATGATGTAAAATATTAAATATAATCCTGCCACAACAGTGATAATTTATCCCATACAAGTCATAGTAATGTAAATTGAAAATCTAAGCTGTCCACTGACTTGAGAGGTCCTTCAATTATAACTATTCCAGTCACAAAAATAAAAGGGTATATAAATGTGTAAATTTGAATTTTAGATTATATAAATCTATGTTCAGTGTCTGCTACTGCATGCTAGTGTGTTTATTTTTTATATATATATATATATATATATATATATATATATTTTCCTGTTGTGGCACCTTGAAACAAATTCATGAGTAATTCTATGTTTTGTAGAATAAAACTATTTATTGTTTTATATTTTTGTTGTGAGAAAATGTCAAATTGTGAGTTACTTCCTCTATTTGTGCGCATTTCAACAGAAAAGTTCCGCATTATAAAAAACCTATTCCCACGTTGCTATTACCACACTGAACAACTTACCTAAGTTGTATGTTATCATCCATACATTTTCAGATGAGGAGTGCTTATCAATTGCTCATTTGTTTTTGAATACACTGGTAGAATAAAAGATACAATTGCTGCTCCAGTTAATGTAAGTAAACAGGTAACACAGGAGACTGAGAAAACAGTCTTTTCATTTTCATAAGCAATGTATTTACCATTAGACTGCAAGTCATGATCTCATTCCCAGTGAACAATCTGCCTTGGAATACTTGGCAATCCTCTCTTGTGTCTTTGCATATGCAGCTGTGACTCTCTGTGCATATAAATTAGTCCTCCCACAGCTTCCTAATTATCACAAACTATAGCATTTTCAGAGATTGTTGTTCCTGAAAGATGTAATTTTTCACGTTAATTTCTGATTACTTACTTGATATTCTAATTTGTATATTTATATTTGCACACCCTGTATGAATAAACACCAATATAACTGCCATCACCTATGTGTGCTGTTTCCTGATCATCTGTACTTAGATAACCTCACCTCTCAACACTTATCCAGGGGGGGAAAAATAAATGTTTTTTCGGTTCGGCTGAATTTCAGTAATGAGAAAAATTTGGGAAACTAGAACACCAACAGTAAAGGGGACTATGACTGTGACTTTGCTGACATAAAAAAACAGCTACAATATTGCCTCACCTAACATGGGGAGCAATATTAACTGCAGAATTTTAATTTTAAATGTTTTATTCACTGCCAGATTTTAAAATACTTTTACAAATTTAGCAATAACTTTGAAGGGTGTGTGACAAATTGGATCTTAACTAGCGGATGATGACGCCTCAAGTATTAAAAAGAAGAGCAGGATAACCCGAGTTGGGAAGACTGAACTTGAGGAAGACTATTTTCTCCATTAATTATGGCAAAATGTGGGGATTCAGAATATTCCCTGTAACAGAAAACACTTGCTTACTTTGGACAGTGGTCAGTGGACATGACAATAACATCTGAGGGACCAGACACAGAGCAGGACACACACTCTTCTTCTCATCCAAATAGCTCATTAGGAGGCAAAAGAGGTTCGGACAGGTAAGCTCTGACCATTTCAGAGGCATTACTGTCACTTTTTCGCTTGCTTCCAATAAACCGCCAAAAGCATTAAACCAAAAGTTAGCAGCTCCACTCTTCTGGGGTTATACTGCCAGTACTGCTGTAAATAGGTGACAACAGCAACATGGTAGATTCACTGAGCACAACTTCCTCAACTAGCATGCTTCACTTTGCTCCAAATCAAGTACTGTGTTAATAAGTCTGTTCCTCCATTATGTCAGGTTGTTAGATCAGAGTGCTACTTTCCCCTTATTCCTAGGATCACACTGGGAGGCTAGAATCAGTTAAGGGCATCATTTCACCCAGACTAGCACTGAGGAGATCTTTCAGGTTCTTGACCACTGCTGCTACATCAGTGTGGAGTGTGCCGCCGGGAACTAATTTGCTGTTTTCCACGATGTCATCTATTGTGCTTATGAGGTGGGTGAAAAGGGGAAAAACTGTACCAAACTGGCATTACTGTGGTTCAAAGTGTCTGTTGTGTCTAAATGGAACTTTCAGTAGCTACCCTGTTATTGTCCAATCATCATGCCCCAGTGGGGAGTCAATGCAAATTGAGTGGGGAAAAGCTAGACTATAGGTTGTCTCTGTTGTTCCAAAATTATTTCCAGGATGTTTCAGAAGCCCTCTTTTGTCTTATAAGCCCTCTTTTCTCTTGCCTCAGGAGTTAGTTAGCCCTCACACTATAGAGGAAATGCCCAAGAATCCTCCTGCAATGCTCATTGATATATTAATAAGTGCATACAGATATTACCACACCTTGTTGTTGTCTTCCTGAGTTGCACCCTTAAGTACAAGAACAGCACAGAACATCACACACCTACAAAGGAACTGTCTCAAAGAACATTTTAGCAGATCCTTCAGTGACCACAAACCCAACATGCAGATGTATGCCTGCCTGCACTCCCAACCAATTTGAATCTTTGTCTACTTGCCTGCAACATGTTTGTTGAAGTATGCTTTTCATTCATCACTTCATTATGTAGCAGGAAAGAGCGACAGCCCTGCTACAGATCCACTTCTAGCATGAAATGCTGCCAAGGCTGGCCACCACCATACATTGGCTCCAGAGGTTGCCGTGTCATCAAGTAGAGGAAATCATGCTAGTAACTAAAAGACTCCATAAATCTGAATTGCACTCACTGAACTACAGCCTTAACCAGCTACTTCACTACTAGCTCACAGTAACTGTATAGCAATGGGGCTATCTTCCTGTTGAAAGGGAATCTCAAAGAAAGTTCATATTTCAGAATGAAGGCCTGTATCAGCTGCTTAAAATGTTCCTTTTATATAATGGAGAATGAAGCTCCCCAATATTATGAGGCTGAATACTACTAACTGTGGTGGTGGTGGTGGGGGAGGAGGTGTCAGCGGTCCTTATGACTCTCACAGGCCATGACACTGCTGCTTATAGTGGATTGGGGAACACAACCCTTTCCCCTACCCTTCTGCACTTTCTTCTTAGGAGTAGAACTTAACATTGATGATGGTGGATTTCTTCATCCTATTACAGTAAATAAGGCATATGAATAATTGTGTATTGTGCAAAGTAACATTGCAAATACATTTTATTTCACTGCTTGCACAATTGCACACAATTGTTTTGCTCCAGTAAAGTAAAATGTATTTTATAACAACTGTATACTGCTATGCTCGTCTCACCCTAGATTCAATGATATAGTCAATGATATAGGTGCTACTCCAACACTGGCACAGCAAGGATAAACACACTGTATCACACCTGTAGCTGAAGCCAACGTTTTTAGAATAATCCTGCATGGAACATTTAGTGGATATCCCCTATCTATCATCATTTTTTTTTTTGCTACCTCTTGATTGTACAGGAGAACCAGTCCATGTGATTGGGCAGATATCTTGTCCATCATGGACATGAATTGGCCCGACCCCAAAAACAAAACAACAACAAAAAACAGCCTATTCTCCATTCCATCTAAAAATCTGAAGTTCTGTTCGCACGATCATCCTCAATTAGGTTGCATTGAAGCTCAGTCCAAAACAAATCTCCAAGTCTAATGGCAAGTATGAAAATAGAACTAATGTGAGCAGGCCTGTAGGAGGCTTGCCAGTGTCATGGCATGTATCACTGGCAATGGCTGAAGGCATGGGTCTGTCAGAAAAATGGTCAAGGCCCAAACCTAACTAAAAGAGGAATTTCGGTCTGGCCTAACTGTACACAAGGTTGACTGGCCACTCTGCGCTGCACAAGCATAGAACACGGTTAAAGCAATCTGCCCATTGACTGAATGCCTTAAGTTTAGTTTGTATAGCAGAAGTACATTGAATAATGTCCTTGCTGAGGAAAAGTCCTAGGAATGTAGGGAGATAAGTATTACAGACCCAACAGATCGATTAGATGCATAAAAAAAATAAAACTAAAACAAATTCCACTTGGGAGAGATACAACCACTTGGCAGTTGTCATTGTTACTGGTGTGTGGAGGTTTTTTTTTAATATCTTATAGATTATTATTTATATCAAGTTTTATTTAATTCAATCAATTGTCTAAAAAGTAAAAACAGTAACTAACACATGGTGACATAATGTGACAGTAATGTGTTATGATTACAATAAATGCATTGGCAAGGGTATGTATTTAAATGTCAATCAAATAAATGTTTCATGCTGTCGTTAAACTACATTATTCCTGAGCTGTATATAAAAAAAATACCAAAACATGTTTTCAGGGAAAATTCAATGTAAAATGGCAAAACGTATTATATTAGTATATCTTAGATGTCAGAAAAAAATGGAGTCATTGCTCTTACAGCTGTATATAAGACATCTCAAACTATGCCACCTCCAGATGTTGATAGCCTACAACTCTCAACGTTCTTTGAATGCAATAGAGGGCCTGAGAGAATCATGGGAGTTGTATTTCAGCAAAATTGGAGAGGTTTGAAATGCCTGATATAAGGCATCAATATTATATTTCCAGTAAAATTCTAAAGATTAAAGACAATGCAAATACAAAGATAATTGGTTTTCACAGTGCAAATAAAGATCTGTCTAATTGTTAATATTTTGGGCTTTAAAGCAATAAATCTGCTTTACAAAAATGACATTATACCACTATTCCTAGTCTTCTAAATCTGTCCATTCTATTTTTTTTTTTTTTTTAAAGGAACACTATAGGGTCAGAAATACAAAAGTGCATTCCTGAACCTATAGTGTTAAAAACACTATTTAACCCCCTGGTCCCCCTTAAATAATTTAAAAACTCACCTTTATTTGTTGAATTAAATTGAGATCATCAGTTCTGATGATCTCAGAAAAGGAGGCAGGGCAGGTCAGGAGGCTGAGCCAAATGCCCTACTGGCCAATCAGCATCTATTCATAGATATGCATTGAATGACTCATGTGGAGACACAATACGTCCGTGCTGAGTGACTGCCACTGGAGGTGTCCCTAGGGAGCAATGTAAACACTGCCTTTTCTCTGAGAAGTCAGTATTTGCAGAAAAAATCCTGCAGGGACTGATTATACTCACCAGAAAAAAACACATTAAGCTGTAGTTGTTCTGGTGACTATAGTGTCCTTTTAATTTATACATCTTACAGTTATGGTTGCATAAATCCAAAGACTATTGAACATTATGAGCTTTTCTTCCTGGTAGCAGTAATATAATGTTATTAGTATTACATGTAGAAAAGGGGATGGCAAATATCAGAAACTAATTAACACACTTTTGCTTTGCATTTATTGCCTTTAGGATCAGAAGACTATAAGGATAGATTCTCCTTCTATGATAAATGTATCATTTCACTTTTTCTTTAAGCTGCGAACATTGACCCATGTCAATAACCCAAAACCTTTATCTTGTTTCAAATAAATGAATAGACATACTTACGTTTAATATATTGGACCTAAGGGCATAGCTTACCATTTGATGGAAATCTAATGCCCCTTAAACCGTTCACTACCTGAGGATTTGCAAATAAATTACTAACAATTTATTTTGTGTGTATGTCTTTTGAGAAGTAATTAGTATGTCTATGTCATTATACACAGGTATCACATTTTAATAAAGGTAAAAATATATCTTTGTTTTTTCTTGTTTACGGGCAGGAAACAAGCTCAAAAGCAGTCCTGTGTGACATGTAGCGGAGTTCCCTGTATCCTGGCTGTATACCTCCACCAAGGACCGCTTCCTAGCTGGAACAGGGGAAAACCTTAGTACTTCTGCCCCAGTCACCATGGCTTGACTGGGGTCCTCCTTGAGCCTCTCTGTACGGAAATAGGATAGGGAACTAGCTCTATTCCCTCCCAGGGACGAAATGACACACAGTCCTGGAAGCTCTAGTCTTTAAAAGGACTTTCCCAGCCTAATCCTCCACGAGCTGAGATAAGGTGCTAAGCAGTGATTATAACCCTTCCCAGTAACTAGACAACACAGAGCTCTGGGAGTTCAACTGATTTTAATGAGCCAAACTCGGCCTTTTATGCACAGACCCCATCAGGGGGTCTCCATTGTATTCAGCACAAGCCCGTCCCAAGTATCTCTGGGCCTGGGAGATAATTGCATTAAACACCGATAAGCTAATTACCTCCCAGGAACAGAGAGGCAAATACAAAATATAAAAACATAAAAATACCCCAAAACATCATAAAAACATAAAATAACCCAACAAATAATACATCTTTAAATAGCCCTGATCTAAGCGTCCAAGTTCTCCAAATAGCGCTCAGATCCATGCAGTGTAGGGGAAACACCACCGTATTAAAGTTCTGACTGGCCACACACGTGGTCCTATGCCCAAAATAGTTCCAGGGAGCTCCTCCGGCCGCAATACGGGGTGCTTCACCTGGCTCTTAAGTAGCGTTTGTTCCCCTTAATCTCAGACACCTTTCCTTCAAAAAGCACTCTCCTGGCGGATTTTTTAAAGTGGTTCAAAACCACGAACCAAGTTGTCCGGGAACAGCAAAGTCACCTCATACCGAAAATAGCTCCATAACGTTTGCGGCAAAGTTCCTCTGAGGTCCCGGGAACCCACAAAGTCCTCATGATGAAATTAGTTCTATAACGGTCGAAGCTATGTACTGCTAGGACTATTCATGGGTTTGGTTCATGCGAACAGCCGCCAGAGAGCTAGAATTCGGTTCTATTCGCAGGAAGGGAAAGTGCCGAACCAGGGGCACCCAGGGGAAGCTACTAATAGCGGCTGGGCAGAGTAACTCCCAAACGGTGTCCCAGACCTGGACATTAGTCAGTGGGCAGGAGGCCGGCTTCCACACTACTCCAGGAGTCCATGGCAAACATATGTGGGAAGGAGCGTTTATCACAATGCAATATTAGCTTACAGTCACCACACCTTTCCCCATAAGTTATCATATTGTCCATAGATTACGTTCCAAATATTGTCACATAGCCCTAACATGTCACAAACAAACACATTAAATACTGTGAGCAGGATATTCAGCATCGGCTCTAGTGCTACTGACACAGACAGGGTTATTTGCTAAAGTGAGAATTTCAAATTTAAGGTCAAAATAAAGCCAAACCTGGAGAAGTTCTCCAAGTCAGTTATGCTCACACACGTTTAATCACCTATCTATTTGTGCCCATCTTTCTCCATTAGCTGGTCGGCATTCTGGCCGCACGTTTTGGTTTTAAAGTGATATATTATGCTAGTGAAATTAGATTACAATAAAAAGAATTACCGTATTTTTCCATGCATAAGACTATGTTTTTTTCTAAATTATTTTAGTCTAAAATTGGGAGTCGTCTTAATCGCGGAATGACACTGCAGGGGTAAAAAAACAAAACACTTGTGTGCGTGGCCTAAGCCAAAATGGCGCCTGCCGCATTTCAGTGTGCCATGGCCCTCACACATACGTGGTGGCCCTCACAAATACCTGGTGTCCCTCCCGCTGATCCACTTCTGAATGCTGTGAAAAAAAGGAAGAGGTCCCTATATGCGTGGGAGCTGCAGCAGACATCAGCACTTACCACCAACAGAGCTCCAGAGACCTGCCACACCATAAAAGGAGCAGCCATATTAAGGTATGCAACACTTCAGGTAGGTCTTGCTTTCTGATTTATATTTATGGAGGAGGAAATGGGGATCAGGGAGCAGAGGGAATACTACTGTGATGTCCCAGCATGCCCTCATGCCCTCACTCCTGTGATGTCCCAGCATGCCCTCACACCACCTGCTATATTGTGGTAGCTGTAGTCTCTCAGCATGCACTATAGAGCCATTAACTTCACAGAGTACCATAGCACAGGGGAGGAATGTGAATCAGAAGTGCGTTGTTCTCCTCAGAAGTCCCCTCTAAAATATCAAAATTGTTCTATTTGATGTTTGAAATATTTATTTCTTAATTTTGGGTTTACAAAATAGGGGTTGTCTTATACGTGGGGGCATGTTATACACAGAAACATACGGCATAATTCCCATGATGCCAGTTATGTATACGTGGTGGTCGGGTCTAAATACACACCGCTGACACATATATATGTTTTCAACATTTAAGGGGTCAATTCCTGCTTTGTGCACAAATGTCACAGACAACCAAGGAAAGAATATGATAGATATGTGAATCTATACCCCTGTTTGTGCATTACCAACTACTTTGGCTACACATTTCACACGTATAAACAGTTAAATAGTGTTTATTCTTTATTGAATTTTGGTGGATTCACAAAAATACCGTCCAGCTGTATAAAGATTAAGAAATTCCATAACATTTAATTTGGACTCCATGGAACTGTATCTTTTATTTTCTAGAAATGTAGCTGATTTTTTTTTAAACCTATTCTTATATAAATTTTCTAAAAGAAGGACTTTTTGCAGGAGTTAACTTCTTCACTGCCACCCTCAACGGCAAACGGACTGAAAATAGAAAATCCAATTAATTCTCCCACACCTACCCAATATTCTACATTTTAACGTCTATCACCATATCGCTCAACACTGGGATATATGTAGATTGGGATAGGTATGCGGGGCTTGAGAGGGGAATCACCGCTGATACGACCCTCGTCACTGGCAATGCCCCTAATGGGTCATGTGAGCCTGGTGTGCTTGACTGACAGCCTGTCTGGCCGGCCCCGAACATACAAGATCATGCAGAGAGCTCTGTTGAAGAACTCTCTGCATGGTTCTAGTGCTCATTCACTGCGCAAGCACATCTAATAATGTGCTTGCGTTGTGTTGCCTGAGGATGGCTCCCTGACGCAGACACCAGGAAACTTAATTGGGACGAAGGGATAGGACCTGAAATCAAGACACCCAATACTTTTGGAAGGCCTGTATCACTGTGCCATTTTATATAAAGCCTATTAATTTTAAGAAACTGATGTACCTTTCAGTGAACGCATTATTAATGCTATTGCTATTTATCTGATTGTATCCATTTATAAAAAAAAGTGTATTGCAGCCAGTAATTTGTCCCTATAAATAGCTTTTTTATATATATATATATATATATATATATTTATAAAACTAGTTATTCAGCAAGCTGCAGGAAGGGGTTGTATGTCAAATTAACAATTTGGCATAGTTAAAATAATTTTTAACAAAGTCTTTCAATTTGCTACATTTAGTTGGAAACAATTATTTTAAAAGATTGCTATTTTCCCATCTGGTGACATCTTTTTGTCCAATTCTATAATTAACGAAATGACAGAATAAAAAAATTAAACAGTCGGAATATTGTCTAGTGAATTTTATTGTACATACCTTTTTGCTTGACAACATAACAAGAGCTGTTTTTAATCTTGTTTGTGCAAAGTTCTTTTTACCCCTCAACTTGACTGTCTAAAAACAGCACTTTGCTATTGTTCTGAATATGTTAATTATTATTTTATAAGGGTGGAAAGAGTTTTAATTATCGAATAATTATAAACTGCATTTGCATATACAATGAACATTTAACCTCTTTACTACCCAGCGGTTTGCAAAAAAAACTTCTCCAGAACCCAAGAAATTTATTTTCCTGGGAAGTATTTTTCATTTCAGTATGCCTCGATAGCACATTATTAAATGGAAACAAAAAAGAAAATTTTGGTTGGTCAGAAATACTTTTAAAAAAAATTCACCAAATAATGAAGTAATAGCAATGAAATAGAGTTGTAAATAAATATATATGTATTGCATAATTATATGTTGTCACATTGTTGTCACGACCTTGCCCATATAACCCTCAATGCAGTCATGTTGCTTCTTTGGACACACCCATACTAAAAAATGCACACACATACAGTATATACACTGATACATGCATGTATCCACACACTCTGATACAGGCACACATATACACATGTTCATGCGCACACGTATACACAGATATTCCAAGTACACACACTGATCAAACTGTTAAAAAGTCACCCACAGATATTCACTGCTGCCACACAGAGACACATGTTCTCAGACACACACATATACACAATGTCAGAGACATATATACCCAATTATACAGACACCAAAATACACTGTCAGACACATATACATGGTGATAGACAGACAATGTCACACCTACAATGCTATTAACACACACTGTCAGACACATACACACATATATATGCAGACAGACACACACTGTCTCACACACACAAGCACTATTTGAAACACAGAAACATTTAACCTGGTGGTGTAGTGGTGATAGTTTGATGTTGCTCCTGACAGCAGCCATCATGCTGCTTTATTTTATGTTGTGCAGTTTGACACAGTAATTGAGCAGGGATGAGTGTGCTGTCTGCTGCCAGGAGTCACAACACACTTGCATTGTGCCTTCAGCCAGCTCTGCCCTCCATACCAGCCTCAGACATCCTCCGTATAGCTTCTCCTCTTGGTGGGAGGATGACTGGGTTGTCCTCTCACTACTGCCAGCAGTTACCATGGGCTAAGGAGCTGTGTAATGCCTTTCACCCATTACCAACCCTTTACTGCAGCCTAATTATCCATCTCACCTTGTAACTGAAGAGTCTACAGCTCTCCTCCTCCCCTGTAATGGAGCTTCCTGTACCTCGGCTCCACCAAGGGCCGCTTCCTAGTTGTAACAGTGGACAAACTGCAGAGCTTCTGCCCCCCAGTCAGTGACTTGACTGGGGTCCTGGAACCTCACCGTCCTGGAGCAGGGTAGGAGACTTGCTCTATCCACTCCAGGGACTGGACGACACACAGTCCTGGAAGCTGGAGTCCTTACAAAGACTTTTCCCGCTGAATCCTCCACGCTGAAACAAGCTGGAACAGTGATTAGCCCTTTCCCCTCCCAGTAACGACACATAGTTCTGGGAGTACAAGCTGGAATGCTTTAATCTGTCCAGATGGCCTGCTTTTATAAAATAGACCCTACAAGGGGTCTCCCACACAAAAAACTGGGAAATCCCTCCCAGGATCCTCTGTGCCTGAGAGCTAATTACCTGAGCAAACACTTATATGTTAATTATTTCTCAGGGACAGAAAATGTAACAATTTACAAAACACCCCAAAATACACATAAAATACATGAAAACCCCACAAAAGTCACATCCCCTGATATCACCGATCTGGGTGACCAACATATCCAATAATCACACAGATTGGTTCAGGGGTTTCGGTTTTCCATGGAAGTCCCGTTTTTGACCATGTGACTTAAGCTCAAAATAGTTCCATGAAATCAGTGCTTGTGGTTGGTCGGTAACATAAAAACAAATAAAATACTGAATGTAGTCTCTATTTGAACCATGGAACTTGTTCCCCTCATCCAGACGAACGATTCCACCGAAAAGTGTTCTTCTAGGATCTACAGAACCGAACACAGGTGATGATGGAAGTCCAGCGGTGTTCAGGAGTTTCAGTGTCCGATTTTAGTTCCATGAACTCGACGACCTTGTGTTCATTCATATGAATTGCGGCCACCAAGACGAACAATTACAACACTGAACAATGAGAAAATATAAACAATATTCAATGGGAAATAAGTGTGGTAGCACTAAGTGCCACAAACCACCTGAGTGGAAACCCCTTACCTCACTCCAACAAATGCAAACATAAAATACATACAATAAAATAGGTGGATCACACTTCTGGATGTATCTGTAAAATATACAAAGCAATATAGCGTAATACTGTCAGTACAAATATTGTGTAGACTAGTGTAGAAGTCAAGTTCTCACAAGCCCAGAGCCAAATCACAACATATGGCTCTCATGGATAGCGTTGTGGGACTTTTCTTAAGGATGTCCCCGTCCTATTACCAGATGACTTTGTGGTAGCTCGGGATGAAAA
Organism: Pelobates cultripes; assembly: GCA_933207985.1. Taxonomy (NCBI): domain Eukaryota; kingdom Metazoa; phylum Chordata; class Amphibia; order Anura; family Pelobatidae; genus Pelobates; species Pelobates cultripes. The sequence goes on along the minus strand of OW240912.1, from coordinate 37,121,176 downwards.
GGAGTAAAGCTGTGCAGGCGAAATGTTGGGTTCAATAGCTAAACTTTATTACTCCAAACTGGAGATTAAAACAGCTGAAAAGCAATCTGATAAAAAAAATCAATTTAAAAGGATGCTAATAAAAAATATATAATAAAACTCTAAGGCTCTACTAGTCCTGGAAAGAGTCTTGCCAATAGGCTAAAAGAGTCCAAAAAAAAATCTGAAACGCATTTCACCCTGTATCAGGGGCTTCCTCAGTCGGTATAAAATGCTTCTGTATGGCTTGGGGGTCTTCTTAAACTTCTCTTTACTTTCACTTCCGGGTTTCAGCTATCGCACGTTGGAACACAGCGTTCGTTCCAACTCTGACGGCATGCGTTCCACTTCTGGGTGGCGTCGCCTGTGTACACGGCTGACGTCACTGGAATGCATACCATACGGGACGTGCGTTCCATCACAGAATTTTTTTTCTATAGTTTAATACCAGCTCGCACTCATTTTCGATTGTTACATTGTGTATTCATGTGAATATATTATGGATGTTAGAATAAACACATATAAATGCTAGTTTGTGATTTTCCATCATAAGTACAATATATAATTCCCATATGTTGATTATACTAATTAAAATGGCTTTTGTCCCAGTAATATTAAAATTTATCATTGCCATAAGATTTTTATTTTATTGATTGATTTATTTATTTATTTATTTTAGTTGTAGGAGTGAAAATCATAATTCCCTTGGAACTATAAAAAAGATAGAAATCACAAGACTGGCATACTCTAGATGGAGTGATATTTAAAATGCCACAGTGTACTAGAGGTGCCGATGATATTTAAAGTGACAGAGTGTTAAAGTGCAAATAGCAAGATCTTCAAATTTATCTTTTTCTGTATGGAAAACATATATAAGATCGGAACACTTTAACTAAAAAGAAGAAGAAATACATATAGTAGGAGTCTATGAATTAAAAGAAATTACACACCTCAAAATCTGACTTTAACCCATGAGGTATTAGGGTATTAAAATTATAAATAAACTTAATTTCTTCTATTCCAATTTTCTTATTAAAATCACCACCTCTCCAATCTTTTTTTATAAGTTTTAAAGGGCAAAAAAATAGATTGTCGGCGTTCTGATTATGATGGATCTTAAAGTGATTAGAGACGCTGTGGGTCTCTAGTCCTTTTTTGATGTTGCGTATGTGCTCAGAGACCCTTATGTGTAGACATCTTGTGGTTCTGCCTATATAAAGCAGATCGCAAGGGCATTTCAGCACATAAATTACTACTTTTTAGAAACACGTTAATTGGTCTCTAATAGTAAACTCCTTGTTGATGTGATCTTTAATATTGATTACATGCCTTTTCTACCTTTTTGTGGACTTACACGCCAGGCAAGTGCCACAGCCATAAAAACCTTTTTTTTGGTTTAGAAAATGCTTCATTATCACTAGACCTTCACTGCTTCGAACTAAGGTTTTTTTTTTTTAAATTTACTGCACCTCTATAAATTATACGTGGTTGGGTTGGCAAGATGTTTCTCAGAACTGGGTCCTCTTGTAGGACATACCAATATTTCTTTATGGTTCTATTTACTTTCTTGTGCTTGCCATTAAAATTGCATATGAAGGGTACTTCCTTAATGTATGTTTGTTGTGTGTTTCTCGGTTTATAAGTTAGTAACTCCCTTCTTAATGTATTCTTAGCTTCTTCCATAGCCACTCTTAGTTCTGTCTAAACTAACTAGTTGATAGCAAAAAGTACAGAGATGGAGATAAACTCAGCTGAGCCCTCAACTATAACACCTAGGGGAATATATTTAATTCATTATTAATATTTGGGGTGATAGAATTTGGTTGGTACACCCTCAATTGTATACAACAAATATTTGTTTACCCCCCACCCACCTCTCCATCCTTTGCCTCTCCTAGCTGTAAATATTTCCATATATCTGCACACCGACCCACCCATGGTACCTGGGAATTCAAAGTGTATTTCAAATTTAAGGACAAAATTGCTAAACTAAGAAGAACTGATTTGTAGAATCTAATACATTTCTAATAAGCTATTTTGTCCTCAATTTTGAAATTCACTTTGAATTTCCAGCAATTTTCACTAAAGTGAATAACCCAGCTTGTGTAACTCACTTAGTTAAAGCATCTGGAGTTAGCATGCTATGTGTACTGTGAGTACAGACACCAGACGCAAAAGATGCACAGAACTGATATTGCCTGCCAGGCAACGATCTATCCACCTGACTGATTGGCAGCTCGAGGGGGTTGTGCCTTACTACACAAAATAAATGTTATTTATCTCTGGAATAAAACTTTTTTTTTTTTTCAGAAGAAAGACTGCAAGAACAGCTGGACAGCCTGGCTTTATAATTTCCTTTACCCTCTTCAGATGTAAGCAAAAGGGCGGACAGGGGAATTTTTTTAATTATTATTATTTTTTCTTTGTGCTCCTTCACACAAACACACTTCATGACAAGCAGTCCCTGTTCACACACATCACACTACAAACAGCTTTGTAGATTAGCACCCTGGGATCTCCTGTTACTTTTTCAGCTGATCTGATTGATATACTTGTGCAGCAGATGTTGGAAGAAAAACAATGATAAAATAACCACAGAGCAACAAACTGCATATATGAGAAATCCTGTAAGTAAACCTCTCAGGTTTTAAAAGTAAGGAATACAATGATTTACCATTACACCGTTGTGATAAGTAAATTATATTACACTGACATACCGTTTAGCTTGTTAGACTATTGCATTATCCTAATATTCTTTTCTTGAATCAACCAAAAATCTTTGTCTTTATAGTACACACGCAAATTGAGAACATGTAATTTAACTGATCGCTAAAAGAGTTTTTTTCAGTGTGTGCCTTTTTGCAATGTGTGAAAATCTATAATGTGTTTAAAGGTAATTATTCCAAAAATATGTTAGGCATAATTACCATTTTAAATTTGCAATGTCTACTGTCACCCACCATGCTAATGTGTGCAGTTACTACGTACTCATAACTATGTGAATACAAATTCTACAAAATAAGGTCGCTAGGAGCATCCATCTGCCTTCTGTAACAGATTGCAAGCACAGGAGCTTATATAGCAATCCAATTATTTTTATTTGCGACAATGGTGCTTGTACATTTTCTTATAAACAAACATTTAAGTGATTTTTAATTTACAGCAATTTGTAAATTCACTGGGGCAGCCGAACCTCAGCAACCCCTCAAAAACCTGTATGACATTTCATTACTGCACTAAAAAGAACACTTGAGGGTGAAGTATGTGATAAGTACACCCATTTGTTTATTACAATATGGTAATAATGAGACTAATCAAATGTTAAAGGAACACTATAGGGTTATGGACACAAACATGTATTACTGACCTTATAGTGTTAAAACACTATCAAGCCCCCTGCCCCCCCCCCCCCCGGACCCCTCTAAATATAATAAAATCGTATCTTTATTCCAGTCTGCTGGTGCTTGATCTGCCCCTAATCTGCCCCTTGGCTGACATTATCAGAAGGAAAGCATTGGATTGTCTGACATCGTCAATTCTGATGATCCCAGGCAAGGAGGTGGATTGGGAGCAGAGCCAAACATTGCCTTGGCCAATCCGAATATCCTTATAGAGATGCATTGAATCAATGCATCTCTATGGGGAAAGATCAGCGTCTCTATGCAGAGTGTGGAGATGTAGCATGTCAGTGCTGCTGGTTGTACGGCACTGACCCAGGAAGCGCCTCTAATACCCATTTAAGGGGTGGACTGGAGTTGTCCCTAGGCTGTATAGTAAACACTGCCTTTTCTCTGAAAAGGCAGTGTTTACAGCAAAAAAACATGCAGGGACTGATTATACTCAATACTATCTTCGATACTTAATACTACATTTAACTACAGCTTAATGCAGTTGTTCTGGTAACTATAGTGTTCCTTTAAGCATCTTACAGATAATACGTTGGTTCTAACTTTTGATTCTCCCTTTTCAGGCAATGATAGAACAAAAGTTGTTCTACGGAAAGACAGACCCAGGGTTTTTCTGTACTGTAAACTATGATGCTATGTTTGGAAACGGTGAATACATATTGCTGTTTGTGGCTTTAATTAACCCCTTCCTACGCTGCAAGTGGTCGCAAATCAACATATAAACTGTGCTAGTAAATATCATTGACTTTTTTCTGACCTCCAAGCAAAGTCATTTTATGATATATGATGGTATGTCTGGCAACTAGTACATTGATCTGATAGAAGCTAAGCTATCAATACTGCCAACAAAAACACATACAGGTATCTCATGCCATTACAAAGAACTAGGAGTAACTGAATCAAACATTCACAGAATTCCAACGAAATGGAACACGTGTTTTATTATTTTAGATAATAATACAAATACAGAACCAATACAATGTCACACACAATAGACATACATTCTTTAAAGTAATACAAAATCTATGTGTTGCCCAGTGGATTAGCAGCTTATCCATGTGATAAGACAATACAAAGAGGAATATACATGGAGAATTTCACATGCCATTTTGTCATCTCCAATTGCTTAGGAAGACTCTGAACATGTGAAGATAAGTCAGCCATTAGATAAATGTCGAAGCAATTTAGGAGGATCTTTATCTAAATGGGTGGTTTTAATCCATAGTATAAACCTCACACTACACTTCACTGTTTTTCATTAGAATTGATGTAGGCTGCTTCACTAGGGCGTGGATACACAGAGTAACCCTGGAAACACAGAAAAGGCCTAACTATGGCTTCTCTTCCTGCCTCAAATGCATGTGCTTTCCATTTATCCAACTCATTGGCATTGTTAAATTATTGTTAGAGGAACTCTGTGGACACCATAACTGCTTTGTCTCATTGAAGCTTATAGTGTTTGGAGCCCCCGTGGCACCATCCTTCCTTTCACTGTTAAACCATGTTAATGTTTTAATGTTAAGCTATAGCTCAGGGATCCTCAAACTGTGGCCCTCCAGATGTTGCTGAACTACAGCTCCCATGATTCTTTGAATTACATAGATAGCCAGAAAATCATGGGAGGTGTAGTTCAGCAACATCTGGGGGGGGCGGTGTTTGAGGACCCCTGCTATAGCTCAACATCATTCCATCCCCTCTGTGCTGCTTGGGGTAATGAGGGAGCATTAGCCTGAGCAGCAATAGGCAACTGTGAAGGTGTCAGCTTACCACATTTAGCCTATCGCAGTGTAATTGCTGGTATGAATCGGTACGGCTAGAAGGAAGTGTGTAATTTCTACCTTAGTCATAGCAATGGTGGGGACTGGACTATGGAAAGCCATGGACCCTTTTTCAGTGTTAAACTGCTTGTAAATGGTTTAACACAGAATTGAAGGATGTAGCCAGGGGACTGTAGGAAGTATAATCAATTCAGTGAGATAAAATGGTTATAGTGCCTATACTGTCCCTTTAAACATAAAATCATCAAGCCATTGCTACTACAGCATGCTGTCCTTCAAACGTATATGTACTGCTTTATTTGTGTAAAAATATATTGCTAGTGAAATGGTTAATGTTTGAGCATTTTTCTATGAGCATTTCTCACAGAGAGCCTTACCCTTGTAATATTTATAGTCTGAAACAGCACCCTAGGGTGCCTGTTATTTTATGTTTGGATTAAATGACTTCTTGCCTCTTAAAGCATTGCTTATATTGACTTTGAAAACTGCCCTTATTGTTTTTGGAAATATGTTTTGACTAATCAGCATTTTCATTAAAGTCAAGTCAGGCAATTTCTAACAATTTTGAAGTTCTCAGACTCTACGCTGGTTTGGAAATCAGTCCAGTAAATAAACGAGAGGGACTAGAGGGAGAGTATTACATTACTATTTAAAATAAAATGAATGTAATGTACATGTTGTGTTGATTACAAATATCAAACTGAGCAGCGAGATCACTATCTATTTTAATATGAAAGTTTACAAGCTGGTCTAAGCATGCGTTTTTCATTCAGCCTCATTAGTCCGTATCCTGCCAGAAAGAACTTTAATTTTAGCTTCAGTCTTTAAATAAATATATCAGTCAGACTTCTTGTGAAACATTAAAAATGTTGTAACAATAAATTGGATCATAATAAATAAAATAAAAATGGGATTTCAGATGTTACATCTGGACCGGGATTAATGGGGCTATAAAGTTTGACGTTAATGCTTATTTCTTTTTTAAAAAGGTAGAATCAAAAAGTTAGATAATGTTCCCTTTTTGAGCAGTGTAAAATTGACTTTTTTATAGATTTTCATGATGTTCTATTCTAGTAGCCACTCATTACTCCACAAAAGCCAATCAGGCTGGGGACATGCATTGACAGCATCAGAGACTCGTCCAATCAGCCAACCATTAGTGGTTGCCAATGAGGTGAGAGTCTTTTTGCATTACTAAAGTGAGAGACCCTAATTTTTGTTTGAAAATGGTACACGGATCTGGTTAGGGACCCATCTCTTAATTTAATAGGAAATCGATTACTCATTCTACATGACAGGGAATGACTGGGCATCAAAGACCAGTATAACTATCTATTTTATTATAAAACCTATCAAGTTTATAAACTAGTATGAGGCTTCAAATCAGCAGCATTATTCTGTCAGAAAGAACTTTGATTTAGGTTTCATTCTTAAAAAAAGAACACATCATCCAGACATATGTGCAACATTTGCAGCATTACTGGAAGTAGGATACAGAAAGATCTGTTTGATGTTTTTATGGTCACATGTAAAATAAAGGAAAACTAATTTAGTTATTTCTCACCTTTCACCCAAACTTTTATTTCAAATGAACCATTCTTTAATAGATTGCATTGTAAAGTTTATGTCCCTAAATGAGGCGATAAAGGTTATACATAGGGGATTTTCACCCTCATCTCATCACATGTCGTCTTGCTTGCTTGTGAGAGGGGAATCGATATCGAAGAAGGAATTCGGTAGCAGGTAAAGAGCACACCATTGTAAGTACCAGGAAGATACGGAAGTAGAGATAGATTCCTCGAAGGCCTGAAGCCACAAGTCATCGCTGACGGAACTTTGACCTCACACACTGATGTTACTCCCAGCTGCATTAATAGGAACCCGCTACAACTTTGTATCACTCAGTTTTTATTTTGTTACTTTGTAATACAAACTTGGTAGTTTAGCTCCCACATTTCTAATAAACTTTGAGCCAGACCGCTGCTTCGTACAGCATTTCTGCTGACCTCTCCAATCCATTGAATACAGGACTGTGCCCTAATTAACCCTTTACAAACACAGAAAATTAAGCCCTGCGCTCAAACTCCTACTACTCCTGTGTAGCTGCAATGACCATAGTACACATCACCCCCAATACATACAATAAAAACCTTGCGCACTATCCAAAATCCCTATGCACATTTAAATAACTGGAGGAGTATTAGTCAATCCAATGGCCATTAAAGTGTAAGTTCACCTGCCACATCAAGGCAAAACCTTGCAGGAGAGCATGCTGTCAATCTACATCTTTACCTTTTTCATATACTACTACTGTATAGATTTTTTCACTCAAATAAATTAGAAGTGTTTGCATGAGCAACACAGCAGCTCACAGCTCCTATTAACATAGGAGAGACGTCCTCATTAATTTTTTTAAGAGTCAGAATCAAAAAGTGGTGATATTGAGCACCAGTGCTGTAGAATATTGCATATTCTATGTTTCTATTGATTATGTATGGTTGTCTGGATTGACATAAGTAACAGATGGTATCAATAAGTCACAAGGCTTTCTTTGTCTGAGAAGTCTGGAATGTGGATTGGGGGGTCTTGTCCTTATATAACTAGGGTTATATTCCGACGTCATTACGGTCATATCTATATAGATTGGTGCATGAGGTTGTTCTTGTCCAGCTGTGTAACTATGTAGAGACTCACTTTAGAAGTCCAGCAATTGCCATCTGCTGTTGAACATTCATGATCATGTAACATCATTTGTAGTTTTATTATGTATCAGTAACTAAGAATAAACCTGAAAAAACCGTAAGTCAGATTGCATATTAGTACTTTTCATTAATATAGATGTATATTAATGTTGCGAGCCTTTGACCCAAGACTATATGTACAAAAGACATATATATATATATCAATAAACTGGAAAAAGACACAGAAGAAACAGAAATTATTACAAGTGCTTTCTCTCGATGATTTCATTGTGACATACAAAGTAAACTCATGATGTCATGTATCTGCTCAGAAATGTTTGCATTAGAAAGTTCAGGTAGAACAAGATTGGCTGAGAGACCTCAGCCATACTTTCATAGACAAAGGATATTTTTGAACCATCGTGCGTTTACTGGAAAAGAAGATTTTTATACGTATGTTATTTTAAAGGCAATGCATATTTTTATGCTTCAATGTTAATGATTTAAACATGGATTATAAATCCCGGTAAATAGGCTATTAAAATAAAATGATAGTTTAAAATGATAGCAAAATTATTGGTCATAGAAATGCATTTTTTAGATGCTGTATAAGCAATAACAAATAGCCACTAAGGTAAGGAATAGAGTATGTGAGGTGTGTATTAAATGCTTCACTCTTTGAGAATCAAATCAAATTACTGTCATTCATTCCATTTATCACATTCGTCTGATTGTTAGTCATATCATATTTAGAGAATTTTATAATGTATAAAATGCATTTTCGTGTTAAGTGACAAGCAATTATTTAACCATTTAATTTGGTTTCAAACCTATGTTCTCCTAGGTTTTCTGAAAATGTTGCAAAGTACATAGAAAAAAATATAATCGTACCATTTAATACAGTAAAATGCTTTATATTGTAATAAAGCTAGACAAACGTCTTAATGGATTTTTCAGGAGAATCTATGATGGATTTATGTGTAACCCTAATGTATTTACAAAACCATTTAAATACCACATGGGGGTACAGTGCATTTGGAAAGTACTGTGTTGTACACTCCTTTGTCTCATTTAAGGGTTAAAGTTAAAAGGGAGTAGCTCGCACTGCTAAAGACGAGAATACACTAGGGAAATTTCAAAGAACAGCTACTAGAATGGTACAAGATCAGCATAATAATATATATAACGGCAGAACAAAATCCTAAATATGCATCACTTGAAGAAGAGATGGGGTAAGGGACAAAATGATACAAACTTACATATACAACAGATATTTAAAATGCCAGAGGTCACATTTTCTGTAGACACAGTGTCGCTAGGACAAAGGACATTGCCCAAGGGTGAATGGACAGAAGTAGAAAGTCAAAGTGAGAAATATTTCTATTAGATGGGCAAATTTTAGCACAAAATGACAAAGCATGATAATTCTGCAACTCAGCTATTTTTCAGCTCAGACTAAACAGTACTATTTCCCTGTCATTTCTCTACAATTGCTGGTTTCATTAATAACTCTAAATTAGTTTTATAGATGCATGAAATAGTTCTCCAGCGGAGGTGGTATAGACTAAAAAGTAAACGCATTTGAGTAATTTTAGGAAAGGCAAGGTAAATGGCAGAAAAGGCAAAAGAAAAAAAGCAATCATAAAACATTTTTAAAAAATAATATATTTAAAGGATCAGTGTAAACATAATACCGCTACAGTCTGTTGTAGTGGTTATGGTGTTTGTACGCTGTGGTACTGGTCTGTTTCAAATTGTTTTGTGATGTTTATCTCTGCTAAACTGATAAATTGTACATCAAATGCCAAGTTCATTAGTAGACTTTTTTTAAAATTATCCATTGCAGTGTCTAAGTGCCACATATATGAAAAAACTAAATATATTTGCTTTAAGCCATACTGAATATCGAGCCCAAAAAATTGCATTTATGCCGATTTAAATCTGACGCTTTTCTGCTACGGTTGGAGTTTAATGAAATGGTTAAACTTCAGCTGACAGCATGTTAAAAAATATAAAATAATGTCACTCACCATTATTTTGTTCCAGCATTGCCTAATAACTTAGAAATTAAATGGGATGAGAAAAGATCTAATTAAACTTATTTCTAAAAAATTAATCATATAATGTTGTTTTGTCCAAGTCACATTAGCCCTTAAAACATTTTCAAACAATTATATGCTCCTCTTCATTAAACTGTAATTTTGATATATTAGTGTCTGTGCATTGTACCTTGCGATAAAAGTCTGCAAATTCATCACTATTAAGGTGAGGTGATGTTGCTTCTAGACCAGGCAGGGTTTAAATTCAGACACTGCAGATGCAATCCATCTCTTTGACACATGCAGTGCCTTATTGTGGGATTTGCAGACACTGCTGTCTGCGGGGTGGGGAATGACGCTGCATACAAATAAAAGATGATCAACACTCTGTAGCTTCACAAAAGAAATGTAAATTATGTTTAAGGTACATCTACTATTTTTATGACCTAAGTAAGACGTGCTCTTGATTCAATTCAGTTTTGTTTGAAATATCGATGTATGATATAAAACAATACATTTTCTATAACCGCCATCACACATTTATAATTTGTTTGTTATATCTATTTGTCAGCTCTCGAAGATCAAAAATAAAGAATATATACATATTGCCATTTTGTTCTGTATTTTCATTTGAACACTGTTATAACAGAAGTGATAAGGATATCTTTAATGGGATTCTCAAGGACAGAGGTATGGAAGTGATGTTTTCAGGGCATTATATAGCTAATTAATTACATTATAACAAAAACTTTGAAAGTTCCTGCATTTCCCACCAATCACCAGGTTTTGCAGATTCCGCAGTCTGGTGTGTCAGGAAGTGGCTCCGTCAATCAGTATTTTAAAAAGTCAGCCACCTTATGGAGGAATGCATAAAAGAAACCCTTCTCCAGGGTAAATAATAACAACATTTTACAACTTTGCTTGCTTTTAAAGACAAAAATACATAACACGAATGGGAGTGTGACAGCACTTCTGGGTTTAAACACATGAAGTGGGAATAAGTGGGAACAATGAACATTATAAGGATACAAACTCAATGTGCAAACGTTAGCAAACACTGCATGTTGTGTGAATAATATGTATGTATGAATATAGGGCTGGATTAGCATAGGGGCTGATGGAGCTGAAGCTCCAGGCACATTAATTGATTTTTTTTTACTACTCTTGACATGCTCTTGATTTGTGCAGAAGGAATTAAGTATGGAAACTTAAGAGGGAGATAAGAGAACAAAAGCTTGTGTGGACTGGCTGACAACTAAATTAGGTAGAGATGACTTTACAAACTGTGCAAATGCCCTTGCTGCTTTAGTATGTCCCATTTATTTTATACTCACTACATAGAAACATAGAATGTGACGGCAGATAAGAACCATTCGGCCCATCTAGTCTGCCCAATTTTCTAAATACTTTCATTAGTCCCCAGCCTTATCTTATTGTTAGGATAGCCTTATGCCTATCCCATGCATGCTTAAACTCCTTTACTGTGTTAACCTCTACCACTTCAGCTGGAAGGCTATTCCAGGCATCCACTACCCTCTCAGTAAAGTAATACTTCCTGATATTATTTTTAAACCTTTGCCCCTCTAATGTAACACTATGTCCACTTGTTGTGGTAGTTTTTTTTCTTTTAAATATAGTCTCCTCCTTTACGGTGTTGATTCCCTTTATTCCCTTTATGTATACATCCATCTTTTCTCTGTCCCAGGCTGCATACCAGGAGCTTATGCCCGCTAGTAATACAAGAAAGAGAGGAGTGGACAAGTAAGTTCTAAGGGACAGTCCCCAGAAAGCATAGAAGCGGACACCTCATTAGACGCATTTGCTCCTTGCTGCTTTTAGTGGATATAGATTTACTTGACAGATAAAAACAAGAGGTTAGCACATAGGGTATGGACTTTGTTATAAATGCATCATTTTAGTTTCCCTCTAGCACAACCTCCACCAGATACATGACGCTTGGGAGGTATAACTGCTTTAGTGATTTATGATGATACAATTCTATAAATAGGCCCATTGTAGTTGTCAGCACCAGGCCCAATGGGCTCTTATTTGGGTTTATTTGGGTAAACAAGTTGCCTTGATTATATTTTGCTTGCAGTCTGCCATAGTTCTAGTCCAATATTTTGATTTGTTATTTGATACCATTCCTGTAGTAGTGTAGTAGCAGTAGTAGTCGTAGTGTACTATTACCTTACGGTTACTAAAACTCTACCATCATTGTGAACCAGGGGCTCAAATAACCAGGAATAGGAGGCAGTGTCCTCATAAACTCATGATACTAATTGTATCGGGGATGGCATTTGTTCGTTATTGTAAATGACATCTAGAAAATCCCCTGAAATGGGAAACCTCAAAGGCATACAATTTCACTTCTGTATGTAATTATGTGGTTTAAAAGAATTTAGAGATAGGTACCTCAATCTTTACAATGTATGGTTTGAGTTTAATGCAGGTTCACTAACAGATGTTGGGAAATGTTTTTGGAAGGAATTGTATTTCTAGATCATTGGATATAAATAGCATACCATGTTTGATATCAAATAAATTATCAAGATTCCAAGAGCTGATTTAACCTAGTTACAGTGAGATCAGAAGCACCTGTACAAAAATATAGTATATTGTATATTTTCAGCCAAGTGTGAAACATTATTGCCCCTACTAAAGCAGAGATTTCTACACCCCCGACCCTCCCAAGTAAGGCAGTCCTTCCATTCTAAGATGAACATTAACATGTATATAATAGTTAAAGGGACACAATAGTCCCCAAAACCACTACAGCTTAATGTAGTGTTCCTGGTGTCTGTAGACAAAATGCAGTGTTTACATTACTGCCTAGGAACACCTCTAGTGGCAGTAATTCAGATGACCACTAGAGGTGCTTCCTATATCAGCACTGCTACGTTCAGTGTCTCCACGTTCTTCATGGAGACGCTGAACGCCCCCATAAATTTAATACATTGATTCAACGCATCTCTATGAGGAAATGTTGATTAATGCACTGTGGTGATTTGCCATGCATGTGCAGTAGCCTCCCAATGCTAAATGAGGATTGATGAACTCATGGAGACGTGGTCAGCCTTTTCACTACAATCTGATGGGGAACCTATAAAAACAACATGTTTGCATTCCTTACACTATAGTGTTCCTTTAAAGAAACCTAGAAAAGTTGTAATCCATTTGGAAAGTCAAATCAAAGTTGCAGTGGATATTTATTTCCGTCACCAAAAAGGTTTTCTGTTAATTTATCTGTTTCAGGTTCATCTGTTTGCTGGTCTATTCATGTATGTAATATAATGCTTTGTGACTACTTATTGTTCATAACAAATGGTTCTTTATTAACTTCTACCTTTGCATTTTATAAAAATCACATTACTAAAGGAGACATATATAATATCATTGTATTTATATATAGATCCTTGGGCAGACTAGATGGGCCGAAGGTTATTATCTTCTGTCACATTCTAAAAATTGTACTTTGGGGTTATTAATCTAACTTGGCAGAGGTAACCAAGTTATCCCCATTTTAATGGCTTACTGGTGCCAGTGTTTATGTCAGAATCAGTGCAGGTTATATTGAAGATTATATTTATGAAGATGATTTTATCCCTATCACTCACTAAACCAAGGGTTTCATCCGGGTTGTTTTTAATTATATGGTTCAATCTTTAATATATAAGCAAACATATGGCCATATATATTTAGAAAAATAACACTTTGGGCTCTTGGGTTTGACCTTTTTTGATGTATTTAACAATAGAGCAAAGACATTAGAATCCTAATTAACAATTTAAATAAATATTATTGCTAACTGTATCAGTGGATCTGAAATTTCGTAGATCCATAGCATTATAAAATATTTCTATAAGATGTGTAGTAGATAATTTACTGCAAACCAATTAGTTTGAATGACTATCTGTTCCTGTCCAAATTAAAGATAATAAAGTTGCGTGCACGCAGAAGTAAATTCACACTGAGACACAAAGTTCAGGTTAATGAAAGAACTTCGGAGAAGTTTAATGGCTTCTGACAGAAAATGGGTGCGCAGACCCTTTTAAAGGCATTATTACATAATTGAAGAAAATCAAGATATAGACAAATAGACATTGTTAATTGGCTTAGGTGCTAAGATGTTAGTAAAATGCCCTCCCTATGGGGTGTACCATCTTAAGTCACTATCCACGTCATGCTTATCTCCTCCAGGTTTTAGCACCATTTTGCTAACATGAGGAGCTCACTCGACGGGAGGGGCCTTTTGGCAGCTATCCATTTAGAGCGTAGCTGGCACTTGTTAGTTTCTCAAGGTTAGGTTTCAAGGCTTTTAGTAAATACACATTTTATCAAAGCTATTTCTTGCTGGCATGCAAATTCTATGTTCTATAGACAAAGCTTTCTTGTAAAACTATGGGGGCCTCTTAGAGGTATAGCAAGAGGATTTAAAGGGGCCTTACAGATTTATAGAGACCTAATAATTCCACAACAGTCCCCCCTAAAATGTTATTTGCTAAAAGACAAAACTTTATTTGTTAGTATCAGAAGATGTGTTAGCCCAAAGACACAGAAACCCCATGACCGCTGACTTAGTGTTAATGCAAAGTGCAAGTCTATCCCTCTCTTGACCCTAACAGGCTGCAGCACATCCGTCAGTATGGTTCAGGAACACTCTTCACTCCGCTGGTAACCCATAGTGGCTTATCCACTACTTCTCCGTACGGCAGTCTACCCATAAAGACGGACGCTGTCCCTGTACTGTCCCTTCCTAGACTTTCTGCACTTCATCAGTACAAGGGAGAGTTTGTAGCGGAATACAGGGTGAGGTGAGATCTTGATCATCGATTGTCAGATGAGTGAAGGTTGGTGTTGCTTGGTCTACGGTTTTCTGCAGGAATTTCCTTAGGCATGGGAGGACACAACAAATGAGAAGAGCGAGAATAAAAAGAAAAATTAGTAAGGCAATACCAATCTGGACTAAAGCTCTCTGCCAACCAGTCATCCAACCAAACCATTTTTCCCAGGGATCAGTAACTCCAGAGTTTCTCTTTAACTCTTCTGAGAGTCTATTTAATTTAGCTATGGCCAGAGTGACTTTACCATTTGGACCTGTGTTTTCTGGGATATAAGTGCAACAAGTCATGGTGTCAGGTAGTATTTTACATACACCCCCCTTTTCCGGCTAAGATCATGTCTAAGGCCAGTCTGTTCTGGAAGGTCATTTGGGATGTGGCCTGCAACTGCTCGGCCAGGCCCTGGAGGGCATCCCTGGTGTAGTTGACAAAACGCTGTTGGTTGTAATAAATGTAGTTAATCCAATTAAGGTTTTTGTTGGCAGTGACTATAGTGAACAGTGATTCAAAACCTGCAGCTACTTCATCTCTAGCTTTAAATTCATTAGGCACCCCCCTAGGTACCCCAATGGCATCTATGTAAATGTGGGGGTCAAAACTGCCTTTTACTGGGGTTTCGCGCCTCACTCTGGCTGGTGTATGTGGAGGGTCGTATGTGTCATGATGATTATCAGAAATAATATGAATGGGCATGATAACTTTGGCTAGGGTACACTCACCCCACCACTCAGTTTCCAGCCTAGATCTTAACTGTAGATCCCCACATAACCAGTAAATATCCCCCAATGACCTGGTATGGCGTTGCAACAGGCGTATAGGAACGGTTCTGTAAGTGGCGCAATAACCTTTAGAAAAATTACCCATGAGTTTACCAATCCCGTCATACATGGCATAACAAGTGTAATTACCTCTATAGACTGTGATTCCATCTGGTGGCTTAACATTTTCAACTAAGAGAGGGAATTCTGCCGTCCATGCCATGCAGAGGGACCTATTAAAGTCATATTGGTAGGCAAAAAGGCTTAAGAAGCAATCTTCTATCTCTAAAGGGAGAGTTAGGGGGACGGTGCCAACGTGGGGTCGGGCACCGCCACATACATAACATGCTGTTTTGTTATGTTTATTAGCATTATATTTCATCCACTCTAACCACAAATTAATGTCATTGAATCCAGTTTCAGCGGCCATGGTATCTTCAAAAGTGGGGTTAGCGATGGCCATCATATCTTTAAAGGACTGGATATGTGGTTTTAGCGGATTTGGGACCATATGATCAGCCCCTTGCCACTCTGGAGAGTGGTACATATCTCTGAGGTAGAAATGACCTAATTTGTTGTAGGAACCTTTCGTCCAATACATTCCCATTACATATCGGTCTGCATCCTCGGGGCCAGGATGTTCAATGTTTAACATTAATTTCATAGGGGTACTTCCTCCAGGCTTTCTTAAGGTCATTCTTTGAAGGAGGGATCTACCCTGATTGTCTATCGTAGATAAAGCACTTTTGGGTTTATAACCCCAGGCAGGCCCAGTATTCCATCCCGCAGCCCCCCAGTAGTTACAGTCATAACCCCATTGTTCATCTACTACACAAACGTAAGGGTCTTTTGCTTGTGGTATATCTTTATAAATGGCTTGAATCTGTGACTTAGGGAATGGGCATTCTACAATATCACAGTAATCAAAGGTGAATGTAGCCACGTGGGTACATGATGAATTATACCAGAAAGTGTACCCACTAGCATCTTTGGTGATGGCCACCTGCTGGGCTTTAAGGAGGCCAACTAAGGAGATAATGTACCAGAGGCACATGGTTGCATAGAGTTAGCTTCCTCTGGGGCAGGTGTCTTCTTGCAATGGGAAGCGTGGATCCAGTTAGGCCTTCCGGCCAATTTGACAGAGGTAGGGGAGATCAGGAGAACTTGGAACGGTCCGTCAAATCTTGGTTCCAGGGTGTGTTTTCGCACAAATTTCTTGACCAGAACCCAGTCACCGGGGAGCAGACTGTGGTTGCCTGTGTCAGAATCAGGATCTGGAATTGAAGAGAAAACTTGGGCATGGATTTTGTTTAAAGCATTTGCGAGTTCAGTTACATAATCTACTAAAACATCAGTTTGAAGTTGTAGTTGTTGGGGAAAATAGCAACCTAGCCTAGGTGCAGTCCCAAATAGAATCTCATATGGGGACAGTGAGGTAGTATTTTTGTACAAGAGCATTCATTAGATCCTTTGATAAATGTGCAGGTCCGTGTGCCCATTGTACGACTGCTGGGTACAAATTCTTAGGGAGGCAGAACTTGAGGTTGTTGGAGTACACTCCATCCTTCAGAACTGCCCCTTTCTGTTTCCACTTCTGTATTTCTTCAGGGGCAACTGTAGCCTGTTGTTCCCGCAGGATTTTTAGGTCAGTTGGAAGAGTCTGCAGAGTAAATATGGGAGTTTCTTCATTTCCGGACACTCTTCTTTCCACTTCCTGTGGTTCTCTTGCAGCTTGTTTTCCAAATTAATCCGAAGTCGTGAGCCACGCCCAGTGCATATCTTGAATCCGTGTAGATATTGGCGCGCTTTCCTTCAGAGATCTTGCATGCTGAAGTCAGGGCTTGCAATTCAGCTTCTTGTGCAGACATAGTTGATGGTAAAGATGATGATTTGACAATTTCATCTGTTGTGGTTACGGCATATCCTGTATGGTATCTTCCTTCTTCATCAGCATATCTTGAGCCGTCCACAAACAGGGTGAGATCGGGATCTACCAATGGGTCTTCATGCACAGTTGGTAGATGTGTTGTTTCCATTTTCATCTGTTCAAAACAGTCATGAGGTGTATTTGGGTCGTAGTCATTTACTATGGTTAAATCTTGGAACTCATTTTCCAGGAAATGACATGGCCATGCTTTTAGGTGGTCAGTTGTTGGATATTTGACAACACCATTTTCCTGTAGCTGTGATTCGTCCATAGTGGCCCATGCTTTTGCCATAGGCCCAAGATCATTCCATGATATTGTTTTCAACTTGGTCACAGGGACATGTGGAATGGCAGTGTCCCAATGACGGTACAAATACTTGAGTTCCGGAGGTAGATGAATCAAGACCATACTGTTGCCTTCAGAATCACAGTAGAAGTCTTGTGCAGTGAGTTTTACTTCGACCAGATGATAGAGTTCATCTTCATAGCAGGGTTCAGGAGTGATGTTTGGTTTGTACCACATGGTACAGAAGGCATATCCTGCTCCGTCATGAAGGAGTGCTTGTCCATCATGAAAGGATAGGTTGGGATGCATTTCCTTCTTGATGGTGCCAGTGAGAAGAAAAACATAAGTTTCGTCCATGATGAATCCGTAGTATACACCCCCCTCAGGGAGTGGCAGAAGAGTGGACGGATTGAGAACTTGACATCTTTGAAGGGTAATGTGGTCAGGCAACAAAAGATGACATTGAAGGCGAAGATGCCTAGCAGGAGTAACATGCTTAAGTTGGACCTGGTTGACTATGGCAGAAATGTCATGAGGGGCCAAGACAACCAGGGGGTGGCCAAGGACAAGATCTCCAGTTCTTTCAATGAGCTCTTTGGCAGCACAGACGGCCCGAAGGCAAGTGGGACGTCCTCTGGCCACAATATCCAGTTGGCAGGAGAAAAATCCAATAGGCCTTTGGCGGCCTCCAGGACCATGGGCCTGAGTGAGTACTCCTGTTGCATGGCCTTGTCTTTCAGAAACAAACAATTTGAAGGGTTTGGTATAGTCTGGTAGGCCAAGAGCAGGAGCAGAAGCAATAGCACGTTTAAGAGTACAGAAGTTGTCAAGGGCTTCTGTGGACAAGCAAAATGGGTCTGACTTGAGAGCATCATAGAGAGGTTGCATAAGGAGTGAGGCTTCTGGGATCCATGCTCGGCAATAGGAAATGAGGCCTAGGAAGGCGTGTAGTGACTTTGAGGTCCTTGGAGGTGGAATGTCCAGTACTGCTCTAACTCGGTCACGAGTGAGATGTCTGGTTCCCTGAGACAGACAATGGCCAAGGAAGATAACAGTAGGTTGGCAGAATTGCAGCTTGAGACGTGAAGCTTCACATCCTTGTTCTGCTAGATAGTAAAGAAGATTAATTGAGCATTGTTCTGTTGTGGGTAGATCATCTCCACAGTAAAATGGGAAGGGAACAAAGAACTGTAGTGTCTTTTCGTGACAAAGGTGTATTTAATTGAACCTGGCCGTCTGCAGTGAGGGTGATGGATGCTTGGAGGCGGGATAGGACATCAGCACCAACACAAGAGACATCGGTGTCAGGCAGGAACGATGAGTCAGGCAGGTCTTGTTCTCTAAGAACACTGCGGGCTGCACCTGTGTTAACCAGGAAAGTAGTAGGGTGACCTTCAATAGGTAAAGTTACAGTGGCTAGTGGCCCCCCTTGTTCCCTGTAGACACTGCCATGGCAGGGGCATTAAGCATCAGCGGGTTTGCTCTCCTCTGTATGGGCTGTGTTACTGACTCAAACCCCTTTCTATGTCATTAGCCATAGCTTTTTGCAGTCTGAACATGTCTATCATTATAAATAATGGTTAATAGTAAGTGAAGTAAAGTTCCTAAATGTCTTTGGATAAAACATTAACTATTGCGGTACTATCATTTATATTAATTAGACTATAACAATTATACCACCCTGTAACTAAAATAAACAACCAGTAGTGGCTGGGTTAATAAAACATGTCACTAATCCTTCTAATGCTAAACCACCATTTAACGTAAAGGATGTTACTGTAAACATACGATCTGTAACTAGCAAGATTCGATTAAGCAAAGATACAATGTTTAAAATAACTTGCATTATTTGGCTATTTCCCTTGTTGCAAGATTAATCTGGATAATCAGCTGTTATGCTCTTATATTCGTGTCCAACAGATCTCATTTGTAGGTCACACCACAGTTGCAAATGACATTTTAGCAACCTTCTTTTTTTTTTTTTTTTTTTATCACGGACACATTGTTGATACAGAGAAACAAATGGCATGATTGTTTCAGTAATTATAATGTTTCTGTTCATAATATGTAGAGTGTAAGGAAAACAACATGTCTCTAAATAGGACGAGCATGATAGGGGTAGGCCTCATGATGGAGGCAGCCATGACAGGGGTAGGGAAGGAAATGACAGCAAGGGAGGAAGTGAGGTGACATCCATGATAGGTGTAGGAAAGGAAGACAGGAGGTGTGGGCATGGTAAGGGCGGAAGTGACGTCACTTTAGAAGCAACCGTGACTGTAGATAGGTCACGGGACTGGCAGGGTCAACCTCCTTCTGTACTAGGCGCCATCTTTAGGGTGGTGGCTGATGCACTTTCAACAATACACTATATTATAACTATTAAAATAAGTCAGAGAAGCAACATTCTGTTCTGCAAAATGAAATACTAAACTATGAACAGACCTGGCAGGTTAAATAAGACAGTTGAAAACATTATGCATTTAACAGCCCATACAGCTTGTTTCTAGGAACATGTACTTCAACATAAAGGAAAATAAACTCACGGAATTCAACCAAATTCCCTTATCTTCCTCCAACCATTAATCACTTTCCTCTTCACATACTAGCTTAACTTCGCATATTCCCTCTATCCACATTGCATAGTTTTGCAACAAATCACGCTTGCCTTTACACTTAACACGTCCAAATATTCCTCTATTCTTGTATCAGATTCACTTACTTAACCTCCGTAAATCAACACTGAGCTACATCCCTGACTCCCTGTCTTATACACCAGTCTTGGAGAGAATACTCAGAAAGGTGGAATGCATTCTTGTGAGCGAGCCCCCCCACAATCTTCCCTGCCTTATCACAAAACACAATTTATATATATATATATATATAAAAACGGCAAACGGCAACAATAATTATATTATTACACAATTATAACACCATAACCTTTGAATTAGAATATTGTCCAGCAAAAATCCCGTCTCTAATTCTTATCAGTAGAAATGCAGGCAAGCGGGGAGGAGGGGGGGGAGAAAGTTAGACAGTGCAAAGAAGGGAGTGAAGCTGCAGGCATGAAGATTAACCATGTGAGTGCTGGAAAGTAACAAGACAGAAGGACAGAGACTTATACGTTTGGAAACCAGAAATCTTTGACGGGAGAAACGGACTGGAGGTGCAGGGAGCTGCAGAGAGAGGATGAGGGTGACGAGATCTGTAGGACTGATGGGGGGGGGAGAATAGGGATCCATCAGCATCCAGTAACACAATTATTATAATACACAAACAATCTTAAACCTTTGTGATCAATTTCTTCCTCAACCTATCCCTTTTGCTGAATAGCTCTTGCTACTCGGTACCAGGCTTCTGCTGTACAAACCAAATCGTGGTCCGACAGCTTCCCCTTTCTTCTCTATCAGTAACTTACGCCAGCTCTCTGGCTGCAATCTGCCGCACGGAGGTACGGTAATTCCACATACTTTAGCAATCTTCCTCACTTTCTTAACCATCTCTTCTCCTTCTCTGTCTTCCACTAGATCACATGCTAACCAACCCTTACTGGGTTTATCTAACTTCTGTCCCATCCTCCCTATACAAGGCGTCCCAGATATAGAGAGAGAAAGGAACAGAACGTCTACCGTGCTCGACTGCTACTTTAAGAGCAAGCTCTTTAAGTACGTCTTCCCAAAACGTAGACTAGTCACTGATTCCGCCTACCCGTGGTAGCCGCGGATTGGAGCGTGGCGAGAAGTGTGTGACCAATCACTTCTCTCAACAAAGAGAAAGAGAAATAGGAGGGGAAAGTGTAAATAGTACAGTGAGTAAGATAGAAGTACACACAGGAATCTGTGTGACAGACAATTAAGACAACATTTCAAATAAAATACAGTGCATGCATCACAGTTCAAATAAGTTCAACAGTTTTATCCCTTGCCTTTACTCGCGTGGCCCAAAGCCACCTCCCTCAACCTCGTAGTGTCCCTGTTGCGGACCCACCCGCAAGTCTCACTACCAGCAGCCACAGGAAACAGCAACAGCTTCCAACCCGAATCCTGTATAGCCTAAAGAATTGGAATCTTACCTGCCTCAGCGCTCGAGGCTGGAATTTTACCAAGAAGAAGTGTCCGATGAGGCTAGCTAAGCGGTCAAAGTGACACTATGGGGAACCCCCAGGAAGCAGTGAGTCTACACCCCTCCACAGATTCCCCCTACTCTTTTTCCTTACAGCCACAGCTATGTGGCTCCTAAAAGAGTTAAACAGGCAATAGTGGACCCCCAGGAAAACTTCCACAGGTCCACCCCCCTTTTTCCTTACTACCACAGCCACGTGGTACCTAAAAGGAGTTAAACAGGCACTTACACTCCCCGGGTGCTAAGTTAAACACAAACCAATACAAAAACACACCCAGGCAACAGATAGTCAACATGCAGGTAAACTAGGTATCATTAACAATACAAAGACTCTGGGCAAGTTATTACCTGACTTTGATGTCCTCTCGGCAGCAGTCACAGACACTGGGATAGGTCAATCACAGGGGCAGGAGCATACCGGCTAGGTGCTGCAGCAATCTCTACCGTGTACTCAGAGGTGATCAGGCTCTTTTCCTTCCCCCAGGATTCACCCCCCCAGCATCTTCTTGGACAGCTGCCCAGGCAGGACATAGCCCAGAGCCCCACGTTATGGCGCCAGCTGTAGTAGATAATTTACTGCAAACCAATTAGTTTGAATGACTATCTGTTCCTGTCCAAATTAAAGATAATAAAGTTGCGTGCACGCAGAAGTAAATTCACACTGAGACACAAAGTTCAGGTTAATGAAAGAACTTCGGAGAAGTTTAATGGCTTCTGACAGAAAATGGGTGCGCAGACCCTTTTAATGGCATTATTACATCATTGAAGAAAATCAAGATATAGACAAATAGACATTGTTAATTGGCTTAGGTGCTAAGATGTTAGTAAAATGCCCTCCCTATGGGGTGTACCATCTTAAGTCACTATCCACGTCATGCTTATCTCCTCCAGGTTTTAGCGCCATTTTGCTAACATGAGGAGCTCACTCGACGGGAGGGGCCTTTTGGCAGCTATCCATTTAGAGCGTAGCTGGCACTTGTTAGTTTCTCAAGGTTAGGTTTCAAGGCTTTTAGTAAATACACATTTTATCAAAGCTATTTCTTGCTGGCATGCAAATTCTATGTTCTATAGACAAAGCTTTCTTGT
Organism: Pelobates cultripes; assembly: GCA_933207985.1. NCBI lineage: Eukaryota > Metazoa > Chordata > Amphibia > Anura > Pelobatidae > Pelobates > Pelobates cultripes. The sequence goes on along the minus strand of OW240912.1, from coordinate 37,098,236 downwards.
AAAACTATGGGGGCCTCTTAGAGGTATAGCAAGAGGATTTAAAGGGGCCTTACAGATTTATAGAGGCCTAATAATTCTACAACAGATGCATAGGATCACAGTACTGGACATTGCATTGCAAATTCACAATTGGTAAAACCACAGCTTTTTGCATAACGGTACACTTTTAAAACATCTTGCCAAACAGCTTGTCAAAGTCAATATTTGCTTTGCAATCTCCTAAATATATTCCTTGCAATATTTTCAATGTCTAAATAAAAATAAATTTAAAAAAGTAAAAAAAAACAACTTAGTTTTATAAACCGTTAAACGTGTAAATAAAGTCTAATCAGAATGTAAACATTCAATTTCAAGATTTGTGTTACTGGACTTAGTGATGGACTCTATACTTGGAGATTCATTCATTTCGAACAGCAGTTAGTTTGAATTTGAGCCAGTCGGGTTCCGAATTCCTGAACTCCAAACCAAAATGTAGCCGAATCATGAACCAAACAAAACATGGAGTGGATGATGGACCATATATGGAGCATGACGGCTGGGTCTTCTCCAGCCCCTCCCAATAATCTATCAACTTTGTTAGCAGCATACCAAACCAAAACACCAGAAAGATAGAAAACTGCCGGATTTATAAATATATAAACATGTTTTTTTTTGTTACCGCTCCTTCTCTTTTCCCTCTCTTTTCTTAACTGAGCTGTGAACCAAATGATGGGTAATTGCACTCATCAGTGTACTGCAAAATATATACACAATATTTTTTGAGAAAGCATTTGGCGAAACACATTCAGTGAGGACTTATTTTATCCACCGTTTGTTTGTTATTTGTTTTTACTTATTTGGCTGTTGTTTCCAGCTTTTTATTTAATAAACTATTTCATACATCATCACCTGTGAAGTACATCCTTCATACAGCCCTCATCATCCTTCCGGTTCCAGCATATATCCCTAAGTGGGAATTATTCCACCTCAAGTTCTTCATTCCGGAGCAGGACATTGCTCTGGGTGACATGAGTAGGATATTTTCCTCCATCAATACCAATTGTTTGTATATACTATACCATTGCATTTCATATTTTCCATTTTTTTCCATATACCTACTCCATCCTGAAAACAAGCTCCAAAAACCCTCCACTTATATCCATAGACGGGGATTATTCCATCCAGGCCTCTATAATAGAGCTGAGACAGCTCTAAAAAGTGTGAGTGCACTTTTGCCCATTTGTACTCCCTTCACAAGCATCTACTTTACTGCACCATAATCTGTGTCTTGCTTTGTACTTATAGATTCATATACTAAGAACACCATCTGTATTGTATGTATATATAATCTTAAGCACTGATCACCTCCTGTCTGTTATCTTTACTATCCACATCACAAGGGTGGAGTGAACCCCTTGTTGGTGACTTGCTGATAATTATAGATATTGAGCACTTATACTTACTAGTTTTTCCATACCCTAATATTTATATTATGGCTGGCCCATTTTCTTCCCTTTTGGTTTATCTGATTCATTTTTCAATTGGGGACATGCAGCTGCTGTAAACTGTAACAGAGAGAGTGTGACAGTGTGTTTTTTTTTTCTCGTAAATCCTTGTAAATTAAATATATGAGCACCTGAGAGGAGAGCGTTTGCTAAGAAGATCCCTCAAGGAAAGCCCCCCTTGGTAAAAGATTCAGCAGAGATGCGTTAAATTGGCTGAAAAAAAGCACTGGTAACATTTCTTTAGAATGGGAAACCCACATTTTAAACCCAAGTTTACCAGTAGGCTTTCTTGGACGAGATACCTGACAACATATATATATGTCTACCTCAAATCCTCAAGTTGCAAGTTCATGGAGCAGGACCTTCTTCCAGCAGTAAGTATCATTGGGCAAGATACCTAGTGACATATATTTTCCTTACCTTAATTACTCATTTTGTAAGCTTGTCTGAGCAAGGCCTTCTTCGATGCAAAATTTTCACTGTCTATAAAAATAACGCAATGTGTAATATGTTGGCGCGTTATAAATGCTAGAAATAATATATTACTTGATGATTTGCTACACTTCTATTCTTTAGTTCTGTTTGAAGGTGAATGTTAACAGAGAAGGGAGAGACAACTTGGATAGGAGATTTTGTAGTTTAATTGATTAGAGCAGGCATAGGCAACTTTCGGCACTCCAGATGGTTTGGACTACACTTCCCATGATACTTTGCCAGCACTATGGGTGTCAGAGCTTTATAGGGGATGTAGTCCAAAACATCTGGAGTGCCAAAGGTTGCCTATCCCTGGATTAGAGTATCAGATCTGTCCATCATTGATTGGTATTCTGTCAAATATTAAGGTGTAGATTATGTTTATACATTTGTGTGTTTAGCTTGAAGTTGAGGACTGCCTTCTAGAGTTTACCGTAATAACAGATCCAAAGATATGCAAAGTGGCAAAGTCTATAATGGCAAACGAAGGTGAATGTAAAGGACCGAAGAGCCGAGGTTGTAGATCAACGATGAAGTAATATGATAGGGTAATCCATAAACATGGTAACTTAATAAGAACTGTGGTCTGGAGCCACAATGATGGACTGGCATAAAGGGTTGATCTATAAGCATAGTCAGGAATAAGTTCAGAAGCCCTAACTGAGAAATGAGTTGGAAATTTGATCAGACTTTTTGTGCAAGAACAGAGGTCAGAAGCCAATGATGGAGTAGAATAACTGGTCAGGTTACTTTATATTTACACACATAGAGGCTGCAAAAGAAGGTTTTTACACATGTGCTATAACAGACCAGGGAGATTCAATAATCGAGCAGACCCCTGGGTCGTCAATCAGACTACTTATCCTGTTCCTTCCTGGTTGTTTAACTCAGTGGAGCTAAACTTAAGAGGCAGGCAATTGCTCAGAGCACCTGCCTGAATTTTTTGTTTTTTAATTCAGCTTCTTTGGGTTTCTGAGATTGACTCGAGAAAATGGGAGGGCTTGCAAATGCAGCCATGAAATTTGCAGGTATTGCGAGCAGTGTTTAGATATTATTTTATTAAATGTATGCATGTTTTCATTTGGGTTACATCTACTTTGTTTTTATTTTTATTACATTTTTTTTTTGTGCCTTGGCAGTGGAGTGTCCCTTTAATATGTTGTCTCTTTGAACAGTGAGCAGGAATCTTTTAAACCTACTTATTGTCATTGGGTTTCTTATTAAATAGCAATACTGTTCTTGAAGAAAAAGATGCATTGCAAGTTGAAGTGTTAAATCATCTCCACTCTTACTCTATTTATAAATCCGTAACTCAGGCATATTAGTTACAATATTCAAGCACAACAAAAATGGCAAATGGGAAAAAGTGCTCTGTAAATATGTCAATTTGTTTTGATTGCATCCAGTGAAATTACTGAGAAAATAGATACAGAAGCCTAGTGCCATATGGCTGCCGTGTAGAAAAATGAGTATACCAGATGAATATGTAAAGACGCAGTTGAAACAATGCTTTAGAATGAGGGTAAAGACGAATATGAACACAAAATAGATGCATGTCTTATCTATTAAGAAAATTATATTTACAAAAACTCCGATAGTAAGTTCCCACAATTCTTGTGGCAGCCCTTAAAACATTTCCTAATTTATTTAGAAATCTTTCGTTTTTAACAGATTGCATTTAATTTAAACAATATTGAATATCACCATGTTTACCTTTTTGTTTTCTGTTATATGTTAATTTAAAATCAGGGCCTTTCTAGGTAGCATATGCACAACCAACATAATGCTTATTTATTGAAGATAGCGTGATTTAACTCTAGCACATAATTTAACATAGAATATTGATGTGAAGTATATTTCTATATTACTAAATTTATTAATTGCAAGCATGTTGATAAGATGTCAAGATTCCAAAGTCCAGAGTTAAAATATTTGACATCCAATGCTCACAAGGTATATTTTATAGCAAGCACCTAGCTACGGTTTCCAGTGCTTAATTGAGCTGGGATATTTGTGTAGTCTATACAGAGAAAAACTAAGTGCTTTGTGTTGTCATGTGATGCAGAGAAGGCATTTGAATACTTCCAGTGGGGACCCAAGAAAAAAGGATTTATAAGATTCAATATACCTCTTTTATTCAGAAGCATGATGGCATTGGCTGTATACAAACGTATCAGCCAGTATTTTTATCACAGGTTTTGTATCTCAGAGTTTTAATATATCTCACAGCATTAGACAAGGGTGTCATTTATCACACATATTGCATGTTTTGGCACTCAAACTGCTAGGCATTGCAGTTAGAGATAATAATGCGTATTATTTGCTGATGACATAATACTGACATTCTCCTCCGTGTGTTGTTTTATTAGATTATTTATAGCCTCCTAATCATATTATCTGTGGGACGAAGAGAGATACATCCAAAGGAGGGTTTTGAAAGATCTTTCTTTACAAACAAGTTTTTGGTGATACATTAGGTGCGTTATTTTTATTGTTTTACCTAGTCTACTATGTGTGCTCTATCACGCCTGGTGATAATCCAGTTGGTTCCAGTCTTAACTCTAAAAATTATGGTAAGCTTATCTATACCACTCAACTGTCCCATATCTGATGGGACAGTCACAATTTTAGACTCCTACCCGACCATCCCTGTGCTCGTATTGTGCAGGACCATCTGCTAACCTGGTCACGTACAAGCTGGGATGACATGCTCCTTTAACAAACTCACACCACATTCTAGTCCTCTCTCACCCATCCTGATTTCATATCTCTGCATGTTAGGTCACATAAATACTGAAAATGAAAGCAGGGCACTTACCATGAATGATGCAATATTATCCCGAAACACAGTATCCGGTTTTGTCCAATTTGGGCAAAAATAACTGGTTACACAATGGCAGGTATTAATGCATATTATTCCAACAGAGAGCAGTAACATTTCACTTTAATGAGGATTTAACAAACCTACTACACAAAAACCTCACATATGACCTACTCAACACCTGTGCATTCCAGTCTTAGTTTCCGTTCAATTGAACAGTCAGCTCAAGGAAAAGGATTGTTTAAACAAAGGTTGGCTTTAAAACTTTTTTTCCTATTTGACATGCAAAGCGTTCAGTGGAGGGATGAATTTACATTTTACACTATAAACAGCTTTATCACAGATGCAAAGACTTGAGATTTAGTGATGTCCCGAACGGTTCGCCGCGAACGGTCCACCGCGAACGGTTCGCCACGGACTCATCATTGAGTAAACTTTGACCCTGTACCTCACAGTCAGCAGACACATTCCAGCCAATCAGCAGCAGACCCTCCATCCCAGACCCTCCCACCTCCTGGACAGCATCCATTTTACATTCATTGTGAAGCTGCATTCTTAGTGAGCTGTCCAAGCAATGCCAACCCTAGTGTATTAAATCCTTACAGTGGAGGCATAGCTTTGAATTGCAGTTTGCTTCTCACCTTGCGTAGAGCCCAGACTTGGCTCTAAGTAATACAGTTGATGTATCCTTATGGGAGATACTTTCCCTCTTTATGCAGCATCAGCAATTGTAGATAATCCACCAGCCGGCTTTAAAAATGTATATTTAAAAATGTTTTGTAGTAAAACAAAATAAAAAACAATTCAATACATACGGAAAAAGTCCTGGTAGATACAATCAAGATCCAAAACGTGTTTCGCTGGTCAAACGTTAACTATTCCTCAGTATACGCTAATTGGTTGGCAGCGGTCGTGATAACTCCAATCATGGGTGCCTATCCAGGGGGGAGTGCCTCACTCAGCTGATGGGCATTGGTAATCTGTCCCTTAGTTGTGACGTCACCACTCACAATAAACTGTAGCGTGTGACATCACTTCCAGGTTCGTTCCATCAGTCCGTGAATAGCATGCATGATGGGAAGTGGCGAGGAATTTATCTTATTGATAAAGAAAAATCTCCGGGGAGACCCATAGTTTCTAGGATTGGGTCAATTTCAAGTAAATTATACCAATACATTGATAAATGCCTTTAACTGATTGTATGTACCTGCCCGAGCTATCTGAAAGAAATCCTTAATATTTTGCATGTTCTGAATAACAGTGAATGGGATAAAGATCGTTATTTAGTAACAGCTGACGTCAACTCATTGTATACCATTATTTCCCATGAAAAGGGGTGCAAAGCGATGAGACACTTTCTGGAAAACTCAGGGAAATTTTTAGATTCACAAATTTATTTTATTAAAACGAAAGAGGACGGTGGTTGCGCACACAATGAATGATATCCTTAGTCTAAAGTGAAATCCCTAGGTTCTGTAAGCATAAAAAACCATCATAGGGCAATACATCTTAGACTTAAATAAAATATAAGAAAAACTTGGAAAACTCACAATATTTAGAGCCTTTCTGAGTTGGCTCTAAACTTTTAAAGCAGATTTGTAAATCTGGTGCAGGTAATGCAATATAGGTCCCTTGGAAAACGTCAAATGTAAGTGTTATACAGTGACTATACACTTGGGTGGTTATCTGTATGTGCTGCACTGGTTTTTTATATATGATATTCTATACATTATAATTACTTATAATTACTTTTAGCGCCATCTTTTATCTAAGTAAATTTATTTTATTGTTGAGGACATACAGTGAATCCTGGCCAACAACTATTTTTTGGTTTGGAGATCAATTTTTCCTACAAATCTGTGGGACGGCGATGGGCACTAAGTTCGTGCCCAGCTATGCAAACCTAGTAATGTCACTATTGGAACACAAGTTCATCGATGGTGACCATAGGTGGGATGCGAACCTCATTGTCTATCACAATTACATAGATGACATATTTTTGATATGGAAGGGAGATGAACCATCACTAGCAGACTTTTTAACCTATTTAAATTGTAATGACTGGTGGATAAGCTTACCAGTAATTTTAGTAAGACATCAGTAGATTTTTTAGACCTCAAAATTTATGTTGAGTATGACACATTGAAAACTTACACTTTCTTTAAAAAAGGTTGACGTCAAAAGCTATATAGGGGAGAATAGTTGTGATTTCTCCCCCTGGCTGTTAAACCCACCTAAAGCACAGTTATTGAGAATAAAACATAACTGCACAGATGAGAGTAAATTCCATGAACAGGCAAATAGGATCATCAATGATTTTAAAGAGAGGGGATACAAGGACCAACTTTTTCAGGCCACCTACGATGAAGCTAAAAGCAAAAACAGGAATGAATTAATAAGGTATAAGGTTAAGGTTGTGGACACAGAATATCAGCACTTGAACTTTATTTGTGATTTTAACTGCAAAAGTAGACAACTTAAGAAAATCATTCAGAAATATTGGCCCATACTGAGAAACTACACAATTTTAAATACCATACTTCCTGAAAAACCAACCATAATGTATAGAGGAGTACATAATCTATGGAGTAGTTTAACACACAACCATATACCACCTAAGAAAGTAAAAAATCATTTTTTAAATTAATCTAATGTATTCAATGGCTGCGGTATGTGTGGGGGATGTAGAAATTCAAATAACAAAAAATGACTAATAAAGGAATTTAGTCACCCACAGGATAAAAAATAAATATTTTAGAATTAAACAGATAATCACATGTCATTCTACCAAAGTAATTTACATGATTTCCTGCCCCTGTGGCTTAGCAGGTAGGTAGAACCACTAGAGCCCTACACATCAGAATCCAAGAACACGTGAGGAACATCAGAAATGGATTTGAGAAACCTAGTGTTTCCCAGAACTTTAAATGTAAAAATGATAGTGACTCACCATCTACAATTTCTTGGGATTCAAAAGATGGCTATAAATTGGAGAGATGGTGACCCTATTAAACAAACTGGACAAACAGAGATGCAGTGGATTTTAAACCTCAACACTATGCAGCCATATGGTCTTAATGATGATTTTGAATTGTGTCACATTATACAATAATAAAATTTTAAAAGAATATAGTTTTAACTGCCTCTAATAGATATATGTCCCTTGTATCTCTCTCCAGATTTAGGCTTTTTTAGATCACTAGTTATCTCCATTCTATTTAACAAATATCCCCTTTGTATGTACTAAAGGCTTTACTATATATGTACACAATCATCACTTACCATAGGGGGCATTTAAAGCACTGTATATCCACATGTGTTTGCAAAATTATAATGTTAATAGGGTTAATATATATTGTATTCATAATGATCTAATTTGTCTTTTTTATTTACTATGTTTTTCTATGTTATACTCTGAGTATAATACATATTAGGTTGGACTTATACCAGTACTATATGCCTGATATCCATGTGGCCAAATGGAGTAAATAGCAATGCACTATGGAACTGCAATAATAATAACTAAAATGGCCACTGGACTAACTAAGAGGAGATATTTACAGCCTATTGATCCTCGGCATCGAGACCATAAGGAAATTAAATGACGACCTCCACGCCACTTCCGGGTCACGCATGCTATTCACGTACTGATGGAACAAACCTGGAAGTGACGTCACATGCTACAGTCTATTGTGAGTGGAGATATCACAACTAAGGGAAAGATTACCAATGCAAATCAGCTGAGCGAGGCACTCCCCCCAGGATACGTTTCCGTGATTGGAGGTATCACGACCGCTGCCCACCAATCAGTGTACACTGAGGGATATTTAAAATTCAGACTGCAGCAGTACACATACGATTGAGAAAGCCGGGTTTGATTGACGAAACGCGTTTTCGATCATGATTGAATCTACAAGGACTTTTTCTGTATGTATTAAACTGTTTTTATTTTGTTTTATTACAATACATTTTTAAACATACATTTTTAAAGCTGTCTGGTGCATTATCTACAACTGTTGATGCTGCATAAAGAGGGAAAGTGTGTCCCATAAGGATACATCAACTTTAATACTTAGAGCCAAGTCTGGGCTCTAAGCAGGTTGAGAAGCAAACTGCACTTTAAAACTATTGCTCCACTATTAGGATTTTATACACTAGGGTTGGCATTGCTTCCCTGTTTTCTCTCTTTTTTTTTGTTTATCCATCTCGGAGAATATTATACATCATATAAGAAAAGGTTGAGTGTCACCTGAGTACACCAAAGAGAAAGTGACTTGAGCCTACCCTTAATGGCTCTTATCCATGTGAGTATGTCCATTGAGTATATGTTTACTTTTCTATACCAGGCTATATTGCACTATAAGTGTTTTATTTTATTTTACAGCACTGATTTGTTGTCTTAACCCTTAGGGGTAATTGTAATATTTTTTTAGCGCTGCACATTCTTTTACTATCGATGAATTTTTTACCTTATAGTATTCATGTTTAATCTTATTATGCAGTTGGTCTATAGTAGCCTGGTTTTAGGATTGGCCTTAGAAATTGTTCTGCCATCATCGATCCCGCATTGTAAGGCTTGTTCTCCCACATCCCATTGTTCTTGCAAAACCATTTTCACATTACCTTATTACCCAAATTAATGGCTCCCCAGTCATATTCATCCAGGTCAATACTCCCAAGCCATATTCCACAATAGATTATACCAATCTACATTTCTTTAGTATCTTTCTCCCTATTAATTTCCACCTCCATGTCATTTGCCCCAGTTGTAGGTTTCCCAACTAATATAAAAAGGTGGTATGGTAACATAGTATGAGAGTACCGTCAACCTATATGAGATACAAATTGTTGTTGAAATCCGCTGACCTGAGGGGCATACACCAGACTGTTCTTTATGGTCCTGTGCTCGGAGTGAATCATATCACAAACTGCACATGCTGGTCACATAGAGTACTTTGGGAGCTGGTGAGTTAACTGACTGTACCATATATCCAGAGGGAACTCAAACCCCTTATTGACTGACCCTGCCACAACTCTATTGGGAAGACTTTCCAATAGGTTTTGAAACAATGTTCCAGGGATGTGTTTTCTTTTAGCCACAAGTGAATTAGTTACGTCTGACACTGATATTAGTTTAAAAGACTTGCCTTGCATGTGGCATTTATAGCTCATTCCAAAGACATACAATAAGGTCTCAGCATTCAATGAACTCAAATGCCATATCTCTACTGAATTAGCATTGTGAACATCGTGCTGAAATAGGAAATGTGTTTCTCTAAACCAGGGGTACCCAAATGGAAGATCCCCAGATGTTGTTGAACTACAACTCCCATGCTGTCTTACGTGCCTTTAGAATGCTTTAGTATGAAAGCTGTTGTTTGAAGCCATCTGGGGATCTACCTTTTTGGCAACCCCTGCTCTAAACTAAAATAAGATGTTCTAAACTTACTAATGGAACTATTCTGCACCATGTAAAGGATCCTAAAGCCATTGAAGTGGTACTTCATTGTTTGCCAAACAGACTTGGTTTAAGTAATATTTAAAATAAATTGACCTTTTATATTGTTTATTGATTCCCTGTCAACAATGTTTGGTTGATTATTTATATAGCGCCGCCACCAACATGTTCTGCAGCTCTGTTTAATAGGTAGACAAGTCAAGCCCTTAATTCTAACAAAACATGCTTGAGATACTGGAAGAGTAGGTGAAGAGGGCTTATGTTCTTACTGCCTACCTTGACCTTCACACACCATGTGAAATACCCTAAAAATGTGCTTTTGCTAACAAATGATTGACTTCAATACTAGTCTTTACCTACATCTTGCCATCAGCCGGGATTGCCTCCATACTTCCACTCACGTTGCCCTCATTCTTCCACTCACTCACAGTGAATCATGTCTAAGGAATTTCTCAGTGTCGCAAAGAGTTTTGTGCCTTTTATATATATTTTTGCCACAATTTATTACATTTTTCAGTTTTGTTGACTGTTTCTGGTTTTCTGTAATAGACATCATTAAAATATGTACACATATTGTACAGTGACTGAATGAATTTGCCAATATTTCCATCAAGTTTTCCACAAAAAAAGTGTTCTGGTTCCCTTCACTTTGTTTCCCGACACTACACTAATTTTAACCTTTTGAGGTGACCACAGGAAAGCATAAATTGAGGAGAAATTCTGAAAGCATTAAAGCAGTTATGTTAATCTCCCATGTTAAAATTAGTGTAGGACCCACTGATATTGGGGTACTGTGACTTAGTGGTGGACTTAACACAATATGGCCACATGGTGTAACTGAATCCCCATGTTTGTTTGGTAAGGTAGGTGATTTTAATAGATTTTTAAGTAGCCTTATGAAATGTAAATTTGTATTTTTGATTGTGTATGGGCTGTTCCCTAATCTGTATTTTGTTTGTGTGTGTGTGTGTGTGTGTGTGTGTGTGTATCTTCTTCTTCAAACTATCAAATATAAAAATATTACAATATTGAAATATTTTTCGTAATATTAAATCATTTTAAAAGTTTATCCAACAACATTAAATCAAGGTATTTTACTATAATAGAGTGTGCCACGTGTGTGGGAATGTGTGTGCCTAAATAATGATGCACTATTTAAAAACATTTTTATGAGTTCTTACTATCACAATGACTAGTAAGTGCAATCACCACTATTTATTTTATGTATCTGCACTATATTACTGTTCCGAATCGAAAGGCCTCATTATTATAATAAAAAGCTTGTGTCCACGTTTATACCACAGGGACTCAATTCTAGTGCATGGCATCGTCTCTTCCCTCTGTGTTTTTCAGACAATCCTTTTGTTGATGAAGCGAGTCACACCACTTTATATTAATCCTATTTGCTTAAAGTGTGTTCCTCTCGGCTGGATATCTTGGCTTCATCATATCAAACTTGCCTATTATCTATACTGAATTTAGACCTCAGAAATGCACCTGCTATTTTATTATGTGATATGTGCAAAATGCAATCTTCTATTGGTTACCCACAGTTTTCTGGTTTCCCTATTAGACCATTCTATCCTGAAAATTGGTATAAAGCATTTATTTTAAACACACAACACATGTACCTCTCAGCTGGATAGAACTGGTCCACAATCTCTCTGTCATCTTTCGACAATAGCACACAATACATTTTGCTTTTGCTCCAATAAAAAACATACTCATTGCAATTACTATATTTAGTTGTACAACTGAACATCAGCAGACACAGTAATATATGCCTTAATCGCACTAATGATATATACTTTCTAAATAAGTGTTTAGTAAACACTGCTATTGCTGTGTGATTATAACGTCTCACCGATATCAAAATATTATTTCATTTTGCAAAATGAAGCTTAAATTTTAAGGTTTCATACTGATGAAAATAATTGCGTATTGTGTGTGTTACATTTAATTTATGTTGTGCGGAAAATCAAAATGACAATAGTTAGCATTTATATGAATGTTTGTGCGTTTTACCTTATTAGTTAAATTGTGCTAGAAATGAAGATGCCAGCAAGAGTTTTCTTTATGATTTATTCATTAAACCAGAAATTATGGAACGTTCGTAAGAAAATTACACATTTTAATCCAAATCAGACAAATTAAAAAATTTTTTTTTCCAAATATTGCCTATTTTGCCCTAGAATTTGCAGTTCCTTTACCAATGTTCTGCAATTTCAAAGTCAGTAAATAAATCCCATAAAATTTAAACAATAATTGTAAATCAGATTCATAAATGGGTAAGTGGTAAACCAGGGAGAACCTACTAATTTTGTCCTGATGGACACTCTTGGAAGTTTGACTTCTTTCAGTGGCTCTGTGTTATGCAAAATCATGAGCTGAAAAGGTTTTAAAGGGTTATTCTCAGTCTTATAAATAAAGGTAGAAATTGACATTAATGGGAATTAGAATTACAATATACTGTTGACAAACCTGATAAAGGGACACTATAGGGTCAGGAACACAAACATGTATTCCTGACCCTGTAGTGTTTAATCGACCATTTAGGTGGTTTGCCCTTCTTAGCCCCCTTAGAAAATGTTAAAACTCACCTTATTTCCAGTGCTGTGCGGGTCTGCCAGTGCTGGCGATCCACCTCCTTGGTGACATCATCAGAATTTCCGATTTTTAGCCAATCCAATGCTTTCCCATAGAAAAAGCTTTGGATTGGTTAAAATTATCAAGTTGGTGGGATGGGGGCAGAGCCAAACGCAATTTTGCCCAGTCAGCACCTCCTCGTAGAGATGCATTGAATCAATGTATCTCTATGAGGAAAATTCAGCGTCCCCATGCAGAGAGTGGAGATGTTGAACGGCAGTGCTGCTTACTGTGCAGCACTGCCAGAGGAAGCACCTCCAGTGGCCATCTGATGAGTGGCCACTTGGAGGTGTCCCTAGGGGGCAATGTAAACACTGCCTTTTCTCTGAAAAGACAGTGTTTACATTAAAATGCCTGAAGGCAATGATTATACTCACCAGAACAACTACATTAAGCTGTAGTTCTGGTGACTGTAGTGTCCCTTTAAGAATAGGAGGGAACTTGCTTAGTGTGGGCATGTTTGCACTGTACAAACGGAAACCTAATCTTCCTGCTGAGATGTGGTCAGGTGAGAAGGCGGAATTATTATTCTATTTAAATTAATAGAGAGGTAGCTATTTGTTCATTTGTTATTTAACAATAATTTTCTGAAATTGACAAGGTCAATACGCTGAACACAAACTTGAAAAATTAAATTCTATGCCTCTAGAATTGATAAATCACCTTAAAATTTGCAATCATCTGATGAATTATTGACAATTCTCAGTTTAGTAAGAAACCCTGTTTTCTTTTCAGGCTCACAGATGCAGGAACTTCTATACATCATAACCTAGGTGATAATTTGTTATGGTGGGTGGAGTGTTCCATTAAATCTAGCTTGGACAAGAATTCAAGTTTCAGTGACCTTATTATCTCAACGTATACCACCCATAACTGATACCTCATATAAATCTTACGGGTTAATGACAAGTAAAAGAGATAAGAACTATTATTTAACGATGATTAATGTAGCACTAGCAACATTATACCTTAAAATTTAATCTCCAGAGCATATAAAATTAAACTCAAATGAGTGCACCACAAACTGTAAAGGAAAGTTACTTTAGTTTTACCTACAGTGTCTTTATGTGGTTTAGGAACACAATGAGGCAGAAGTGTTGTGCTGTCACGTGAGGGAGCAAGTAAAACAGATTTTTACAAATTAAAACTGTTTAATGCATATGCAAATAATATATGTACATTTATTTAGGTTTTTGGTAAAAATATCCACTTTATTTTAGCTTAAATTGTGACTATAATTCGTTTTGAGTCACTAAACATGCTTTAACCTTTGTCTTTAACAGAAGGTATTCATCAAATCTGGTCTGAGAATAAAAAGGCACGTTGGATTAGAGATGTGTGCCATTTTCAGACTGAGCAATGCATCTCCTTCTTGGATCTCCTTTGCAGATTACATACCATAATTTACATACCTCATTGTACTAGCAACAACAGAACTTCAGGGACAACTCCTTTGACTGAATATCCTATATGCTGGATGGGGTAATTTCTTTTTGGCAAAATGTTGACTCCCACCATAATCACTAAAGTAGGAGTTGACGAAGAGTTAACATGTTAAAAAAAATTGTCTGCTTTAATACTTTTTTGTCATTTTTTTGTTTTGTTGAGATGTTAAAAAAATACAGACTATGTCAGCGTGAGACACATATTGATATACAATGTGAGTCATACATTTCAGGATGGTAAACTCATCTCATTTTTTTTTTTTTCAAGAAAAGACAAGACAATATTCAGCACTGTTGTGTGGCACAGGGGGCTTAATAAACTGGTTGCCAAAGATCAAAACAGTGAAGTGTACATAAATATAGGCTGCCATAGAAACAATCTGGATATGTCAAAGATACTGCACTATTTTTGAGTTAGAGGTAAGATAAGCTTAACAGACATAACTAAAGGGAGAGCTTCAGCTTAACTGTAAGGGAACTATAGTAGACATGCTTAAGACAAGTTATGCGTTTTCCTACAGCTGTTCAAGAAATAGCTGCGCAAGTGGGCCCCCACCGTTAGGTGCATGTAGAGTAATAGGAACATTCCCTGGTAGGCAAAGTATAAAAACACAGTGGGGCTCTAGAGCATGGGGAAGGGAAGCCAGAGGGCATCTAAAGCTGCTACTAATCTAAATTGCTACTAAAAACTTGCAGAATAATTGTAATTGGTTAACTCAAGACAAGGTGCTGCAGCAACTAAAGAAAGTTAATATAAACAAAGCTCCAGGGCCTGATGGTATCCATCCACGTGTACTTAAGGAACTAAGTGTAGAAATAAGTGAACCTCTGTTTTTAATCTTTCAAGATTCTTTTCTTTCAGGAAGTGTTCCGGAGGATTGGAGGAAGGCAGATGTGGTTCCTATATTCAAAAAAGGGTTCAAAATCCTTGCCTGGAAATTATAGACCTGTGAGCTTAACTTCTGTGGCTGGTAAAATATTTGAAAGGTTATTAAGGGATAATATTCAAGAATTCCTTGAGAAGAACATGGTTATCAGCAAAATCAGCATGGTTTTATGAAGCACAGGTCATGTCAAACTAACTTGATTGCGTTCTACGAAGAAGTAAGTAGAAGTATAGATCAGGGTGTTGCCGTGGATGTGATCTATTTGGATTTTGCCAAGGCATTTGATAAAGTTCCACACAATAGATTAGTGTTCAAACTCAAGGAAATCGGTCTAGATGAAAATGCTTGTTCTTGGGTAGAACATTGGCTTAAAAACAGAGTACAAAGAGTTGTCATTAATGGTAAATTTTCAAGCTGGACAGAGGTGGCAAGTGGTGTCCCTCAGGGGTCTGTTCTGGGACCCCTTCTATTTAACATGTTTATAAATGATCTTGAAGACCGCATTGAAAGTCATGTTTCAGTGTTTGCAGATGACACCAAACTTTGTAAAACAATACAATGTGAGCAAGATATTACTTTGCTGCAGAGGGATTTAGATATACTGGGGGACTGGGCACTCAAATGGCGGATGAAATTTAATGTTGAAAAATGCAAATTTATGCACTTCGGCGTAAAGAATACGCAAGCAACGTATACCCTTAATGGAAGCGAATTAGGGATAACAACACATGAAAAGGACTTGGGAATTGTTATAGACAACAAACTATGCAACAATGTGCAATGTCAATCAGCAGTGGCCAAGGCTAGTAAGGTATTGTCATGCATGAAAAAGGGCATTCATTCTCAGGACAAGAATATAATTTTGCCTCTTTATAAATCACTGGTAAGACCCCATATTGAATATGCTGTGCAATTTTGGGCACCTGTTCTAAAGAAGGATATTATGGCACTAGAAAAAGTGCAGAGGCGGGCTACAAAACTAATAAAAGGAATGGAACATATCGGCTATGAAGAAAGGTTAACAAATTTAAACCTATTTAGTTTAGAAAAACGTCGCCTGAGAGGGGATATGATAACATTATACAAATATATTCGGGGCCAATACAAACCATTGTGTGGAAATCTATTCACAAACCGGACTTTACATAGGACACGAGGCCATGCGTTTAGACTGGAAGAAAGAAGATTTCGTCTAAGGCAAAGGAAAGGTTTTTTTACTGTAAGAACAATCAGGATGTGGAATTCTCTGCCTGAAGAAGTGGTTTTATCAGAGTCCATACAGATGTTCAAACGGCTACTAGATGCATACTTGCAAGAACAGAATATTCAAGGATATAATCTTTCAATGTAAGGTAATAACTGCTTGATCCAAGGATAAATCTGACTGCCATTCTGGGGTCAAGAAGGAATTTTTTTCCTAGCTTGTTGCAAAATTGTGCTTCAAACTGGGTTTTTTTGCCTTCTTTTGGATCAACAGCAAAAAACAAATGTGAGGTAGGCTGACCTTGATGGACGCAAGTCTCTTTTCAGCTATGTAACTATGTAACTATGTAAAGCTAGAATTGGGGACAGAGGTAGGGCTAGTAACTGCTTATGGGGACCATGTGTGGCAGTGATAGAGAACAATGTAAGTCCTCATGTCAAAGAAATTAAAAAGACATAGCATAATATTGTTTGGATAACAGATAATGTATAAAAAACAAATGTGTCTAACACACTGTTATCTGTTATCCAAACAATATGATGCTATGTCTTTTTAATTTCTTTCTTTTTCATGTGTAACCCTGCATAATGCAAGTATAATCCTTGTTATTGTTTAAGCTTAAAGGGCACTGACACCATAAGCACTGTCAGCAATATTTCTCCCTTTTAACACGAGTTAGTCACGATTTAAAGGCACAGCGCACTTTATTTTTTAAAAGTTTCTCCTTTTTCTACACTTTCTCTGAGAGGGTTCAGGCGCTCCACCTCCGGAGGTCCTCACCGAGGCCAAGCATGAGGACTTGTGTATCAGCAGCTGTTCTTTCTCTGTTCAGAGTAGTTCCTCATGCCTTTCCAGAATGCTGCTCCAGAATGCTGCGCACACCCGATCAAAGCCCAATAGAAATCCACTGGTAGGCTGCACATATTCGGCGTTGCCCCTAAGAGCTATCTGAGTAATTTCAGTCACCATCTTGGGTGTGTGGCATTGGCCCAATAGCCTAAATATCGAAGCAGGGAGCCAAACCTTGGTCAAAACTGCAGGGGGACCGGGATGACCCCTGCCTGTCCAGAGGAGGGGTAGGAGCACAAGATTGTTGCTCAAACACCTGCCAGAGGGAGGAGATCAGCTGCCTCTCCTCACCTGAACCACATCTAGGCCTTGAAGATGGCACTGTGCTCCCATCAATCAAGATGACACAAAAAAAAAACTTGGTGTTTAGGTGATACACTCACCACCTAAAACAATCGAGTGAGAGTGCAGCGCTATAATATATGTAAACACTTACCCCTCAAAGCAAATGCAGGGGTATAGTTTTATATATAAAAATGAAAAGAAGAAGAAACAAAGATAGTGTAACACTGATGGAATGTGAATTGATTTTATATATATAGTATCCAAACTCACATTTTACAGAGCCTTTTCAGGTATAGACTCAAAACATAACCCTCATGTGCACCTTTCAGGTGGCAACCAGACCTTTAACTCTTTGATTTTTCAAAGGGATTTTCAGATTGGGGCATCCACGACCAAGAAGAAATTAATACATATAGAATCTAGGTGTAGTATTTTCACATACACATTGATAATTATCCACAATACTATGAGAAAATTGCTCACCTTCTTCAGAGCCTGTAAACCTGGCTCTGAGTGTATCAGTATTGCGTCAACTTTTGTCACTCCCCCTTTAAATCCAGGAAACAGAGAATATCAATGCACCAGGATAGAGGTATATATAAAGGATAATATATTTATTCAACCAAAAAATATATTTAAAAACAAATGCTGATGTACGAACAATTTTAAAAGTATAAAAGTTACTGATCCAAAGTCCTCTATCCTTCGCCAAGATGCGTTTCACCCTCTGTGGGCTTTCTCAATCGGCATGGGCTTGGTTTCCACATATTCATCTAGTCGCCCCACAGGTATTCAAGACCCAGTGGAGCTGGTAACAGCCCGTTGTCAGATGATATCGCCCAGAGTTCGGCAAGTGGAGCAGGAGCTCTCAGGATGCGTCTAGTCGATTCGGCAGTCAGATTCCGCCCCCCTACTTTAACAGTTTTTAAATGATCATGATGTACATATTTTTATGATGATTCATTTTCATGATGGGTTTCAAATAATTTTTGTATATTGTCCATTATTTTACACATATTTCAAAATATTTCCTGATAATCTTCTTTATTCTACAGAGGCTATGAAATCTGGTGATTTACTTTTAACCTTTTATTAAAGACACAGCCTCAAATGTAGAAAATAATAATCTTATATTTATTAACTAAGCAATAGTGAAGTATTCAAGTGGGGGATGCTAAACCTTTTAGATTTTTTTTAATTTTACAAACTAAAAATAATAATAATTTCAGTTCACGGTTTAGTAAGTAAACCACTGATTATTTAATGAACATAGTTGGGCCTTGAACATTTTATAATTAAGTGATTGGAATCTTTAATTCAAGACAACATGTCATTCTTGTCTTGAAAAGGTTCCTTGAAGCAATATAATGTATTGTGGATTGGGTTTATCGCCAAGATAATCTTCATTGCCCTTTGGAACCTCTGTATAAATAAAATTGCTTTTTTTCAGGACTGTTCAGTTAAGGCATATTGTTGGTATCTCTTTCTAATAGCAATCATCAGCCCAGGGGTATTACTCAAGATAACGTGGAATCCATAGAAATTTTCTAGCTTAGTAGAACGTGTTAACTAATTCGCAACCAAGTTATTTTTGGTTTTACAAAAATATAGTGTCATTTATTTGAAACATTGGATGCTTAGCAAGCACACAAGTGTAGAATAAAGCATTGTTTTGTTGTATAAATCGCATTAAATGTACACAATTTTTATTTTCATTTATTGTTTTTTTTATAGCCCTTGCAAACATTCCTGTAACTTAGAGCTCTCCCTTTTTTGTGCCTCTTGCCTGGTTGTTAAAATGTAGCCATGGAATTTAACCTAAAAATGTTGCAATAATATGGGAGAAATGGATTGGTTACCGTTTACAGCCCCTCTGCAAATATGTAGAGGGACAGAAGATTTTTGCAGAGAAACTTGATTTTTTTTTTCTACTTCATAAATAATAAAGCCAAGCAAAATGGAGCTAATTGGACATGACAGACTTCAATTATTTGAATTGCTTTGCAGTCTAAAGCTAAATGTAGCCCACATCCATACAGAAAGAGGGGAAAGGATGAATTAGCATAGAAGGAGCATCAAGGAGATCATGCCAAACTAATCTTATTGATTTTTTTGATTGGGTAACTAAAATAATAGATCAGGGTGGAGCAGTAGACATTGCTTACCTAGATTTCAGTAAGGCTTTTGACACTGTCACACATAGAAGGCTTATCAATAAACTGCAATCTTTAAGTTTGGATTCCAATATTGTTGAATGGATAAGGCAGTGACTGAGTGACAGGCAACAGAACGTTGCAGTCAATGGAGTATATTCGAAGCATGATCTTGTTACCAGTGGGTACGTCAGGGATCTATACTTGGACCCATTCTCTTTAATATTTGTATTAGTGATATTGCAGAAGGTCTTAATGGTAAGGTATGTCTTTTTGCTGGTTATACTAATATGTGTAACAGGGTTGATGTCCCAGGAGGGATAAGCCAAATGGCAAATGATTTAGATAAACTGGAAAAATGGTCAGAGCTGTGGCAACTGACATTTAATTTGGATAAGTGCAAGATAATGCATTTTGGGCGTAAAAACCCAAGGGCAGAGTATAGAATACTTGATACAGTACTAACCCTTGACATCTGAGGAAAGGGATCTAGGAGTAATTATCTCTGATGACTTAAAGGTAGGCAGACAATGTAATAGAGCAGCAGGAAATTCTAGCAGAATGCTTGGTTGTATAGGGAGAGGTATTAGCAGTAGAAAACCGGAAGCGGTCAAGCCATTGTACAGAACACTGGTAAGACCTCACTTGGAGTAATGTACGTAGTACTGAAGACCGTATTTTCAGAAGGATATTGATACTTTAGAGAGAGTTCAGAGAAGGGCTACTAAACTGGTTCATGGATTGCAGGATAAAACTTACAAGGAAAGGTTAAAGGATCTTAACATGTATAGCTTGGAGGAAATACGAGACGGGGGGATATGATAGAAACATTTAAATATATAAAGGGAATCCAGGGAATCCATGCAGTAGAGCAGGAGAATATATTTAAAAGGAAAAAAACTACCACAACAAGAGGACACAGTCTTAAAGGGGCAAAGGTTTAAAAAAAAATTCAGGAAGTATTACTTTATAGAGAGGGTAGTGAATGCATGGAATAGCCTTCCCGCTGAACTGGTAGAGGTTAACACAGTGAAGGAGATTAAGCATGCGTGGGATAGGCATGAGGCTATCCAAGCTATAAGATAAGGCCAGGGGCTAAGGAAAGTATTCAGAAAATTGGGCAGACTAGATGGGACAAATAGTTCTTATCTGCTGTCACATTCTATATTTCTGTGTTTCTATGTTTCTATGTTGTAATGATTTTTCCAAAAAAAAAAAGTATGTATATTTTAATGACTATTTCCATAAATAAACATTTAATGTTAATCTGACACATCTTCTGAGATGAAATGCATTTTCTACAATGCATATTGTCACATTCAGAATATACTAACTTTAGCAAGAACATATTTGATGCAGAATGTAAACAGTTACTAGTCCCTATTAAAATGATTGTAAAAGGCTGTTTCTCCAGCAGTAATGTATATGAATACTACTAGATCTTTAATAGAATACTTCTACTGTCTACATGTTCATTGCTGGATGCAGGAGTGCAGTCTTGTTCCACTTGTGATGGCACTATTGGAGCATATCTTTTAGGAGTGTATCATGGCTGCTACCTACTGGTTCGTTTATAGTGTGTATGCATCATTTGCTTCACTTTGGCTTGCATGACTCCACACTCCTCTTTATTGGAGCGTACTAGGCTGAATGTTTAATACTTTTGCATGCATCACCTTTGTTTCATGTTTGTTTAGCTCCACATTGACATGCGTCACTTCTGCATGTGTGCATGCAGGTACACACCGCTCTTTCTATTTGTAGCGGCTAATGTGTGTGGGCATTTAATGATGCTGGTTTGTAAGTAATTTCTTTATTACCTTTATAAGTGTGGTGCTGGTTGCTGGCTGTGTCGTTGTACATGTTTGCTCGTTCTGAGCAGTTCTTCTTTAGTTTTGCTTCACTTTGACCCAGAATTATCTAACACGTCTTTCTGGTTTCTGGTCCCATCCAGTGTTAATTTTGACAGCAATTTTAGTTTTAGCCGTAGCCTTTTGACTAAAATTACATTCAGTTTTTGTCATATTTTAGTCATCTGAATTGTTTTAGTTTTTTTTTTTCCATGTTTAGTTTTTATTTGTTTCACGTAGTAAGTAAGGATAATGGGGATACAGAAGAAAAAGGGAAGGGGGGCGGGTACATACATATTCCAAAACAGATTGCAGTTTCAATGCACAGTCAGCATAAGTAGGACTCATATGCGGTTAGTTAAGTACACATCGTATTGAACATATTGGCATAATTTATCCCATTTCATCTATTCCTGCCTTGTTGCTGGTGCATTGGTTAGCCTATTTCATGTACCTGGGTATGCTCATGTGTGGCACACTGATTTATCCCTAGCATCTGTAATCTCTCTACGTGTTTGCTTTGTGCAAGGTGGCCTGTTTTTGCCTAGAGTGTTCGCATGAGGGTTTTTACTTCTGTGTTGTGGGTTTGCCAGCTCGTCCATCTTTTGGTGTATGTGTCTGTTTGTCCATTCAGTCTGTATGCCATCTGTTCAAAGTCTGCTATGGTTTCAAGTCTATTCCAGACCTCCATGGGTGATGGGGTGTGTTTGCTTCTCCAGTGGGTGGCAATGCTAGTTTTCGCTGTTGTTAGTATGTTTACAATAACGTGGTTATTCCTGTCTGAGAGTAGCTCAGGTGACAGATGGAGCAAGTAGCATTCTGGTGTGAATGGTATCTGGTGATTTGATACTAGTCTTATGGCTTTACTTATTGTCTGCCAGAACCCCCTTTGTAATAGTGAAAGCGGGCTATCACGTCTTTTGGCGTGTCCGCCGTAAATCTGGCCGGTCTGGGGAGCCTATGCACTCTATCCAATGTCCAGGCTGCGGCCTCAAGCTGCAGTGCTAAAGTGGTGCACATGGTTAGTAGGTATTGTGGGAGGGCTTCCGTGGAAATCATGTCCGGTATGCCCCGGAAACGGAGGTTGTATCTCCGTGCCCTGTCTTCCATATCAGCTACTTTTAATTTCATATTTGCCTGTTCTTCTATTTTTTGCAGTTGGTCTACTACGTCGTTATGGGCTGAGCAGAGTTCCTCCATTTTGTTTTCCAATCGGTTCGTGCGGTCTCCTAGTTCCTGTATATCCCCTCGGATTTCATTGGTGATTTGTCTGAAATCCGTCCTCAGAGATTCCTTTAATAACATGCAGGCTGTGGTTGGTAACAGGGGCTTCACCTTGGGGCATTGGAGTGGTTTCCCTGTCCGTTATATTATCTTTGTCTTGCGAGTGTGCATCCGGTTCGGCGCCATCTTGTTTTTGGTTTGGGCGCTCTTTCTTGTTAGGACGGATCGGATCCGTTATTTTAAGTTGTTTTGACGGTGCCATGGGTGTCAGAGAGGTTGCAGGTTTTTTTTGCGGTTACGTCTCGTTTTATGTTGCTATGGGCTCGGTGGTTGCGGAGCTCTCTTCCCAGGCGACAATTCCATGCGGTCGCTGGCTGAATTGTTTTAGTTTTAATTGACTAAATATCATAAGCTTCCAGTCGACTAAATCTACAGTAGATTTAGTTGACTAAAATCAACGGGTTTAGCTAAAGTGTATTATTGCATTATTTAAGCATTTCTCATGAATTTTCAAACTTATCATATACTCATTGAGCAAACATCTGATTAACCCCTTAGTGACCAGACCGCTTTTCAATTTTCTTGCCGTTAAGGACCAGGGCTCTTTTTAAATTTCTGCGGTGTTTGTGTTTAGCTGTAATTTTCCTCTTACTCATTTACTGTACACACACATATTACATACCATTTTTATCGCCATTAAATGTTCTTTCTAAAGATACCACTATTTTCATCATGTCATATAATTTACTATAAAAACATTATAAAATATAATGAAAATAATGTAAAAAAACACACGTTTTCTAACTTTGACCCCCACAATCTGTTACGCATCTACAACCTCCAAAAAACACCCATGATAAATAGTCTCTAACTTTTGTCCTGAGTTTAAAAACACCCAATGTTAACATGTTCCTAGCCTTTTTCTGCAAGTTATAGGGCAAAAAGTACAAGTAACACTTTGCTATTTCCAAACCTTTTTTTTTTTCAAAATGAACGCAAGTTACATTTTAACACTGATATCTGTCAGGAATCCCCAAATAACCCTTCACATGTATATATATTTTTAAAAGAAAACAACCTAAGGTATTAAACTTGGGATATTTTGACTCTTTTCATTCTCTTTTCATGCAAGCATTTTACCACCAATCTATGCCAAATTTAAAAAGAAAACAAAATGGTGACAGCAATTTAAGAATACATATACTGGGAATTTTAAGGGCTAGTGCTAAAGAACACCCCAGTATGTGTTCAGCAATATCTCCTGAGTATATTGATGCCACCCATGTATAGGTGTGTTGGATTCTCTGGGGGCTACAATACCTTATTTGGAGGGTGTGCATTCCTGTTTTCCAACTTGGAATTTTCATGGCTGGTCATCATGCACCCATGTCCTATTTGGGACATTTTGAAACCGGACAATGTAATTTACCCTCATCAAAACATATATTTTTGAAAAGTAGACATCCTAGGGTATTTCAAATGGTGGTATTTTAACACTTTCCATGCACTAATTCTACCCCCAGACTTAGTCAAACGTTTGGGTAGTCATTTTTTTGTGTTATTTTTCTCTCACATTGTACTTTAGGCATGGATTCTCAGTTCATAATATATGTTACTGACAAAGATCACCCCAATATGTGTTCAGCAAAATCTCCTGAGTACAGTAATACCACCCATGTATAGGTGTGTCGGGTCCTCTTGAGGCTTAAAAACCTTATTTGGAGGGTACGCATTGCAGTTTTCCAACTTTGAATTTTCACAGCTAATCATCATGCACCCATGTCCTATTTGTGCCATTTTTGAAGCCGGACAATGTAATTTACCCCCCATCAAACCATATATTTTTTAAATACAGACACGCTATGATATTTCAAATGGGGGTATTTTAACACTTTCCATGCACTAATTCTACCAACAGTCTTTGTCAACTTTTGAGTAGTAATTGTTTGTGTTATTTTTCACTCACATTGTACTTTTGGCATGGATTCTTAGTTCCTGTTATGTGTTACTGATAAAGAACACCCCAATATTTGTTCAGCAACATCTCCTGAGTACAACAGTGCCCCCAATGTACAGGCTTTTATGGGTTTTTGCAAACTTTCAGGGGTCAAATGTAGGGCTTTACCCTTCTCCATGTTGGCACAATGAAATTTGCCAGATTGGTTTGCTGGGCCTATGTTGCCTTTGAGACCGTATAGCAGTATAAGTACTGTGTTCCTTGATATGTAGCCACACCCCCAAATCTCGAATTTCAACATTTTGGCAGGCTGTGATGTCATTAATGTTATTACATCGGCACGCATGCGTCATAAAAAGGGGCGGGCTATCGCGGCCGGCACGAGAACCGCTAGAAACAAGAGGAGAGCTACTGGGGATGTCCCCAATCCTCTGCTGCATGGTGTCAGCTTGTTGCACAGTCTGTGCCAACACACAAGGTACCCTGACAATCAGGCCCCGACCTCTTTCATTCCGGCAGGTGTACAGTCTCTGGGTGCTGGATTTTTCATGGAATCCTCCATTCATTGTGAGTAGTTTTCTGGTCTTAACATTCATGGTGACCAGTTTTTCTCTTGGCCAGGTTATTATTCCAGCTGGGTACCTGATGACCGGTATGGCATGTGTTAATGGCTTGGATCTTGTTCTTGCAATTGAGCTGGGACTTCAGGACCTGTCTGAGGTATATATATATATATATATATATATATATATAAAAATGTTTTTTTAAATTTATATTATAGATATATATATATACGTGTAAATATATGTATAATATATATATATATATATATACACACACATATACATATTATATGTGTGTATATAATATGTGTGTGTGTGTGTATATATATATATATATACACACACACACACACACACATACTTTTATTTCCCATATATCTATAAGATATTATAATTAAAGCATTTTTTATATATATAATATATATGATTTCATTATAAGTGTATTTTGAGATATATGTGTATATCTCTCAAAGTACACTTATTATGAAATCATATATGCATTATATATGTATATGTAATAAAATGCTTTATTTATTTTATAATCTATTATATATATATAATATATGTATAACATATTTATTTTATTTTAATTTGTTTAACTTTTTAGCAGCCTGGGGGACTGCCTGACAGCTCAGAAAGTCCCCCTGCTGGCAGTTCCATAGACCTCCATTGCGGCGATGTGATCATAGTGATCACATGGCCCTGGAGGACCAGGGTGGCCAGAGCTGCTGCAGGGGGACTGCTGGGGTCTCCGGCAGTTTCCCCCGGCCGTGATCGCCGCGGATCAACGGTCCAAGTAAGTCCAGGGGTCCTTAACGACCGTTTTTTGTCGGACGTACCTAGTACGTCCGCGGTCGTAAGGGGATATGTACTTATAACATCATACTAAATGATTCTATGATTTAAATATATATGTATATTAATATCAAAATACAATTAGAACAAATGTAAACCGGTATATAATTTATCTACTGTAGGTTTAGTCGACTAAAATCTTATGACTAAAACTAAAACAATTCATATGACTAAAATTTGACAAAAACTAAGTGGCATTTTAGTCAAAAGTCAAGGCAGGTAGGAAGAATGAATTCAAGAATGGCCTTTGCGGTTCTGTTTATTTGTTCTAAAGACCTCTGGCGGGTTATGTGCTATATTTTGCTTAGTATTATATTATATTATCTATTTGTAAGAAACCCATACATTTTGATTTGAAAAGGAAGAGAACAGTTTAAATAAGGCATATAACAAACAAAACCATAAATAATTAGCGGCAAGAGACAAATTTGTAAGATGGGCCCCAAAATGAAGTATTTACACATAGAGAGAGTTAAACAGAATAATAGAAATAACAGATATGTAATAGGGTTTTTACTAAAATGAGAATTCCCTTACATTAAATATAATTAGGAATTGAGAATTAGAATTAAATTAAATCCACTAGATCTAAGAGTTAACAAAATTGACAAGTTTCAATGGGAAGCATCATAAATAATTTAAATAGATATTGGTAAATTGATAACTAATTTGAAAAGTTTAGGCCAAAATAACTTAGACAAGGAAATTACAACTCAAATATATAGCCCAAATTCTACAATTTATTACCAATTGATACGTTCACCTGGGAGCTTCAAATTGTAGGGTAAAATTACTGAAACGTAAAAATTCTTTAAATCATTTATAAACCCAACTTAACTATTCTGTTCGTAAAGGAACATTCCATTGCGCAAATACAAAAATAAATAATCACTATTTAGTAGATAAACCCCATTTGCAAGCCCTCCCTTTCTAAACCCGCTCAGACATTCTGTAGCTGTCCAATCACAGGCTTCCTAATGCAACTCAAAGAGAAGTCTTTACAAGGCAGATGCTCTGGGCAATTGCTGACTCTTGAGTTTAACTCCAATTTCTATGGAAAGCAGCACTTTTTGTAAAAAAAATAAATAATAAAAGGGGGATACACTTTTCACACATAAATCACTTTATCAAGCTGAAGTAATATAGGGGTCTGGAATGTCCCTGTAATCTTGCAATTCCTTTGTGAATTTCTAACAATTCATGGTTTAATAAATAAACCTGATAATGTATTCATCTAAAACAAGCATGTCAAACGCAAAGGCTAACATGGGCCAAATAAACAAGATTTAAGTTTATGTGAGCCGCAAAAAAGAAAGAGTTTGACGTAGACCAACACAAACTAAATTTACTTGTATCATTCTCATGAAACAATATGTGGCAAAACTAGCCACGTCTTTGTATGAGAGACTGAGTTGGTTCGACCTGAACCAGCCAAAATAGAGGCAGTAGCAAAATGGCCAACCCCACGCACTAAGACACAAGTTTTAGCGTTCCTATTACCGCAAATTCATACCCAATTACAGCACCCTGGCCAAACCCCTCACTGTTTTGACCCTTAAGAATCTCCCTAAGCAGATAGTCTGGGCCACAGAGTGTGACCAAGCATTCCAACAACTAAAAACGGCTTTGATTAATGCACCTGTACTTGCTGCTCCTGATCCAACTAAATGATTTCTTGTTCACACAGATGCTTCTATGTTTGGATTGGGAGCAGTATTGAGCCAAGTTTGATGAGATGGAGGTGAACATCTGGTGGCTTACTTAAGCAGAAAGTTACTTCCACGAGAAGTAAGCTACGCCACCATTGAAAAAGAATGCCTGGCTCTGGTGTGGGCCCTCAAAACGCTACAGCCGTGTTTGTATGGGCAATACTTTTCCTTACTCACAGATCACAAACCGTTAGTGTGGCTGAACAGGATAGCGGAAGACAACGCCAGGCTACTGCGCTGGAGTTTGGCGCTGCAGCCTTTTGACTTTACCATACACTACCGCCCTGGAAAACTAAATGGCAATGCTGACGGGTTACCCAGACAAACCGAACTTGAAAAGTGATCTGTGAGTGCTCCTGCAGACATCCCCAAGTCGATCCGTTGGGATCAGACTATGTATGCCGGCTTGTGGTTCTGGGGGAGCATTGTGGCAAAACCAGCCACTTCTTTGCATGAGAGACTGAGTTGGTTCGACTATTCCTACTTCACAAATAGAATATGGACATATTGTTTGTTAGTCAAACCAACTACCGAACGAGAGACCACCTAAGGGAGTCGTGTGTCTCCAATTAAGGATTTGCAACACTTTGAAACTGCAAGGTTCTAACTGTCGGATGGGTAGCCGCAGTTCGTATGAGTGAACACGTGGTGGCGGCCATCTTTGCGCACGAA
Organism: Pelobates cultripes; assembly: GCA_933207985.1. Classification (NCBI taxonomy): domain Eukaryota; kingdom Metazoa; phylum Chordata; class Amphibia; order Anura; family Pelobatidae; genus Pelobates; species Pelobates cultripes. The sequence goes on along the minus strand of OW240912.1, from coordinate 37,069,700 downwards.
CGCCCAGCGGTGTTTGGTTGTTGAGTGCGTGGAACTAAAATCAGACACTCAACCTCACGAACACCACTGGACTTCCATCTCGTTCGTGTGTGTATTTCCTTTCGTCTCAGAGAAGCGGCATTCAGCTAAATGGAACGAACGGCCATCAGACACATGACTACACAGGTTGTGAACAGTTGCATTTATTAGTTTGTTCGGTTGAACTCCCGAAAGAAGACCAGTCAAAGCATTCAATCGCATGGAACTGTTTTGAGGCTTCTCCTCGTGGCTGACTGTCTAAAACTAAAACTTCACTTTCCTGTTCTACTGAACGGATCTGAGCGGTATTTCGACAGATTGGGCACTCAGATCCCTGATATTCGGTGAAGTGTAATATTTAAGGAGTTATGAGGTTTTAAAATATTGTGTCATTTTCTGTACTTGGGAGATAAGCTAATTAAAAAATTGTTCTTGCTCAATTATCTTCCAAGTACAGAAAAGGATCATGGGAAATATGCCTTTGTTCCCTGTCCACCAGGTCCACTAGGGGGAAACCCCTGGAATGTAATTACAGAAACCGCTTGCATGGGGAATTGCATAAAAGCCAGCTGTGGCTCAATAAAAATCAGTTGACTCCTAAAGCTGTGTTTCGTCCAGTTGTTGGGCAATGGCATTGGAATTACTACGCTACACTTTATTTGCATGCTGATCACATCTACCAGCGGAGATATTGCCTTTAATGTGTCTACTCCGCTACACAATATGTAATCCTGGGTACCTATATATATAATTTACTCAAAAGTTTTACTTTAACTTACTCACTATTCTGCCCCAATCTAATACACAGCCTCCTACAGTCCCAGCCCCCTACTCCCTACCCCTACCGCCACCCCAATTTAATACACTACACTACGGTAAGGTTCCCCCAAGTCCTTTTTCCCCTACCACAAGCCTTCCAGTCCAGCACTGATCAAGCAGGCCACAGGCTCCTCTGCTAATGCAAGCAGCAGGGAAGGGGGAGTGGCTGTATGCGCATATCCAGTGAGGAGGGCCGTGGGAGGGCCACAACACAACAAGACACCTGGCAGACAGCCTACCTGGAAATTCTCCTTGTATCCCGGTGCTGGATCCTGGGCTGCAAAGATACTCATTGTGGGCCGAGTGCATGTTTGTTATAACTAACAATAAAGACAAGTTCTATTCATTATTTAAGCACACACACATTACTCCTTCCTATATTGAACAAAAAAAGAATTGCAAATTTAATAGAAATTAATGTTATGGACTTTTAGTTTAGTTCTAATTTAATAGAAACCAAGTACTTTCTTTTTTTGCGATTTGCTTAATTATGTTCGATTTATAAAGTGCAAACATTAAAGACACTCATGGACTGATAACAGCAATTCTTTTTTTTAATCATTATATATCCAGAAATTGAATAGCTTTTTTTCTCATATATGTCAATAAAATGACTGCTATTCAGTTACCAGAATTAAGTTTGTCTTGTAATATAAGATATCCTCTCTATTTACATTTAGTTATTTTACGGCATATACTACCGATACATGTTTCTCTATAATTCTAGTTTTAAGATTAATGGCAGCCTGGTATATATTTTAGAAGTGTATATTTTCAAACTGTGTAATATTCTATGATAAATCTGATTTTAAAAATACATGATAAGGGGGGCGGGGCCTGACAGCCAAAATGGCCGGACGTGCTCTCTAAGAGCTCTTACACCGGAGGGCACAAAAACGATAATCCTGGCAAGCCGAATTAAGCCAACAGCCCACGGTGTCCAGAAACCGATATAGAACCACACGAGGAACAAAACGGTACAGGTCATGCACCACAGCGATTCACGAGCACATGTACCGGCCATGCGGCCTATACTGCAGAGGAGCCTGAAGCCTGGGGGAGGCAGCCGATCGCCCGGCAAGGGACCTGCTTGCAAGCGAGAACTACAAGATGCCCAGCTACCCCCCCCTGGACCAGCGGGGGATATCCCGGTCCTCGCTGGGGACGATTACCCCCACAGCAAGACACGAACAAGCGACAACACATGCGGGTAAACGGGACTGCCAAGGCCCAAACAAGATGGCGCCACAGGCGCGACAGGCGACAAAAGGCCTGTCAAACCACCTCTTCACACGCTGAACTTCTTTGAACGTCTCTGCACCAGCCTATGGTATGGGCTCCGCAATAGGCGCCGGCTCTTCAAACAAGCGAGAAAAGAAGCGGCGGCATGGATTCGTCCTGCCACCCGACGCCTATTGAGTGGTTGCCCGACCCGAGTCCCCAAAAGGGCCCTCAGACAGAGAAGAGGCGGGAGTTCGGAATGGGGGAGAGAGGAGAACGGCTCCCCAGGCTCCAACAATAGTAACCACATATGGCAGCACAAAATAGCCACACACACCCGACCAACTCACCGCCCAGCGGCATCTGAAGCTTCTGACCATTGCAGCATGTCCCCACACTTCTGGACGCATGCTGAACACTCATACCAAGCACCTATCACCCCGGGGGCGACCCGGCGCCAGCAGCAAGGTACAGCCAAAAGACCCCATCAACTCCTGCACATTCAACGATCTCAAACGGAGATCCAGGGGCACAGACAACGGGGAGCTGTGGGACCACATATTTCCCAAAGACTGGACCGTGATCTGCCCCTCACAGGCATAGGCTAAGCTGAGCTGACAAGTGGAATTCTCTGGGAATTACTATTGTCCAAATATGTTTTTCTTCGGAACGCTGATTTGATTTTTATTTATTTATTTTTTAATTATTTTTCTTTTCATGTGATTATACCAGCAGTCCGGATAGCTGATGCATCTCTTTTCTTGACTCTCGATTGATAATGCCTTTATCTACCACCCCAAGGGGGCCCCCTAGGGTGAGCATGCTGACAGCCCAGAAATAAGCAATACGTTTTCTCCATATCTTAATATGCTGTTTCAATGGTTTAGCACCCCTTTACTGTGGGCATCCCACTGCAGCTTCAGACTACAGTGCTACTTAAACCCAAGAGCAAGCAGCTCAGACCCATTGTGGGACAGGGAAAACACAGGGAGCATAGTGGGGTATTGGTCTACTTAAATAAGCGTGTATTGCATAGCACCCCAAAGTTCTAGCCATATACAAACCTAATCAAAAGTATGCCTCCTCACCATAGTTTTATTCGTCCCATAGCACTCAAACCTATACCAGTTCTAGTAACCCCTCGCAGTTGGTTTAGCCTGTCTTGAACCCGCGCATAGTTGCCAAACATTACGTACCCAAAGTTATGCATGTCTAACTGTGAATGCTTCTAAATAAGCTATGATTAACAGATACTATCTGCTACTAATCTATGTTAAACAAGACTTCATCTCCTAACTAAAAATTGTGCAAGTACCAATGTATACTCCATTGTTACTGATGTTTGCAAAGCATGAGGATTGCCTTTGGGGTACCCCGTGCACATATGTTATTCCAAATGCACTGCAAAAATAAAGAATTAAAAAAAAAATAAAAAAAAATACATGATACACAGTATATAAATAGTTTACACCCAAGAACAAATTTATTTTTTTCAAGATCACATGAGCAGAGTATTTTCATGCAGTGCAATAAAAAACACAAAGCTGACAGATAAATAATCTGTTGTATAAATCCTATCATAATGATGAAAGCGTTTACTTCGAAAACTGTCTTTTCATTCTGCTTTCAGCATTTATTTGAAATTACAATGTGAATACAAGACGTTTGAATTTTTCTGATAAATGTAGAATTTTCAACAAAATGCCAAATTTAATCCTATACAAAAGGAGAGTCTTTGTTGTCGTTTGAGCCCTATTACGCAGTCAATAGATGTACGTAATATATGAAAAATGCAGGTAGGGTATATATCTTCTTGGCAGAGCCAGAAATGCTTACTGTCAATGTTATTGTATCTCTGATGGCTTACAAGACAAATAGAACAGAACAGAATCTCAATTTACTAGCTTTTAATTTAACCGATACTGACAGTAGAGAAATGCAATCTGAAATTGCTTTAGTGTACCATACAACATGTTTGCACTCCAAGAAAAACAGAGAATGTTTTATTTATTATTTATATTTGGCTGTACTTTTTTACCCTTTTCTGGAAAAAGAACTGGAGGGACCAAGGTTAAATTCTCTTGATCTAAGATCAAAAGTATAATTATCTATATATAAACAGTATTTTACAGTGATTATGTCTCAAAAATACTGAATAATTTGGATTACACAGTGTGAAGTGCACCTGTCTTACGATATTGTCTGTTTTATAGACAGTACAATTTGATCTATACATTGTTATTATCAAATTGCTTCCAAATTCAATAGATACGATTGCATTTAATGTTATAGATGCAAGTTTACAACTGTATGCCTTTGACAAAGTGAATTAAAGCACATATTTGGCATTAAGTGAGATATGGGTAGGTCTTTGTATTTGCTACCATGTACACATCATGAAATTACAATTCAGAGAATCTCGTATGTAGCGTAATCACAGAGCAGCAAACAAAATTCATGTAAAGATAACATTTGAATCTATACATCTAGTTGCAATTTCACATAATAGGTCAATACGATATATTCACAACCCTTTAAAATAGATTTCAACAGCTTAAATACATACTTTGTTTTAAAACAGAAAGTATATATATATATTTTTTTATAGGCCCTTAGTGTTCACTATCAGAATAAAAGACTGTTGACTTCACATAGATGATGGTGCAACAATCTGAGTGTATTAATTAAGATGAATACATGAATTGACCCCTCTTTGGGTTTTTTACTGAGATTCAACTGGTAGTTTTTGAACCATAGGTTTTAACTTGCACCATTAGCTGCTGACAACCACATATTCAAACAATTCTACATCAGATGATTTAACATTAGGTATGGATAACAATTTGCCATATGTAAAATTGTACACATTCAATATTATTGGTATCTTAAGGGCGATGTTCTGTTGGCACATTAATTGTTAAAATTGCAGAGATTTGATTCCCCATTGACTACAGATGTGGGACACATAAAGCTATGGGTGGACACCGAATTCTAGGTGTCGAAATGTAAAACTTAACAGGAGTACTCATTCCTCCTGGACTGACAAGCAATAGAATCTCAAAGCAAGTTTTCACCATTCACTCAATACTGCACCTTTCCTTGTAGGGATATTATGTTAATTAGTATTATATAAAGCCTACAGATACGTTGCTTGTCAAGGCATCATTTGTATTATAAAATATTATTTTTAAGGGTCAGTAATCTCAAATATAAAGTACATCTTATAATTGCTGTTTTACAGAATACAATTACAGTGCTCCTAGCTTTTGACATTTACACGATACTATGTTTGACATCTATGCAAAGCAGTTGACAGATTTCAAAATAGATTAAGCAGCTTTAAAGGCATATCTTAAAACCATACCTAGCTGAGCTTGATGGCAACATTGTGCCTATCAGAGATCCTTTTAATACGTAAAGGGATAATTATACCATTATAAAAAAATCTTTGTATAATTTATTTTGACTAATAACCTAAAATAATGTATCTAAACTGATTCACATGAGAAACTTTGTCCTCGGTCTTTGGTTTTATGTTTTTTTTGTGAAATATATGTATAAATTATGCATACAAATGACATGTGATCCAAAATACAATAATGTCAAAATAATGCATTCAATTTCCATGGTTTGAAAATATGAGTAACTTGTACAAATACCAATGTTGGTACATTTTGCAAAACCATTGTCTAATTACCTAACTTAATCATGACTCGGTTATCAAGGGATTCCAAATTGCAAAAAATATATATATATTTTACTTTTAATCTAGCATACAAGTATAATGGATGTTGACATATGCCACAATATTACTTTGGTGTGCTTTCACATTATTCTATTACAATCAATGACAAATAGATTTTCATGTTACACCTCTAAGTGACCTAAAGAACTGACTTAAGCCAACACGAGAAGCAGCCATTTTGAACTGAAATCTCTTAACGCTTAATGCCTATTACATTGATGTCAAAGAGTAACCAATTAGCAGCAAAAAACAAACATGAAAAAAAGGTGCAAAGACAACTCTGGGTTTCTGATTGGCCCTAGTTATAGAGAAGAGTTTCTTTGTAAGTGAGACTTGTTTTTGTGCTTTTTACACTTTCAATGATTCAGGCAAATCCCCGTTTGTCATGATACCCTTGGTTTGTCATTAGTTATTAAGGGAATCAATAGCTTTGTTGTGGAAGATCTTTTAGATTTGTAGAGATATACAATAAGTATTTAATTTACTTAAATATTTTTTGTATAAAATAAGAGATTGCAGAATTATTTTGTTGGGGACTTTTTTTTTAATGTAGGGACGCATGACATACCCAATGTAAATGTTATTAAAATACATAAAAAGAAGTATAAGAAATACTATATATATATATATATGGTTAGGTATGGAACATACACCTTTAAAATATGTGTGTTGTAGAACAAAGATGTTTAAATTGGCACTATTGTTATGGCATTTTTTATGAAGTTAGATCATTTGAATTGTATGACTTCTTTGGATTTCTACTTGTAGGACCTGATGTTTGGCTATTTGTTTGGCAGAGCTATGGGAAGAACTTCCACCTCCATATATCATGACATTTTCCATTAGCCATTGCTCAGATTCTTTTGCGATGTGCAGTAGATGCTTGTGGAATCTCATTGAGTAGGCATGTGATCAGCTATGAAAGATATCTTCTACAGACTCCTATTTTGTAGTCTTGCCCAATGGTGAAAACAGCAGTAGAAGAGGTAAGTGCTTCTCCCTTGTTAATGTTATTGTGCAACATGCTCTCCAGGGATAATGATGGCGCCTAATGGTGCACCAGTGCAAAAGAAAATTGACAAACCCAATATGAAACCAAAAAGCAACAAAAAGGAACCAGGTCGCAAAAATAGTAGTCTGCCAGTAAAAGCTCATTTGTTCACATGATGCTAGAGGCAAAAAAAAAATGCATCTCTATGAGGAATGTTCAGTGCCTCCATGCAGAGCAGGGAGACGCTGAATATCAGTGCTGCCCACCATCTGAGTGACTGCCACTACATCCCTAGGCTATGAAAAGGCAGTGTTTACATTAACCCCTTAAGGACAGCGGGCGTGCTATGCCGTCCTTAAAGTGGTGGACCTAAATGCCAGAGAGTGGCATAGCACGCCCAGCAATCCTCCTGCCGCCCCGGCATCCTGGACTCACCTGGACCAACGATCAATGGCGATCCTGGTCCGGGGGGGACTGCCAGAGAGCCCCACAGTCCCTCTGCAGCAGCTCCGGCCTCTCCAGTCCTCCATGATCACATGATCGCAATAGGAGTCTATGGAGCTGCCAGCAGGGGGACTGTCAGAGCTGTCAGGCAGTGCCCCTGACTCCTAAAAATGAAAACAAAAAAATGAAATATATATATTATACATATATTATATATGTATAATATTTTATAAAATAATGAAAGCATTTTAAAATAAATATATATATTATATATAATACATATATAGAATTTAATTATAAGTGTGCTTTGATATTTATATATATATATCTCAAAATACACTTATAATGAAATTTTACATATGTATTATATATGTATAATATATTATAAAATGCTTTCATTATTTTACAAAATATTATACATATATACAAAATAAAAACGTGTGCATATGTATGTATGTGTATATACATATATACAGGTATATATACACTTACTATATTCATATACACACATGTATCATATATTATACATTTCATTTTACTTTTTTTGTAAAATTGAGATACATATATATATATATATATATATATATATGTGTGTGTATAAATTCTACATATATATTTAAATATTAATTTTATATAACTATTTGATTTTATTAATTATAATTTTAGGGACATGCCTGCCAACCCAGGCAGACAGTCCATAGACTTTAATTGGCAAGCCCTAAATTTAACCCTGTAACTTTTCAAAACACCATAAAACCTTTACATGGGGGGTATTGTTTTACTCTGGAGATTTTGGTTAATACAAATATGAGTGTTTAAAACCATAAAATTTATCATGACGATATCATCAATGAAAATGCTTTTCTTCTGTGAAAAAGGCAAAACATATGAATGCTATCTTTGGCCAAGGTTTGTGACTAAGTGGCTACTAAAAAAGACTGGACATACTTCATTTTGATGGTAATGCCATGATAGAGTTAATTCACATTCCTGGGCTACCATATCGTCTCAAAAGGCAACACAGGCCCAGCAAACCAATCTGCTGAAATGGGCAAGTCCTATATTGATCCTGTATCTTTTCAAAACAACATAAAACCCGTACATGTGTGCTATTGATGTACTTTGGAGACTTTGCTGAACGTTAATAAGAGTGTTTAAAACAGTAAAACGTATCACGACAATGATATCACCAGTACAATTGCAGTTTTTGTGTAATAAATGCAAAAAACAAACATGAACGCGAACTTTGGCCAGTGTTTGTGGCTAGGTGGCTACTACAAAACACTGGACATACCCCATTTTGATACCCTGGTTTGTGTATTTTTACAAATGGTTTGCCATGGTGGGGTTAATTTTCATTTCTGGGCTGCCATACCATCTCAAAGACATTATAGCCAATCTGGCAAATTTCAATTTGCAAAAATAGAAATGGGCAAATCTTATATTTAACTCTGTGACTTTCCAAAACACCATAAAATCTGTACAAGAGGGATACTGTTGTACTTGTGAGACATTATTCTACACAAACATGAGTGTTTTAGAGCAGTAAAATGTATTGTACTTCTGATATCATCGGTGAAAGGGCAGTTTATTTGTGAGAATTGCAACAAAATAATATGAACGCTAATTTTGGCAAGGTTTTGTGACTAAGTGGCTACTAAAAAAGACTGGACATACCCCATTTTGAATACCTTGGGTTTTCTAAGTTTACAAATGGTATGCCATGATTTGGTTAATTTTCATTCCTAGGCTGCCATACGGTCTCAAAGGCAACATAGGCCCAGCAAACCAATCTGGCAAAAGCCCTATATTTGACCCCTGTAAGTTTCCAAAAACCCATAAAACCTGCATATAGGGGATACTGTTGTACTCGTGAGACATTTCTGAATACAAATATGTGTATTTTATTGCAGTAAAATCCAACAGCATTATGACATTCACAGTTAAAATGTCATGCAGAACTTAAAAAATAACATTTCTTAATTTCTCACGCATTTTTGGATTTTATTCATATTAAATTTAATTCATATATAAGTATTTGATATGAAATGAAATCCCGGATTCTCCTGAACAAAATGATATATAATAAGTGTGGGTGCACTTAATATGAAAGAGGTGCATTATGGTTGAACCACATATAGCGCAAATTCTAGGTTTTGTTTACATTTTGTTTTGATCACAACTTTTTCCATTGGCTCTGTCCTTAAGGTGTTAAAATGCCTACGGGGACAGACTGTAGACACCAGAACAACTACAGTAAGCTATAGTTTTTCTGGTGATTATAGTGTCCCGTTAAGTGGGTCTTCATTTGATCCTCTTATTTCAGTATGTTTATTTTCTTTGTTTTAATAAAATTACCTCTTGAATTTGTGGCATGCTTTATTACATACTGCCTTTATTTTGCTGTTGTATTGATTGACAGGTTGTTTATAGATTGTAGATTGTGTTATTTTTTTGTTTAAATCTTGTTAGTCCATTGTTGTATTTGTTTATGACTAAACCCTGAATCGAGTGAAATACAGCTGGCAGTCTGCTGGGGGTTTTCCAACTCTCCTGCTGTAATTTTTCATGCTTCAGTAAATATGTTCTGGAAAAAATAGCATTGGGGGATTTAAGCTGTTGTTAATATGTCTTTGTATTTTAACAGAGAGCTGTGCAGCTTGAATTTATAGAGGACAAGCATCCTCCTATGTTCCACACGGATATCCCCTGTGACCTCTCAACCTTCACTTCATATCAAACTGAACCACCAGGGATTATTTCAGAGACATTTCCTTGTGAGTCTTGTGGGTGAAATGTTACAATAGTTTCTTTTTCGATTTTTTTATTTGTAATCCTCTTTTGATCATCTCCTACCCCTTTTGTTTGTATAGTTTTCTCACCTTGAGAATGTATCTTTGAAACACATTTCTTCTGCTAAAAGGTCGGCCATTGTGGTGATGGTCCTGACTTGGTATAGGTATCTTGGGTTCTGCCTACTGCACTGGCTCTGGAACTAATTGCCTTAATAGTCCAAACAAATCACATCCCATGGATTTTCACTTGATACCACGGTTCCTTTTTTTAAATTTAAATTTACTTAAAACTTGAGACCTCCATTAGCCTTGGATGTTGTGCATATCTTATTTGTTTATTTTAAAGGGACACTCCAAGAGTTTTTTAACTCATTATTTGTATTGCATTTCAAAATGATCAAAAACAAAAATTAACAAAAATTATAAAAATAATTATGAATGCAAATATGCTTTTGAAGTTCTTGTATTTGCTGTGAAGCCCAAAACTTTGCAGCATCATCCATGAGCTCTCTAAACCAGGAACTATATCAAACAATCATGATGTTTTCTTAAAGGAACACCTTAGCCACTGTACAGTTTTTTTGTAGTGGTTAGGAATCTTTGAGTGGTGTCTCCCTGATTTGTATCACGTCATTTAAAAAATAGGGCTGAGCACATAATGATTGATTTCTTTGCTGCTATCGAGGTAATGTAGAGGTTTAATTTCTGGATTACGCATCCAAACCCACCCAAATTTGGAAGGTGATGATGGGGTGTAAACGTATCCTCTAAGAGCTGCTCAACACTTGCCCAACACTACTTCTGCTCCTTCTCATGGGACATAAACTCTCATCCCAAAGACACACACTATCCTTTTACTAGCTACAAATACAAGGAGTGAAGGTTTTTTGATCAATATAAAATGAATTAAGAAATCCTTCAAAAGTTTTATAATTAAAAATGACTCCATTATCTCTATCAGATGCTAATATTGTTTCTTCATAGCTGATACCAATGCAGTATGCCAAAAGTTATCCATGGCTGCAAAAGTTAATTTTGCTCCTGTGTGAGAGAGCACAGAGAACCTATTAGTGATTGAGATTTCGTGTTCACACAGTTTGTAAACTTTGACTTATCTCACCAAGAGTGAGCTTTATTAACCACATTATGACATCAGGATGTGTGATTACTTCCTAACTATACTGCACTTTAACTCTGTCAGGAGTCTTCATATTTTGGTGTGAGTAGTGTTAACTTACACCAAGGAGTCCCAGGTATCAACCGATACTGGGGGTGCCCTTCCGTCAGATAGGGTAACTTTTAGTAGCCCCAGAAGGACAGATGAGCTGTATGCAATGCTCAATGTAAACCTATTATAAGCAAACGTGAAAAAAAGCTTTTTTTTCCTTCATTTTTTCCATTTTATTCACACTTAATGTTGTGTTATGTATAGAAATAGGATATTAAAAGAAAGACATTTCTGCCCTTAATAAACACATGTACGGAGGCCTTTAAAGAGAAACCTTAAAATTACAGTTGAACAAGCACATTCTAGCTTTTCTTTTGGTTCAGAACTTGTACAATTGCCTCCATCCTTAAGGCAAATGTCATCCCAAGATAAAGTGCTAATTAAGGACCAATTACCATAGAAACCTTTGAATATGTTATTTACATTTACCATTTTGCACCATAATTAGCAGTTGTTTTCCATGATAAATGTCCCAACAAATTTTTTTTTTTAACTTTGAATTTAAGAAGCCTAAGGAATGTATTCCATCCAATATTTTGCAATACAAACATAGCAAACTATTTTTCTCTATATACAAGACACAATTGGTTATTTAACCCCTTAAGGACCAAACTTCTGGAATAAAAGGGAATCATGACATGTCACACATGTCATGTGTCCTTAAGGGGTTAAAGAACTGCTTTAGACAGCACAATTTATTTTTTTGTTTGTATACCAGAAACAGTACTTTGGCTTTTATAACGTTGTAATTCCCTTGTATATTGTGTAGCCCTAACACAGAGCATCCGTAAAACAATCATGTCTTAGAAATGCTGTAGCTAAATATCGGAAAACTGAACTGATGCTGATGCTCCTCCCATTCCCTCCTTAATGGAATCCACTAGTGTGCGAATGATTGTTTTTTATTTCCCATGTTAGAGGAATCTAAGCTTCTGTAAAAGAAAAGATTTCCATTTAAACAGGTTATGCCTTACTAAACATACTGTGACACTTTACTTGATAGGCCTTAATTTGATTAAATTTATCTTCTTTTGTTTTACATCAAGTCAATTGCAGAATAAGAATAATGATTTTCATGACGGATAACTTGATAGCTAAGTGCAAAAAGTACATGAACAGTCCTGCCCAAAGGTTTGTTTATATAGATACCAAATTATCTGTCATAAAAATCATTATCCTTTTTTTCTGCAATCAACTTGGTTAAATAAAAAAAAATAAAAAAAATATGACATCTGGCAATCCTACATAACAGTGCATGAGTGGTGGATAGTTCCACAGGCCAACGCAAGACATATATATGTGATCATGTGGTGTTATTGAATATAATGGCTTTCTCCAAGCTCAGTGTGAAGCATAAACCAATGGAATGGTGACAGGTAAAGCTTATTTATAATGAACATTCTATTCCAATACACTCAGACGTTTACCAAGACCAAGCAAATTTGGACTCAAATAATAATTGTATTTACATTTTCTTCAGTAAAGAGGAAAAATCTCTTGCAAGCCTAAACCGTGTACCACGATTGGTTGACTATACATATGACAAGCTGTAACATTTATCAATGACCTGATAGTTTATAGCATAGCTTTTTAATGCCCCTAAACAGGCTAGGAACTGACTAAACTAACATCCAACCAATGATAACTTCACCTTACATGTTTAATACTCAACAATATGTGGTTCTGACTTTCCACATCCCTCTCAAGTCTCTTCTTTGTTTGGTTGTTGAGTTGTTCTGGATGACCACTGGTAGGTAGTGTCTGGATACTGTGATGTAGGCAGTGTCTGCATTGCTGAGACTAGAGGGACAGTCTTTCTACACCAAAATCACTGCATTAAGCTCCAGTAGCTCTGGTGCTTATTGTGTTATTTTAAGGGTTCACTCTATTTGTTTTGTTATTTGCTTACTTGCTGGTTTGTTAAGCAAAAATGGTGACATCAATTAGTTGATTATAGAAACTTGATCACGACATCCTTTAGATTTGCCATCAATTAATATCTGGATCCTGCATCTACGGACAACCAAGTAGAGCCTAATCCAATGTATCTGGGTTGCTGAAATGTCTGTTTCAAGGAAGAAAGTTTAATTCTAAGTTCTTTCCAAACAGCTGAGTTTTAAAAAGGCCCTTAAAGTATTCCCCACTTTAAGCTAGTCTTGGCAAAATATATATTTCGCTTGCACACATTTTGTGTCAGCAAAATTACATTTGTTTAACGCCTCGAGCGCACATATATTTATATGAGTTTCTGTGGAGGGACAACATATGTAAAGTAAGACTTCATAAAAACAAATGTGTAACAACATCCAATTTTGTTTTATTGCTGCTTTATCCAGAATATCAAATATTTAAAGCCAAGATTACATTTATAGTTTTTGGTTTGCTATAAATATAAATGGATAGAAATCAAATGAAATTGGGACAAGACCTCTGCGATTTTTCTGTTTTCCATTATCAAAGGAACCGTTGTGTCTGTTTCATTACATTCCGTTGCCATGGAAACATGCATGTGTAATAAAACTGCTATTTATTTTGGTTGAGGCTTACCACATTTTTAGATAACAAGTATAGAATATATCCTTTTATTTGTTAGCAGCTAGTAAAACATTTTTATTTTTACATATGTACACATACTTTTTTTCTGCAAAGATTTTGAAAAATAAATGTATTTTTATGATCCAGATGGGCAATTATAAATTACCTAATGGCTACAATATAAACAGATCGTGTTATAATAGTTGCTTGCATCAAATACCGTAATCGGATTCAATTTTACTTTTTTGCAGTAAAGTCATTTGGCACTTTATTTCTAGATAACCGCATTAATGTCCATTTCAAATCAAACACATAAATAAATGAGCTAAAATTACTTGCAGGCCATTTCTTTATTTATAATATTGTCAATACTGCTTATTTACTGAAAAATAGATTGAGGTGAATTGAAGAAAAAAATGCATTTAGATTAAAATTGTTGAGTTGAAACGTTTCCAATCACCTCTACTTTGCCCTGCATCATGCAAATTGACTAATATTTTCGAGTTTTATATTGGAGAGGGGAGTATAAAATATTACAGATTATAAATGTATTCATTGTAATAATGCTAGGTCTTTTATACAAATAAGGGCAGGCAGTGTTATAACATAAAAGAGTAGCAAGACTAAAATATAAAAAAATGTTTTGTTTTTAAAAAAATAAAAAAATCATTTGAAGGGCTTTGGTGCAGATTTTTAAAATGCTGTCAATAAATAATATAGCGAATGAAGTTGTTGTGTGAAACTAGACATGTGTATTTCAAAGGGGATTCAATGATACTGTTGAACATGCACAAATAGTCTTATGTGGGCTCAGAACCCTTCCTAATTCCTCCTCTATGTGGCTAGAATTTGCCAACGCAATCTCATATAGCTCAGATCTGTAGGACAAGGGTTCCCAACCCAGTCCTCAAGTACCCCTACTGGTCCAGGATTTAGGGATTACCCAGTTGTGTTTAAAGGTTTTTTTTACATTTTTTTTCTTAAAACACCTTAAACACAACTGGGCAATCCCTAAATCCAGTACTTGAGGACTGGTTTGGGAATCACTGATGTAGGAAAATTTGACGACATTTGTCAGAGTACCCATTTCTACAACGATTGCACTCAGCAGCCGTGCAGAATTTTGCATTCCCAATGTTTTACATTTTTGCCGTTCACTAATTTGTTTTCCAGAGAATCAACTCTGCCCAGCAAGTGGGGCATTGCATAGGATGGATAACCATATATTTATACCCACTGCCCTGAACAATGTGCCTTGTTTTAATGGTTTTAAAATGTCTTATTTTTACAGAGAACCCAAAGTACCTAGCAACTGTGCCATGGCTTACAAATCATAGCCATTTGGTTAATTTACCGCTCTGCACCATGTAGCCTTGCTCTGACTGCCAAAAAACACACTATGTCTAGCAATTGTATGATAAGATTAGTGTTCTTATCAAATGTGCCCCAGTAACCACATCTCACAATGCTTAGCAACAGTGCTACTTTGCACACAGTGAGAAAAATTTACACCATTTCTGCAGGATTTGCATAAAAAATGCACCTCTTAGCTACATAAACACCAAACTGCATGTAAAATCCAGGAAGACTTTACTAACAACCCTGTATAAGATATAAAATCGACGGCACATCCTCATTGACTTAAAAATACAAAGAGAATGAAAGGAACATGCAGATTATGCTGCCGTACCTCTTAAAGTTGTTGTATATTCTGGTAAAACCATACTTTAACAGTCTGCTGGTCCTTGCATAATCAAAAGTTGCCCAAGGGTAAAATTACACCTCAAACAACAGGTCATAAAATATGCAATCAGTTTATAGATCAACATTTAGATAAATAACAGTCAAGGTGAGACAATGCTATTGAACTGCACTTAATACCACCCCTAGGCCAGAGTATACTTTACAGTGGCACTGTCACCACCTCCCCTCCACAATTAGTATTTCATAAAGTTAGAATCTTTATTAAATACTCAGATTGACTGTGTAGGAATTTCACTGAAATTTTAACCCAGTCAAAAGATATGCTGAGACTACTCTGTCTCAGTAGTCTTCCTTCTCCTGACATTGTCAAGCTTGTCATTTCCCCCAGCCATTACCAGTGAAAACAGCAAGGAAATAAAGCTCTTTCCATAAACCTCAATGCTGTGCTCTTGTGCAGGAACGAAGGCAAAAGACATTCCTCAACCACCGAATCAATTTCGATCCCCAAGAAGTTCAAGCAGGTACAAGAACACACTGTCTTGTCCAGGGCAAGAGGGACCCCAAAGAACAGAGAAATTGACTATGGGCAAACACAGGTCAAAGTAGTAACTGAAGAAACAACTCAACAGATGATGGCAGCCCGGTTGGACATAAAGCAGCCGAAAGGCCGCCTCAATATCAGCTTTCCCAACAGAGCCCCAGGGCTGCCACCTGAACCATCTGAACCACAGCGTCAAAGGACGTGTACAACACCCTACACAGCTCCTCATCAATGTCACTATTCACCGAACCTCCAAACGGGTAGGACAAATGGTGAATCAGCAAAAAATTTATGCAGCTCCTTCTTCGGCACCACCCCCAACAGGGAGACCCGGAAGTGAGGGATTGGTGGGGCCATAAATGGGACCACCAGAAGCCCAAGCGACAGTTCCTTCTTGAGCTTGTCAGCTACCACCTCAGGGTGATCCCGGACCGACTTGAGATTCTGACACATCCCAGGAGAATCCCTCACCCGGTGCGGAATCCAAAACCCATCATGGAAACCCCAAAGGAGCAGCTCAGCTGCCCTGCGGTTCCTATAATGGCTTAGCCACGAGAGCATCGCACCAACGTCCACCGGCATCCTACCCTTTCGAGACCACGGTATACCTGTTCCCCGGCTTTAATCCACTTGAAACAGCGGGAGGCTGAGCGAGAACCCCAAAACACAGAGCATTCATGCGTAAACTTACAACTGGTACCTCATTTGCACTTTCATTGTATTGCCAACAGCAACCAGAGCACTTGGGTAAGGCCGCCCGAGATGCCCCCCCAGGAAGGGCGACAGATCACCCTGATGCGAGGCCGGGAGTGTCATAATCACTAGCCACAGGCCAATATACATTTGATCCCAACACAAAGATGGGCGAACTGCCAGCCACCCGACATGCCATCCATATGGTATCTTGGTAACAAAACAGGGCCAAGCATTTGTCCGGCGCCTTCTACCCTATAACACTGGCCAGGATCGAGAAGGCCCTACTTCAATTTCAAAATGTTTTGGGAATCTTCTGATACCTAAACTTGTCCTTATCCTTATCGGAGGGAGCAAGTTCTCCATGGGGAGCAGGGAGAAAATCTCAACAAACTCCCCCTTCCAAATTTTGTCTCGCACCTCCTGGCGCAAATGCAACCCGAGAGGGCCTGATCAGCACATATAGGCCGCCCCATGAGTGGCTGGCGTGACATCCACTCTCTACAAACCCACCGCGGACGCGGGAGAGTTAGGGACCGCTGTGGCCAAAGCCACAGATGGCTCACCCAGAACGGGTTCCCCCAGGCCACCCCCGCTGAAGTAGCCAGAGAAAGATCCCACCCCGCCCTAACCTGCGCATCCAAAGAAGGGACTGCTGAATTCCATTCCCAATTATCCAAAAGACCCCCAAACACCCTAGAAACGAACTCCAGGTCCAAGAACCACCCTTGCCACCCACATCCCCCACCTGACCCTCCACCAATGCAGAACCAGACTCACCGAAGGGCACGGGAGTCGATTGGACTAGCAGAGCTGTATCCACTGGAGGCTGGGCCTGAGCTGCCACTTCCAATGGGAGTGATACCAGCATAGCACACAACGAGGCCTGGAACATGGCCCAGTCCAGAGCCACCTGGGAAGAAAGAACAGGTGAATTCACATCCCTCCTCCCCTTTACCCATACCGGCAGGCCCAACCCAGGGGGACGAGGAAGGCAGGGGGTGCACGGAAGATTCAGGTGGCACCCTCACATAGGGGAGGGGGCTAGCAGAGCTAACAAGGGAAGGAGTATGAGATGTCGGCCTCACACTACTCCCAGTCACCACTCCCCCGGTCAGGAAGGGGGTCCGTGGGAACCACATGGCGTGTCCGCTGATGGAGACCCTCATCGGTCACAGAAAGGGATTCAGCTAGCACCGGAGCTCCAACAGTCTGCGTAGCAGCGGACGAGCCGGCCCAGGAAGAAGGACTGTGGCTCCTGCTCCGTGGGACTGGAGAAAGTGAAGACAAGTGGGTGCAGACTGCTGTGGAGCACTCCGCTGCCCGGGTACTGACAGAAGCCCGCAAGGGAGGTGATCCGAGCCTCGCGGCTGCAGACCGGCAAATCCACGAAGCCAGGCCTGTACTCCTGCTCCCAGGAGGGCCCATAGCTTCCCCTTGAGTGGCAAAACATTCTGGTGGCCAAACTCACCTCTGGGGACCTCCGCTACCACTGGAAGGGGAGGCAGCAACAGCCGCGGAGGCCTGAAGATGAGCCAGCTGAGCCTGCAGTTGCAGACCCCCTTCTTGTAAGGCCTCAGCCCTAAGAGGCAGAGAGGATAGCTTCAATATCCATACCCTGGGTGCAAACAGCACTTGGAAATCAGGTATATCGAACGCAACAACCAGCAATTACCAAGCTGTTCCCAACTGATAATTAAGATGGCTGCTATACTGTAAGATGGCAACCTTTTTATACTAGCCCACCCATCCAACCCAAACTACTCCACCCACATCTCAAAATCACTTCACCACATTCCTCTGTATACACTCACACTCACATGTCCCTGTACCTGCCTAGGCCCTTCCTGGCTCCTCAGGGTATGGTAAGTAAATATCACCTTTGCTTGTTTCCCCCTCTCTGGCCACAAGACCCGAGTGGTGAGTCACCTTCAGGGGTCTTTGCAAATTATGCATAGACACCAGACAGTGACAGATCCATTGTAAAAGAAAACATTACCATTACGTTGGACTGTACGGTACTGTAAACTTGCACTATCTGAACATTCCACACTTGGTTTCAATGTGTTATTTATGCCATCATCATCTAACATTATATTGAATTCTTGTTGTGCCTTGATTCTCCTCGATTTTCCACAACACTTCCCTAATGCTGAAAATCTTATTTCTCTGTCAAAGGAGTGAACTCGTATTCTCTGCATCAATAACCACGAAAGTGATGACATTTTATATTATATGTAAAATGGCAAGCAGTGATACAATTCAGTTTCTGCTCTAAATAACACACAGAATATATACATACATTTTTTTTTTTTAAATACCGTAACAGGGTGTATTTCATATATCCATTATCTAAAACTGACTTTTTCTACATGAAGCAATGTACCTTAATTTTTGTAAAAATAAAGAAAATAAGATATTGAGCTATACTCAAAAAATTTCAACTTTTATGTTCTAATTTTACATATTATATTGGAAATAAATGTTACACTTTAGTAATTGGTAGTCAATGGCTCAGTACCTGCAAAAAATAGGTATTTCTTAATAAAATGTTCAGAAGTCATGGATCACCAAAAGAGATGTAACCATGACAATTATTTTCAGAGTTTGATGCTCAGCTGATGATGTACATCCTTTCATATTATTTGTGTTGAGTAGTATCTCAAAGGTTTTCCAGACACCAGTTCACAAGAAACACAAAAAAGACAGACAAAGACCTTTTCTTGGAATGTGGTTTCCATAGTTTTCTGTGGCTGCTAACTGACAAGTCAGATATTGACTATGTGACACTCATCCCTACAGTGGTCATCAGTAAAATGGCACATATTACTCAGAATTTGTCTCTTATTATGCATGATCAGGGACATTGTTATTTACAAGAAATTGTGTTGCCCTTGTTTCCAACATTCACTGTTTGGTTTTTGTAACGGATCTCCTATACTCCGGCTGAGTATATCCGCTGTAGTTCTCCCAAATCCCCAGTGAAGCAGTGATTATAGCTCCCAATTCCCCAAACATCAACCTAGACTTTATGAAGGGTAGAAACTAATATGTTTAATCATCACTCAAATGGCCCACATACACAAAACAAGGATGCCGTAAAACACGCTCAGAATACTCCCGCATAATGTCCACAAATTTCTGTGTCAGAGTGACTCGGCATAAAAACATAAAATATCAAAATACATAAAAATTACATACAAAATAAATAGGAACCCACACAAATTATATTGTTAAAAAGCCCTGATCTGAGCGCCCAAGTTGTCCAAATAGTACTCAAATCCATGCAGCGTAGGGGAAATGCCACCGTGTGGAAGGTCTGACCGGCCCCACATGTGGTCCTATGCCCAAAGCTGTCACGTCCTGCTCTGTTCTGTGAAGATGTCTGGCAATGGCTTCTGGTATCCAGTACTCTTGTTACAATTCTTGTTTAGTTTTTCTTGGTTTTTTGGTTTCCTATTCTATGTCTGGTTTTCTTTATGCTGGGATTTCTGGGTTCATTCCTATAGTTCGTCCCTGGATTTCCCAGTCTCCAGGTTTCCTTTAAATGTTTGTTTTATGTTGCCACACCCGTTTGTTTTCCACCATTCCTTTCTGTTTCAGAGTCATGCAGGCAGCTGCTCAAATCTTCTGCCCTTTTTTGCAGGTAAGTGCTATATATGTCTATTTATGATGTTTTAGCATACTTTAGGTAGTGTAGGACCTGCCAGATATGGGGTACATTGGCGTTGTTGGCAGGCTTATGCAATGTATGATCATATAGTGTGACTAAATCCCCATGATTTTCATATGTAGTACTTAGTTATTTCTCCTCTTGTTTTGCCTATGTTATCCTGTCTTGTTTTAGTTTGTATACCTCATGCCCATGTTATGTTCATGTTTTCCTCATATCTTGTGTATATGTTCTGGGTTTAGCTTCCTATCCTTCTCTGGTTCTGGGTTCTATTAGTTCTGTCTTGTTTTCATGTTTGGTGCCTATCTTTAGTCTTGCCTTGTTTCTAGTACTGGATACAATCCTGCTGCAGAGCCTCCCTATTAAGCTCCTGGGAGGTCTGCTTAATTTCCAAGCTCCTAGTTCCTGTTATCTGCATAGGCTGAATCAGGGTCTTGGTATGTGGCTGCACAAACGCTGGTGCTCAACACCAGGGGGCGTGCGGTTACCCTGCACCAGACCCTGCTAATCCACCTCCACGTTGAAGACTCCCACTTATCATCAGGCATATTGGGTCCCGGTCCACGCGCCGCCGCCTGGACACTGTCTGGGTTCCGGGCACCGGACTGCCACCCTGACAAAAGCAGATCTAGGGTGTTTGGTGCTTTTGCTGGTCAACTTTTAGGAGCTCCTGCGGCCATAATATGGGGTGCTCCATCTGGCTCTCAGGGTTTTTTCCCCTTAGCCTCAGACACCTTCCCTCCAAAAAGCGCTCTCCTAGCGGATTTCAAAGTGGTTTAAAATCGCGAACCAAGTTGTCCGGGAACCGCACGGTCACCTTCTGCTGAAAACGTTCCATAACATTCGCGGCTAAGTCCCGCTGAGGTGACCAGGAACCCACGAAGTCCTCATGACGAAATTAGTTCCATAGGGGTCGCGGCTAAGTATCGCTGGGACTATTCGTGGGTTTTGTTCCCTCGTACAGCCACCAGAGAGCTAGCGTTCGGTTCCATTCGCATGATGGGAAAGTGTCGAATCAGAGACACCCAGGGCAAGCTACTAATGGCTGTTACATGATATGGTCCATAATCCTGGGGCAGGAGGCTAGCTAGTAGGCTCCTCCAGGAGCTTGTGGCAAACATCCAGGGTAAATAGTATTTGTCACAGTTATCAAGTGCCTTAAAGAAAAATGTGACAAGAATTCGCTACAAAGCTTGGGTGAGTGAGCTTTAAGCCATGCTGATCCATCTCTCTGTAACACTCTCCCCAACAATGTGAAAAAGGCTGCTTACCTGGACCTTTCAGAAAAAGACAAAAGACCTATCAAACCTTTCAAGATCAACACTTCTAACTGTTATGGGTCTCTATGTAAATATGTCTAAAGCTACAACCAATTTAATGCAGCTCTTAAAATGACACTGTAGGCTCTGTAACTGCTACAGCTCAATGAAGTAGTTATGGTGTCCCCTGGCACCTACCTTTGTTTCAATGTTAAACCTTTTTTAAAGCCTTAATGCTAAATGTGAGCCTCCAACAGTTAAACTTTCTTTTTCTCCAAAAGTTTTCAGAATTTATATATATCATATAACTAATGCAATTATAATTTATTCCCGTTTTCAAATGACTGGCTGTACTGTGTTTTCTGAATGGCACATAACATGTACAACAAAATAATGATATAATTCATGATTTAATTGAACATTTGTGGCAGATCATTTGAGTAGTTTTAAGATGGTGGGGAAAAAAAATGTTTTTCTTAAAAAAAATTCTATAGTTGCTAAGTTCTGTTTTCTAATCATGGGATTGGACTTCCTCTGCTCTATTTATAGATGGGCTAGATTTCAAATCATAATTAACTTAATTAATTAATTCAAATACTTTCACATCTGCTTTAGCATATGTCTTCACCTGGCAGAGAAACAAATTTCTTAGACAGGGCTCTTTTCACCAGCTATTAATCCATATTTCAAATAAACATTACCATTTCTATTAACAGAAAACACTTACTAGTCAATAGAATAAGCATCTTTGCTCATGAACGGAGGACCCTAAAGGATAAAGCTTTGATTATATAGTAATGTATCAACTTGGAGTCAAAATGAGAAGCCACGGTTTAGCAATTCACCAAGTAATTAAGCAGAGTAAGCGTTTGATTAAACTTTATTCTTACGATTAGTTGTGAAATTAGTTTCTTTAAATATTTGTAAAAACCTTAGTTTTGAAAAGAAAAAAAATAGAAAGAAAAAAAAAAAAAAAAAAAATATATATATATATATATATATATATATATATATATATATATATATATGTGTATGTATATGTGTATGTGTATTCAGACCCTCATTTTTCACAATTGTTACGTTGCAGACTTATGCTAAAAAAATATTTACGTTTTTATTTTTCCCATTGATCTAAATTGAAATATCGTGTTGTTGCGGTGATGGATGTCCTTCCACAACGTTCTCCCATATCCATTCACTATCTCTGGTGCTCACCCAAAGTGACCATCATGTTCTTAGTCAACTCTCTTCCAAAGGCCTTTCCACCATGACTGCTCAGTTTACTTGAACAACCAAATCTTAGCTGCCTGTACCACTGGTGACAACCCTGCCCTACAGGGCTATAAAGCAACAGTTTAAAACGGAAGTAGAACCCCCAGTACTCAGCAATCGTGATGTAATGTTGGTTTTATGCAGTCATCACTGATAGGCAACATTTTGACACAATAATTGTCTCATACCAAAACGTAATATAGGTAAACACAAAACAATCAGCCTATCACAGTGTTGTGTAGCAAATTGCATGCAATAAAGCAATCAATAAATGGTGCAAGTTAACTCCATAAGTGTAAATCTCAATATGTCTTAAAGTGCTAGTTACCCAATAATTGTTGTATATCTGACTACATAAATACAGAGTGTCAAAGTGTTTAGATTTCTCAGTCAACTGCTTGTTTTTTAAGTTGTTATGACATTATGACATTACCTCTTTGAAAGATATAGGAATGGGTAACTCTACCTTACCTGTCCTAATCGTTTACTAATGCTGAATAAATACACCCTTGAGTTTTTGAGTTGTCTCACCCATGTATGCCAATCCACATGAACACTTTAACACAGGGGTGCCAAAATGGTAGATCCCCAGATGGTTTAAAAACTACAACTTTCATGATGCCTTTACATTCTAAAAGCATTCTAAAGGCACGCAAAGCATCATGGAAGTTGTAGTTTAAAGCATCCTTGCTTTAAAATGTAGATAGCAAACGTTAAAAAAGTAAAATGTAAAGAAAATGTTTAATAGAATATCTCCTAGTAGTACAAGGATGTACAAAAAAATCACCCTTAATCATTGCACTAAAAAACACTGCAATTTAAACTAGGAAGGTTACCACATTTAGGCCTACCAAAGAAAGCTTGTCTTTCCACCTTGACAGGGACAGTCTCAGCTTTAATCAGATGGTCTAATATAACACTTCTTAATATCATATTTAAAAATACAGATAAGCATATAAATAAATAAATGCATGTGTTAAAAATGTAAAATAAAAAATAAATACAAAATAAAAAAATAAAATAAAGATATTTTAAACAAATTATAAATAAAAATTTATATGTTTTGATATGTTAAAATCTGATGCATAAAATTGAAATAGTGTCTAGAAAATTATAACTAATTAAAATAATTTAATATTTAATTTATAACTATGACAAAAAATATTATTTAAGGTAACATTTGTAAAAACCTGGATAGTGGTATAATGCCTTCCTGGGAGACACACATTTTTTTTTTATTTCTTTTCATAAGAATTTAACAACTTTAAAACTCAAAATAATTGAAATGATGAAGTATGAGAAAAAAAACTGTATACGTGCGTCTTTCTTCCTCATGTTTACAAACAGGAAGGAAAATGTAAGTTTATTTTACCAAGTTCATTATACAAAGAGAAATTGAAATTTAAAACAGTCTATATTTTTGGTAATAATGAAATATTGATGTATGTTGGGAATAAATTGTAATATATTCTCATTTGAATTGTAAACAAAAAAAACAAAAGACAAATGCTTCTGGTCTCAATGCAAACAAGGCCATGAGATCAGGTACATCACTAGGATATATATATATATAGCAACGTAGGGTTAAAATATTAATTCAATGGCTAATATATCCCAGAACAAAAAAAAAAGACCATCAAGTAAGTGGAAAATTAAGTATATACAAGTGTAACTAATGCCACTATGCATACAGGATAGAATCAGGTAATTCGTGTGCAGGGATATGATATAGAGACATAAAATGAAGCTTTAATAAGAAACTTGCTTAAATGAAAGGACCAATCCCAAATAGTAGTCCCTGTCCCTGATCTATCACTGGCTCTCCTCTTGTTACTGTATCCTAAAATGCTAAGTCATAGATTCTATATACCCAAAGTAAAAGAACGGCTAGAGCGAACCAAAATAACCATCTAGCGATAATAAATCTAGTTACATTAGGTCAAAACTGACCTCACTAGTTAGTATAGGGCTATAGCACAAAAATTCCAGAGGAGAGATAATGTCAGGTAGAGAGAGTAGAGAGTATGCGGTGTTAAGTCTATTATTATTATTATTATTATTATTATTATTATTATTATTATTATTATTATTATTATTATTATTATTATGGTATTCATATAGCGCCATCAAATTCCGCAGCGCTTTACAATGGGTGGACGAACAGACATGTAGTTGTAACCAGACAAGTTGGACACACAGGAATAGACGGGTTGAGGGCCCTGCTCAATGAGCTTACATGCTAGAGGGAGTGGGGTAAAATGACACAAAAAGGTAAGGATAGTATTAGACTAGTGACAGTTGCAGAAGAGGAATCAGTCAGGAGCTGTTAACAGTTTAATTGATACGCTTTTATGAAGAAGTGGGTTTTTAACGATTTTTTGAAGGAGTGGAGACTGGGTGAGCATCTAACGGAGGAGGGAAGTGAGTTCCACAGGAACGGTGCAGCCCTCGAGAAATCTTGAAGGCGAGCATCAGAGGTGGGAGTATGGACAGAAGATAGACGTAAGTCTTCAGCAGATCGTAAGGGCCTAGACAGGACATACTTGTGTATAAGGGAGGATAGATAGTTGGGAGCAGCATTATGTAGAGATTTGAAAGCAAGAACCAGAATTTTAAATTGAGCTCTATATTTTATAGGAAGCCAATGTAGGGACTGACAGAAGGGTGAGGCATGGGAGGTGCGGGCGGACAGGAAGATGAGCCTCGCTGCCGCATTCATTATGGACTGTAACGGTGCAAGTTGGGGGCACATAAGACCACTGAGAAGCGGATTATAGTAGTCAAGGCAAGAAAGGACAGTGGAATGGACCAACACCTTAGTCGCATCTGGCGTTAAATAGGGGCGGATGTGCGCAATGTTTTTGAGATGGAAATGAAAGGATTTAGCCATAGATTGAACATGAGGCTTGAAGGAGAGGTCGGGGTCAAAGAGAACACCTAGGCAGCGAGCCTGCGTGGTGGAGCTGATGGTAGCAACGTTGACTTGGAGGGAGACAGACACAGGAGAATTTTTAGACATTTTTGAGTGGTAAAACAAAATATATATATATATATATATATATATATATATATATATATATATATATATATATATATATATATATATATATATATATATATATATATATCTCAAATCACAATATTTCAGGAACTGATGTGTTTATTAGCATTGAAAGAGATATACAATAAATGCAACCAAAATATCAAATACCAAGGCTATACCTAGAGAACATGATGATAATGATAACATTTTAGGTACTGCATGTTGCAAAGAAGCACTGCAGTGTGCTCAGAGCCACACCTGTCCCCTGCAATGACTGTCACAGAGTACGGGTTACGGGAGAAGGCAGATTAAGAATTTACAGTTCTCAAGCAAAGATCCAGAAGAAAAAAAATGGAGCTGTGAGTTGGAAATGTGTTTTCTCATTCAATTTGCATTGGATCAAGTGGGAAACAAACATGGATGCTGTCCAGGAAATAGGAGGGTCTGGGAGGGAGGGTCTGTTGGAGATTGGCCGGGATGTGTCAGCTGGCCGGAGTTCGCCACTAACGGTTCGTGGCGAACCGTTCGCGAGAAGTTCGCGGACGGTTCGCGTCATCTCTACACATTAACAGTATGTTGAACTGAGTTATAATCTGATGTACTTCTTCCTACAGTATTATTCTAATAATGGCTATTTCAATTTCTGCTATTCGAAATACAAAAACAATTCTAAGCTGGAAAATAAAATGATGGATAGTTTGTCATTTTGATTTAGAACACCATTTTGTGGAAAACTGACATATCTTGCAGCTGTATCAATAATCTATATGAGAGGTGCATATTTTGTTTTCAGCAGTTCATATGCATTTGGGTCCAGTCTTAATGTTTTGACCTATTATTATAGCAAATCCAAATTGCCCGTATCTATAATTCTTTAAGAATCGCATTACTCACACACACTGTTCACGAATTGTATTACTTACACACGCTACAGGCACATCATATTTGCTAATATTTTACTAAACGTTGGGGTTGATTAATGTCATTTATACTGAGTTGTGTGATGGACTGGTGGAACCTGAGTATTGCAGAGGCTATCAATATCAGCACAGTTAGGGTATACATGTTCCAGACTGCCCAAGGTTAGTGGTAGCTATACTCCTGGGCAGCAGTTGCCATTGTTATAGTTGCTGCCTCCATTAATCCATATACCCATTTGTTACTGATTTATATCTCAGAAGAAGACCTGGAGAAACATTATTAACCCCTTAAGGACACATGACATGTGTGACATGTCATGATTCCCTTTTATTCCAGAAGTTTGGTCCTTAAGGGGTTAAACCACTATTGGGCTTGCTTACAATCTTGTCACTCCAGTATGTGAATAGCAGTTACTTGTTACCATGTCTGTGACTACTTTTAGCAAGTAGCGATTGTTTCCCCATTTTATGAGTAGAATCCAGTAGTTGCCGGCTGGCAGTGGCTGCTGCTACTGAAAGCCAGTCCCTGAGTCACTATGTAGCGGCTAACAGTTCCCATTATTTCCTATGGGAACTGCTAACCACTACTTAGTGGCTGATTCTGACTGGTTTCCATCCTTGTCGCTAATCATTAATGATTGTCGTTATCCCAAGAAATGTATTGCCAGCCTCTGACTTGGTGTCATGACAATAAACACAGCTAAAGCCCTTTACATCTTATTAAAGCAAAATGTTTTGTCCCAACCCTGTTGCTAAGTTTTAATTGCCCAGCTACTTGTTACATCATTGCATAGCTGAAAAGAGACATGTGTCCATTAAGTTCAGCCTTTCTCACATCTGTTTTTTTGCTGTTGATCCAAAAGAAGGCAAGAAACCCAGTCTGGGGTGCTTCCAATTTTGCAACAAACTAGGAACAAAAACCTTCTTGACCCCAAAATAGCAGTCAGATATCTCCTTAGATCAAGAAGCTATTACTCCACTAATTAAAATCCCTGAATATTGTGTTTTTGCAAGTATTTATCTAATTGTTGTTTAAAACACTGTACAGACTCCACATCCTTATTGTACAGTGATTTCCACATCCTTAAAGGACCACTGTAGGCACCCAGACCACTTCAGCTTAATGAAGTGGTCTGGGTGCCAGGTCCAGCTAGGTTTAACCCTTTTTTCTATAAACATAGCAGTTTCAGAGAAACTGCTATGTTTAAAACAGGGTTAATCCAGCTTCTAGTGACTGTCTCATTGACAGCCGCTAGAAGCGCTTCCGCGCTTCTCACTGTGATTTTCACAGTGAGAAGACGCCAGCGTCCATAGGAAAGTATTGTGAATGCTTTTCTATGGACTGGCTGAATGCGCGGCTCCTGCCGTGCATGCTTTTTCAGCCAAGGAGGAGAGGAGGAGGAGAGTCCCGCGCCCGGCGCTGGAGAAAGAGGTAAATTTAACCCCTTCCATCCCCTAGAGCCCAGCGGGAGGGGGGCCCTGAGGGTGGGGACACCCTCAGGGCACTATAGTGTCAGGAAAACAAGTGTGTTTTCCTGGCACTATAGTGGTCCTTTAATGTTTTTACAGTAAAGAAAAACCTTTCCTTTGGCTTAGACTAAATATTCTTTTCCCAGTCTAAAAGTGTAACCTCGTGTCCTATGTATAGTCCTGTTTATGGACAGATTTCCAGACAATGGTTTTTATTGGCCCAAAATATATTTGTATAATAAGCAATACATGTCTGTCACAACTGGCCACAGAAGGTGAAGTGTGCATTCTCAGGAGTGTTTCTGTGCACAACCAGCTTGCCGCTAATATGTGAGTGGTTGGTTCTGTAGCGGTAGCTGTTTTTAGTGCTAGACTTCTAAATCTCAGCAACAAGGTTGAAACTGATACTAGCTACCATTCTTAAAAGACAACCTACGGCAGCTATATTTATCAACAAGGTTAAAAAATGGGCCCTCTGTCTCCTCTTCTAGCATTTTGGTATTGAGGCTGAATTAAGATCAGCAGCTTCAAATATTATATTTAAACTCATTGATGACATTATATTTCTCATAACTCATGCTTCAGTTTTATTTATACTCCATATAATCTGCCTGTGATGTCAATGCACAGCAAGTGCCCCCATTGTGTAATAAAATGCAAATTGCTTGGTGTGACTGATTCTGTGAAGTATAGAATCTATCGGTATCAGGTCATACATGTTCCAACCTGCCCAATATTAGTGAGGAGTGGGGACACATCTGGGAGATCGGTCGCTGTATGCCGCAGTTATGTTCAACTCACTCCTTCTTCCATTACTGACATGTCAGGAGAGGGGTTGCAGAGAGACGTTTTGTTAGTAAGAGAAGAAGGACTGTATTGATAAAAGCAGCAGTCCTAAAACCTCCCATAGCATATCAGTAAGTGTCAGCTGCAATGTCTGGGAGAAAACATTCCGAATTTGTAGCTGTTGTGGAATTAATAAAAAAAATTAATAGTCACAGAAAACAAAGTGTGTAATACTAGATACAATAATGTATCTACTGTATAATACTTCAGTGCTGTGCAATATAACAAAGTTACAGGCAAGTTGACAATAACAAATATTATACAATTATTATTATACATGACATACAAGTAGCTGCATTGTAACACAGAAGGGTAGTTGGCTTGTGAGCTTACAATCTAATATAAAGTATACATAAAGCTGGAGTATAAAGAGAAAATAATGTAATTTCAGGGATCTGGAGACATCCTAATAAACCACTCGACTTTCAGTTCCTTAGCTTATTATAATGTCTCCAGAATCCTTTAGTAGCATTATTTTCTGATAATAAACACCACATTTTGTAACCTCTATATCTCCCTCTTTATCGCTCTCCTTGTGAACGAGTGTGTAGATGTGTGTGTGTGTGTGTGTATAAAGTGCATGGTCCCTTATTTTTAACACCTGCATCAAGTAAATTACGAACTAGCGTGTCTGACATTTGTATTTGTGAGCTTGCTTTGGGACGCTTAAGTATTATCCGGGGGCTGACTACCACTCTGTAATTGCTTCTGCCATTCAGTGGTGCAGCAGACTATAGATTCAGTGTCAAGTAAACCCTTTTCAGCTATCCAGATAGTGAGAGCAAGATTAGTTGAATGGGTGATAGCAATATTGCTGACATGATCACTGGGGAACTGATTGTCATTGTTACAATACCCACACTGCACAACTCTCCCAATGCAGTAAAGCAATTAAATGCTTAGCATCTATGCCAATACAGACATTGGAACAGAGGGATGGTGTGAGCTATGGTGCTACCAAAAATGAAAGAAAACATAAATATTTTCAAGAAAGCATGATTTTTGAAAGGTACGGTCTTGCATGCCCCTTATGTTATTTTAAACCATTTAAAAATGTTACCAATTCTCTAAGGTAAGTCAATGCTTTGAAATCAGTAGTCCTATGCTCACTTAGCTCTGCTAAGCTCTTGCAGTCAAAGCACTTTCTCATTTAATATACATGATATATTGTTTCCTCCTTAGTCAGTGATGATATTATTTCAATAGCTGGATGCACTGCAGAGAGTTTATATAGCTGGGAGAAAACTTCCTGCAAAGGTTCACAGGCGCCACCATGCTGCTATAATATATCAATTGGTTATTGTTTTAATAAAATTGCTTGATAACATATTGCTTAAAGAACCACTCTGGAGACAGTAATAACTTTATAGGAATTAGGTTGTGATGATGCAAGGTGGTCTTGGGTGCCTGCTTATCTCAAGGGGTTAAACCTCTAACAGACGGTTTAATCCCAAAATCCTCAATGCAGCACTCTATCACGCTTACCCTTCACTTCTGTACCAGTCCAGGAACCCTTAGACCAGGTGCAGCTAATAAAGGTACAGACCTTTTTTACTCAGAATTGTGAATGGGTAGCTACTGATAAGCTGAGAGCATCAGTTGACACTCTCAGCCTATCCACAGTGCCCAGAACAAAGTTCAGTTAAGAAACCTTGTGCTGTAATGGAAGTGAATGGTCTGAGAATTTTGATGCAAGTGACAGGGCAGAGCTATTGGGCACCAGACTAAATATTTTGGGGTTAAACCGTTCTTTACCCCTTGAGGCAAGCCAGTGACTAAGACCTCTTCACTTTATAATCACCATTTTTTTTAAATACTTCTCTTAATACTTAATACTTCTCTTCAGGATCATTTGGCCAAGGTGGCCTAATCTGGATTCCCTAGACTTGTTTTCTCTCCCGCTCATCCTTCACCTCCTTCCAAAGCTCACGCTTATTACATAGCGGACTTGCGTCCATCAAGTTCAGACTTCCTCTTATATAATTTTGCTGTTGATTCAAAAGAAGGTAAAAACCCAGTCTGAAGTGCTTCCAATTTTGCTACAAACTAGGAAAAAATTCCTTCTTGACCCCAAAATGGCAGTCAGATGTCTCCTTGGAACAAGCAGCTATTACCCCACTAATTAGAAATGATATCTCTGTATGTTATGTTTTTGGAAGTATTTATTTTATGTTTCTTGTCCTCTAAGCTTGCCTCATATAACCTAATCCCTTCCCTCTCTCTATTTTCTTTTTTCTATTTTTTATTGTTTTTTGTAAAAAAAAAATTATTTTTTTTGAGGTTTTATTTTTTTCCTTTTATACTACTGACATATGATTGTATGCTCCAATAATTGTTTCTTGAATAACTAAAGTCAGTATTTCTTTTTGGATGCATTCATTTTTATGTTTATTCATTTTAATTTACCACTGCATAAATTCTTTAAAATTTAAAACAAAGATTGTCAAAAAAAATCTCGGTTATCTCCAACCTGTAGTACCCTTTTAATAACAAACCTTGATAGCCAGGCATCTACTACAGACATAGAAATAGATACTAAAAAAAAAGTGGCACTTGGTTGAAGGTCTAGACGCTCAAAGATCTGACACTAATATGCTACAAAGAATTGGCTTTTTGAGTTTTTGTGGTAGGCAAGTATTTGATAAGAATACATTGTTAAATAAGCTCATTCTGAATAAAGAATCTTTCAATACATTGACATTTTCCTTATCCCCACTGACCAACTTAGCTGAGTATATTGGCATTAAAAGGACCACTTGTTCAACTTCTTACCATTTGCATAGATATAAGAGATGATTTCTACCCTCAATTAATCCTGAGTTTTTATTTGGTTTCATGTACCATGTTTGGTAATTCACCTGTGATATTAAAAAAAATCAGGTGACTCTGGTTCAATTATAATGAACTGTGACGAAAGTAATTTCGCCACTGGTTTTTGGAGAGGACTAATGGCCAGCCTTTTGCCCAAAGACTATGGGCCCTGCAAAAAGACATGCTAAAATGTGACTTCCATGGGAAAATGCACTGTCCTATTGTTTCTCCAGTAGGGCGTTGTCCCAGGGACACTGCCAGGCCAGTTTAAACTGGCTGCCTTGTCCCTCCTCAATCTCCCATCAGCCCATGGCGATCCAACTGTATTCGTGACATATTGAGCGCTCAGATCCACGCTATCTGGGGATATGTTGGCCCTATAGGTTAAACATTGTATTATGAGTTATGTATTTTTATGTGTTTTTTTGAAACAGTTTTTGACTTAGAGATATCTCCTGTACCTGGAGATAATTAAGTTACCACAGCTACTTAAGCCAATTATCTCTAAGATAAGTAGAAGATAGACTGGCTGGTCGGTCAAAAAAGACTTCAAGAAAACTTTTGAACCCCCGCTCTGATCTGGGTGATTTTTGGATATGTTGTTCACCCAGTGTTGGTGTTTTGGGGTGTTTTCTGTGTTTTGTGAAAAATTTGTTTTTTTCTGCTTGGGGATAATTGAGTTAATTATAGTATCTTACTCAATTATCTCCCAAGCAGAGGGGAGGGTTTGTGTAAATTATCTGGGAGTGTCTAACTGTACAAGACTGTCCTGATTGGCTTTGTAACTTTGTATCCTGTTCTCCACAAGGTCCACATGGGTAGTAACCTTGTGGGAAAACATATATTAAAGAGACAATAAACCCTCAGACTGCTGAGTTCCTGTTTTACCCTCAACATAGAGCCTCGTCTCATGTGTGGGGGAAAAGGCTGCATCTACACTGGGGGATTGCTATACTCTGTATACTCCCCTGGGCTATAATCATTAAGCTCTTTTAAGAGCTTGTTCCTGTTACTCTCTCTTGGGGGAGAGGATCACCCACTGGAACCTGGAGCCTTGTCGTAGGTCCAGGGTGGGTAGAGGATGGCGAGTTCCCATCCAAGCTGCGGCGGTTCGTGGGATCTGCAGTGCTTATGGTGTCTGGTGCGGTGCTGATGGTCCTTGGTAAGCACTAGGAGCATCGATTGACGGAGGGTCCGTCACAGGAACCATTTAAAAGAAAATGTTATTGAGCAGTTTTATTGAAACAATAACCAAAGGATATACTGTAGCATCATTGATGTGCCTTTAAACATTTCAAGGAAGTTTTCTCCCAGCTATATATATGAAATTCCTTCTTCTGAGGGTAGGCGGCCTTCAGCACTCCAAATGTTGTAGACCCCTGCCTTATTGTATTTTATATTTCACAGTCCAATTTGCAGTGCAGTTTTTACCTACTATATCAGCAAGCATGTGACCTCTGTCTGCTTCAATCCTACTAATAATCTCCAATTATTCTTATTTTATGTGTTTGATGTCTAGAGGGCTACACGGAGACCATTCAGCTGATGATTGGGTTACATAGTACAATATCTGTCTATGAAGTTACTGCTGATAAGACCCTTACTTTGTATTCTTTAAATCAATTCACGTTGTATAAACAGATAAATATATGTTCTAGGCAATGTAAAATGCTAAAATAAAGTGAAGAACTGCAACTACAAAGCCAGGATACAGCAGTTTAGACTGATTTTAAAGGAACATTATAGCGTAAGACACATCTGTATCTCTAATGCTATAATACCCATGCCCCTACTCTTATTCAATTTTTCTTCCTGAATTTTACTCACCTTGTTCCAGCTGCATACCTCTCCACCTGCTGCAACATAATGGCATCTACCATCAATGTCCAATACAGTTCTCCTCAAAGTGGAGCACTGGGACCTAATGCACATTGTGTCTTCATTTCCAATCCTGCAATGATTTCCTCTGCGTAGAAAAGACAAAAAAGGTTATTGTTATTTTATCACTCTGAGGATCCAGTACACAAAATCTAACAATAACTCAAAATCATGTATTTAAATTTTTAAACAACTGCTGAAATGATTTTAACATTAATAAATAAAAAAAAAATATATAGGTAGTTTTTGAAGAGTGGCATGATGGTGAGAAAGCATCATAACTTTAGAGGGCAAAGAATAATTTAAAATTGTCCCATAAAATACTGTAGATAACAGTGAATTCGGGCTACGTGTGCATCATTTTCTCTTTTTGTCGTGGTCTATCAGTGTGATTTACTAATATGAGAATTCAAAGTGAACTTAAAGTGAATTCCAAGTTTATGGGCCAGAGTAGTTGAATTATAAGCAAAACTGACTTGGAGAATTTTTCAAGTACAGCCATTGTGACCTTAAATGTGAAATTCACTTTAAATTCTTATTTTTGTAACTAACCCTGAATGTCTTTCTTTATCACCTTAGCCAATGAAAGTCATACCACACAGGTACTGTGGGTGTATCTTAATGGTAATGCACAAATATTGATTGTAACCATACAATACTCCCACACGCAATGATGTTCAGAGGACCATGGGATGTTCCAATGGGTGCACCTGACAGAGTTAGAATGCTGGAGTTCATTTTTCTACTCACACAGTCCTAATATGAAGTCTGCTAATTTATCAGACAGCATCTCACATCTAATACGCTTACTTCAGGTTTAGTCTAAAAACAGCAGACTATTTTTACCTTAAGTACTTCAATATAAGAATTTGAACTTTGAACTACTGCTACATGGGAATACAAGATTTGGGGATTTGCTTAATTAAAGCCAGATGTTTTTAACTAGGCAAGTAGCCAGATATGCACAGTGATTTCAGATAGATTTGTAACTGATATTTTTGAATGTGTATTTACTAAAGAATAAAAACTGTTGTTGTTTTTATTTGTGAACACTATTGCACTATTTACCCTTTTTGTTTATTAAATGGACTGTGAACGTTTGATCTCCTGTGGTAAAACTATCAGTTTTTATAAATAAAAGGTAAATCTTAATTCATTATGAATGTAGTTTACTCAGCCATCCAGATTATGGAAAAGAAACTCTCAAACTGGTACTGCACAAAATAAGCATCTCCCACCAGGGACACAGAGGATTCAGCACTCACTTTGTCAATAGTGACCCATGTCCCACCATCCACAGAGTGTGCTCATCCCTTGGATTGTCTAATAAAGACAATTTCTCTGAAGGAACCTGAGTGCTAAATCCTTTGTTTGTTAATTCTCATGAAGGCAGATAGGCCGAACAATATTAAACTACTTGAAAGGCAAGATGGACTTGATTGACCAAGAGGGAAAGACCAGAGTATTCAACTCCTGAGACAGGGACTGTGACAACCTCATCAGATGATTTTTCCCCAATGGGGGGCAATAAATGTTTCATGTGCAAATTTAATAAGTGTATTTTTTTTTCTCCTACTTTTTTCAAAATGTTTCTTGTTTCTTCTATATAGTAATAACAAGGCCATTTAAAAAAAAAAAAAAACAGTAACGCACATTACATAGGAAAACAGCCACAGAGGAACAAAACAAACACAAACGAATGAACAATAGTAATTAATAACTGGGTTGCTCGTTTGGCATCATGCATCATTCGCAATTATGGGTTATATGGTCAAAAAAGGGAATGTTGTATATGATAAACCAATAAATTTGATATGTGTAAGCCTAATATTTATTAGTACCAGGTTTTCCAGTGATAAATATATTTCTGTTTGTGTAGTATGAACACACCAAATGTTTTAGCACAATAGAAAAGTGGGTCATCTGGAAACACATGATTTATAACTGAGCCATATTGTCTGATATGATTTATTTTCTCGATACTGTCCATACTAATGTACTTTAATGCCATAAATCAGATCTAGTTAGTCTGACACTATGCTATCTACCATAGTTTTAATATAGTAGGATAAAATAAAGACATCAAGTATGTTGTTTACTTATGCTTATGCTACATTTATTAAACAAATAAATGCATTTTATATATTTTCAGCAACTCCATTCATATAGTAATAAATATAATGGTGAGAGCACACAAACAATACTTAATAAAAAAAGATGTGCTTTTACCACATGAAGTACATTAAAATCTGTAAAAGACATAAAAAAGACCCTAGGCTAATACAGTAAAATACCAATATTAATAAAACCCAACTTGGTCACACTCACATGGTGCTGAGCCACTCAAAACAGCTGGCTCAGACTTAGAATCTTCTCAACAAAAGAATGAGGTGAATGTTCCTTGGAACTTGTTAAGTGTAGCCTCCAACCTGGTTTCCAATGCCTTTCAAACTTAATATATTCCAATAGGCACGTTGAATCAGGGATAACAATATATTGAAGCTTTAAAATACCCATAATAACATAAAGTTTAAAAACATACAGCCCACCTTACTTAACACGTTTCGGCTGAGTTAAGCCTTTCTCAAAAGTATCCAGTGTCCATTCATATGTAAAGTCTCCTAAAGTCTACATCTTTCTACATTTTAATTCTCCTCCATATTCAAGCATCTTCTAATGTATTCAAAACCTCTTCCTTATATTCAAGTCTCTATCCCCAAATGCCATTTTCTTCCCTATTCTTACCATCCTGAAGGTTCAAGTTCCTCATTCCCAGTCTTTTATCCAGAACTATTAAGGGTTAATGAGTGTTTAGGAGTTAAGAAAAATACCCCTTTTGGTCTCCTTGGAGACTTTACCTTATAGCTAAAGACAGCAAGGTGACTTGTTAGTGTAGGACTCACCTAAGAGGTTTTGCCTTGACGTGGCAGGTGAGCTTACACTTAAATGGCCATTGGAGTGATACTAAAAACCTCCAGCTATTTAAATGTGTATAGAGATTTGGGATAGTGCGCGAGTATTTTATTTTTATTTTATGCATAACTGCAACATTTTCCCCATACTTTTGGCCTGGTATAAATTTGGAGCTTTTAGAACCATTTGAGTCTTGACCATGGTCATCTGTTATAAAAGCAATGCCTATCCTGTGTTTTTTTTCCCCTGCAGACACAGGCTTCAATGTATGTGCCTTGTGTGTTCCGTGTCCAACTTGGCCCTTTGTGATCATGCAGAGAACATTTTGAAATATCTGCTCATTCCTCTGGTACTGAAAAGGTTAAAGCCCTGTTTGAAAAGAGATTTAGTTACTGAGTGCTTTCCAAATTAAGGTGAAGCATCACACAGCTATTATATTATTGATGTACTGTGACCTTGACTTTAACATCACTTATCTTACCTCTTGGATATTCCTGCAGGAATTGCACAAATTTGAAAATCAATATATGAGATCAAGAATAGAATTGCTTTGATTATCTTGTGCGTAGATATTGGCTCATTTTCCCCTAACAATATATTCATAATAAAAATCAAATTCACATTTTAGTGATAGATAGTGAGATAAATATTATATCAAGGAGATCCTTATTACATCAATGGGTCTTCCATCCATGAAAGGTTTTATGAATAAACAATTTATTGAATGTTCTATCCAACACTTGAGGAGTTTTTTTTTTTTTTCTTTTTAATTACATTGTATTCTATCATTCTATGAGCTCTTGAATAAAGTAAATTTTCTTCAGCAGTTGAAAGAATTTAACATCTTTTGCTTAAGAAGATGGGAGTCAGCCATCTCTTGCTAACTTACATGTTCCTTATTTATTTGGTTTGATTATAAAAAAAATATTTAAAGAGTTTAAAAGATAAAAGACTTTCATGTACACAAATAAGAGTTAAGCATCTTTTTATGGCTTAGCTCGTTCATCTTGTAATTTTGTTTATATGCAGACTTTGATATCCGTATCAGATAGCTGGATGGATTAAATATAGAGAGATGATTTTTTTTTCAAGCTGAACATATCTGATGTGTGCGGTTATCAGTTCATTTCAGTTAATATGTATATATGCATCTGCACACACCACATTCAGTGGCAACTTTAATATGTACGTCTGTGTAAGGTTTAAATCAGTATTTTAGTTTACAAGCTACATTGTTAATCAGGACGATGTATATTACAAGACTTTTATTTCTAGAAAATAAACGAAGAACAATTATCATCCACAATGAATGCCAAGTGCCTACAAGTGCAACCTCCTATAAAACTCAAGTGGGACTGCATAGTTGGCTACAACCCAAGATGAAAGTGACCCAATGCCTAGTTGTCATAGTGACTTATATGCTATACTGGGAAAAGAACATAATGAGTGCATTATATTCAGTACAGAATGAATGAGTGCCTCACATTGCAACCGTTCCCCCCCCTGTTATGGGAAATGATGGCATTGGTTTATAAACTAATTAAATCACACTATATGAGTACTGAAAGTTCTTGAGGTTGTTCAGAGTCTTCCACTTTTAGAATTATGTAACCTTTATACACATGAGACTGTGAAGTCATAGGGATACCGCCCTTTGAGGAGACTATGGGAGGTCCAATGGCTTAAGTCTTTATGTATTTTGAGAATACAGTAAAGAACTTGAATGGAAGCATATTTCTCCACTACAAAGACCCACAGTTGTTCTGAAATATATCCTCCATGTAGGTCTTATGATGAACAATCTTTATGTTTTCTTAAAATTATCTCTGTGGGCTATGTACATAGGTGAATGTGTTATTCAGCTGTGAAAGGATTTATAATCTGTAACCAGAAAAGCATTGTGTTGTGTTGTTCGTGGATCAAATTTCATGTTCGACATAATGTAAGGTGACATGTTCGACATAAGGTAAGGTGACTTTTCAAATATGTGATCTTTAAAATACGTCCTAATCTACTTTCCAAGACTGAACTCCTTCTCTTTTCTTCCTCTAAGGGTACATCCGTACGTTTTCCGTTAAGGTCAATGGAGCTACCCATTGCCTTGGTGTGCTCTGACTTTGACCTTTTCTTTTACCCATTACAAAAAAATCTATCATAAACTCCTGTCGCTTTCTCCTTAAAAACATTTTTCACATTTGCTGCTTTCTCACTCGGACTACAAGTACGACACTTGTCCATTCTCTTGTTGTTTCCCACCTGGATTATTGCAACCCCCTGCCTATTGGCCTGAAAAGTGCCCAAATTGTCCCTCTACAGTCCACATTACCTGATGTCCAGCAACTCTGAAAGCTTCACCCCTCTGTCAGTCTATACACTGGACTCCGGTTTTATCTAGAATTCGAATCAAAGTTCTCATGCTTTCCTATCAAGCACTCTATAACCATGCCCCTACTTACATCTTCTCCATCATTAGCAGATATCCCCTAGCTGGCCTCTTTGCTCTAAAAGTAACATAAGTCTTAGTTGTCAGGATAGGCTCCTGACACCATGTTAGCATGTGGGTAAACTGTACTGCTCGTGTTCACAAATGGTTCCAATAAAAAAGTATTGTTGGGTGAACCTTTTTTGTTTATGTATGGCTGGAGGTGTTAATCTGGATTCAAGGTGGCACTGGGTGAATGCTTCTGCGACAAGTTCTTGAATTAAAACGGTGCAAATTGGCACGTGGCATTTTTAGTGGACACTGGGGTTTTCACTGTTCTTTTCTATAATAATAAGCATTATGATAGTTTAATCTTGAAAGTTAAACTATTAAACTGAAAGATTGTTTTTTAATTAAGAAAGTGGAATTTTTAAAAAACAATATATTTTTCAATTTTATCTGTAAGAATGTGTCCAGATTTTGGAAATACTTCATATATCTAAGACTTTTATATTTTGTAGTAACATATTACAGCTATAAGTTATACACCAAAAGGAGTGCATTCCTGTTTTGGTATTATTTGATATACATTTGGTATCTAAGTGAAATGGTGGTGACTGAAACCAAAATGTCCAAACCCAAAAAAATGTATTAGGATTTTCTATTAGTATTTTTTTTTTTTTTTTTTACAAAGACCTGCTGAGGTATTTATCTATAGGTCTTTTAACAATATTAATGCAGTTATTTTATTACAAATCTCTGCCATAATTTCAGGAATATTACTTTATTTAGTAATGATCATCAAGTGTCTGGACATAATCATCCAAGAATGCATGTTACCTAGATTGCATTATGCGCCCATATTTTGTTACACCAAAAAATAAATAAAAACTCGGCTAAATGGAGTAAAAAGGGTAACAATAACTTGGGAGTAAACATTTCTACAAGAAAATATATAGGTATACCAAAAGGTTAGTGATCTTCCTCTGAAGTTACCAAACAAACCCCACAGTACTGGCTATTGTAGGATCCTATGGAATAGTTTGCAAGGTCGAAAACTGGTACAGTGGTTGGAACACAGAGGAGACAGAGAAGGGGAAAATGGTAGAAAATTATCCATGGCTAGTTAAAGGGTAAAAAAAAAAAGGGGGATAGGACTACATACATAAGCTGTGCAGAGGAAAGAATATTGTCCACCCATGCCTCCCCCTTCTGTCAGTCCTTATACTGGCTTCCCACAAGATTTAGGGCTCAATTTAAAATGTTGATGTTTGCTTACAAATCTCTACATAAACTTCTCCTACCTACCTATCCTCATTAATACGCAAGCATGTCCCTTCCAGGCCCCTATGCTCTGGCGAAGACATGCTTCTATCCTCTGTTCGTATTTGAATCTCTGATGACCACCTTCAAGATTTCTCTATGGAATTCCCTTCCATGCTCTGTTAGCCTCTCGACCAGTCTCTATTCCTTCAAAAAGATCATTAAAAATTATTTTGGAAAGCATATCAATAAAACGTATAGATATAGATTATGATTTTGGAAAGCATATCAATAAAACAATAAAAAAAGTGATAATGTGATTGAAATTATTTCTTTCAGAGACTGCTTCAGTTTAGAGCCTCCTCCCTCTTGATCACAGTGAGTGAGGGAGACAGAGAGTACTCTTTTTAAAGAGGGCATGGGGACTGTTCTGGAGGTAGATGCAGTCTCATGGCAATCTTACATCCAAACCTCTCTATCACTCATGATATGTCATGGTATATGTAGGAGAATCCAAACACACAGACCATAATCTACAGCAGAGTAAATTATAATCTGTATTACTGGATATTACAGTTGCTGACCTTACTGTATAAATGGTCAGAGAGATAGCCAAGGTCAAAGGTAGGAGAATTCCGAGTAAACGTTAGACAAGCCAAATATCAGGAATTGTCAGGAATATATGGGGATCCAACATGCAGAGTGTAGTAGAATAGTAACTTAGAATGGGCAGGCTAACGTCACAAGGACAGAGAGTAATCAGGAACGAGCCAAGATCAGGGGAGTCAGAAATCAGGAACAGCGAGAATACAAGAGCCGAGTCAAAGGAATACAGAAGGTAGAATAGTCAAACCTAGCCAAAGTCAGAACCTACTGGAAAAGGTCCCCAACCTCCTGCAGGATGTCTTCAGTGTGTGGCATAGCCTGTGCCAACACATACAGTACCCTGACAGGACCCCTCTTTGAGAACCGCCCACTGGGCGGAATGGACCAGGATAGGAAGGAAATCGGGAATGGAAAGAGTGAAAAAGATAAGGAGCAAGGATGTCAGAAACGTCAACCCAAGATCTCTCCTCAGGACCGTAACCCTTCCAATCCACCAGATATTAAAGCTTACCCCGAGACAACCGGGAATCAAGAAGAGAGTGAATCTCATATTCTTCTTGGCTCTCAACCTGAACAGAAGATGGAGGCACAACTGGACAGCTGAATATGTTACAAGGCAAGGCTTGCGCCGTGTCATAAAAGGGGCAGGGCTATCGCAGCCAGTGCGAGAACGGCTGGAAACAGGAGAGGGACTACTGGAAAGGTCCTTAACATCCTGCAGGATGGCTTCAGTGTGTGGTATAGCCTGTGTCAGCACATAAGGTACCCTGACAGGAATACAGAGAACAGAATAAGTGGTAATCAAGTCCAGGTCAGTAATGAATTGGAATTATCACAAACGCACTATTGGGCTAAACAAGAACCACAACAGGGCTATTGGGACTAGAAAGTCCGGGTGTTAAATACCTGTAGCTCTATAAGAATGGGACCATGTCATAGAGGATCACCAGAAGACTAGAGGATGGCAGATTACCGATTTTGCGTCATTCATGACTTTGTTTGTGTGCCCCGAATAGGTGCTGAATCATTGTTGGAGTAGTGGATGGAGGGTAGGCGTGGAATCATGTAGTTTGTCAAGATCACTGTGAGTAATAAGCATATGTGAGATTAATTCATTACTGTATGAAACAGCGATGAAGGAGTTAATAGAGAGAGAAAAAAAAGCAAGGGACATGAGTTAACACATTTAACTTCAAATCTCCATATTAGTCTGTGAATAAGATGGACACTTTGAACCCTTAATAAATAAAATGTA
Source organism: Pelobates cultripes (assembly GCA_933207985.1). Taxonomy (NCBI): domain Eukaryota; kingdom Metazoa; phylum Chordata; class Amphibia; order Anura; family Pelobatidae; genus Pelobates; species Pelobates cultripes. The sequence continues at coordinate 37,027,335 of OW240912.1, read as the reverse complement.
TTAACTCTTTGGGTACTGAGTGAAACAGTGACCAAAGGGTTGATTTTTTTTTTTTTTTTTTTAATGAAGAGCAGGACAGTTAAGGGATAGTGATGTCCCGAACTGTTCGCCGAACGGTTCGCGAACGGTTCGCCACAAACGGTTTGACGCAGACTCATCATTGAGTAAACTTTGACCCTGTACCTCACAGTCAGCAGACACATTCCAGCCAATCAGCAGCAGACCCTCCCTCCCAGACCTTCCCACCTCCTGGACAGCTCACTAAGAATGCAGCTTCACAATGGATGCTGTCCAGGAGCTGGGAGGGTCTGGGAGGGAGGGTCTGCTGCTGATTGGCTGGAATGTGTCTGCTGACTGTGAGGTATAGGGTCAAAGTTTTCTCAATGATGAGTCCGTGGCGAACCGTTTGTGGCGAACCGTTCTCGAACCGTTCGGCGAACAGTTTGGGACATCACTATTAGGGGATTATTTTAGCCACTTTCCCAGCATGACGGGATTAATATAATTTAAAATATTTTATGTTTGTTTAAAATGTGAGTCTTCAGTTTCAGTATTATTTTGTTGTGAACATTTCTAATGTTAGTTTTTCCATGCTAAATAAAAAAAAAAAAAATTAAACTACAAACTGCAGAGAAATTTATCATGAATATTTTAAAAAGATACATTTGGCAGATAGTAGGTTGAGGGGAATATACCAGTAACGACAGCAGAGTCATTTTGTAAAAGAATTATATAATTGCTTTTCGGAACACATTAATCACAATTCATACATCAAATTCCAAATGTGTTATTTGAACATGCTAGTATTCCATATTCCAATTGCTTCAGGACAGGTAATTACATTGTTTCATCTGGATCTGTGCCATAACTGTGCTTATGAATAACATATTTGATCTGTACATAACTTTCTTCTTACACGATTCTTTTACTTTTCCATTTACTAGACTGACTGCAGTAGCCCAACTCCTGTGAAATATAAGATTTCAGTATTAATGTCAGGTTAAGATTCAATAATAAACATGCTGAAACAATGATTGTAATACAGTAAGTAAACACTTTCCTGCACTAGTGAGATAATTTGCCCTTGGAACAAAAAAAACCCCAAAAAGGTTTAATTCCTAAAACAACAAATTACAGTGAATTGACAATAGCAACATTTATGCCAAAGACCCTCAGCTGGAAAAAGTGCTGACCTAGCAAATTGTTTATCAACAAAGTTTTTTTTTATTTCCATATTTTTATTGTTTACTAATCATTTCTTCCACCTGTTACATTCTATTCTGGAGACACAGATTAAAGGAACGCTATAATGCTCGACTAACTACATAGATGTCCGCATACACACTCCAGAATTGAGTAAAATGGTATTTAGCTTACCTTTTTTCCCCAATGCCTCGTTGGTCTCGCCACAGTTGGCCCCACCTCCGTTGGGGACTGTTGCACCTGCAGGGACTTTTTACCTGATGATTGAGGTATAGAAGGCCATTACTCCCTTTAAGCTATCATTTTTGTACTGCAGGAGTTTTGGTATATGGTAGGCTGATGTAACAAACAGGATGTGATTTAAAGTGTTACTTTACCATCTTCTGAAAAAATAGACCGTTCTATCTCTTCTTGGGTTTCTTCACTTTCCGCATTCACTCTTCTTTAATGATGTCTGTTATGTTGTGAGATCATACCAAATCTGCTCAACTGTATTAAACACACTATGCTACATCGCCTATTTGTCTTTTCATTTCAGCAATGCCTTAAACTTTATTCAGAATAAAAGCCACCCCACTCTTTATCTACAGAATTGATTGTTTTTGACATATTTTGCTATAATTGTCTTGCAGTTGCCATGCGGTTCATTACCGCAACAGATCCATTATAATATATGATATTCCCGTCCTTGGCTTTAGTATCTTCATTTTCATGTCAGTTACTTTTGTTTACACAATTCTCCCTCTCCATGTAATTTACTTATCCTATTGCTCCTATGTCATTGCTCATTTTGTCTTTCATATACGACTTGCCCATTCCCTTCCAACACATGTAACATTGCCTCTCTCATCCGACAAGCACTCTTTTTCCCTATGTCACTTTCCCAATCCAACCCTTCCCATGCAAACATATATATAACCTTCTCACACAAGTCTATCTATTAAAAGTTTTATTATTCTGTGTCCTGCTCATCATTGGAATCTTGTTATCTAAAGAATTTAAACTTTTTATTAAACTCCTAACTGATGCTCCTAAACAGCCAATATAATATTTAAAATATTTACAAAACTAAAGAGAAACTAGGTAATCAAGTGATTGGTGTCATCCATATGATCCAATATAATTTATCCTCTTACATTTTAGGTCTTTGCTGACACTTCACCAAAGATTACACATTAGTGTATAAACCACAGTACGCTGAATAACTACTAACATGTGCCGCTATTTTTCTCTCCATGCTGCCACATGAAATTCTCGCATGTCTCTTTTCTTTCCATTCTGGGCAGGGCCGGATAAATATAGGGGCTAATGGAGCTGTAGCTCCGGGCCCATATCTATGGATTTATTTATTTTTACTGCTTTTAACATGTTCTTGCTTTCTGTTGAGGCAATTAAGTACTGACTTTGCGCACTATGCAAATGCTCTTGCTGCTTTGGTCTCTCTAACACTGTTTCATGTCCCCTTTCTTCTACACTTACTAAATCCATGTTCTCTGTTCCAGATTGCATACCAGGAGCTTCCGTTTGCTCCTAAGAAGGTAAAGAGAGGAGTGGACAAGTGAGTGCTAGGGGACCGTCCTCAGAAAGGGTAGGGTGAACTTATCATTAGCATTATTGCCAAGCTCAGGGCACTGTCTGCTTAGTATGCCCTTAGTTGGCCAGCCTGTGTGATTGGTGGGCAGCCTTGCATGCATATGCAAGGCCAGCCCTTTGAATGCTGCCGGTTACTTGATTTGCGTCAGTGGCCCACCCTTTTACCTCGCCTACCTACGTCTTGCATCACTGGATGCAGCTGTTAGGTGATATGGATATGCTTAACAGATAAAAGCGAGAGATTAGCATAGGGTATGTGTTTTATTATTGCTGCATCCTGTGAGTTTTCCACCAGCACTACCTCCGCCAGATACATGATGCTTGGGAACTATGCCCTGATTCTGGAACTTTCTATTTTTATCCCATTTTATATTATTACTGTATAGTCATCTATGCAATGCTATGACCCAGAGAAACATATTTTAAATAAGCAAAAATGAAAAACAACACACAAAAACAATGGACATTGGCAAACTACAGAACGGATTTTACAGATATCTTGTACATACCAAGGTCATTTGCTCACTGGTGTTAAACATCATAGGCATCTGAAATAAACTGATTGATTTAAATAAAAAAAAAAAAACTGAATTACAAAAACCTTGACCTGTATTATATCACAACTAGAGCATTTTTATGTTATTACGTTGCCAACTTACTCTTAATCTGGTATTTTAATTAGATGTATCACATCAACTGATTGGGGCTCGTTGCCATTTTCCCAAATAATTTGGTTTTCATTTCCATTACTTATTTTGATGCAATGTTATTTATAACTAACCACCAAACAAGAGGAAGAGCAAACAAAATCTGGCTTGGAATTCCTGTCATTAATACATTCTGTAGTGCTTGAACAGTCAAAGGGAAGAGCAGGTCCATGCTTGTCTTTTGTGCTGTGAATAGGATCTTTGTTCAGTTCGAATTTAACATTCAAGGTAACCTGCACTTGTATCTACTTCGCTCTAAATTATATCCTCTACCGCTCATGTTACTTGCATTTACTGACCTACTTCTGAACTTGTTGCTCAGACCACAAATGGCCCTATTTAATACCATTGTGATATACGCTACTCGGTAACTAACCTGAAAAGGTTCTTTGTGCATACAATCACAGGTAGTGGTCTGTTTAATTTATCCACACCTGATTTTTTATATACAGTAGAATGTGATACTACATTCACTTTTTCCACTGGGTGATTCAGAGTTGGTTGCAAAATCCTCTGAGGGATCAATATAAAGGCTATTTATAAATAATATTGTACAACTGGATTTTAAACTCAGAACCCTTCTATATACTTTTTGTGTCCAAAAGACAAAGGAATGTATATAGGAAGCTATTCAATGAAAAGTAAATCCAGCTCACTGTACATGGAATTTTAAATCTCCTATCAATTTTAAATCTCCTATAAATCTCCTCGTTGTTAAAGGGACACTATAGTCACCTGAACAACTTTAGCAACTTAATGAAGCAGTTTTGGTGTATAGAACATGCCCCTGCAGCCTCACTGCTCAATCCTCTGCTATTTAGGAGTTAAATCCCTTTGTTTATGAACCCTAGTCACACCTCCCTGCATGTGACTTGCACAGCCTTCCATAAACACTTCCTGTAAAGAGAGCCCTATTTAGGCTTTCTTTATTGCAAGTTCTGTTTAATTAAGATTTTTTATCCCCTGCTATGTTAATAGCTTGCTAGACCCTGCAAGAGCCTCCTGTATGTGATTAAAGTTCAATTTAGAGATTGAGATACAATTATTTAAGGTAAATTACATCTGTTTGAAAGTGAAACCAGTTTTTTTTTTTCATGCAGGCTCTGTCAATCATAGCCAGGGGAGGTGTGGCTAGGGCTGCATAAACAGAAACAAAGTGATTTAACTCCTAAATGACAGTGAATTGAGCAGTGAAATTGCAGGGGAATGATCTATACACTAAAACTGCTTTATTTAGCTAAAGTAATTTAGGTGACTATACTGTCCTTGGAATAGTTATTGACATTTAATTCAGCCAATCACAGGCTGATGTTTTTGATCAGGGGAACAATGCCAAATAGATCTTTTTTTGTGGTTGGTGCGTGTGTGATAGTTTCATTTTTATACCCTCAGCATGTGATGTGTGATTTTGATTTTCACCTAAAATGAATACAATATTCAACAAGAAGCTTTTATAGTCAACTTGCCATTTTGTCCCACTGCAGTTAAATAAATACATAGGAGCCTTGTTATCATAAGGCTTTCCAAACAGCGCTGCTATTGATCTGAATGTAAATTTTTCACTAAAGCTATTTTTAATGAAGAAAAGCTGTATTTTGCAGATGAATGCTTGGCCTTTTGGCCACGATCAACGTAGTGCAAGTTTAACTGTGAGCCTCTAGAGGGGGTCTCAGTGATTCAATAGATGGGGATCACTTGTATTATTATTATCACACTTTTCTATAAACTGATGAAAAGAAAACACACCATACCTCCCAACAGTCTCCAGTTGAGTTGGACAGTCCCTAGTTCGTGTGCCCTGCATCTGAATTTCACTAAGGGTATTCAACGTATGGACAGACAGCTTTAAGAGTGCATACTTTGAATCTCCTGCAAGGAATATCACAAAGTAAAAAGTAATTCGCCACATTGAAAATAGTCATTTAAATGGAAATTCATTCAAGAAAGCTAGAATGGTATTTATTTATTTTTTTTGGAAAACAAACACTCTTTCCTACTTTTAACACCATTTGGATGAACCATTGAATATGTTTATAAAACTGTTTACAGAAACATGAACTTAATAAAAAAATATATATATTCACATTATTTTCTACAAAATTGTGCCAAAAGTAGTTCATATATATGCATATCCTTTTACAACTTCGGAGAGAAGAAAATTAACTCAGAATGGACACATTAACACTTGCTCTCTGGTATGCATAAAAACCATAATCAAATGCACCTGTAATGTTTTACAAAAGCAATCATGAATAGATATTACTTGCTGAATCGCTTGAATGAGTGGCAAAATAGTGAAGGTGGGAAGAGACGGAAATTCTAAGTATGCCTAATGCCATGTAACTGGTACTATAGAACCATGTATAATTAGAGATATTCTAGCTTGCTAGTCTTAATACTTTTCATATTTGTTTCTATTGATTCACATCTAAAGCGACTAGCACAAATACAAAAAGGACAAACTATCTGACATACTATAGGATGCACTAGCACAGGGAAACACATATACAGACACACAGGCACCCATACAGACACATATATATTATCTGTCCCTCTTAGCGCCTGCTGCTCACCATACTTAGAGAGAGAGGGGGGCTCAATATCCTGTTTTCTTATGTCTAATGTTGGAGGGGAATAAGAGCAGGGTCATGGGGAGGTCTTCCCACCAGATAACCCTTGACTTGCGGTTGCACATTAGACTAGCAGTATGTGTACCAGTATATGACATCACATCCCTGTTCATAGACGGACGTACTGCCAAATACTGGGACCGCAATGAATGCTCCATCACAACGTTCACACCTGTAAAGCCCCCCAAAGCACAAAGAATGGATGTGTCTGCATGGACCTGGTCAGATATGTATATTTTTTCTTTGTGAAATGTCATTCTTGTCATTTGTATATATGTGCAGTTAGGTATATGGGCAACAAATAGCTAGTCTATGCTATAAAGATGTGAAAAGGTTGCTGCACTGTATATTTATTTATTTATTACTGGTATTTATAAAGTGCCAGCAAATTAAAGTGCAGTCCTTTTTTTCCCTTTGATGGTAACTTGGTAATTTGGTTTGTCAACATTTAGTGGCTATTCCCTAGCCTTAATTATCTTTTTTTTCTCAACACGTATCTATTGTCACATATAGTTTACTACTGTAATATATAATCTGGCTCTTAGAATTTTGGTTGGCAAATATTTAATTGTTTATAACAAATTGCTGGCCTGCTGGCCTGCTCCATTCAGTCTTCCCACTCCCCCCTCCCCCTTGTCCCCCCTTACTATAGAAGTGTCATCCTTTTTTATTTTTTTACCTCTCCATATTTTGTGTGTATGTTATCATTAGATTTTGGATCCAGATTATATTTTTCATTGTGGTGTTACTCAAATTCCCAACTTTACCAAAATTGAGTGGAGCCATTGAAATTAAGTCCCGCAGCTTTCTTTAATCTCTTAAATAGCAGCCAATGGCTAATGCTAGAGTGAAAAGATGAATGTGAAAGACTGTTACCGTAGCAGTTACACGTACACAAAGATGTCATTTAATGCAGTGGTTTTTAAATTTGTTTAACAGGTAACCAAAGTATATACAAGTATATACATAGTATTACCACCCATTGTTCAATTATATTGTTAGCATGGCAATCCAATCTTATATTTTACTATGTTACAAACTAAAATAA
>OW240912.1:36966764-37009417 GCA_933207985.1 Pelobates cultripes | reverse complement strand
GCAATGATTTCCTCTGCGTAGAAAAGACAAAAAAGGTTATTGTTATTTTATCACTCTGAGGATCCAGTACACAAAATCTAACAATAACTCAAAATCATGTATTTAAATTTTTAAACAACTGCTGAAATGATTTTAACATTAATAAATAAATAAAAATATATAGGTAGTTTTTGAAGAGTGGCATGATGGTGAGAAAGCATCATAACTTTAGAGGGCAAAGAATAATTTAAAATTGTCCCATAAAATACTGTAGATAACAGTGAATTTGGGCTAGGTGTGCATCATTTTCTCTTTTTGTCGTGGTCTATCAGTGTGATTTACTAATATGAGAATTCAAAGTGAACTTAAAGTGAATTCCAAGTTTATGGGCCAGAGTAGTTGAATTATAAGTTTTAAATTTAAATTTTTCAAGTACAGCCATTGTGACCTTAAATGTGAAATTCACTTTAAATTCTTATTTTTGTAACTAACCCTGAATGTCTTTCTTTATCACTTTAGCCAATGAAAGTCATACCACACAGGTACTGTGGGTGTATCTTAATGGTAATGCACAAATATAGATTGTAACCATACAATACTCCCACACGCAATGATGTTCAGAGGACCATGGGATGTTCCAATGGGTGCACCTGACAGAGTTAGAATGCTGGAGTTCATTTTTCTACTCACACAGTCCTAATATGAAGTCTGCTAATTTATCAGACAGCATCTCACATCTAATACGCTTACTTCAGGTATAGTCTAAAAACAGCAGACTATTTTTACCTTAAGTACTTCAATATAAGAATTTGAACTTTGAACTACTGCTACATGGGAATACAAGATTTGGGGATTTGCTTAATTAAAGCCAGATGTTTTTAACTAGGCAAGTAGCCAGATATGCACAGTGATTTCAGATAGATTTGTAACTGATATTTTTGAATGTGTATTTCCTAAAGAATAAAAACTGTTGTTGTTTTTATTTGTGAACACTATTGCACTATTTACCCTTTTTGTTTATTAAATGGACTGTGAATGTTTGATCTCCTGTGGTAAAACTATCAGTTTTTATAAATAAAAGGTAAATCTTAATTCATTATGAATGTAGTTTACTCAGCCATCCAGATTATGGAAAAGAAACTCTCAAACTGGTACTGCACAAAATAAGCATCTCCCACCAGGGACACAGAGGATTCAGCACTCACTTTGTCAATAGTGACCCATGTCCCACCATCCACAGAGTGTGCTCATCCCTTGGATTGTCTATTAAAGACAATTTCTCTGAAGGAACCTGAGTGCTAAATCCTTTGTTTGTTAATTCTCATGAAGGCAGATATGCCGAACAATATTAAACTACTTGAAAGGCAAGATGGACTTGATTGACCAAGAGGGAAAGACCAGAGTATTCAACTCCTGAGACAGGGACTGTGACAACCTCGTCAGATGATTTTTCCCCAATGGGGGGCAATAAATGTTTCATGTGCAAATTTAATAAGTGTATTTTTTTTTTCTCCTACTTTTTTCAAAATGTTTCTTGTTTCTTCTATATAGTAATAACAAGGCCATTTAAAAAAAAAAAAACAGTAACGCACATTACATAGGAAAACAGCCACAGAGGAACAAAACAAACACAAACGAATGAACAATAGTAATTAATAACTGGGTTGCTCGTTTGGCATCATGCATCATTTGCAATTATGGGTTATATGGTCAAAAAAGGGAATGTTGTATATGATAAACCAATAAATTTGATATGTGTAAGCCTAATATTTATTAGTACCAGGTTTTCCAGTGATAAATATATTTCTGTATGTGTAGTATGAACACACCAAATGTTTTAGCACAATAGAAAAGTGGGTCATCTGGAAACACATGATTTATAACTGAGCCATATTGTCTGATATGATTTATTTTCTCGATACTGTCCATACTAATGTACTTTAATGCCATAAATCAGATCTAGTTAGTCTGACACTATGCTATCTACCATAGTTTTAATATAGTAGAATAAAATAAAGACATCAAGTATGTTGTTTACTTATGCTTATGCTACATTTATTAAACAAATAAATGCATTTTATATATTTTCAGCAACTCCATTCATATAGTAATAAATATAATGGTGAGAGCACACAAACAATACTTAATAAAAAAAGATGTGCTTTTACCACATGAAGTACATTAAAATCTGTAAAAGACATAAAAAAGACCCTAGGCTAATACAGTAAAATACCAATATTAATAAAACCCAACTTGGTCACACTCACATGGTGCTGAGCCACTCAAAACAGCTGGCTCAGACTTAGAATCTTCTCAACAAAAGAATGAGGTGAATGTTCCTTGGAACTTGTTAAGTGTAGCCTCCAACCTGGTTTCCAATGCCTTTCAAACTTAATATATTCCAATAGGCACGTTGAATCAGGGATAACAATATATTGAAGCTTTAAAATACCCATAATAACATAAAGTTTAAAAACATACAGCCCACCTTACTTAACACGTTTCGGCTGAGTTAAGCCTTTCTCAAAAGTATCCAGTGTCCATTCATATGTAAAGTCTCCTAAAGTCTACATCTTTCTACATTTTAATTCTCCTCCATATTCAAGCATCTTCTAATGTATTCAAAACCTCTTCCTTATATTCAAGTCTCTATCCCCAAATGCCATTTTCTTCCCTATTCTTACCATCCTGAAGGTTCAAGTTCCTCATTCCCAGTCTTTTATCCAGAACTATTAAGGGTTAATGAGTGTTTAGGAGTTAAGAAAAATACCCCTTTTGGTCTCCTTGGAGACTTTACCTTATAGCTAAAGACAGCAAGGTGACTTGTTAGTGTAGGACTCACCTAAGAGGTTTTGCCTTGACGTGGCAGGTGAGCTTACACTTAAATGGCCATTGGAGTGATACTAAAAACCTCCAGCTATTTAAATGTGTATAGAGATTTGGGATAGTGCGCGAGTATTTTATTTTTATTTTATGCATAACTGCAACATTTTCCCCATACTTTTGGCCTGGTATAAATTTGGAGCTTTTAGAACCATTTGAGTCTTGACCATGGTCATCTGTTATAAAAGCAATGCCTATCCTGTGTTTTTTTTCCCCTGCAGACACAGGCTTCAATGTATGTGCCTTGTGTGTTCCGTGTCCAACTTGGCCCTTTGTGATCATGCAGAGAACATTTTGAAATATCTGCTCATTCCTCTGGTACTGAAAAGGTTAAAGCCCTGTTTGAAAAGAGATTTAGTTACTGAGTGCTTTCCAAATTAAGGTGAAGCATCACACAGCTATTATATTATTGATGTACTGTGACCTTGACTTTAACATCACTTATCTTACCTCTTGGATATTCCTGCAGGAATTGCACAAATTTGAAAATCAATATATGAGATCAAGAATAGAATTGCTTTGATTATCTTGTGCGTAGATATTGGCTCATTTTCCCCTAACAATATATTCATAATAAAAATCAAATTCACATTTTAGTGATAGATAGTGAGATAAATATTATATCAAGGAGATCCTTATTACATCAATGGGTCTTCCATCCATGAAAGGTTTTATGAATAAACAATTTATTGAATGTTCTATCCAACACTTGAGGAGTTTTTTTTTCTTTTTAATTACATAATTGTATTCTATCATTCTATGAGCTCTTGAATAAAGTAAATTTTCTTCAGCAGTTGAAAGAATTTAACATCTTTTGCTTAAGAAGATGGGAGTCAGCCATCTCTTGCTAACTTACATGTTCCTTATTTATTTGGTTTGATTATAAAAAAAAATATTTAAAGAGTTTAAAAGATAAAAGACTTTCATGTACACAAATAAGAGTTAAGCATCTTTTTATGGCTTAGCTCGTTCATCTTGTAATTTTGTTTATATGCAGACTTTGATATCTGTATCAGATAGCTGGATGGATTAAATATAGAGAGAGGATTTTTTTTTCAAGCTGAACATATCTGATGTGTGCGGTTATCAGTTCATTTCAGTTAATATGTATATATGCATCTGCACACACCACATTCAGTGGCAACTTTAATATGTACGTCTGTGTAAGGTTTAAATAAGTATTTTAGTTTACAAGCTACATTGTTAATCAGGACGATGTATATTACAAGACTTTTATTTCTAGAAAATAAACGAAGAACAATTATCATCCACAATGAATGCCAAGTGCCTACAAGTGCAACCTCCTATAAAACTCAAGTGGGACTGCATAGTTGGCTACAACCCAAGATGAAAGTGACCCAATGCCTAGTTGTCATAGTGACTTATATGCTATACTGGGAAAAGAACATAATGAGTGCATTATATTCAGTACAGAATGAATGAGTGCCTCACATTGCAACCGTTCCCCCCTGTTATGGGAAATGATGGCATTGGTTTATAAACTAATTAAATCACACTATATGAGTACTGAAAGTTCTTGAGGTTGTTCAGAGTCTTCCACTTTTAGAATTATGTAACCTTTATACACATGAGACTGTGAAGTCATAGGGATACCGCCCTTTGAGGAGACTATGGGAGGTCCAATGGCTTAAGTCTTTATGTATTTTGAGAATACAGTAAAGAACTTGAATGGAAGCATATTTCTCCACTACAAAGACCCACAGTTGTTCTGAAATATATCCTCCATGTAGGTCTTATGATGAACAATCTTTATGTTTTCTTAAAATTATCTCTGTGGGCTATGTACATAGGTGAATGTGTTATTCAGCTGTGAAAGGACTTATAATCTGTAACCAGAAAGGCATTATGTGTTGTGGTGTTCGTGGATCAAATTTCATGTTCGACATAATGTAAGGTGACCTGTTCGACATAAGGTAAGGTGACTTTTCAAATATGTGATCTTTAAAATACGTCCTAATCTACTTTCCAAGACTGAACTCTTTCTCTTTTCTTCCTCTAAGGGTACATCCGTACGTTTTCCGTTAAGGTCAATGGAGCTACCCATTGCCTTGGTGTGCTCTGACTTTGACCTTTTCTTTTACCCATTACAAAAAAATCTATCATAAACTCCTGTCGCTTTCTCCTTAAAAACATTTTTCACATTTGCTGCTTTCTCACTCGGACTACAAGTACGACACTTGTCAATTCTCTTGTTGTTTCCCACCTGGATTATTGCAACCCCCTGCCTATTGGCCTGAAAAGTGCCCAAATTGTCCCTCTACAGTCCACATTACCTGATGTCCAGCAACTCTCAAAGCTTCACCCCTCTGTCAGTCTATACACTGGACTCCGGTTTTATCTAGAATTCGAATCAAAGTTCTCATGCTTTCCTATAAAGCACTCTATAACCATGCCCCTACTTACATCTTCTCCATCATTAGCAGATATCCCCTAGCTGGCCTCTTTGATCTAAAAGTAACATAAGTCTTAGTTGTCAGGATAGGCTCCTGACACCATGTTAGCATGTGGGTAAACTGTACTGCTCGTGTTCACAAATGGTTCCAATAAAAAAGTATTGTTGGGTGAACCTTTTTTGTTTATGTATGGCTGGAGGTGTTAATCTGGATTCAAGGTGGCACTGGGTGAATGCTTCTGCGACAAGTTCTTGAATTAAAACGGTGCAAATTGGCACGTGGCATTTTTAGTGGACACTGGGGTTTTCACTGTTCTTTTCTATAATAAGCATTATGATAGTTTAATCTTGAAAGTTAAACTATTAAACTGAAAGATTGTTTTTTAATTAAGAAAGTGGAATTTTTAAAAAACAATATATTTTTCAATTTTATCTGTAAGAATGTGTCCAGATTTTGGAAATACTTCATATATCTAAGACTTTTATATTTTGTAGTAACATATTACAGCTATAAGTTATACACCAAAAGGAGTGCATTCCTGTTTTGGTATTATTTGATATACATTTGGTATCTAAGTGAAATGGTGGTGACTGAAACCAAAATGTCCAAACCCAAAAAAATGTATTAGGATTTTCTATTAGTATTTTTTTTTTTTTTTTTTACAAAGACCTGCTGAGGTATTTATCTATAGGTCTTTTAACAATATTAATGCAGTTATTTTATTACAAATCTCTGCCATAATTTCAGGAATATTACTTTATTTAGTAATGATCATCAAGTGTCTGGACATAATCATCCAAGAATGCATGTTACCTAGATTGCATTATGCGCCCATATTTTGTTACACCAAAAAATAAATAAAAACTCGGCTAAATGGAGTAAAAAGGGTAACAATAACTTGGGAGTAAACATTTCTACAAGAAAATATATAGGTATACCAAAAGGTTAGTGATCTTCCTCTGAAGTTACCAAACAAACCCCACAGTACTGGCTATAGTAGGATCCTATGGAATAGTTTGCAAGGTCGAAAACTGGTACAGTGGTTGGAACACAGAGGAGACAGAGAAGGGGAAAATGGTAGAAAATTATCCATGGCTAGTTAAAGGGTAAAAAAAAAAAAGGGGGATAGGACTACATACATAAGCTGTGCAGAGGAAAGAATATTGTCCACCCATGCCTCCCCCTTCTGTCAGTCCTTATACTGGCTTCCCACAAGATTTAGGGCTCAATTTAAAATGTTGATGTTTGCTTACAAATCTCTACATAAACTTCTCCTACCTACCTATCCTCATTAATACGCAAGCATGTCCCTTCCAGGCCCCTATGCTCTGGCGAAGACATGCTTCTATCCTCTGTTCGTATTTGAATCTCTGATGACCACCTTCAAGATTTCTCTATGGAATTCCCTTCCATGCTCTGTTAGCCTCTCGACCAGTCTCTATTCCTTCAAAAAGATCATTAAAAAATTATTTTGGAAAGCATATCAATAAAACGTATAGATATAGATTATGATTTTGGAAAGCATATCAATAAAACAATAAAAAAAGTGATAATGTGATTGAAATTATTTCTTTCAGAGACTGCTTCAGTTTAGAGCCTCCTCCCTCTTGATCACAGTGAGTGAGGGAGACAGAGAGTACTCTTTTTAAAGAGGGCATGGGGACTCTTCTGGAGGTAGATGCAGTCTCATGGCAATCTTACATCCAAACCTCTCTATCACTCATGATATGTCATGGTATATGTAGGAGAATCCAAACACACAGACCATAATCTACAGCAGAGTAAATTATAATCTGTATTACTGGATATTACAGTTGCTGACCTTACTGTATAAATGGTCAGAGAGATAGCCAAGGTCAAAGGTAGGAGAATTCCGAGTAAACGTTAGACAAGCCAAATATCAGGAATTGTCAGGAATATATGGGGATCCAACATGCAGAGTGTAGTAGAATAGTAACTTAGAATGGGCAGGCTAACGTCACAAGGACAGAGAGTAATCAGGAACGAGCCAAGATCAGGGGAGTCAGAAATCAGGAACAGCGAGAATACAAGAGCCGAGTCAAAGGAATACAGAAGGTAGAATAGTCAAACCTAGCCAAAGTCAGAACCTACTGGAAAAGGTCCCCAACCCAGGGACGTATTAGCCGCGAGGCAAACAAGGCATTTGCCTTGGGGCGGCATTTTTCAGGGGGCGGCAAAAAACGCCGCCCCCCAAATGCCCAGGGCAAATGCCTAGTTAGCCTTGCGGCTAACTGACATCCCGGGCGGGCGGCGCTGGCAGGCGGGCGGCTGGCGAGGGAGCACTTCCTATGAGTTGTCTGCTCAGCTCCCTCGCGCGCCGCACAGTGAGGCTGGGAGCCGGAAGATGACGTCATCTTCCGGCTCCCAGCCTCACTCTGGAGCTGAGCAGACAGCTCATAGGAAGTGCTCCCTCGCCAGCCGCCCGCCTGCCAGCGCCGCCCGCCCGACCGGCAGCCACTGGACCACCAGGGAGAGAGAGACCTCCCCCCCCCCAGCACTCCCATAGGTAAGGAGGTTGGGGGGGGGGATTTAAATTAAAAAAAAAGTTAATCTGTGTGTGTGTCTGACTGTGTGTGACTGACTTTGTTTGTGTATGTGTGTGTGTGTGTTTGTGTCTGACTGTGTCTGTGTATGTGTCTGACTGTGTGTGTGTGTTTGTGTCTGACTGTGTGTTTGTGTCTGTGCGTGTGTTTGTGAGTGTGTGTGTGTGTGTCTGACTGTGTGTGTGTGTCTGACTGTGTGTGTGTGTCTGACTGTGTGTGTGTGTGTGTCTGACTGTGTATGTGTGTGTGTGTGTGTCTGACTGTGTGTGTGTTTGTGTGTGTTTGTGCCTGACTGTGTGTGTGTGTGTGTGTTTGTGCCTGACTCTGTCTGTGTATGTGTGTGTGTATGACTGACTCTGTCTGTGTATGTGTGTGTGTATGACTGTGTGTGTGTGTTTGTGTCTGACTGTGTGTGTGTATGACTGTGTGTGTGTGAGTGTGTGTGTATGTGTCTGACTGTGTGTGTGTGTATGTGTATTTAGAAGGTGGGGCGGGGGGAAGGGTTGGGTGGGGGTGGCACGGGGGGAGGGGGGTGCCTGAGTTTTGTCCTGCCTAGGGCAGCACAAAACCAGGATACACCACTGCCCCAACCTCCTGCAGGATGTCTTCAGTGTGTGGCATAGCCTGTGCCAACACATACAGTACCCTGACAGGACCCCTCTTTGAGAACCGCCCACTGGGCGGAATGGACCAGGATAGGAAGGAAATCGGGAATGGAAAGAGTGAAAAAGATAAGGAGCAAGGATGTCAGAAACGTCAACCCAAGATCTCTCCTCAGGACCGTAACCCTTCCAATCCACCAGATATTAAAGCTTACCCCGAGACAACCGGGAATCAAGAAGAGAGTGAATCTCATATTCTTCTTGGCTCTCAACCTGAACAGAAGATGGAGGCACAACTGGACAGCTGAATATGTTACAAGGCAAGGCTTGCGCCGTGTCATAAAAGGGGCAGGGCTATCGCAGCCAGTGCGAGAACGGCTGGAAACAGGAGAGGGACTACTGGAAAGGTCCTTAACATCCTGCAGGATGGCTTCAGTGTGTGGTATAGCCTGTGTCAGCACATAAGGTACCCTGACAGGAATACAGAGAACAGAATAAGTGGTAATCAAGTCCAGGTCAGTAATGAATTGGAATTATCACAAACGCACTATTGGGCTAAACAAGAACCACAACAGGGCTATTGGGACTAGAAAGTCCGGGTGTTAAATACCTGTAGCTCTATAAGAATGGGACCATGTCATAGAGGATCACCAGAAGACTAGAGGATGGCAGATTACCGATTTTGCGTCATTCATGACTTTGTTTGTGTGCCCCGAATAGGTGCTGAATCATTGTTGGAGTAGTGGATGGAGGGTAGGCGTGGAATCATGTAGTTTGTCAAGATCACTGTGAGTAATAAGCATATGTGAGATTAATTCATTACTGTATGAAACAGCGATGAAGGAGTTAATAGGGAGAGGAAAAAAAAGCAAGGGACATGAGTTAACACATTTAACTTCAAATCTCCATATTAGTCTGTGAATAAGATGGACACTTTGAACCCTTAATAAATAAAATGTATTAACTCTTTGGGTACTGAGTGAAACAGTGACCAAAGGGTTGATTTTTTTTTGATTTTTTTTTAATGAAGAGCAGGACAGTTAAGGGATAGTGATGTCCCGAACTGTTCGCCACAAACGGTTTGCCGCAGACTCATCATTGAGTAAACTTTGACCCTGTACCTCACAGTCAGCAGACACATTCCAGCCAATCAGCAGCAGACCCTCCCTCCCAGACCTTCCCACCTCCTGGACAGCTCACTAAGAATGCAGCTTCACAATGGATGCTGTCCAGGAGCTGGGAGGGTCTGGGAGGGAGGGTCTGCTGCTGATTGGCTGGAATGTGTCTGCTGACTGTGAGGTATAGGGTCAAAGTTTTCTCAATGATGAGTCCGTGGCGAACCGTTTGTGGCGAACAGTTTGGGACATCACTATTAGGGGATTATTTTAGCCACTTTCCCAGCATGACGGGATTAATATAATTTAAAATATTTAATGTTTGTTTAAAATGTGAGTCTTCAGTTTCAGTATTATTTTGTTGTGAACATTTCTAATGTTAGTTTTTCCATGCTAAATAAAAAAAAAAAAAATTAAACTACAAACTGCAGAGAAATTTATCATGAATATTTTAAAAAGATACATTTGGCAGATAGTAGGTTGAGGGGAATATACCAGTAACGACAGCAGAGTCATTTTGTAAAAGAATTATATAATTGCTTTTCGGAACACATTAATCACAATTCATACATCAAATTCCAAATGTGTTATTTGAACATGCTAGTATTCCATATTCCAATTGCTTCAGGACAGGTAATTACATTGTTTCATCTGGATCTGTGCCATAACTGTGCTTATGAATAACATATTTGATCTGTACATAACTTTCTTCTTACACGATTCTTTTACTTTTCCATTTACTAGACTGACTGCAGTAGCCCAACTCCTGTGAAATATCGGATTTCAGTATTAATGTCAGGTTAAGATTCAATAATAAACATGCTGAAACAATGATTGTAATACAGTAAGTAAACACTTTCCTGCACTAGTGAGATAATTTGCCCTTGGAACAAAAAAAACCCCAAAACGGTTTAATTCCTAAAACAACAAATTACAGTGAATTGACAATAGCAACATTTATGCCAAAGACCCTCAGCTGGAAAAAGTGCTGACCTAGCAAATTGTTTATCAACAAAGTTTTTTTTTATTAACATATTTTTATTGTTTACTAATCATTTCTTCCACCTGTTACATTCTATTCTGGAGACACAGATTAAAGGAACGCTATAATGCTCGACTAACTACATAGATGTCCGCATACACACTCCAGAATTGAGTAAAATGGTATTTAGCTTACCTTTTTTCCCCAATGCCTCGTTGGTCTCGCCACAGTTGGCCCCACCTCCATTGGGGACTGTTGCACCTGCAGGGACTTTTTACCTGATGATTGAGGTATAGAAGGCCATTACTCCCTTTAAGCTATCATTTTTGTACTGCAGGAGTTTTGGTATATGGTAGGCTGATGTAACAAACAGGATGTGATTTAAAGTGTTACTTTACCATCTTCTGAAAAAATAGACCGTTCTATCTCTTCTTGGGTTTCTTCACTTTCCGCATTCACTCTTCTTTAATGATGTCTGTTATGTTGTGAGATCATACCAAATCTGCTCAACTGTATTAAACACACTATGCTACATCGCCTATTTGTCTTTTCATGTCAGCAATGCCTTAAACTTTATTCAGAATAAAAGCCACCCCACTCTTTATCTGCAGAATTGATTGTTTTTGACATATTTTGCTATAATTGTCTTGCAGTTGCCATGCAGTTCATTACCGTAACAGATGCATTATAATATAATATATGATATTCCCGTCCTTGGCTTTAGTATCTTCATTTTCATGTCAGTTACTTTTGTTTACACAATTCTCCCTCTCCATGTAATTTACTTATCCTATTGCTCCTATGTCATTGCTCATTTTGTCTTTCATATACGACTTGCCCATTCCCTTCCAACACATGTAACATTGCCTCTCTCATCCGACAAGCACTCTTTTTCCCTATGTCACTTTCCCAATCCAACCCTTCCCATGCAAACATATATATATAACCTTCTCACACAAGTCTATCCATTAAAAGTTTTATTATTCTGTGTCCTGCTCATCATTGGAATCTTGTTATCTAAAGAATTTAAACTTTTTATTAAACTCCTAACTGATGCTCCTAAACAGCCAATATAATATTTAAAATATTTACAAAACTAAAGAGAAACTAGGTAATCAAGTGATTGGTGTCATCCATATGATCCAATATAATTTATCCTCTTACATTTTAGGTCTTTGCTGACACTTCACCAAAGATTACACATTAGTGTATAAACCACAGTACGCTGAATCACTACTAACATGTGCCGCTATTTTTCTCTCCATGCTGCCACATGAAATTCTCGCATGTCTCTTTTCTTTCCATTCTGGGCAGGGCCGGATAAATATAGGGGCTAATGGAGCTGTAGCTCCGGGCCCATATCTATGGATTTATTTATTTTTACTGCTTTTAACATGTTCTTGCTTTCTGTTGAGGCAATTAAGTACTGACTTTGCGCACTATGCAAATGCTCTTGCTGCTTTGGTCTCTCTAACACTGTTTCATGTCCCCTTTCTTCTACACTTACTAAATCCATGTTCTCTGTTCCAGATTGCATACCAGGAGCTTCCGTTTGCTCCTAAGAAGGTAAAGAGAGGAGTGGACAAGTGAGTGCTAGGGGACCGTCCTCAGAAAGGGTAGGGTGAACATATCATTAGCATTATTGCCAAGCTCAGGGCACTGTCTGCTTAGTATGCCCTTAGTTGGCCAGCCTGTGTGATTGGTGGGCAGCCTTGCATGCATATGCAAGGCCAGCCCTTTGAATGCTGCCGGTTACTTGATTTGCGTCAGTGGCCCACCCTTTTACCTCGCCTACCTACGTCTTGCATCACTGGATGCAGCTGTTAGGTGATATGGATATGCTTAACAGATAAAAGCGAGAGATTAGCATAGGGTATGTGTTTTCTTATTGCTGCATCCTGTGAGTTTTCCACCAGCACTACCTCCGCCAGATACATGATGCTTGGGAACTATGCCCTGATTCTGGAATTTTCTATTTTTATCCCATTTTATATTATTACTGTATAGTCATCTATGCAATGCTATGACCCAGAGAAACATATTTTAAATAAGCAAAAATGAAAAACAACACACAAAAA
This sequence comes from Pelobates cultripes, assembly GCA_933207985.1. Classification (NCBI taxonomy): domain Eukaryota; kingdom Metazoa; phylum Chordata; class Amphibia; order Anura; family Pelobatidae; genus Pelobates; species Pelobates cultripes. Next base: position 36,996,800 of record OW240912.1, on the reverse strand, counting down.
CAATGGACATTGGCAAACTACAGAACGGATTTTACAGATATCTTGTACATACCAAGGTCATTTGCTCACTGGTGTTAAACATCATAGGCATCTGAAATAAACTGATTTAAATAAAAAAAAAAAAAAAAAACTGAATTACAAAAACCTTGACCTGTATTATATCACAACTAGAGCATTTTTATGTTATTACGTTGCCAACTTACTCTTAATCTGGTATTTTAATTAGATGTATCACATCAACTGATTGGGGCTCGTTGCCATTTTCCCAAATAATTTGGTTTTCATTTCCATTACTTATTTTGATGCAATGTTATTTATAACTAACCACCAAACAAGAGGAAGAGCAAACAAAATCTGGCTTGGAATTCCTGTCATTAATACATTCTGTAGTGCTTGAACAGTCAAAGGGAAGAGCAGGTCCATGCTTGTCTTTTGTGCTGTGAATAGGATCTTTGTTCAGTTCGAATTTAACATTCAAGGTAACCTGCACTTGTATCTACTTCGCTCTAAATTATATCCTCTACCGCTCATGTTACTTGCATTTACTGACCTACTTCTGAACTTGTTGCTCAGACCACAAATGGCCCTATTTAATACCATTGTGATATACGCTACTCGGTAACTAACCTGAAAAGGTTCTTTGTGCATACAATCACAGGTAGTGGTCTGTTTAATTTATCCACACCTGATTTTTTTATATACAGTAGAATGTGATACTACATTCACTTTTTCCACTGGGTGATTCAGAGTTGGTTGCAAAATCCTCTGAGGGATCAATATAAAGGCTATTTATAAATAATATTGTACAACTGGATTTTAAACTCAGAACCCTTCTATATACTTTTTGTGTCCAAAAGACAAAGGAATGTATATAGGAAGCTATTCAATGAAAAGTAAATCCAGCTCACTGTACATGGAATTTTAAATCTCCTATCAATTTTAAATCTCCTATAAATCTCCTCGTTGTTAAAGGGACACTATGGTCACCTGAACAACTTTAGCAACTTAATGAAGCAGTTTTGGTGTATAGAACATGCCCCTGCAGCCTCACTGCTCAATCCTCTGCTATTTAGGAGTTAAATCCCTTTGTTTATGAACCCTAGTCACACCTCCCTGCATGTGACTTGCACAGCCTTCCATAAACACTTCCTGTAAAGAGAGCCCTATTTAGGCTTTCTTTATTGCAAGTTCTGTTTAATTAAGATTTTTTATCCCCTGCTATGTTAATAGCTTGCTAGACCCTGCAAGAGCCTCCTGTATGTGATTAAAGTTCAATTTAGAGATTGAGATACAATTATTTAAGGTAAATTACATCTGTTTGAAAGTGAAACCAGTTTTTTTTTTTTCATGCAGGCTCTGTCAGTCATAGCCAGGGGAGGTGTGGCTAGGGCTGCATAAACAGAAACAAAGTGATTTAACTCCTAAATGACAGTGAATTGAGCAGTGAAATTGCAGGGGAATGATCTATACACTAAAACTGCTTTATTTAGCTAAAGTAATTTAGGTGACTATACTGTCCTTGGAATAGTTATTGACATTTAATTCAGCCAATCACAGGCTGATGTTTTTGATCAGGGGAACAATGCCAAATAGATCTTTTTTTGTGGTTGGTGCGTGTGTGAGAGTTTCATTTTTATACCCTCAGCATGTGATGTGTGATTTTGATTTTCACCTAAAATGAATACAATATTCAACAAGAAGCTTTTATAGTCAACTTGCCATTTTGTCCCACTGCAGTTAAATAAATACATAGGAGCCATGTTATCATAAGGCTTTCCAAACAGCGCTGCTATTGATCTGAATGTAAATTTTTCACTAAAGCTATTTTTAATGAAGAAAAGCTGTATTTTGCAGATGAATGCTTGGCCTTTTGGCCACGATCAACGTAGTGCAAGTTTAACTGTGAGCCTCTAGAGGGGGTCTCAGTGATTCAATAGATGGGGATCACTTGTATTATTATTATTACACTTTTCTATAAACTGATGAAAAGAAAACACACCATACCTCCCAACAGTCTCCAGTTGAGTTGGACAGTCCCTAGTTCGTGTGCCCTGCATCTGAATTTCACTAAGGGTATTCAACGTATGGACAGACAGCTTTAAGAGTGCATACTTTGAATCTCCTGCAAGGAATATCACAAAGTAAAAAGTAATTCGCCACATTGAAAATAGTCATTTAAATGGAAATTCATTCAAGAAAGCTAGAATGGTATTTATTTATTTTTTTTGGAAAACAAACACTCTCTTTCCTACTTTTAACACCATTTGGATGAACCATTGAATATGTTTATAAAACTGTTTACAGAAACATGAACTTAATAAAAAATATATATATTCACATTATTTTCTACAAAATTGTGCCAAAAGTAGTTCATATATATGCATATCCTTTTACAACTTCGGAGAGAAGAAAATTAACTCAGAATGGACACATTAACACTTGCTCTCTGGTATGCATAAAAACCATAATCAAATGCACCTGTAATGTTTTACAAAAGCAATCATGAATAGATATTACTTGCTGAATCGCTTGAATGAGTGGCAAAATAGTGAAGGTGGGAAGAGACGGAAATTCTAAGTATGCCTAATGCCATGTAACTGGTACTATAGAACCATGTATAATTAGAGATATTCTAGCTTGCTAGTCTTAATACTTTTCATATTTGTTTCTATTGATTCACATCTAAAGCGACTAGCACAAATACAAAAAGGACAAACTATCTGACATACTATAGGATGCACTAGCACAGGGAAACACATATACAGACACACAGGCACCCATACAGACACATATATATTATCTGTCCCTCTTAGCGCCTGCTGCTCACCATACTTAGAGAGAGAGGGGGGCTCAATATCCTGTATTCTTATGTCTAATGTTGGAGGGGAATAAGAGCAGGGTCATGGGGAGGTCTTCCCACCAGACTTGCGGTTGCACATTAGACTAGCAGTATGTGTACCAGTATATGACATCACATCCCTGTTCATAGACGGACGTACTGCCAAATACTGGGAACGCAATGAATGCTCCATCACAACGTTCACACCTGTAAAGCCCCCCAAAGCACAAAGAATGGATGTGTCTGCATGGACCTGGTCAGATATGTATATTTTTTCTTTGTGAAATGTCATTCTTGTCATTTGTATATATGTGCAGTTAGGTATATGGGCAACAAATAGCTAGTCTATGCTATAAAGATGTGAAAAGGTTGCTGCACTGTATATTTATTTATTTATTACTGGTATTTATAAAGTGCCAGCAAATTAAAGTGCAGTCCTTTTTTTCCCTTTGATGGTAACTTGGTAATTTGGTTTGTCAACATTTAGTGGCTATTCCCTAGCCTTAATCTTTTTTTTCTCAACACGTATCTATTGTCACATATAGTTTACTACTGTAATATATAATCTGGCTCTTAGAATTTTGGTTGGCAAATATTTAATTGTTTATAACAAATTGCTGGCCTGCTGGCCTGCTCCATTCAGTCTTCCCACTCCCCCCTCCCCCTTGTCCCCCCTTACTATAGAAGTGTCATCCTTTTTTATTTTTTTACCTCTCCATATTTTGTGTGTATGTTATCATTAGATTTTGGATCCAGATTATATTTTTCATTGTGGTGTTACTCAAATTCCCAACTTTACCAAAATTGAGTGGAGCCATTGAAATTAAGTCCCGCAGCTTTCTTTAATCTCTTAAATAGCAGCCAATGGCTAATGCTAGAGTGAAAAGATGAATGTGAAAGACTGTTACCGTAGCAGTTACACGTACACAAAGATGTCATTTAATGCAGTCGTTTTTAAATTTGTTTAACAGGTAACCAAAGTATATACAAGTATATACATAGTATTACCACCCATTGTTCAATTATATTGTTAGCATGGCAATCCAATCTTATATTTTACTATGTTACAAACTAAAATAAATTCTACGCTTTCATAAGAATCAGGGGAACACCATTATGTTACATGATGGACTGGATGATATAAAGAAATTAAAAGAAAAATCTAATATTAAAAGTAAATATATTTTGCATGGCGACTCCAAATGTGAAGGTCTTCAAAAATGAAAGATTTAAGGACGAAGCATCTTTATTGGTTGTGTGTTTTATAGTCACTAGGGTTGTGTTTTGGGCTCAAAAAATCAACGTTGGCCAATATAAATAGAATGTATACGCTATTCTTTGAAATCAGAACATAACTATAAGAGGAGCCAGAGCATTCATATTATTTATATAACAAAGGTATATCCAACTGTCTTACTATATCATCAGGAATGTGCAGATTGAGATACAAAGAACAGGAAATGAAAGTAGTTTGTCTTGGGATTTACCATGGTAATCTGTTCAAAACAGAATACGCACAAAGTTAAATATAGTCAAAACTGCAATTCTTTAATGCTGCAGGTTCAGTGCGAAAAGATGAGTTTTAGATTTTGTTTATTTTTACTATGATTTAATCTCCACAGTCTTCTGTTTCCATGTCCCAGTGTAGCCTAACAAATCAACGCACTGTACATGGGCCGTTGGATAAACTGTGACTACTATTGTGTATTTGTCATATTATCTGATACACCCATTCTGGAGACAATATGATAAAGCCGGGAAGAAAAATGTAGGTCTATAAACAAATTTAATTTGATAGACTTGGTACTTCCGTTCCTGCCTTTTGTAAATGTAAAGTGGTATCTATTAAATGAACACTCCCATCACCAGAATTACATTGGTAGGAGTGTCCTGGTGCTATTCTATGGTAAGTTTTAAAAACATTCAGTACATTTTAACAACTTATTTCAGTCTACTCCTGCATGAGAATTTAGTTATCTCTAGAGAGCTCAGCAGGGCTATTCCGGACTATGATCGTTGGCTAGGAGCGTCAGCTGCATCTGAAATTCATTATTTTATAGAGACACCCAGATCGGGCACCTTGGGGACCCTGGTAAGTTGTCCAAAAATGTTTTGATCACTTATAGTAGACAATCCATTTGACTACTACATGGTTTGATTACTTACTATGGGGCTGCTTGACTGCTCCAGGACATTCTAGGCACCACAACCTCTACAACAGGCTGTCATTGTTATAGTACTTGGAGTGTCGCATGAAACAAGGGTCCTCTTTAATACAGAACAAACAATGACACACTTTATTAATAGAAATGTTGCTGATTTTAAGTGGGAGAAGTTATAGGATTAAAACAATGCTGGCAACCAAAATAAAAATACAGCTCTATTTTATTTTGTGCAGACAAAAACTGTAAACAGTAAAGTTATATTGTATATTTTATATTGAATAGCACATCGCACTCATGTAACAAAAGAGGAATACAATTGTCTATTATTTGGACTCAACAGGAGGGAATTATTTCACAGATTTCCCCACTCATTCTAACTGTCCAAGATGTAAACATTTTCCAAATCTATTGGCGATACTGACAAGCTTTGTCCATTGGGACCCACTGCATTACACTCCACAATTATCAGAAATTCAAAGATTTCCATTTTCTATCTCAATGGTCCCTGATAAAGTGGCTAAGATTAGTAACAGAACCAGTAGTCTTTTTCCCCTAACCAGTTGACACCATGCTTTAGGTCAATGGCTTTTAACCTTTTGAATAGCGACCTAGATTCTGCACTTTGCACTGGTTCAATAATCTATTCTTCTATGATCTATGAAACTTAAGTGTATACTTATCACATTCTGCAAAATTAAAAAAAAATATACAAATAAGGTAAAGGAATCTGCCCAACAAAGGTAGGAACCCTCTATACTGAAATTACCTCCTAAGTAGAGTCATTCAAAGGTAATGGCAAAACAACAAAAAATTATAATAAACTTTATTTAAACAAGATCCTAAAGTTAAAATAAGATAGATAGAGTAAAGTGAAAAATAGGAGAGCAGGAGAAAGTGTCTTGTACTAATCAACAAGTATAAAGGGTATAAAAATCCCTGTAAGGGTATAAAAAATCCCTATATAAAACCTAAGTGTGCTGCATGCACAGAACAATATGTATAGTATAGCCCGTGTAGAGCAAAACGTCCGAGGTGCTCAGGATATCAGCTACACAGCAGGCAGCATGTAGCCTGTATAGGGCAGTATGTGAAAAGACAGTCAGAGATAGGTAATAGCCAGTGGGGTTCTATGAATAAGACCCCCTAGATAGAGTAGTGGGAGTAGACGTGCATCTAGATGAATGGAGGCATAACCCCACAATAAAACCAATGGCAGCCAAACCCCACTCCCAAACCAGCCGTGCTAATAACCCTCCGTAGCTAGGAGGCTATCCAGAGAAATGGATAGAGCTATCCAACCTAATCACCTAGGACCTAGAGTATCGGCTGCTTCATGGCAGCTAAAAGATTCTATGTAGCTTACCCTGCGTGTTTAACATAAAGAGCTGCAGCTAACACATACGAATAGACAAACTATTCTCCCCTCAATAGAAATGTGAACTAAAAGAATAAGTGCATCGGCACACTAAGTAGCTCGACGCGCGTTTCGGTGGTAAATCCTGCCTTTGTCAATAATAAATAATTTCGATAAAACTTCTTTGAACGATTCCTATTTTTAACCTACATATTAAAAGTTTGATTTACATAGTTAAAAGTCAAATACAGGTCAATAAAATACAATAAGGTTAAAATAAGCATACATTTACTTCTTTCCTTCCTGTTATTCTTCTACATTTGTCATTGCCCATCCTTAGTGCAGTATACGAGAAACATCATACAACAATAGTAATACTATATTAAACAGGCTAATTGCCCAGTACTTCCCATTATCTTGAGACATAGTTACTTGGCAAGTGATGTCTCAACATCTGTTTCTTCTCAAAAGTCTGATGATAGAATCTGTTAACATACTATAGACTGTAAGCTCGTTTGAGCAGGGCCCTCTTCAACCTATCGTTTCTGTAAGTTTTCTTGTAATTGTCCTATTTTTAGTTAAATCCCCCCGCTAATAATATTGTAAAGCGCTACGGAATCTGTTGGCGCTATATAAATGGCGATAATAATGATAATACCTTTTTCGCCTTCTCAAAGTTTCATCGGTTTTTATTGGGAAGCGAATGTTCAAGCCTACGAGGGACACACAGAACTGATACCTCTTAAGCTTTATGCACAGCATTATGATATATGGATACCAATTAACTTTTTAACTGGATGGTGAATGAATTTAAGCACATTTCTTTTGGGTTAAAATATATTACTGTTTTTCATTTTGTTTATATGAAACTAAATCTACTAAAGTAATATTAGTTTAAACTGTACTTGTAGAGTACAAGCACATGTGTGTGTATAGATATAAATAAATATATAGATGCTGTATCGAAACTTTAGCTAAGCAAACAAAAATGATAGCTATATATAAAAAAAATGTTTTATTTGTGTGGAAGTCTACATTGGAATAAAGAATTCTGAAAAGACTTTTAGGGATGAGTTAACATTGTTCTGTTAATATAGATATCCCCAGAAAATAATGGATGGAAACAAAGGTAAAAAATCACCCCTATTAATAAAACTACTGGCACAGAGTAAAAGCATTAAATAATTATATAGCACATTACTCATTTCTGGTTTTAGTATATGGATTAAATATACTAGTAACTAATGAAATATAGTAAAAGTAAAATATGGAAAAAGAACTATAAATCAGTATAATTATGAATAAAGAATTATATGAGTAAAAAAAAAAAAACTCTTCTCAAAGTTAATTAAAATATTCCATATAAAAAATAAATGTATAAAAAATATCGCTTCCTAGAAAAACCTACTTTTCAAGTGAGTTATATGCCCAAACTTCAATATCTGTCGCCAAACACAAGAGCAACATTGGAAATGGTTACATTTTTTTCTATATTTTTTTTCTTATAATTTACACCGTTTACCTATGTCCCACGCAAAAAAAATATATTATAGGAAATTAATCGAACACCGGTTACCAGAAACAGGGTCATGTCAGTTCTCTTGTATTTATTGCTAATATAGATCCCACTCCAGAGAAAACCAGATTTGTTAAGACTGTTAAACATAAACAAAATACAGTTCTATGAATTACGTTCTACAATCATTGTAGATTAATTACATTTAATAGTAATACTACAACATAGCAGTTGTGATGGGATAATGTACTAAAACAAAGAACTGATTGTAGTATATTAAAATTTTAATGATATTTTATTGAACTTTAAAAAAAATAAACAAGGTCTTAAATATGCAAACAGTATACCTATAATGAAAGTAATTTGAGAGTTCAATAAGGGTAACACTTGCCTTGTGTATTCTGAGTATCTAATCAGTCTTCTGGAGTGATTTCAGTGTGTCAGTGACATGCTGTTCAACATAACGATCTTCAAATAGAATAGAAAATTACCTTCTTTTGTTGCTTCAGAAATGTTTCCATCTGCCTTTTAACAAAATATAACGGCTTGCTCTCTTACCCTATTTGACTTTTATTCTTGGCAGAGCTAGCCAGAATAAATTCTGTGCCTCGTTGTTTAGCTGTTCGGATTTTGGCACCATTACAAAATAAAGATTTTAGTATTCTTAGAAATAAGCATAGTAAATTCACAGCAATTTACTTGCAGGACAGCTATAACATGTACGTTAATATGTGTTTCTTTTAATATCCAACTTTTTTCCATTTGTTTTTTAAACTGAAGAAAATATTGTATATAAATTCAAGGTAAAAAAAAAAAAAATAAGATTACTGTGAAGACCTGTAAAAGATAATGCATTTTTTAGGCTTCTTAGAATTTTACACATGGAACATACTGTGCGTGTTATTAGGATTTTTTGATGTCTCATGGGTATGTTGGACATTTTCTGCCAATCTTTTGTCTGACATTTTTTATCTTTCTTTTGTTGTATCTGCTGCAAGTTCTTTAACAGATGAGGGACAATAGAGGTTGGCAGGTTGTGAAAGGAAGATTATTCCAAATGTTTGGAGTTTAAACTTGGATCAGAAAAATCAGAAAAGTAAAGTTATCCCTAGCATATTAAAGAAAAATCTCTAAAGGTCTTGAAATTACAACATTATAATAATGGGAAAAAATAAACAAAATTTGTTTTTAATATCTTTCGTTTAGGCTTCAGGTTTATTCTTAGACTAAGACAATAAAAATAATCGTGTTTATTATTTCCAAGAAAACACACAATGTTTTGAGGTTTATTGTTAGTTACTGTGGGTATTCGGATTAAATAGACAGTTAATAACAGAAGAAACTGAAACACAATAAAAACCCTCATTTATGGATTTAAGCGAAACAATAATATATCCAGAAACTGAAATAGAACAAGAATATAACACAAAATGAAAACAGTGGATTGATAAAACTATTTTACACATAATAAAAAATAACCCACCCTCCCCTGTTACTTCTGTTTATTAACCCCTTAGTGACCAGACCGTTAAGGACCACGGCTCTTTTTACATTTCTGCAGTGTTTGTCTTTAGCTGTAATTTTCCTCTTACTCATTTACTGTACCCACACATTATACACAGTTTTTATCTCCTTTAAATGATCTTTCTAAAAATACCATTATTTTCATCATATGATATAATTTACTATAAAGAAATTATAAAATATGATGAGAAAATGTACAAAAACACACTTTTTCTAACTCTGACCCCCAAAATCTTTTACGAATCTACAACCGCCAAAAAACACCCATGCTAAATAGTTTTAAAATTTTGTCCTGAGGTTAGAAATACCCAATGTTAAGATGTTCTTAGTTTTTTTTGGAAAGTTATAGGGCAATAAATACAAGTAGCACTTTGCTATTTACAAACCATTTTTTTCAAAATTAACAGAAGTTACATTGTAACACTGATATCTGTCAGGAATCCCTGAATAACCCTTCATATACATATTTTTTTTAAAGGAAGACAACCTAAGGTATTAAACTTGGGGTATATTTTCATGCAACCATTTTACCACCAATCTATGCCAAATAAAAAAAATTAAAAAATAATAATTGGTGATTTTTTTTTTATACACATAGCAATTTAAAAATACATGTATGGAGAACTTTAAGGGTTATTGCCAAAGAACACCCCAATATATGTTCAGCAACATCTCCTGAGTACAGTGATACCACCCACGTATAGGTGTGTTGGGTTCTCTTATTTGGTGGGTGCGCATTCCAGTTTTTCAACTTGGAATTTTCACAGCTGGTCATCATGCACCCATTTGCATAATTGCTGCTCAGCATTTACCCTTCTGTGGATTTGGTTGAACAGTAAATGCCATTAACCACATTTTTATAAGCAGATGAATACGTGACCTAAATGCTGTCCAAAGTTAGCGTTTTTGTTTGTTTTTTGCATTTTTTTTTACACAAAAACTGCACTTTTACTGGTGATTTCATCGTCATGATAAGTTTTACTGTTTTAAACACTTATATTTGTGTTCAGCGAAGTCTCCTGAGTATAACAATACCCCAATGTACAGGTCTTTTTTTGGTGTTTTTCAAAGTTACAGGGTCAATATAGAGCTTGCCCGATTCGATTTGCCAGATTGGTAGACCAGGAATGTGAAATAACCCCATCATGGCATACCATTTTCAAATGTAGACAATCCAGTATATTCAAAATGGGGTATATCTAGTCTTTTGTAGTAGCCACTGGCTAAAGTTAGCAGGTTTTTTTTTTTTATATATATATATATATATATATATATATATATATATATTTGTCTTCGGAATTTAATTGGTTATGGAATGTAATAGAAGATGCAGAGTTGGCTGAGGTGTGCCGAAACCGAGTAGGCCTGAACGAGTAGGCCTGTTAGTCCTAAATTGGAGAGACATCTCAGAAGAAGACCGATCGCCGGCGATGGAATGGTGGCAATCGGTAAGTACATGGGGAGAGAGAGGGAGGGAGGGTTGGGGTTAATTTAAAAAAAAGTTAGCGCTCTAATTAGCTGCGGACATATGAGGTATGTCCACAGTCCTTAAGGACTATTTTTTGTCGGACGTACGTCATACATTCATGGTCCTTAAGGAGTTAATAAGGATTATCTAGTATTATTAATTAACATTCATTAGTTCTGTGTAATTTCTTCAATTACAAATTAAATTCTGTCCGAGTTTCCGAATCAATGGAAACTGAAAATGGAAAACAAACAGATTAAAAACAGCAGCAAATTAGGGAGCTATCTAATAAACAGCTTAAAGACCAAAATTAAGAAAAGGAATTTTCTTACATTTGATCTTTCAGCAGTTTAGCTGATAACTTCCTAACTTAGCACTTAACATTTATGCAGAAAGTTTGGTTCGTCCAAATTAAAATTTTCAGAATGAGGAGTTCTCCTTACTGGCAGAGGGGAGATCAGAGACGTACATGACGACTTGTACACACTGGATTCTGACCACCGAACGTCCTGACTTCCAGGCACTCATACACTGACTAAAAAACCACCACCGAGATGCACAAAGAGTAGAACGGGCGACACAGATAATGACTGACACGAGCATCTGAGATACATAGCCATTAATCTGACCAGGGGAGCCCGTGGGGAAAGGGGCAGACGAAACCAGACTGGGCCGTGGGAGGAAAGGGGGGAAGCATCAAAAATACACGTAGAAACAGAACATGGGATAATCGGCCACCTAAGGTCAAACAGTCGAGTTAAATACCTGTTAAAATAAATTACTTAAAATAGTAGACGTAGGGACTTAAATGCTTACACATCGAGATGAACGCTAGAGAACAAGCAAAGACAATTGTTTATAGAATGTCTTATCCTGATTAGAAAACGGAAATGAAAACAGCTAGATACGATAACTTTAAGCAGAAGCAGACTGTAATAAATCTTCCACCTGAACCAAGACACGCCTTAGTGGCAACTTATACTGCTTTGGTCTTAGGGCTCAATGAGAGATATGCGCATCTGAAGTGAAATGTAATATTTTTTTTTCTTGTGCACCTCTCTACCTTTCATAGATATAGCTCCCTCATCCCATTGCACTCTCCCCATCTCATGTTAGTCATGCTATTTGAGTACACAGCTTTAAATATAAATTACACAAAAACAGGTTCAGCCAGTGGATGGATATAAAGATAAAAGGAGTAAGGAAATATATATGGAATAAATAAATAAACAAACAGACGTATAAAGTCCAGTATTCACAGTCCAATGATCACAATCGCAGCTGCTTTTAAATTCTTGATAGGTATCAGTTCTTGATTAAGGTGATTGTCAACATATGTAAAAAGATACAAAATTAATGATGATACTACAGACTGTCTAAGCAGGGAGATAAAACTCTAAATAATAATGGTTGGAATTGCACTCACATTTCGTAGAACTTAAACTAGCTCTAAGTAAAATTGCTTGCAGCATTACAATCCCCACTGATGGAAAAAAAAACTCTGAAGGCCAGTGTACAGCATACAAATACAAAGATATATACAATAGTTCTCAATGTAAGTACAATTTATTTAAAAAGAAATGAATGTATTTTACTCACATTTGACAGTGATATATCACTCAAATATCTGGGCATAGGTGGTATAATCCTCTCCAGGGATATGGTTTGGAGTAGTTGTCCAAAATTGACGTTGGATGTGCCAGGAACAGATAAAATGGTTAAACACTATTAAAAAGCATAAAAAGTGTAATAAATGGTTTAACACATATAATAGGTGAAAACCAAATATACTTTATTGCTAAAAGAAATGAAACACATATTACACAATGCATTTCACCAATAAAAGACTTTTGAAGCATAAAACCTTTTAGCATTAAAGTATACTTGGTTTTCGCTTACTATATGTGAACAGGGGCGGCCTTAGGGGTGTGTGAGCTGTGCAGCCGCACAGGGCACCATGGAGCAGGGGGCACCCTGCGGCCGACACAGCTTGCACATGGCTGGCCACCCGGGTGGAGGATTTCATTATTCTCCACCGGGATTAGAAAAAACAAACAAAAACATTGCGGTGGGGCGGGGCTTAGCATGCAGCTGGGGCGGAGCTAGAAGTACTGGGTAATTGCTGCATGGGAAGCAGGAATTGGAGTCCCTGCTTCCCCAACAACCAGAATCCAGGAGCTGCACTACTTCCACCTCCATAATGAATAGAGGTAACTATGTATGATTGTCTGCCTGTGTGTGTGTGTGTGTGACTGTCTGCCTGTGTGTGTGTGTGTCTGTCTGACTGTGTGTGTGTGAGTGGCTCTCTGCCTGTGTGTGTGTGGCTGTCTGCTTGTGTGTGTGGCTGTCTGTGTCTGTCTGCCTGTGTGTGTGACTGTCTACCTGTGTGTATGGCTGTGTATGTGTGTGTGGGTGGAGTTCTGCATATAACAGTGTATGTGTGACACTGTATATGTGGCTGTATGTACGTGACTGTCCATCTGTACCTGTGTGTGTTTGTAATTGTCTGCCTGTAACTGTGTGTGTGTGACTGTCTGCCTGTAACTCTGTGTAATTTAATAACTCCTCTATACAATCACTACACTTCTATACACACACTATACATGGATGACAGGGATGGGGAGGGGAGGGGAGGGGAGGGGCGGGGCGCTGCGAAGATGTTTCGCATAGGGTGCCTGAAGGCCTAAGGGCGGCCCTGTATGTGCAGTTAGGCAATTTATTACACTTAATAAATTAGGAAGTCCCAGCAATATAGACTGTAAAGAGGATTCCACATTCTTTACAAGATTATTCACTAAATTCCAACCAACAGCAAATTAAAATCCAAATGGCTTGGCTGTTTTCGTCAAGTTCTGTGGTTCAGATTTTCATTTACAAATGTTTACTAAATAAACTTTACTAAATAACCCTGCCTGTCTTCAAGTCTTTGTTCTCTTGGTGGTGATCTACAGCCCCGTAATATATCCAATGTGAAGGAGGGCACACATAAGACTATATATATATATATATATATATATATATATATATATATAATAGTATTCATTATAAAGAAGATTCAATGCTTTAGAACAGTGGTTCCCAACCCAGTCCTCAAGTACCCCCTACCAGTCCAGGATTTAGGGATTATCCAGTTGTGTCTAAGGGGTAATAACAAAATCCTGAACTAGTTGGGGGTAGTTGAGGATTGTGTTGGGAACCCCTGCTTTAGAAAGTACAGCTGATTGGATTTTATTGAATCTTTACCATGTTTTGGGGGATACTATCCAGATGACAGCCATGGCAACGGTAATAATGACACTACAGATAATAAATGTATGAGTCACACACAGTCGCTGTTCACAGACCCAGATTTCCTCTTTAAGGTGGATATTTTTTATTTCTGATCCCTCTACACTTAAAATGTTCACAATCTGAGTGTTATAAGTGTTAAAGTGCCAGCATTCCTGTTTGAAAATATGGCTTACCACTTATCTCTATAACGCTACCTCTTCTATGTTCTCGTCTAAATACTCCCTATTACTTTTCAAGCTTACTACAGATAATGAGGCCAAACAGAGTTGATAAAATGTTGAAATTAACAGTAATGAATACAATATAAACAAATGTCTACAAGAGATCAGCTAATCAGCCTTTGTCAACAGTGATTACTAGGATATTGTATAAGATCCAAAAATCTGTCACAGACACATATCGGGTTGAAGTTTGGTCCATTTAAAGTTCAAAGCTTTCCATTTATCTTGTTACTTTTAGAAGAAATAAAAACATATTCTTAACCCTTTGAGTGCCTAATAGAATAACTCTCTTGAAATCTAACCAAACCAAACTAAAGATATCATTTTATGGGTATTTTTTGACCCAAGGTGGCCTTGCAAATGAATAAAAAAAAATCATATGGCAGAGGGGGATATATTCCCCAAATTATATTCACAGTGCCAGTCACTTACCATAATGTCACACAGGCTCCTTTATCTGTCTGTATACCGCATATATATGTGTCTATATAGGATTTATTTATTGCTTATTAGTAAGGCTTCTTTGCGCTTCAAGCTCTTATCAACTTCCATTCACATCTGCAGATAACTCACCATCATGTAAAGAGGCTATTGCATTGAACAACTGCCATTCATAATATAGATCATCTGCCATCATGTGGCTACTGTGTTCTCCAACTGACCATTCTCAGATGAAGATTATTAACAATCATGCGATAGACGGTGCTATAGTAACCACTGCCAACAATTGCAGGTTACTAACATTAGCTATCCATTGATCAGTTGACATTCACAGTTGCAAATTACACCCTATCACCCGACAGTGGCTACTGCATTGATCAGCTGCCAATCACAGTAACAAGTCATTTACCTTCATGTGACAGAGGATTCTATAGTTGGCATTCACACCTATGTGAGATCAGAACAGGCGTGCAGGCATGCTTTTGGGGGCATCGTCAGTGACATGACTTGCATAACTGGTGATGCCTATAATGGGCATCTCCATTCAGAAAAGGGATGGGCTTATCAACCTGGCTTTAAGCACACGAACTGACTAGCAGCCAGGGCCGGACTGGCCCACCGGGATACCGGGAAATTTCCCGGTGGGCCGCGGCACCTGGGGGCCGGCCGCGTTCCTGGGCCGGCCCTTTAAATACTGCAGCCGCCCGAGCGCTCTGTGAAGAGCCTCAGGCGGCTGCAGCTTCTCCCTCCCCTCCCCTGTAGCGTGGCCGAGCTGCACTCCGGTCCGCGGTGCCGGCCGGAGTGATAGGAAGGTGCACACTGAGTGTGCACTTCCTGTCAGTCCGGCCGGTTACAGGAAACAGAAACTCCGCGCGGAACAGGAGTTTCTGTTTCCTGTAACCGGCCGGACTGACAGGAAGTGCACACTCAGTGTGCCCCTTCCTATCACTCCGGCCGGCCGGCCACCGCGGACCGGAGTGCAGCTCGGCCACGCTACAGGGGAGGGGGTAAGAACAGGGGTAAGGGGGAGGGATAGAGGGGAAGGGGGGAATAAAAGAATAAAAGAGGGAGGAATAAAAAGAGGGGAGAGGAATAAGAAAGAGGGGAATAAGAAGAGGGAGGGAGGGATAAGAAGAGGGAGAATAAGGAGGAGGAAGGGATAAGAAGAGGGAGGAATAAGATGAGGGGGAAATAAGATAGGGGGGAATAAGATGAGGGAGGGGGGAAAGAAGGGGAGGGAATAAGATGAGGGGAGAGGGAAAGGAGGGAATAATAAGAAGAGGGAATAAGAAAGAGGGGAGGAATAAAAAAGAGGGGAGGGAAGGGAATAAAAAGGAGGAATAAAAAGGGGAATAAGAAGAGGGGAGGGAATAAGATATGAGGGATAAAAAGAGGGGAATAAGAAGGGAGGAGATAGGGGGAATAAGATGGGGGGGAATAAAAAGAGGGGGGGAATAAGAAGAGGGGAGGAGGGGAATAAGAAGAGGGGGGGAGGGGAATAAGAAGAGGGGAGGGGGGGAATAAGAAGAAGGGGCAGCTCTATAGGACAGGGGCCAAGACAGGGAGCTCTTTCACACTACGCGCGCACACACACACAATGCATCCCTATACATACACAGAAACACAACATGCTTCCCTTACACACAGAGAAACACACAATGCATCCATTACACACACACACACAATGCAACCCTTACACACAAAGACAATGCATCCTTTGCACACATACACAGAAACAGACAATGCAAACCCATACACACGCATGCAAACACACACACTTCTTTTCTTACATACACACAGAAACACAATGCATCTCATGCACACACATACAGACACACACCTTGCATCCCTTATGCATACAAACACAGATTCACACAATGCATCCCTTACACACAACCAGAAACACATAATACATCCCTTATACACAAATACACACTGCTTCCACTACACACAAACACACTGCATCACCTGCACAATCTGGTAACCCTAAACACTACATACCATAAGCACACATATTAGATCCTCTACAATAACACATAACACATCCCCTACACACTCCACTCCCTGTGAGCGAACTCATGGGTGGGTGGGACTTATGAGTGGGCCTTATGGGCATACTCACCGTCAGGCCCTGGGGCCCAGACCTTGAGCTGTGTAAGGGGCCCCCAAAAAATTGAGCTGCTTCCAATTCTCCCAGAACATTGAATTTTGTGACCACAGTTGCAAACAGCCTCCAGAGATCCTGTTCTACACCAGACCAGTGGAGCCAAACTGCAGCCCATCATCATCCTCATCTGCTTGTAAGTAGGCAATCTAGTATATTATTAGTGACACTAATCTATAATGTACCTCACATTAAAGGGACACTATAGCTTAATGAAGTGGTTCTGGTGTCTATAGCTGGTCCCTGCAGGCTTTTTAATGTAAACACACACTGTGTGCAGCACTGGCGTTAGTTCATATGGCAGATCATATGGGTGGGGCATTGTGATGTGACATGTGGGGGCAGCAAATTTTTATTTTGTCTAGGGCGGTAAAAATCCTTGCACCGGCTCTGATCCTGGGCAGGTGCACCAGTCTACTTGACTGGTTTTTCCCCCCAGGCCTAAGGCTGCCAGCCCTCCCCTGGCCGCTGGGGAGGTCTTTTGGCGGGTGGACTTGTCCTGGCGGCCGCTGAGGGAGCTGCGCGAGCTGCGCTGGCTCTGCTCCCCAGCACGCAGCTGAATGAGACCGGCGCCGGAATATGACGTCATATTCCGGCTCCAGTCTTATTCAGCAGCGCGCGAGGGCGGGAGGGCACTAACACAGGAAGCACCTCTAGTGACCGTCTCAGTGACGGTCACTAGCAGTGTCACTTTGAAGCAATGTAAACACTGCCTTTTGTCTGAAAAGTCAGTGTTTACGTTGAAAAGCCTGTAGGGACATGCTATAGACACCAGCACCACCACATTAAGCTGTGTGTGTGCGTCTGCTAGTGAGTGAGCTTGCTTGCATGCGTGTGCCTGCTAGTGAGTGAGCTTGTGTTTTTATGTCAATGAGCTGATGTATATCAGTAAGATTGTTTGTCTATGAGGCTGTGTATCAATGAGCTTGTGTGTGTCACTGAAATGTCAGTGAAATTGCCTGTGTCTGCATGTGAGTATGCTTACTGTATAATTAAACGTTTTACCCTGAAAGGACCAATATTTTATATTAGAAAAGCAATATATATATATATATATATATATATATATATATATATTACTCAATCATCTGTCCTGGAAAGATATAGCCTTACATATTACACGCGACAATATATGGCGCAGTGACTTATGGGGCTGGCACAAATTTTTTTTCCAGGGCTGCTTTGTATCCCCAGTCCGGCCCTGCTAGCAGCCTGTCTGGCCAGGACCAAACCAACAGGACTCTGCAGAGGTTGCTGCTGAAACTCACTCTGTAGGGTGCTTGTGTCTGTTCACAACACAAGCAAATCTTATAATGCATTCACTCTGTGCTGCCTAAGGACAGGTCCCTAATGTCCCCGAATACAGGACACCGGGAATCAAAATTTGGACGAGGGCCCAGGTCCCTAAAATCAGGACTGTCCTCCTGAAATCCAGACTGTTAAGATACCTGTGTACATAGAGATGGTCCTTGGTGGAACATTACAGAACATGTAGAAACTAGTACAAGCCTAGATCCCTGTTCAGACAGAGAATAATAGTCCAGCCTCCTCCATCCCCAAATATAGCATTGCTGTTGGCGCCACAGTCAATGTAACCATCTGCAAAATATATATTTGTTACTGGAATATTCAAGGAAATAGTTTATTATTGTTTGCAGTTTTTTCTAAAAAAAATTTAATTTTCCATTCAGATTTTTACTAGTTTGGAATCACATCCTATCTGTAGCTAAATAGATTTCCAAATAGCTTAACAAAACACAGAGGCTCGATGCAATAAATAATAATAGGAGCCCACACATTCACACAGACTTTTTTGCTGCAATTAAAAAATATTCCACAGAAACAGGTTACATATTTATATTGGATATATTGTTTTCAATCTTCTTATTTTCACATTTGTCTAAAAGTTCTGTATTTTGTACCAAGAAATCTCTCAAAATTCTTGGGGAAAAAAAGATCCTTACATTTATGAGGATGCTCATTTTTAGCTGTAATTGGAAAACTAAATACTGTGAAAAGAAAGTATAAAGAGAGTTATATTTACTGGACTCAGGTCAGCGCAGATGTGTTCACATAGATGTCTTTTCACAGCTAAATCATTTTACAGAAATAAAAACTTAGGTGAAGCCCACAATAGGTTCAAAATGAGAATAACACTGGTCTTTGTAGCATCCATCTGAGTTTGTGTGTTTGCGTCAATGTGTGTATCTGGATGTGTCTGTGTCAATGTGTCAATATGTATATCTATTTCTGTAAGTATGTGTATACAAATACACCGCATTACAGTGTATTTGTATACGTGAATACATTCCAGCCACCAAACGCCAGCACTACATGCAAACATACCCTTGCAATCAAATGCAAACATTACAAACACACTCCTGCAGTCAAACGCCAAAAAGTATATACAAACACACCCCTTCATTCAAACACTAATACTAAGCACAAATGGGCATCTGCATTTAAAAGTAAAAACTACAAACGCGCACACACCTCTGCATTTAGATGCAAACATTACAAACACACTCCTGCAGTCAAATGCCAAATATTATAAACAAACACACCCCTTCATTCAAACACTAATACTAGGCACAAATGGGCATCCGCATTTAAAAGTAAAAACTACAAACGCGCACACACCTCTGCATTTAAATGCAAACATTAGAAAAACACCACTGTATTAAAATGACATAAATATATACAAACACTACTTTATTCAACGACCAACGCTACACACAAAAGTACACCAGCATTTAAAAGCTAACACTACATACAAACACACCTCTGTATTCTAACACAATAGAGGTACACCACTGCATTCCAATGGCAACAGTAAATGCAAATACACTCCTACGTACACGAAAATACGAAAACACTATTATAACACACAAGCACTGCTCACATTAAATTATACTGCTCAAATTATAGATATCCAGCTGGCATAACATAGTGGGTGTTGTACAACAGATGAGGATATACCTTTTGGCCACCCTTGCTCTAGATGGGGTCCCAAATATTTATTACATTTATTTTTGCCTTATCTATATATTCACAATGCAGATTACTTACAACAGATGATTAAAAATGCACTTTAGCTAATTTAGAACCAGCACTATTTGACTTGTCTCCCACGTTGGAAATAGTGTAGAACCCACCAATATTGGGGAACTGTGTAGTATTGGTGAGCCTAACACTATATGGGCATCTGGTGGAACTGAATCCCCATATTTGTTCACTGAGGTAGTTGATATTAAGTAGCCATATAAAATGTTAAAATGTATTTTTATGTGTGTACTGTTCCTTAATCTGTATTATGTATACATTTTGGTCACTATGGCACCATGTTCCGGGTGCTCCCTCAATTCCCTTTTTGTCCTGACCCAAATGTAATTGTCAACGACTAGATGGAGCTAGGCTATCAACATTCACAGAATGTAAAAGGCCATGCATTGATCTGAAAATGAATCTATACTCTTTATGGTATGACGTAGTGTTCCTAAATTTCGCAAGAAGAGAATGTGCAAGGCATCTTTGTAGGATTTTTAACCATACTTTATATACCATATTATATAAGATGACACAAAGGAAACAAAAGAATGAAACCAGACCTTCAAGCTGTTGGATCATTAACACAGTTTTAATGACTACAGAATTAACTACTTTATTTCTTGTAGACTTGTCGATCTCATTCCCCTTTATATAATGAAGTCACATAATTTGCCACTTGAGAGATTATGGTTCTGCTACATCTGTAAAGTAAACAGTTATCAGCATAATCATTGTCAAAACAAAGATAATATATTAACAATGTTGTTATTGATCTAATATACCCATGGCAACATCCAACACTACTAAACCAGTTAATCAGCCCAGTTAAAGTCGACTCCAAATAGTCCCTGAATGTCTGTATTAAGAGTTTAAAACTGTTTAAGTTCATCACTAGGGCCCAACAATCTCCATGACTTCAAGGTCCATTTAGTAAGTCATGCGTGGATTCCATCGTGCTCTCACTTGAGCTGCAGCTTAGACACATGCTTCATTTCGTTCCAAAATTGAAGATACGCATATGTTCTATAAATGAAGCAAAAAAAGTTACACTTATTAAGCTGCCCAATTGTAGAAAAAAAAGAAAAGGAGATAAATGAAAATATAATAAGTTATGGCAACCACCTAATATTTACCATAGCAATGAGGCCGAAATAATAAAACAAATCGAATGCCTTCATGGGTCATTTAAAAACTAAGCGAGCCAGGAGCATAATACTGTAGAGACAAGGCAAATAACTTGTCCTGTCCGTTCCATCATACTAGTCTCTGACCTGCTTTAAAATTCATATTGCAAAGCTTAGCACTGTAATAGTGTTACTAACATACACAAAGATTACATTCCACAGTGTAATATATATTTACACTAACTACATCTTACAACATTTGCTTAATGTTTCCAGAAATTGCACTATTGAGTAAAACATTAAAAATCACCTATAAGTTTTATTAACTTTTTTTATGTGATGCTCGGATTTCTTTTGAATATGTATTAAATATTTAGAAATGTATGTCACAATCCATTTAAGTCCAGGCACAGCCAGGGTACACTTTGTGTTAGAGGAAAATAAACAGAAAGAAACCTCCATATTTTATCTTCAATGACAGAAGAGGGAACGGCTGCTAACTGTAACATTAATTCACAGGGATCCAAAATGGAAGCCCTCATTTCCAGGATAAATGTGTGGGTTTTTACATTTATTTTTATTCAGAAAGCACATAACACGTGTTAATTATAGGGGATAAGTAAATATAATAAGCAAAATTGTGGAAAGTGTCAGTTCTGTTTTAAAGGAATTGTCCCAGTACCATAACCACTACAGCCGCATGTCTCTGTGCAGTTATACACACGCTGCGTTTATATATTATATATTTAATAAATATATAAGAATTAATGTATAGAAATATAGATTTTATTTTACTGTTCCTTCAATTTCCCCTTATTTGGTTACTTCTTCTTGCTTGATCTGTGAACCAAATAGTGCGACAATGCGCCTATTAATACAGCACAATAAGGCAGAATTATAAATTACATTAAAAGGCCTATCACGCTGTATATATGTTTTGGCATTTCATGTACAAACCACTGCATTTTCACCAAGACACTGACCCCTACCAGTCATTTGGTGTAACTACAGGCATCTCAGACACTATTGCATTTCATGTACAAACCAACGAACCACTGCATTTGCGCCTACACACTGACCCCTACCGGTCATTCGGTGTACTACAGGCTTCTTAGACATTATTGCATTTCATGTACAAACCAACGAACCACTGCATTTTCATCTAGACACTGACCCCTACCGGTCATTCGGTGTACTACAGGCTTCTTAGACATTATTGCATTTCATCTACAAACCAACGAACCACTGCATTTGCGCCTACACACTGACCCCTATCGGTCATTCGGTGTACTACAGGCTTCTCAGATATTATTGCATTTCATGTACAAACCAACGAACCACTGCATTTTCACCTAGACACTGACCCCTATCGGTCATTCGGTGTACTACAGGCTTCTTAGACGTTTTTGCATTTCATGTTCAAACCAATTAACCACTGCATTTTAACCTACACACTGACCCCTACCAGTCATTCAGTGTACTACAGGCTTCTCAGATATTATTGCATTTCATGTACAAACCAACAAACCACTGCATTTTCACCTAGACACTGACCCCTATCGGTCATTCGGTGTACTATAGGCTTCTTAGAAGTTTTTTGCATTTCATGTACAAACCACTGCATTTTCACTGCATTTTCACTGCATTTTCACTGCATTTTCACTGCATTTTCACCAAGACACTGACCCCTACCAGTCATTTGGTGTAACTACAGGCATCTCAGACATTATTGCATTTCATGTACAAACCAACGAACCACGGCATTTTCGCCTACATGCTGACCCTTACCGGTCATTCAGTGTACTACAGGCTTCTCAGACTTTATTTCACTTCATAAGCAAACAAACTAACTACAGCATTTTCACTTTTATACTGACTCCTATCTGTCAAACGGTATACTACAGGCTTTTCAGACATATGGTTATTCCCCTCATAACATTCCCACTATAATTATAATTACACAATAACACTTCCTTATAAATCATGCTTACTATGATATCATTCCTGCATACCTGCCTTCATAGGCATTTAGTTACATTTACTGACAATACGCATACATTTACCCAAGAATACACATACTATTTAAAGCACTATGCAGTTTTCCAGAGTCTAATACGGAATATTTGCACGCTTAAAATATAAGTCCTTCCAATTATGTATTTTCACTTATTAGGTTATTCAGCTGCCAGTCATGGTTCACTACACTCATGTTTCGGGGTACAGTTGTGTTCCATATCACACATGATATAACACTCCCGACAAGTTAATTTCCTTCAAACAGGGGCATTACAAGCATACAATAAACATTGGGACAGAGCACTTTGCTCTATTAAACTTGCATAACACACATATGGATATACGCTTTTAAATGTCTATATTCGATTTTCATACATTGTTTTACCTGTCTGGGATACAGGTATTAATAACCTTTACGACCAGTAAGGGTATCTAATCATACTACCAGGTACATACACCTGCTCATGTGGTATATACATACATTTTCTGTTTCCCCCTGGGTATATCCTTAGCGTACTGGCAATTAGGGACTATAGGTTTCCAATAGATATTTTCCTTTCTTGGCATCTACGCCTGTCGTATAGTGGTCCCGCGAGGCCAACACCCCGCCTCAACGCTCGGAGGCAAACACCCATCGGGCCACTCGTGAGCTAGCCGCCTCGCATGGTATATAGAGAGGGCCTCACCTGTCACTCCCTTCCCCTTTTTTATGGTTACAGTCACCGAGAGGCCAACATCCTGCCACTACGTTTGGTGGCCACAAAAATCCCCTCGCGCCATTGCATAGATAGAGCCTCTCAAGCCACTTGGCAACTAGCAGGGCCTCACCTGTCACCAAACAAAGGATTAATTGTTTCGCCTTGCGGCTTTAGCTAGCAAGCCAGTACTAGCACACTGTGGGTTCATATAATAATGGCTATCTTCATATTTTTTAGTATGTATCAAGCAGGTGGTAAGGATTTCTCTCTACCTAACACTCCAGCTAGAGTCAACACACTTTCACTTGGAGATGTTGCTAGTCCCACAGGACAATTTTGTCCCAACACAGCGGACGATCACGTTTCAGGCTCCAGGCTCTAGCACCTCTGGTAGGACGTAGCGAACTACCCGAGATAAATTGGGTCGTCTCATTCTCTTTGGCAAATCCCAGATTTGCAACAATTTCCATGTTGGCACATGTAGTTTCAGTGCATGCAGACTGTTGCAGATATGTTCCCAATATGTCAGGGCACATGCAAAACCATGTGTCCCAATAAATGTACCCTGAACCTTACTTCTCGTCTGTAAACATTATGCATTTCCAGTACTTTCTAACTTATCACCCTTCCAGACATTTAGTTTATTTCCTAATCTCCGATTTTAAAGGCCTTCTGTTCAGGTATTGCCATATACTTTTGGGGAAATCTAGAATGCCCTAACTTGCAGTCATCACAGCAGCATCCAACAGCTGGCATTACACTCATGGCCCAAGAAATGGCAGAAATATTTCTACCTGGGCCTCTCCGATCTACACTATTTACAGTGTGGCGCAATCCCATTGTAACTGATCATAGACTTATCTGCACCTCACGCCTCGGCTACCCCATAATCTCAACTCCCTCATACTCTCCGAGGAGTTTTCATTACAGTATGCCACCATTGTTCATACCATGACAACTCACTCAAGCAGGGAGGGGAAGTCTGGTTAAGTAAAACTGATATCACAAACGCATTTCAGACTGCCACCATCCACCCTGCACTGGCACTTACAGGGCATTTATGGGCAGCAGTTATATATTTCTTCTCCCGCTTAACTTTCGGGTCAAGAGCAGCCCACAATCTTCAATATATTTGTTGAACTCTTTACTGGTTGTGGTTAAACATATCCAGATGCCCCACAGTCATACACTCCCGAGATGATTTCTTGTTGGTCAAAGGGAATGCCTTTCCCTCTAGAAGCTTCAAGGAAGCCATTAGTATGTCTGAACACTTGGGTGTCCCAGTATTCCCTAAGGTCACAGAAGACCCAGACACTGTCGTTACATTCCTGGGCATACAACTTGACTCGGCATCCATACCAACAAATTACCACGCGAGAAATAGGAACAGTCGCAACAACACCAATTACCACCTCCTGCTTGGTACTTGCAACCACATGGAACTACAATCCCTACCAGGTTCCTTAAATTTTGCCATGCACATCGTACCGCAGGCCACGCTTTCATCTCAGACCACTTTGCTTTTTCCTCCCTCCCGAATGATGATCAGGGGCTGTCCCTAGACAACCAAGCCATGGCAGACCTACACATATGGTGGACTTTCTTAACCACACGTAATGGTAAATTATTGTGACAGCTGCCATGGCAGGGGGTCATTTATGGTCAAGGTCATGTATTACATGAACCTCGCCAACATAGCCGGGCTCTGACTAAACTGGCCTTGTCCACCAGCACTCAACACGCTTGCTACAGGGTTTTCCACTTATACAATACGTTTCATGTCGGACCATCACTTAGATAGCTGGTTTGAGGTTTCACCACGTATGGCCTTCGCCTCTTTTTTGCCACCTTAAGTTAATAATTCTCGCACAACACGGTTAAACTTTATCTCACGGGCATTCAACCCTATACGTATTTCTCCATCCCAAACAACAAGGCTTCCTATCCTCCTACCCCATACATGCCTTACTTAGAGACATGGCCAAGCGGACGTTCCCGCTAAAACTAAATACTGGCCATAGACATACAATGTTCAAACCATGACAGAACCACTCGACCATGCACTTCCGAGCCACGCACCAATGCAGTTATCAAAACTGCTACCTATCTAGCCTTTAACGGCTTTCTCAGGCCAAAACAATAACTCACTATCAGCGGCCAACATCATAAACAAGAGTACCTGGTGACCTCTTATCCTCTAAAACACACAGACCACTATGTCCGGTCCCTTCCTAAAACTAAGATGAGTCAGAGGGGCGAGCCAGTGCATATAACCTACTACCTTACAAGCAATGCTGGGTGCCCGGTTAAGGTACTGATTACGTTCTTGGGCACGCCACCATACGCACCACTGAACCATTACTGTCGCTGTACGATACTGTCCTTACCACAGGTAAGTTCATGCACTATGTCCACCTACTCATTCATCGTGCTCGAACTAAACCCTAGCGACTACTCAGGGCACTCCTTTTGGATAGGAGCAGCTTACACAGCCCATAGCCAAGACATCCCCGCACACGTTAAGACACGGGGCCGCTGGGAATCATAGGCTTATGCGATGTACATACCACAGCCGATTCAGGAATTAGGACGCTTTCATTAAAATGTCTAACTGATGGTTAACAAATGCACTATGATCCTGTATAATGTTTTGCATTAATATTTCTCTTTTTGCCCACTTTTTACCGGCTTACAGCATACGTCGGTTTCGGCACACCTCAACCGATTATTCCTAAAGCTACATCTCTACAACCCATCTTATTCTATATCATATGAGAATGCCCCGAACACAAATTGGAAGGCATGGCCTGAAGTTGTGGGAGGGGCTATAGACCTATAAAAGGGACTCCCCCCTCTCCCTACTTACCTTTGTTGGTCAGACGAATAGCCCCACCCTCCACTCCCATTGTTCATATTTCCTCTATGTAAGCCCACTTTTTACCGGCTTACAGCATACGTCGGTTTCGGCACACCTCAACCGATTATTCCTAAAGCTACATCTCTACAACCCATCTTATTCTATATCATATGAGAATGCCCCGAACACAAATATATATATATATATATATATTATACACACACACACATAGGGAAACACATATATGATAATATACATGTTAAGGAATTTAGAATATGTGGGGAAATGTCAGGCTATACAACCATACCCAGCAATTGTATACAAATGATTAGCAATTTATGTCATATCTACAGTAAGTGCTCACAACGCAGCGGCATAGGGAGTTGCGGCAATTTTTTTCACTAATGGTGTAAATGGGGGGCCTCATGTTTGACTTTCGCCTAAGGCCTTGCAAAGTCTAGAGCCGCCTCTGAGTATGTGTATACAAATACACCGCATTACAGTGTATTTGTATACGTGAATACATTCCAGCCACCAAACGCCAGCACTACATGCAAACATACCCTTGCAATCAAATGCAAACATTACAAACACACTCCTGCAGTCAAACGCCAAAAAGTATATACAAACACACCCCTTCATTCAAACACTAATACTAAGCACAAATGGGCATCTGCATTTAAAAGTAAAAACTACAAACGCGCACACACCTCTGCATTTAGATGCAAACATTACAAACACACTCCTGCAGTCAAATGCCAAATATTATAAACAAACACACCCCTTCATTCAAACACTAATACTAGGCACAAATGGGCATCCGCATTTAAAAGTAAAAACTACAAACGCGCACACACCTCTGCATTTAAATGCAAACATTAGAAAAACACCACTGTATTAAAATGACATAAATATATACAAACACTACTTTATTCAACGACCAACGCTACACACAAAAGTACACCAGCATTTAAAAGCTAACACTACATACAAACACACCTCTGTATTCTAACACAATAGAGGTACACCACTGCATTCCAATGGCAACAGTAAATGCAAATACACTCCTACGTACACGAAAATACGAAAACACTATTATAACACACAAGCACTGCTCACATTAAATTATACTGCTCAAATTATAGATATCCAGCTGGCATAACATAGTGGGTGTTGTACAACAGATGAGGATATACCTTTTGGCCACCCTTGCTCTAGATGGGGTCCCAAATATTTATTACATTTATTTTTGCCTTATCTATATATTCACAATGCAGATTACTTACAACAGATGATTAAAAATGCACTTTAGCTAATTTAGAACCAGCACTATTTGACTTGTCTCCCACGTTGGAAATAGTGTAGAACCCACCAATATTGGTGAACTGTGTAGTATTGGTGAGCCTAACACTATATGGGCATCTGGTGGAACTGAATCCCCATATTTGTTCACTGAGGTAGTTGATATTAAGTAGCCATATAAAATGTTAAAATGTATTTTTATGTGTGTACTGTTCCTTAATCTGTATTATGTATACATTTTGGTCACTATGGCACCATGTTCCGGGTGCTCCCTCAATTCCCTTTTTGTCCTGACCCAAATGTAATTGTCAACGACTAGATGGAGCTAGGCTATCAACATTCACAGAATGTAAAAGGCCATGCATTGATCTGAAAATGAATCTATACTCTTTATGGTATGACGTAGTGTTCCTAAATTTCGCAAGAAGAGAATGTGCAAGGCATCTTTGTAGGATTTTTAACCATACTTTATATACCATATTATATAAGATGACACAAAGGAAACAAAAGAATGAAACCAGACCTTCAAGCTGTTGGATCATTAACACAGTTTTAATGACTACAGAATTAACTACTTTATTTCTTGTAGACTTGTCGATCTCATTCCCCTTTATATAATGAAGTCACATAATTTGCCACTTGAGAGATTATGGTTCTGCTACATCTGTAAAGTAAACAGTTATCAGCATAATCATTGTCAAAACAAAGCTAATATATTAACAATGTTGTTATTGATCTAATATACCCATGGCAACATCCAACACTACTAAACCAGTTAATCAGCCCAGTTAAAGTCGACTCCAAATAGTCCCTGAATGTCTGTATTAAGAGTTTAAAACTGTTTAAGTTCATCACTAGGGCCCAACAATCTCCATGACTTCAAGGTCCATTTAGTAAGTCATGCGTGGATTCCATCGTGCTCTCACTTGAGCTGCAGCTTAGATACATGCTTCATTTTGTTCCAAAATTGAAGATACGCATATGTTCTATAAATGAAGCAAAATAAGTTACACTTATTAAGCTGCCCAATTGTAGAAAAAAAAGAAAAGGAGATAAATGAAAATATAATAAGTTATGGCAACCACCTAATATTTACCATAGCAATGAGGCCGAAATAATAAAACAAATCGAATGCCTTCATGGGTCATTTAAAAACTAAGCGAGCCAGGAGCATAATACTGTAGAGACAAGGCAAATAACTTGTCCTGTCCGTTCCATCATACTAGTCTCTGACCTGCTTTAAAATTCATATTGCAAAGCTTAGCACTGTAATAGTGTTACTAACATACACAAAGATTACATTCCACAGTGTAATATATATTTACACTAACTACATCTTACAACATTTGCTTAATGTTTCCAGAAATTGCACTATTGAGTAAAACATTAAAAATCACCTATAAGTTTTATTAACTTTTTTTATGTGATGCTCGGATTTCTTTTGAATATGTATTAAATATTTAGAAATGTATGTCACAATCCATTTAAGTCCAGGCACAGCCAGGGTACACTTTGTGTTAGAGGAAAATAAACAGAAAGAAACCTCCATATTTTATCTTCAATGAGAGAAGAGGGAACGGCTGCTAACTGTAACATTAATTCACAGGGATCCAAAATGGAAGCCCTCATTTCCAGGATAAATGTGTGGGTTTTTACATTTATTTTTATTCAGAAAGCACATAACATGTGTTAATTATAGGGGATAAGTAAATATAATAAGCAAAATTGTGGAAAGTGTCAGTTCTGTTTTAAAGGAATTGTCCCAGTACCATAACCACTACAGCCGCATGTTATACACACTCTGCGTTTATATATTATATATTTAATAAATATATAAGAATTAATGTATAGAAATATAGATTTTATTTTACTGTTCCTTCAATTTCCCCTTATTTGGTTACTTCTTCTTGCTTGATCTGTGAACCAAATAGTGCGACAATGCGCCTATTAATACAGCACAATAAGGCAGAATTCTAAATTACATTAAAAGGCCTATCACGCTGTATAT
>OW240912.1:36820911-36966664 GCA_933207985.1 Pelobates cultripes | reverse complement strand
AGGGGAGGAGTAAGAAGAAGGGTGGTATGAAAAATGGGGGTAAGAAGAACAAGGGGAGAGTGAGAAGAGCACAAGGAGGAGGGGGAGAGTAAGGGTGAGGAGAAGGGGAGATGAGGAGAAGGGTGGTATGAAAAATGAACAAGGGGAGAGTGAGAAGAGCACAAGGAGGAGGGGGAGAGTAAGGGTGAGGAGAAGGGGAGATGAGGAGAAGGGGGGGACTGAGAAGAACACAGGGAGGGTGGGTGGTGAGGAGAACACAGGGAGGAGAGCGGATAAGATGAACACAGGGAGGGGGGAGGTGAGGAGAACACAGGGAGAGGAGAGGTGAGGAGAAGGGGAGATGAGAAGGGGGGACTGAGAAGAACACAGGGAGGGTGGGTGGTGAGGAGAACACGGAGGAGAGCGGATAAGAAGAACACTGGGAGGGGGGAGGTGAGGAAAACACAGGGAGGGGGGAGGTGAGGAGAACACAGGGAGGGGGGATGAAAAGAGCACAGGGAGTGTGGGGCAGAGGAGAGACCACTAAGGGGCATGGGGAGAGCTCTAAGGGACAGAAGGGACAGCTCTATAGGACAGGGGGCAAGACAGGGAGCTCTTTCACACTACGCGCACACACACAATGCATCCCTATACATACACAGAAACACACAATGCATCCCTACACACACAGAAACACAACATGCTTCCCTTACACACAGAGAAACACACAATGCATCCATTACACACACACAATGCAACCCTTACACACAAAGACAATGCATCCTTTGCACACATACACAGAAACACACAATGCAAACCCTTACACACACACTGCTTTTCTTACATACACACAGAAACACAATGCATCTCTAACACACACTCAATTCACACACTTACAGACACACACCTTGCATCCCTTATGCATACAAACACAGATTCACGCAATGCATCCCTTACACACAACAGGAAACACACAATACATCCCTTATACACAAATACACACTGCTTCCACTACACACAAACACACTGCATCACCTGCACAAACTGGTATCCCTATACACTACATACCATAAGCACACATATTAGATCCTCTACAATAATACATAACACATCCCCTACACACTCCACTCCCCGTGAGCGAACTCATGGGTGGGTGGAACATATAAGTGGACTTATGAGTGGGCCTTGTGGGCATACTCACCGTCAGGCCCTGGGGCCCAGAACTTGAGCTGTGTAAGGGGCCCCCCAAAAATGGAGCTGCTTCCAATTCTCCCAGAACATTGAATTTTGTGACCACAGTTGCAAACAGCCTCCAGAGATCCTGTTCTACACCAGACCAGTAGAGCCAAACTACAGCCCATCATCATCCTCATCTTGTTGTAAGTAGGCAATCTAGTATATTATTAGTGACACTA
Source organism: Pelobates cultripes (assembly GCA_933207985.1). Classification (NCBI taxonomy): domain Eukaryota; kingdom Metazoa; phylum Chordata; class Amphibia; order Anura; family Pelobatidae; genus Pelobates; species Pelobates cultripes. Next base: position 36,965,270 of record OW240912.1, on the reverse strand, counting down.
ATCTATAATTTACCTCACATTAAAGGGACACTATAGTTCCCAGAACGACTGCAGCTTAATGAAGTGGTTCTGGTGTCTATAGCCGGTCCCTGCAGGCTTTTTAATGTAAATATACACTGTGGCAGCACTGGCGTTAGTTCGTATGGCAGCTCATATAGGTGGGGCATTGTGATGTCACATGGGGGGGCGGCAAATAAAGCTGTTCCCCATGCAGCCACAGGTGCCGCTGTGCTGGGAGATTGTGATTACTCTTCACTTCCTCCCAGCCTACAGGGCAGCGCATGGGAGAGAGAGAGGAGGAGGCATGATTTGATCTTACAACAAATCCAGTAAGCAAATCTTATTTAAATCAGCTCTGTTTCCACAGTTTATTGGTGTTTACTCTGATGTCTGTATTAATATTGAGGGATTTCTAAGTAGTAACATCAGTGTGTGTCAGCAGGGCCAGCTGTTGGGGTGTGCACGCTGTGCGGTCACGCAGGGTGCCATCACAATAGAGGCGCCTCGCGGACAACACAGCTCACAAGTTGGGGACACCAGCCTATTCAATTTAAACGATTTGCTGGTGGTCCACTGGTGCGCACCAGCAGTAAGTGCAGTCAGATTATAGCCTCTCCCTCATGGTTCCGACGCTCAGTTAGTGAGTCAGAGCACAGGCTCAGAGATTCTCATTGAAAGTCAGAGCCGTGAAGGAGCGGGTATGGCAAAGAGCTACTGATTAGCATAACACCAATATCCGTTATAAAACCAGGAAAAGGTGGGCACCATTGCACTGATTTGGTGGTGCAATGGGCCACTTGACTGGTTTTGCCCCCCAGGCCTAAGGCTGCCAGCCCTCCCCTGCACATGGCATATTTTGATGTGCGGCGATCATATACCAGGATACATAGACAATAATGAATGGCAAGAGATATTCATCTAAATAAATACTGGGTGCTATCCTAAAGAGGCATCCTTAAACTGGTAACTAAAAATAGAATATACACACAGAAGGCTGAACACCAAAATCAAATATCCATAAAAAATAAACCCTTATTATATTAGCAACAAGATAATAACAAGCAATGCTAAAATACACAAAGCAAATAAACAAAAAGTAACAGAGGCACAAAATACTAAACAGAGTTATCACGATATCCGCACTTACACAGTGCCTCTAAGAGCTGGACACATGCAATCCTACAAAAACCCCAACGTTTCGACACCTATAAAGGTGTCTTTCTCAAGGGATAGCAAAGGAATGCTATGCTATCCCTTGAGAAAGACACGCTTCTAGGTGTCGAAACGTTGGGGTTGTTGTAGAATACATGTGTCCAGCTCTTAGAGGCACTGTGTAAGTGTTTGCTGATATCGTGATAACTCTGTTTAGTATTTTGTGTCTGTTACTTTGTGTTTATTTTCTTTGTGTATTTTAGCATTGCTTGTTAGTGTCTTGTTGCTAATATAATAAAGGTTTATTTTTATATTGATATTTGATTTTGGTGTGCAGCCTTCTGTGTACAGGGTGGCCCATAAGTCCCTGCCCATGCAGCACACAGTTACACTGGATACATACGATATATGGATGGGTAGGAACTTACGGGCCACCCTGTATATATCATACCAGGATAAAACATTTTAACTACCTGTTCTGATCACAATCATTATCTCAGCAGGCAAGGTGGAAATGAAGAAGAAATACATTCTTTCATTTATAAATAGGAAAAGAAATTGTTACAATTGTAATAAGGCCCAATTCAAAGTCCATACATAGGTCAATGTTAAGTGGGCACCGAAATATCAAACTAAACGTCTCAGGACTGAAAGTAAATAGAATAAATGACAAAACATCTCTGGAGTAAAAGTAATGGAATAAATACATGTAAAAAAATAAACCATTACTGTGAATCCATATATGAATTGTGTTTATTTTGGTTTCTGCCATTTAAGATTAAAATCGCTAGCATCAGAAGAAAGTTAAACTGCAACAGATGGAGACAATGGAAATGTAATTTAAAATCTGAGCATGGTATATTAAGAGTTTGGTTGCAACAGATGCATAATATATTTGTCTGCCCTTTTTAGAGCTTTTTCTCGTTCTATATTTGTATACAATTTAAAGTTTGAATGCATAAAACTTTTTTTTTTAAATAAATTGTCTAACTTTTATAAAGCTCCTTAGCAAAAGATCACAAAGAAATAAGACTGAGCTAGTAATTTCTACAGATTCTTAAAGATGTTTTTGTCCATACTCGTTACCTCTCTTATGCAATACTCTTCACCCCTTTAGACCATTGTTATACAGAGCTAACTGTAGGGAGTATCTGTTATGGTTTAATAGTGTTGGGTGAAAATACATTTAAAGATTTCCCAGAGCTCTGCTATGTAGCTCACATGTTGTGCTGGCTTCTGTATTTTTACACTTATTATGTCTGATACAATGCGCCATTAAAAATGCTATATTCTGTTGATATCCAGTATATTAAGAATAAACTGGGGACCACAACTGGCATTGAGATGAACATCATTGGGAATTAAATCATATGATCAAAGTTTCTATTTAGTTAAAGAGCAATGATATCCCCCCCCCCAAAAAAAATAACAGTATTTTTTTAATACATATAATTAATCATTTTAAAAAGTTATATTTTAGTAGCATTCCATAAGCCATATAAACGTAGCTTTCAGTAGCTGCAGAGTTGGCATCTGCTGATAACAAAGACCGACCTTATTGCCAAGAAGTTACTTGCTGGTTGGTGATAAACATCGTTTAATCAAACATTTCTCATAGAGTTACACTGAGAATAATTCTGCAATACAAAGCTTTGCATAGTGATAGGTGTTTTTATTTGGGGACTTGCATAAAAAAAAAAAATTGACTTTTTGGATACTACTTTGAATAGCGTTTTACATATTTGTTTTTATTTGTATACAAAAAAGCAGATTTGCTGGGGGCGGTACCTGACTGTCAACCGAGTCGATTGAATGCTGCAGACAGAGCCCTCGTGAGACTCTATGCGGCCTGCAGTTTCAGGCGATGGCAGCGAAGGGGCCAATCCCCGACCTTGATTTCAAGCTTGGTAATCCAGAGCCCTGTTCCCCCCTTTCGACCATTCGGGGATATCCTGGTCTTCACTGGTGTACTGCAGTGGTCACCCTGCCGAACCCACAAGCTATCTGGCAGTTTGGGCCTAGCAGCCTCTAGCTGGGGCCAGCAGATGTTTCACCTTTCTAATTACCTCACGTTGACATGTTCCTCCTGGACTTCGGTCACACTTGCAAGCTCTTCTGAAGCTTCAGGCTAGGACACTCACCTCTTCTCCAGTCGGCCGAGCCGCGGCCTCCCGGAACCGCTCTGCTACCTGTCAATGTATGTTTCCACGCTTCTGACATCTCCTAGAAGGGGCACTGCAGAAGAGATGGCATATGCGGTCAACACGGAGGTCGACTCTCCCTCACCACTATGACCCTCATGTTCAACGCAACTTGTCTCCACTATGGCAAACCAATTTTCATTGTCCCCAACACGACCTGCCTGAACCAAGCGCCTACACTTCACAACAAGGCATGCAATGCTGGGTTACTGCAACAATGACTCTTGGCTCCCTCCTTGGATGAAATCCCTCCTTACTGTCTGGTGACCTAGCTCGGTTACAGAACCCTACTTGGTGAGGCTGATGGCAGTGGTAGTCAAGACCTCCCATCTCTTGGCATCGGCTTAGTGACCAGCAAGCCTTACCTGTAGACCCACAGCATTATAAATTGTTTATTTCTTGCTCAGCTTTTATGCCCTGTGTTTGTGCCCTAATGCAATGGCTACACAAGCTACCCCATTTACCCAGTGGTATTTTCCTTTTGAACTCTCTCACAGCTCTGTTCTGTAATGCTTCATCTTTTCTTGTTATTTAATCTCAAAGAATTGTGCTTTTGCTTTAATTATTCAAGTTTTGATTCAAAAAGAGCTTGTATGTACCACTCTGCACTGCAAAAATAAAAAATAAAAAAAATTAAAAAAAGGGGAATTTGCTAAATAAAGATATTATAGACTAAAGTATTTATCAAGTTCAGCCAACATCTGGATGAGCTTGACTTGAGTTATATTCCACATAAGCTGATTAGCAAGTGGTTCTCTCACGATTCCATTATACTAGATGTGCATTTATCTTCCGTTCACTTCTGTCAGAACTATTGGGGGAGGGGATGCCAGGCACTCCTGCCACCATAACTTCTACAGTGTACTTGGGTGCTTGGAGTGTTCCTTTAAAACTGAAAATTATTTTTTTTTTAGCATTGGAGTGTTCCTTTAAGTATTTGTGAATTATGCATCAGTTACTTTGCCTTTGGATCTCCTGCTGCCCAAGTGATTAATTAATCAAGGCTATCAGTATTAGTCACTTATTCATGGCTTAATTTAGACTAAAATTGCTGATCTCCAACTCAGATACGGCTTGACCATTTTATTCTATATGTAGCTATTAGAGTTTCCGTTTTCTCAAATTCACATTTTATATAATAAACCCCATATTAATTAATGGATTGTATAGCACAATAAAGATATTTTTGTTAGTATTTAGCTTTAATGTCTTTTGATTTGATCAAGTAAAATTAATTTGCTAATTACTGTGCAGTAAAATGACCAAGTCATTATTGGTGACCTATTATATCTGGTAAACAAAGGGCATAAGATCCCACAAACAGGCTGTAGTCATTAATACAAGATACTCTGGTGGGCATCCTAATAAGTTTAGGGTAAATGTGCCTTGGTTTCTTATTTTTTTAAGAATAGCAATGGTGGACAAAAGATACACTTTAGGACAATCTGCTTGGAAATAAGTTCTAAGTTGGCACGATATTCATTAATTGTCCATGCAAAATGCATATGTGTTTGATACATGCTACTGCAGGTTATACCAGATGGAATTCACAAAGTGTAATATTGAATGGATAAAATGGTAGTTTAAAGGGCCACTATAGTCACCAAAACAGCTTCAACTTAATAAAGCAGTTTTGGTGTATAGATCATGCCCCTGCAATCTCACTGCTCACTCCTCTGTCATTTAGGAATTAAATCACTTTGTTTATGCAGCCCTAGGCATAATTCCCTGCATATGACTTGCACAGCCTTCCTAAACATTTCCTGTAAAGAGTCATCTAATGTTTACACTTCCTTTACTGAAAATTCTGTAAATTGCTTGCTAAACCTTGCAAGAACCTCCTGTATGTAATTAAAGTTCCATATAAAGAGCAGTAGATAAACACTTCTAAATAAAGTTACATGTAATTAAAAATGAGACGATTTTATTTCCGTGCACGCTGTCAGTCACAGCCAGGGGAGGCGTGGCTAAGGCTTCATAAACAGAAACAAAGGTGATTTAACTCACGGTAGTGAATTGAGCAGTGAAGCTTCAGAGGTATGATCTATTCATAAAAACTGCTTCATTAAGCTAAATTTGTTTGGCTGACTATAGTGTCCCTTTAACAATTGAGTTGGGGTAAAATGAACCAGAGACATAAAATAGAAATGAACAAATATTTTTTTTTTCTTTAGGTTTTACTACGGCAGATAAGTTATGGATTTGCTTTCATAATCCATACAAATCCAATTCAGAAAGCGCAGAAAATAGAAATATCATCATTTAGTTTTATTTAACTATGAAATAAGGAAAGCCTGTAATATTGTGCTAGGTAATGACTTGCTTTCCCCATTCATTGTCTAAGCTCCTATTTAATCAAACTAGCTAGTTGATGCAACAAAACTCCAGGTGCTTTATAACAATGAATCAATAGATTGTAACTGCGGCAAATTGCGGTGACACTTAAAATCTTTCCTGCCTCTTGTGTGTTTTCTTTTTTTTTATTCTTTTCATGCTTTTACAAAGAACGCTAAAATGGATCTTTCCACAGCTAAATACTGTAAATTGCAATTAGTTCCGATTTTAATTAGTCAATTCTTTAATAATAAGTACAAAACATTTCTTCCTTTATGCCAAATATTCCTCAATGGATTACAATAATCCACATGTGCCTGATTTCGATTTGAATTTCTGACCTGTTATTTAAAATTTGACCTATTCCTCAAGATCTCAATGTGTTGGTGCAGCTTCCAAATATAACTAGGGTATTTAATTCCAATTAAAGGAGACCATGGTAAGAGATGAGGGTTTCTGAATATTTTCTCATTTGGGCAGTTTTTTGTGATTTAATAGTGGATTGTGATGATAATTCTTGCCTTTAAAAAAAAAAAAAATCTTTATTTTTCTCACTCCACCTGGGAGTAGCACAAATATGCAATGTAGTGCACAGTAAACAGCAAGAGTCTGCTAATATTTAGGTTATAGTGAACTATAAAAAGAAGGTGAAGAATGAGGATTTTAGATATATATGATGAGGTACTGTAGAGTAGTAGAATGTAGTTGCGTCCCACGGGGTCTTAAAAAAAAAACCATTATACTGAACAGGGTGCTTGTGAAGAGTAAACCAACCCCATAGTATGGCAACCCCGTTGTGTAAATGTTACAATTACAGTTACATAGCCGAAAAGAGATTTGCGTCCATCAAGTTCAGCCTTCCTCACATTTGTTTTTTGCTGTTGATCCAAAAGAAGGCAAGAAAACCCAGTTTGAAGCGCTTCCAATTTTGCAACAAGCTAGGAAAAAAAATCCTTCTTGACCCCAGAATGGCAGTCAGATTTATCCTTGGATCAAGCAGTTATTACCCTAAATTGAAAGATTATATCCTTGAATATTCTGTTTTTGCAAGTATGCATATAGTAGCTGTTTGAACATCTGTATAAAACCACTTCTTCAGACGGAGAATTTCACATCCTTATTGTTCTTACAGTAAAAAAAAAACTTTCCTTTGCCTTAGACGAAATCTTCTTTCTTCCAGTCTAAACGCTTGACTTCGTGTCCTATGTAAAGTCCGGTTTGTGAATAGATTTCCACACAATGGTTTGTATTGGTCTCAAATATATTTGTATAATGTTATCATATCCCCTCTCAGGTGACGTTTTTCTAAACTAAATAGGTTTAAATTTGTTAACCTTTCTTCATAGCTGATATGTTGCATTCCTTTTATTAATTTTGTAGCAACCAATGCCAGGTCAAGGTGTTCCTTGTGAGGTCCAGGAAGAGCATCAGTGTAGTTCCCTCGAAGGAGATTGATGACTTTCCCCTTACGCCTTCAGGAGCAAAGCCTTGTCCTGGAGGGACAGGAATCTGATGATGAGATCTGGAGAGGCAGAGGGTGGTGCACCCGTGGGTCTCGGGAGGCTGAACATGCCATCTAGCTTTACAGCCTTGGCATGCTTAGGTGGGAGAAAAGACACCAGGAACCGTCAGATAAAATGGGGTACGTCTGTCATCCCCAGAGACTCTGGGGCCTCTCGGAGCTTAATATTATACCTCCTTAAGCAGTCTTCCAAGGCGTCCATCCTGTTGTTGGCCTTGTGCAGATTATGTTGTAAGTCTGCCAGCCATTTCTCCACTGAGTACAGCCTGTTGTCGTGAGTGCCGTTTGCGGCCTCCAGCTTTATAATGCTACTACTATAAATACATTCTCCTTTTAATTCTACTACTACTACATTCTCTTTCTTCTTCTACTATTACTACTTTCACCATCTAGTTCCACTACTACTACATTCTCCAAATTGTACAGTTACTACATTCTCCTTCTAATTTTACCATTACTGTTGCCTAGTTCTACCACCACTACATTCTCCTTTTAATTCTACTACTAGTTTCTCCTTCTAATTCTGCTACTACTACATTCTCCTTCTATTTCTATTACCACTTTCTCCTTCTATTTTTACTACAACGTCCTCCTTTTAATTCTTCTTATAGTTTCTTCATGCAACCAATTGCCGGTTACTGGACTGCATGTCTAATGCTCTTTACACATCCAAAAAAAAATAAGAAAAATCACTAAATGCAGTAATATGTATTTCTTATATAAATAAGAGCTTAATGACTTTTGGAATAATATGTGACAGATTTATATGCAATGGCTGAGAGGTTTTAACCCATTTTTCATCATCTTTGCATGTGTTTGGCTATTATCTTATGTACAAAGCAATTCAGTATTCATTTTGCTTCCATAGTATGACCAATGATCTTTTGATAGTGGGTTGCTATTCTGCAAATGTTACAGCAATGTTGGTGTTTCACGGTGGGAGGTGAATGATAAGGTAATTCTGTCCTAGTTAGGGATATTTTCGTTCATCTTTGTAAACTGTGGAATTACGGATCTTAGAGCAAGCACCATATATAATTTATTCATTTTGAGATTTACTTTTGTAAAATGATATGATATACAAAACAATTTAAGTATGCCGATTTTATCCCAATAATTTCAAATTGTGGATATTGGTCTCATTTTATAGGATATATAAAGAGGTTAGACTGTACCTTGCACTCAAGCTCTAAAATTTGCCAAATCTTATGTGAAAAGTGCTATGTGCCAAGTAATAAAGTGACCAAGTGCCTATTTGTGTTAAAGTGCCAGAAAGAAAAAAACACAATAAAGATAATGGCATCCAATTCATGTAAAATAAGATACATTAAGCATGGCTAAGTTATAAGTTCAGGGTTAAATACATTGCATCCTTATAAAGGGCTACGGGGTAATCCCTATTCACAAGCCCCAAATTACTGGTGCTCACATAGTGGTTTGCTATATATAGAATTTGTATATTCCAGTAATTCGGGGCTTGTGTATAGGGATTACCCCCTAGCCCTTTATAAGGATGCAATGTATTTAACCCGGAGTTTATAACTTAGCAATGCTTAATGTATCTTATTTTACATGAATTAGATGCCATTATCTTTATTGTGTTTTTTTCTGGCACTTTAACACAAATAGACACTTGGTCACTTTATTACTTGGCACATAGCACTTTTCACATAAGATTTGCACTTTATAATTATATGGCACTTTAGATTGCCACTTTATTTAAAAGGCACTTTATAATATTGGCACTTTAATGTTATACAACTTACAGCAAAATTATATTTGCTTTTGCACCGTGTATTATACATATACTTAATTATACAACTATAATTTAGTTTCACTTTTCTTTCGTCCTGTTATAGTCTCTAGGACAGCTTTATCCCCAGTTACAAGATCTGTCACTTATTATTGCTCTATATGCACGGTGGTGTGGAAGTTTATTATTGTTAGACATTGCCGTGGTGACCTTTTCGGCATACCACGTCACCATGGCAACGACGCTAGTGTCACGCAATGACGTCACAGAAATGGGCGGGGCGAATGCCGTACATGCGCACATGATCCAGTAGGACGCCGGTTCTCACACACAGCACCTGGGGTGAGTTAGATTACAATTATTGCATCCTATATATATGAAATGTTTCTAAAATGTGTTTGTGATCCTGATGAAAGTCCACAAGATGGACTGAAACGTTGATCTGTTTTAAGAAGCTGGAATGAAAGTTATATTTTATTGGAATACCGAGAGTGCAACTAACCATTTTACTATTTATATATATATATATATATATATATATATATATATATATATTATTCCATGGTTTCCTTGCACTTCTGGCTGAAAAAATGTATATATACTTAACAATGCCGGGTGCTTGGCCGAGGTCATCCAGATACGCAGCGTTCAAACTGATGGTCCGCACTCACGGTCTTAATAAAATATAACTTTTATTAGTTACATTTAAAAAAGATGCCAATAATTAATCGACGTTTCAGTCCCAGTTCTGGACTTTCCTCAGGAAAGCTGTCCTGAGGAAAGTCCCGAACCGGGACTGAAACGTAGATGAATTATTGGCATCTTTTTAAAATGTAACTAATAAAAGTTATCTTTTACTAAGACTGTGGGTGTGGACCATCAGTTTGAACTCTACATATATATATATACCTGGCAACATTCCAAATGGACAAAGAGGGACACTTTGAAGTGGTTTGAGTGGGGGTGTGGCCATGGGTGGGGTGTAACAGATTGACAGGCACCCCGACTGGCTACCTCCATTGAAGGATGCTCCTTGTGCTTCCTGAGGACTCCAAGCACTGCAGCAGACACCATAACCACCATAGACTCCGTCAAAGAGCAAAATAGGAACAAGCTCTTACAAGAGCTTAGCAGTGAATATAGCAAGAGAGTATGCAGAGCATAGCAATCCCTTGTAGCAGATTCCCCCAATAAGAGACGACACTCCAAATTGAGGGTGAAGTAGAACTGACTAAAACTTTATTTTACTTGGGACTAGCCAATATGGTCATTACATTAACATTGCTGTGAAAACTCAATAAAATTACAAACAGTCAAATCATAGCAGGCAACATACAGTGACTTATAATAACATAATTACATATTGATAAATGGGTGGGGAAGACCATAATTAACACAAAATGTCTCTCCTGCATGCAGAGTTAGAAATATGCAAATCTACCCAAATATGCAAATTACCAGTCTTGCTATTCAGGTAGTGCATATTACTGTTGCTACTAACAGAGGGCACTACACAAGCTCCATAGCCAAATCCACCTAGTTGGTAGCAATCCTCAGCAGTACAGGAGAGCAGGCAATACATCCCAGGGGCCATAGTCACATGGCAGGAGCCTGGCAATCAGTCTTCTCCAATGCCCAGTGGCGAGGCTGGTTCCGCCACATGGGGCTATTCTGAGAACTTTTAGATGACTTTCCAATAACAATTGATGCAAGTAAAATGTAATTTAGGACAGGAACAAAGTATCTTATTACCACAGACTGATTTCTAAATACATATATTGTAGTTTAAAGACACATTTACTATGATTATAATTGCTGTGTTATACACTTAGATGCACCAACAATACGGAGCTCCTGGAAAACATATTAAGTTAAAAAATAGGGACAGAGGGATTAGTGCCCAAAATAGGGACTGTACCTCCAAAATAGGGATACTTGGCAGGTATGTATATATATAGTCAAATATACGATTTCCATATTTGTCCACAAATGGAGTTCTGGAGTTTATCCATTAAGGTCCAACTTTGAATTAAAAGTGTAACATCTTACAAGACAGGTATAATATCTACTTACAGTGAAGCTTTTACAAAGTCACATAGTTCGCCCTGTCAGTTCGAATCAGGTTCAGTGAAAAATAAAGACAAATCATTATACAATCGGCAATCTGATATAGCTTGTTGGAGTTATGCTAAATTTGTCCACATGGAATATATGCACTAGGGCTGTAACAGTTTATGTGCCTGTGTTCCAAATTCCCAGGAGTAGTACATCTGGGAGAAAAGACCTACCTTGCACAGTAAAATGCAGCTGGGACTCTACAGAAGGTAGAAGACACCACCATGATGATGCTGACGCATTTCATGCCTCATGGACACTTCATAAGAGTGAGCAAATTGTACAGCTCTGTCCTTGAACACTGAATTCCTCGAGACTTTTTAAAGACTGGTCATATGTTTGCCCTAATTCTCAGACCCGCTCAGTAGTGCGATATAGAGTAATAAAACAAAGCAGGGGGGGAAAAAGAAACCTCCTGTTCGTTACTCTAACTTGTGTGATGGGGGAAATGTAATACATGAAGTAGTAGGATCAGTGGTACTTCTTTATAATCATGTTTTGGCTCTCCCTATTATAGCTAGAGGGTACCCAGTGCAGCTGCCCATTAATGTACCACCAATTTCATAATTGCACGGGAGACTCTAAGTGCAATGCTCAGTCCGCCTGGCAAAACTGTATCAACATTTTAATTTAAAAGAAGGTTAAAAAAAACATATCAAAAAGGCTTAAAGACATTATGGTGAAATTACTGTTCATGCATCATAAAATGTAATTGATACATCACAGTCTTTATTTTTTGGATTTTTTTCCTTATCTTTTCAACCTGTATAGATATTCTTTCAGTTATTTTTTTAGGTTTGAACTGAAATCTTACATGTAAGTACATATATATATATTTCATGTGTAAAATGTTTCCTTAAAGAAATTGACGATTGAAAAGTTGGTTTAATTGTACATTTAAATATATAAAGATTTAGCACACCCTAGTGGATTCAGTATAAACTGCAACCATCGACATTTCTTTGTTGCAAGATTTATTTACATTTTATAAATTATCCCTTTAAGCTCAGAGAACATGCAGCGTATGACCTTTCGTGTAGACAATAAATTTTCGCATGAAACAAACTGGCTTCGCCAACTCGATGCAAAAAAAAAAAAATGCAAAAAAACCTAATACACATACTAACTGTTATCTCTAAAAATAACCTAAATGTAATTATCTAGACATCAAGCAAGACTGGTCCTATCAGAAACATGATTTGAATATAATTTTAAATATAAATGAAAATATTGTAATAGTAAATCTGATTCATATTTTTCCTTTCAGTCTTTTTTATTGGAAAATCCAAGAACTTTACATTATAAAAATCCAATTTTTGTCATAAATTATTATTATTATTGCCATTTATATAGCGCCAACAGATTCCTTAGTGCTTTACAAGATTGTGAGATGGGGATTTAACTATAAATAGGACAATTACAAAAAACTTACGGGAACAATAGGTTGAAAAGGACCCTGCTCAATCGAGCTTACATTCTATAGGAGGTGGGGTATAAAACACATTAGGACAGGAATTTGCAGTCAAATAAGGTGGGCTGCCCTTTAGGAGAAAGCAAGAGACAGGTATGTGAGGTAGAGGTTAGTCTTGGAGGCCATAAGCTTTCCTAAAGAGATGGGTTTTAAGGCACTTCTTAAAAGATGCAAGACTAGGGGAGAGTCTGATGGCGGGAGGCAGGCTATTCCATAGGAAGGGAGCCGCCCGCGAGAAGTCCTGCTAACGTGAGTTGGCCGTACGGGTGCGGACAACGGACAGGAGGTGGTCACGGGCAGAGCGGAGAGACCGAGAAGGGACATACCTATGGATCTGTGAGGAGATATAAGAGGGGCTAGAGTTGTTCAGTGCTTTATAGGTGTGAGTTAATACCTTGAATTGGCTCCTGTAGCATACAGGAAGCCAATGTAAGGACTGGCAGAGGGGTGAGGTGTGAGAGAACCGACTAGAGAGGAAAATCAGTCTGGCAGCAGGGTTCATTATGGACTGTAGCGGTTCAGTACGGCTTTTGGGAAGACCAATCAGGAGAGGGTTACAATAATCCATGCGGAAATTACTAGAGCATGGACAAGCTCCTTGGTAGTATCTGGTGCAAGAAAGGGGCGGATGCGGGCTATGTTTTTAAGATGGAATCTACAGGATTTGGCAACATGCTGGATGTGAGGCTCAAAGGTGAGGCCAGAATCAAGTATGACACCAAGACAGCGCGCTTGCAAGGATGGACTGATGTGGGTACCACAAACTTGAAGGGAGAGCGAAAGAGGAGGATCAGTATTAGGAGGAGGAAAGACAAGGAGCTCAGTTTTAGAGAGATTGAGTTTCAGAAAGCGGGAGGACATCCAGTCAGAGATGGAAGAAAGGCAAGCAGTGACACGTTGCAGGACGGCAGGGGAGAGGTAATAATAAGTTAAGAACAGTTCAGTATAAAAACTACATAACAGAAAAAAAGAACCAAACAAAACAAACAAGGTAGCTAAATAAATGAACTACAGCAGTGGTAGGAGATTATGATGGTGAGATTGCCATTGTGATAACCTAAAAAGTATGTTTAACTACTGGTTTCCCAGTGAGCCAGTCTGGCCATGACTGGAAGTTAAAGGAATGCTAAAGCATTAGGAATTCATTATACAAATATATATGAGGTCAATGCAAACCATTGCCCAGAAATCTATTCATAAATAGGACTACAATAGGACAAGAGGTCATACATTTAAACTGGAAGAAAGGAAAGGGTTTTTTACAGTAAGAACAATAAGGATGTGGAATTCTCTGTCTGAATAGGTGGTTTTATCAGAATCTAAACAGCAATTGGATAATACTCACAAAAACATAATATACCAGGGATACAATTTTTTATTTAGGTGGGTAATAGCTTCTTGATCCAATGAGATATCTGATTGCCATTCTGGGTTTCCAGAAGGATTTTTTTTGTTTGTTTCAAAATTGAAAGCATTTCAGACTGGGTTTTTTTGCCTTCTTTTGGGTCAACAGCAAATATCAAATGTGAGAAAGGCTTAACTTTATGGATGCGTGTCTTTAGCCTATGTAACTATGAATGTAAAATGTGCATGTACAGTACGTTGCTCTTCCTCTTTGCTTGAGATTAATGGGGGACATGACATTCAGACCACTTCATTGTGATGAAGTGGTCTTGGTGCCTATAGAGTCCCTTTTTGTGAACAGCAATTAGTAAAATGTATTGTATTTAATGCACCGTTACGCTTATGCTATAGTTTTACATTTATAAAGATTTTTTAATTAAAATCTAACCCATCACGGGTTAACAGGCTATATATAGGTTTGCTGGTCAATTTCTAAGAAAACAGGTCCATCTCACATGCCTGTGGATCCTCTAATCTGTATTCTAATTCCAGAATGGCTTCTCTTGAGAAATATATGGTGACTGGTGCAGTCTGATACCTACATACTTTCATTAAAGGACCACTATAGGCACCCAGACCACTTCAGCTTAATGAAGTGGTCTGGGTGCCTGGTCCAGCTAAGGTTAACCCTTTTTTTTTATAAACATAGCAGTTTCAGAGAAACTGCTATGTTTACACTGAGGGTTAAGCCAGCCTCTAGAGCCTCTAGTGGCTGTCTCATTGACAGCCGCTAGAGGCGCTTGCGAAAATCACAGTGAGAAGACGCCAGCGTCCATAGGAAAGCATTGTAAATGCTTTCCTATGAACTGGCTGAATGCGCGCGCGGCTCCTGTCGCGCATGCGTATTCAGCAGATGACGTCACTAGGAAGGAGGAGAGGAGGAGGAAAGCTCCCTGCCTGGTGCTCTCCAGAGCCCGGCGGGTGGGGGTCCCTGCGGGTGGGGGCACCCTCAGGGCACTAGAGTGCCAGGAAAACGAGTATGCTAGCAGTGACACCATTAAGTGCTCAAGATTGAACAACATGTATCAATATGCATTGGAAAAGCATGCATAGTAATTCATTCAATATACACTTTTATTTTTTGTAAAATACTTTCAGCACATCCTCTGTTAAAATCAAGCATAAAATATATTGTTATAAATATATATTGTTATGAAAATCTGTAAATTAAAACTCTGATCTCGGACAGAGGAATTTGCTAAACTCACTGAGATTACATAAATGAATGAAAATTATGGTTTTCTTCCAACTAGATGATTGCATTATATTTATCGTACAGTCACGAACATTGCTGTAGGATTGCATTTGAAGGGTATATGCATTTCCTAGACCTAGAAGAATCCCTCTTGTATTTTGAGGTCTGTCATGTAATGGTATTGTCACATTATGTAAGATCGTTATAGCCTGGAATGTTGGTTGGATCTGACTGAGCAAAGTCATGTATGGCTGTCATATTAGCAACTTTCAAAATGGTCTACATTACGAAGGTAAGAAGGTAAGAAGATAAGAAAGTAAGAATGAGCTACTAACGAATGAGTTGAAGAAATTCATGCCTTACTTGGGTCACAGAGAAAAAAAAGATACAAAGAAAGGCTGTGCCGAATTTCTGTAAACCTGACTAAGCGGTTATGGAATCCTGAGCCAGTTTTACATTTGCAAGAAAACACGTAGACCTGATTCTCCATGAATCTGAAAGAAAAAGACAAGCAACAACTTGCATAGAGGGTCTCTATCTGTACTCCTATCCATGAGGAATATGGCTGAATATTGCACTTAAACTCTGTACCTGCAAAATCAAGAGACCTGCATTTTCTTTATGTCACGGCTGCCCACTTGTACTCCAATCAAATCTTATTGGACTGTTCTACCAGTTCAGAATACATTTACTGTGCGCACTGGCAACAGATGTTATTTATGCAAGAATTAACATTAGGCATCCTGGAACGGAGTTCTGGGCTGCCTAACACACATGTGCCTGCTGTGGGGGGGGAGGAATTGGGGGGGGACATCTAGGGCCCAGCACAAAAGTGCAAATATCGCAAAATGTGTAATATATCAAGCAGAAACGCTGCACATATAAACAGAAGTGGTCATGGTGGTTTGAGACACCATTCATGTTTTATTTGTCAAATGAACAGAGAAGCTATCCCCGAGAGACTATCCAAAGATTCTGTTAAAACTTCTGTTTTATTAGTCATCGTCCTATTTTTGCTGGGAATCCGGATGTTACCCATAAAATGTCCCTTTCCAAACAAAAATATGTCTTTGGGATTCAAAATGATGACACCATTGTTAAAATTCTCCATTTACACTGACTTTGGTATAGATAGCAAAGCATAAAAAAATACAGAAAACCTCTTTATGTAATGGTACAAAAGACTTTTATAAAAAGTGGTACCTATGTCAAACAGGCAATTATGCTGCACTGTTTAACAGCTATATTTATGATATACTTTACAAAAGAACGTGCAGTTCTCAGAGATAATTTCATTTTAGAGAGAATCTAAGTTCTTCTTATATTACACCAGATTTAGGCAGATTTCAATAGGCTGTAGCGCTTGATTGATGTGTGTATGTATAGTAATACTGCCAAATGCATCACTTTTCTTTTAGTATAAGCATGCTTCGGCTTACAACATAAGTGAGTGTTTTGGATAATAGTACAACTAGCAAAGATGATATCACACAGGCGAGGCAATAATGCATGTCAAAAATCATCTAATAAAACTGAGACACATCCAAAAAAATTGATTTGCAAATCTTGTTTATATAGGTCTATTAAATCTAAATACAGTTATGAACCATATGTTTATAAACCACGTGTCTCTCTAATGCATTTTGAATATGGCTTAGAGTGTAGAAACATCAATCACAGAGGTAAATTTAAAATTGCAAAAAAAATAACAAAACACTTGAGCAACAGACAAGGGTGCATAAGGGTTCTGTAGGCTATTGAGGGGCTAAATTTAGATTATATCATGACATTTATAGACGTATATTGTCACACACTCATGTTAAAGTAAATATAGTGAAGGAGTAAATGCGTAGTGTAGTATATAGTGTAGAACTTTATTATAAAAGATATACAGTTTAAGTAACTCTCCTTTGTATTTGTTCAAGGAAAAGAGCTGGACTCTTGCAGGACCTCCACTTCAATGTAAACCAGTATTCCTAACGCTATAATGCCTCTGTCCCTACTTGCATTAAGGTCAATCATTCCCTGTTTGTAATAAATATTAACTATAAAAATGTTTTACATACCTCTCCACATCCTGATCACCTCTCTGCCTCCTGCAATGTCATGGAGCAGGCATGGCCTCCTCCGGCAGTGTCCAATCCAATTGCTCCTCATTGGGGATCTAATGCACATGCGCAGTGAGCTACCCCGTGCATTCAAGATTCCCTATAGGAAAACATTGAATCAATGATAACCTATGGGGGCTTCCGTGTCACATCACGATCAGTCCAGCGGAAGCACCTCTTGTGGCTGTCAGGATGACAGACGCTAGACGTGGTCTTGACCCTGCAAAGCAAACACTGCAGCTTCTAATAACCACAGTGTTTCACGTTGCAGGGTTAAAAGGACAGTGACACTGCACCCAGACCAATTCATTGAGATAGATGAATTGCTCTGAGCGAGTATAGTGTCCCTTTAATTTAAATGCAAGATAACTTTTCTAACTCAGTTATACTAATGTTGTGATTATAATGTGAATCCTCTGCATCATAATAAAGCAGCAACAGAATAAAGCACAGTATTGGCGGTCCAAAAACCCTTAACAAGATGGAGTAGGAAGGGTTTCAAAATCCCTAGCAGCCCAAGTGTCAGAGAAACACCTGGGCTGCAAATATAGTAGATGTTTTTAAATACTTTTTATTTTTAATTACTTTGATTGCTAATAAATTGTCATTTAACCATTTAATCCATTAGTACACATACTGTATGTGCACTATCTATAAAGGGGCAATATAACTACTATCCATACAGATCTGCACTATCATTATTTTCAATTCCTTCTTTTTACATGTACCATATGACTTTGATAATGTGATTGTCATTCATTGAGAAGTATAAGTATAATCATTTTCTCATTCTTTATGGATGCATGTGGAAAGGGGCTTATCACCTTAACATTGCTCCACTTCTTAAAGGACCACTCTAGGCACCCAGACCACTTCAGCTTAATGAGGTGGTCTGGGTGCCAGGTCCAGCTAGGATTAACCCTTTTTTTTAGGATTAACCCTTTTTTTAATAAACATAGCAGTTTTACGGGGTTTAACCTTTCCCCTTAACTTTTTGTGGAGACAGTTACTAGAGGCGCTATGTGCCACCGGTGATTTCGTTGCAGTGAGAAAGCACGCTAGCGCCCATAAAGCATTATGAATGCTTTCTAGGAATGCTTACGCGCCACAAGTAGGCTCTTTGTCAGCAAGGTAAGCATTCAGCCGACGGGGAGGAGAGGAGGAGGATCGGAGGAGGAGAGCTCTCCGCCCAGCGCTGGAAAAAGGTAAGTTTTAACCCCTTTCCCCCTTCCAGAGCCGGCGGGAGGGGGTCCCTGAGGGTGGGGGCACCCTCAGGGCACTATAGTGCCAGGAAAACGAGTATGTTTTCCTGGCACTATAGTGGTCCTTTAAGAATTGTTTTCTTTCAGCTCTTTAGTAGAGCTTTGAATTCCATTTATACATTGTGCTAGCAGTATTTCTATCGGATGTATAGATTAGGATAAAAATCTTTTTTGCAAATAGATTTTTCCTCCCACCGGTCTCTCAATTTCTCAACAAACACTCTATGCCAAGGAATTGAGAAACAGGAAGAGCAAAAGAGACCTCCCACAGGAGATCCTCTACTCTCCACCCATAGCGACCACTTCGCATGCACTGTGGTTGCTATGGTAACTCCCTGATGTTGCTAGAGACAGTTGTTGAGTATAGGAATGGAATGAAGTGACGTCACTCCGTTCAGGTGCCAGCACACTGGCAACAAAGCAAGCATATCGGCATCTAAACACTGCTTGGGGAAGTGTCGGGGAAGCACAGGTCTAGGTAAGTGGTGACAGTTTCACTTTAAATGTCTTCTGTTATTCTACTTCGTTATGAAAACACATTACTATTTACTGAATAAAAATGGGCGCTGTGGTTGAACTGCAATCTTTTTTGAAGGAAGGTATTTGGAGTTAAATTATTATGACATGAGAAACTTATATTACAATAGACAGCATTGTTCACTTTTCATTTCATTTCCACCATCTCTTGTTTGTCTTAGAGAATTTGTTGTCAGCTCTAAACTGCCTTGGTGATGAGATTCTCATAAAAGGGATTAGGAGCTGTCCCTGTTTACCACCGGGTTCTATTTTTTTTTTTTAGAAAGCTTTTCTCATATCCAATCTACCTGATATTCTAAATTACAATATGAATTGTCTGACTACACTCAGTTGTGTTCTTCCATTTTTAATGATCTTGCCCACAATAAAAGCACCATACCGTTAAATTAGAACAATGTTTAGCTCATTTAAAAGAAATGTACTTTACGTGTCTAAGTAAGTGCTTGGAGGATCAAGAAAAAAATTAGCGCCCTTACAGCCCACTCGATATACTCACTGTGTATTAGTGCAAATTTCTGACAAATTTTGATTAACTCCTAATAATTGGTGACACCATTGTACAATACATGATCTGCACTCTAATTAAAAATTGTATTATATGTAAGTACTTATTTTTAGCAAGCCCTCGAAGGCAAATTCCATATAAATATGCTTTTCTTTTCTAAATCTAGTTATGAACATAGGTGTGGTTAGTGGTGGGCTGTGGGTGTTGAAGTCCAGACTGTGGGGCTCTTTATCCCCAGATCTCTACAATGGTGGAGGGGGCAAAAGGATATAAGGTTTTTTTGTTCTCACATTTTACATCAGGCAGCTGCCACTCAAAACAGCTGCCTATTATTAAAATAAAGATCAGTAGTATATTGCTCTCCCGGACTATTTAGAGAGAAGGAGTGGTGCCACCCAAATGACTGTCTGGCTGAACAGAACTTTGCTGCACAACACTCTATTAGACAGGCAGTGTAACAGGATTGTATGGATTACCATCTTCATCCCTCGCCATCAGCATCGCGTTTCTACCTGGACTTCTTCCAATCTCTACAGCCACCTCTCACATCATCCTATCCCAGCCTACAACTCCAATACATGTCATCTCCATTTCGCACCCTTATCTCATCTGCACCACCAACACTATTTGTACCCCCTTTTGCAAATTGAATGCCATACTTTTCTTAGTCATTTAATACCAGTGTTCCTTTGTCTATCTTGAGTCTTCTTGTGAACGTCTGCTACTTCCCCTCTGTATAAAGCAGACTATTAACCACTCTACTACCTAAATCGACTATAAACATTTTTATTTTCATGTATTTTAAAGTGTGAAATCTAGTCTGTAAAGCCTCACTCACCCTTATGTATACTCTGGTTAAGATTACCAGTCTGTAGAGGAACAAATTTCTCTTCTAACAAATTTGAAAATGTAAGCTCACCACACCAACTGGTTTCAAGCAGTACAGAACGTTTTAATGGATGATATCAATCTCATAGTCAGGGAGGTTGTGGAGTGAATGGACTCCATTTCACTGTCAACATTACATAAGCATTCTAGAGAGTGATAAAGATTGCTATAACAGTTTTAAATACCTTATTATAAAAACATATAATATAACTATATTTACTGTCTGCGTGCATTATGCTCAAGTCATACATCCAGGACACTCTCTGGAGAAGGTGGTCTCCTTTAAGGCCCTTGACACACTCTTTAAGCAACACTGGGCACACGGCTCATGAAGTTCGGAAAAGGAAGCAAACACTCAGTACTGAAGCCCTGCACAGGATAAATTTCCACAACGATGCTGCTTTCAACACAATTACAGCACTGGCTGATGTGACCCCCACAGATGGACTACATCTCTGTTTATGGTGGACTTCCCGAAGAACCTGCCAACCTCTGTCTACTTACTGCCTTTGGCTATTCCGATGCTGTATGAACTGCGCTGATAATCCTGTGGGGTTTATTGGTGATGGGCCTGAGTCGGTATTGTGGGACTGTGTCCTGCTAGTAGTGGGGGTTGGATGATCTCTGCCTGGTGCTTGGAGGTGCCTCTTCATGGGCTAATGTATGGTTATTACTGGGATCAATTTATTCCTCCAACTTTTAATCTGCTTCTGTGAGGCCCAGGGGTATTTGCTCGATGTGGCATGCTCTACACAGTTTTTTTATTATCTCTAAGCATTCTATTTCCCATGCCATAATATTTCACATGTTCTGTTCAACTAATTTACTTTCTTTACTTTTACAAAAAAAAAGTGAAGTATTTCTGACATCTACTGCTGATTTTCATTGCCAATCATAAATCATACTGTTGTATCTCAAGCAGCCTGTATTTTTATCTCTGATAATAAATGATTTAAAATAAAATACCTATAGGCAAGGTATTTGACCATTTTATTTATTTATTTATTTATTTTGCCACATCTACTATTGTGAGCAAAATAGCATTTTTGCTTTAATTTTAACATTTCAGACCCAGTGTAAAATATTACACGGTAAAGGACACTGTTTATTGTCTAAATCTTTTTATCTGCCTTTTATTAAAAAGGCTGAAGGAATATGTGAAATAGAGTAAATGTACACAATATATGCACAAAAGTTGAGTTTTATGATATGTACATGTTATGCTGCTATTGTTTCGATCAGAAAAGGTGCTCAGAAGTTAAGGCATTAAAGAAACAAAAATTACAAACAAGGCACATTAAGTTGGTGTTTTTTTTAACACTGTGTTCCAGTACGGTGCTACAATCCACATCCCCTATAGGTTCAGCTTTTAAAAAAAAAAAATAGTTTATGCACTCCAATGATGAAACATATAAAGTGGGTATGTATATATGTATATATTCCCTTTATATGTTTCAACATTGCAATGCAGAAAAAATAGAGGTGTTTAGAAATAAGATAAGGAGAAGTTCTAAATCACTCTTTCTAGGGGGTTGAGTCCTATAATTATGCAGCCATAATGAATCAGGGGTGGTGAAAACACCATCGAGTGATAAAATGAAACTGAATTTAAGTCATGAGTGAAAAAAAAAAAAACTATTTGAAAGACTCCAAAGTCTGCACTCGACACGCGTTTCACCCGTCAGCTGTCGCCGGGATCATCAGCAGTGCTTGCTTCATTGCATTGCATAAAACATATTTTGTCACGGAAGCTCCATCTTACTATGTCTTTCAATAAACCCTGCAAGGTTTAGGTAAATGTTTACATCAACATATTGGAAAAAGTGTTTGAAAAAGGTTCTTAGTACAAAAATATTTTATATTCTTATCTACTAAACAAGACATTGGACTTGTTTTGAAGAAGAATATCAAGGCATGCTAGGCTAGAACAATTCTACACTTCAGTTTTTTTCCCTAAATACAGATAAAAAAAATAAAAATAAGCAGCCTCATTGTAGTCAAACATAAGCAAGGCATAGACAAATAAAAAGTAGACACAATAACTTTTAACATAATAAGGAGCTGGACGTTGTCCTCTGACTGCAGGGTGGCTCTTATCCTAGCTTTAGAGTCGTAGCATGTAGCTTGTCCGCAGTCATCCGATTCCCCTGCTTGGGATGTGCAGAGTGGGAATCAGATGGAGCATTCTTCCAGCCCCAGGCTCTTATGGACTTCTAGGTTCTGAGAGTTCCAGTCCTTCCTTTGTTGGGGACACTGAGGGCTCTGTCGGTCTTGCGCCGCTGGCGGCGGGCAGCCCTCCATCTGCACAGGTGGGCTAGAGTGTGCATAAACAGAAGCTGCATGAAGGGCTATACCCAAAGCTTACCCCCTGGCTTCCACTTCTCCAATCTCTCCTCTGGGGTTGCAGGAAAATTTTTGCCACTCGGCTCTCCACTTCAGCCCAGAAGTGCGCAAAGAGTTCATCTAGCTGTTGCAGGGATCACTTCCCTAGATTTGCTTGCATGGGGAATAGGTGTGTCCACCATCTTGGTGATACTCTCAGCGTGTAAGTTGTTGCTGGAGCAGTATTAAAGAGTCAGCAAAGGTAAGTGACACAGGAATATCTGGTGTTGTGGTAGAATGGATCAGGATGACCCCCAGTGGTCTAAGGAAGGGGGGATACGGGACTCAGCCACAGATCAGTACACAGGAAGTCACCAGAGAGGTCGGCCACAACTCCTGGCTTCTCCCACACTAGGCCTCCCGGTAAACTAGTCGGGTCCCAGTGGCGGTAAACTTTACTGGAGAGCCCAGTGACACCTTGGCTCCTCCAGGTATCTTCACAGCGCAGTTTATTAGTAAGGGCGACACAATTGCCATTGATTAAGGCAAATATTTCCGGAGCTTATGTCCTAAGGGACCATTTGACATGGCGGCTAAGTCCTCCCCTCCTAAAATCCATGTGTGGCGAAAGCCATTTCACCACTGGGGTTTGGAGGGGACTACTTCCAGCCTTTTACCCTGTGACTATGGCCCCTTTAATTTATTGTGGTTGAGAGACCCTATTTGTGCTTATTGGGACTTTGAAAAATGATTCCTAGAACTTTCGAAGTGGAACCACCGAACAGCCGGACCACACGCAAGTGGAGTGTGCAGCCTATTTACCTCCCAGGCTGATAGTTAACCGCAGCCAAATTGACGAACGGCTGGGTGGTCAGCGTTCGTATATTCGAACACGTGGCGGCGGCCATCTTGTTTAGTCGAACGTGTTCAGCTGTGTTTTGTCAACTAGTTCATGGAACTCAAATCGGACACATGATGGCACGAACACCGCTGAACAGTTACCTTCCATGGAACTTTGGCTATTCGTACAGGAGTCAAATGGCGTTCGACTGGCAGAAACCCATGAATAAGGGACACACACTGACTATGTTCATCAACCGTTTCCATTCAGTCATTCAAAGTGTATTTCGACTGTTTGAAATGGACCGGCTGCACAGCCTAATTCTCTGGAACTATTTTGGGCATGAAACATGCATGCAGTCGGTCAAAAAGAGGCTTCCAGGAATTTCCTGAACCCCTGCTCTGATCTGGGTGATTTTTGGATATGTTGTTCACCCAGATAGGGCTATGCGGGGATGTGACTTTATGGGGATATAAAAATGTGTGGGTTTTTTTGCCTGGAGATAATTGGGTTACATACAGGACTTGACTCAATTATCTCCCAGGATGAGAGGAGGGGTTGTGTGTAATGTGTGGGATTGTCACCTACTGTACTGTATTATCATTGGCTTGTAACAATGGTAATACTGTCCCCCACAAGGTCCACCAGGGCTGCCATCAGAAATTTTGGGGTCCCTGACAAAGCACAAGATCTGGGCCCCTCCCGGCCCGCCCACAAGTCCGCCCACAGGACTCCTACCTAGTCCGCTGACAATGATGCAGGACTGAGTGTGGTGTGTATAGTGAAAGTGAATTAGAATGTGTGTAATGGAAGTAGTGTTTGTATGTATTAGATACTGTTTGTGCAGTGAATGCAGAGTGTGTTTGTGTAGCAGATGCAGTGTGTTTAGTGAACTCAGAGTGTGTTTGTTTGTGTAGTGGATGTAGTGTGTGTACAGTGATGTAGTGTGTTTGTGTAGTGGATGTAGTGTTTGTGTGTACTAGATGCAATGTGTTTAGTGAATGTAGTGTGTGTATAAGACGCAGTGTCTGTGTATAGGGAATGCAGAGTGCTTGAATGTGTGGTGGATGGAGTGTGTGTACAGTGAATGCAGAATGTTTGTGTAGTGGATTATGTGTGTATAGTTAATGCAGAGTGTATGTTAGTGTAGTCAATGCAAAGTGTGTGTCAGTGTAGTTAATGCAGGGTGTATGTTAGTGCAGAGAATGCAGAGTGTGTGTCAGTGTAGTGAATGTGTAGTAAATGCAGAGTGTGTGCATAGTGTAGTGAATGCAGAGTGTGTGCTAGTGTAAGGAATGCAGTGTACGTCAGTGTAATGAATGCAGTGTGTGTTAGTGTAGTAAATGCAACACTCTGATGGCCGCAGGTCCCATGGACAAGGAATTGCTGCTTATTATCTTTATTTACATTTTAGTTTCTTAGGAACTGTTATCTGCCTTACTATCATAATACTATACTAAACTGTCCTACACTAGGCAACATTGTACTATACTAATCAAATCAGATTTGAAATAAAGAGCAAAGATTCAGTGCATATCTAATACTTATATGCCATCCAAATATTTCTGCAAAGGTTTAAAATATATATGGGCGGGGGGAAGGAACATTCTGTAAATATATATTTTTTTAATTTGTTCCTACACAGAAAGATATGCTAAAAAATATTGTTTCAGTCTGATAAACATGCTAGCTATGCATGCTATGTTTCAGATAATTCATGGTTACGTTTTCTAATGACAATTTTAATCATAAAGGGGTTAGTCATGTAAAATTCTATCCAATTCAAATATTGCTAGGTCAGGTTAACATGAATAAAAGAACTCAATGTATTTGTTGCCATAGCAGCAAGAAATAATTCTCAAGAGAGTACACATGAGAGAAGGCGATATCAGAGGTTTTCAAGTGTAAGTTAAATTGAGATAATTATTCACAATAAACCAGAATGAATGTTGAAAATTTGTTTATAGTTTTAATAGTTTCATCAATGATATGTCAGCATACACAAACAGTGAATTTGCCCAATTTCATTCATAAATAAAATACAAGCCATTATATGTATACACAACAAGTATATAAGCTATGTATGGGCAGCAAGTGATATAGGGGAGTCTTTGAATTTTGTATGTTGGAAGCAGGAAAAATTAGCAAGCGAAAACAGAGGTTTCAGAGCGTAGGGCTGTGTAGCTGCCTATGATGCCTCAGAGTATCTACGATGACCCCTGAAGGTTGCCTGGTCTGATGAATCGCATTTTTTTTTAGATCAGCTGGATGTGTGTGCGTGTGCGTCATTTACCTGGGGAAGTGATGGCAGCAGGATGCACTGTGAAGTAGGCAGGCTGGTGGAGGCAGTGTACTTCTCTGGGGAATGTTCTGCTGGGAAACCTTGGGTCATGTCATTCATGTGGATGTTATTGGAGAGGAAAAACCTACGTAGAGGTTGCTGCAGATTGTGTACACCTCTTCATGGTAATGGTGTTCCCTGATAACCTTGGCCTCTTTCAGCAGGATAATGTCCCTTGCACACCTGAAAAATTGATCAGGAATGTTTTGAAGAAGATGATTAAGAGTTCATGGTGTTGCCTTGGCCTTCAAATTCCCCAGATCTTAATCCGTTTGAGCATCTGTGGGATGTGCTGGCCCCATCTCCTGACTTGCAGGACTGAAAGGATCTGCTGCTAATGTCTTGGTGCCATATACATCAGGACACGTTCCAAGATCTTATGGAGTCCTTGCCCTGACGCCTTGACGCATCAGAGGGGGGCCTTCAGTGTTATACACACACACATACATATAGCTACACACACATATATACACAAACACACACACACACAAAAATATCAGCACTCCAAGATTTTCATTTAGGTTCTTTATTTGACGAATTCCAGAAAGTCAACGTTTCAGTCCCTCTAGGGAACTTTCACCAGGACATCACAAGTAAAGTATTGCACGGAAACAAGCTTTACATAGGACAAACATAGATCTTAACTCACCCCTTAAGCAGCATCTCAATCAGTTGTGTGTCCGGCATGTGAATGAACCTAAGGAGCATCGGCGCAAAACTATGGGAACTAGAAATGCCTCACATACAGATGCCCTAGAGCAGGCTTCCCCAAACTCCGGCCCTCCAGATGTTGCTGAACTACAACTCCCATGATTCTCAGCCTATCTATTTCATTCATAGACTCATGGGATTTGTAGTTCAGCAACATCTGGAGGGCCGGAGTTTGGGGAAGCATGTCCTAGAGAGACAAAACTCTTAAAGAATAGCAGAGACCCACCCACCTGTTGACATCAGCCTCAGTGTGTTTCCCTGGTGACCGGGACACACTGGAAAACTCAGCTGTTTTAATAAAAGGGGAAAATAATGCAAGTTATGTGTTCTAGGAAAAACATAAGAGTATATATACCTCAAGTAAGGCATTTATAAATGAACATCAGAACATAATAACATCATCTAGAAAAACACAGTGTTGGTAATATACCCCTAAATATAAATAGGGATGCAGAAAAATGAAAGCCTGGTGAACCATCCACACAATACACATAATAAGACTTTCTGAGGAAAGATATAAAAAGTGCATTTGCTAAATAAAAAGTAATCATGTGTACTAAACCCTTACAGTATATAACATGTGAGTATATATAATGAGGATGATAGAGTGCTATCAATAAGTGTACCGGCAAAGTGCTAATGCAATCAAAATGTTAAAGTCAGTTAGAAAATGCTGTTGGTGCTAGACAATGTTTGAAGTCACTGTGCAAGATATTGCAATTGACGTGTACAATATATGAAATAAGAGGAAAATGTATAAAAAGTAATTAAAAACATACTAGGCGGAGCCTGGCAGCCAAGCAGCCTAGACGTGCACAGCAAGTGCTCCCGCATCTGACGACCAAAATCGGGGTGCCTTACCTAGCAATCTGCTCTCACGGACCGCAGCTTCCACTGATTCTACTCGGGAGAGGTCGCTGTACCTGGCGGTACCTTTCCTGGGCTCAAACGATGCCAGACCGACCCACTTGAGGCTTGAGGCCTGCACGAGGCTGAGCCACGGGAGATGGTTGCTCTTCTGACTCTTAAGCTGAAGCTGGGACCCCGGTGAATCGCTTCCCTTCTCCCCTGTACCGGCAGGGGGTTATCCCGCCCCCCACCGATCAGCCCCACTCACCTGACTAAACGCAGGCAGCTAATTCTGCAGGGTATCGAGCTCAAGCACTCCCCACCTCAAAATGGCAGATGGCTCTTCTCCCTGCGAGCCTCAGCCAAAGTCAGCAGAGCCAGACAGGTGTGCCACACTAGAACAAATGCTGAGGCATATTGATTAAGTTTTCGACCGTTTCTGGGAGCAGCTGAAGGCACGAACGGCAGCAGCAGTAACTGGGAGACAGAAGAGTGGACGGAGGCAGACAGGAGATGGATTATGTAGGCCCTCGTCGGCCGCAACCTCCCACCAAGCATCTAAGCCTTACACACTAAGCCCACCTGGGCTGAGAGCCACCAGGGACTTTCTCCCACTGCATCTACCACAGTGGCAAAAGTATGTACACCGCAAGCGGCGACCCACCACCCAGAGCTTCCGTCACTTCCCGGAGAGGAAGGACTCAGACTTGACTGTGAGATCCACATTCCGTGGCACTATGAAGCAGGCCCTCAACAAGGTCCGGGGCTGGAGAGGAGCCACACATGGCCCTGGGACTGCCTCCGGGCTGCCATCAAGTGTTTCCATACCTTGGTATCGGCTGAAACTGGATTCTCTAAATCTCCCATGGAGCAACTTGTCGAGCTCCCAAGCTCCCCTGGTACCTGCTAATTTTTAGCCTCCATGTTATTCCCTTATCCTTAGCTTGATTTACTTCTTTATTACTACGATGAAGTACTGTTAATTCTGTTCCACCTTAGACCTGAGCAGTACAGTTGTATGCTAGAGAGCCCAGGATCCGTGGCCACATACTCCAAAAAATACGCCCTTATATGCAATGTTCCTGTTTAGAGTCAGCCACGGTGCTTAGCTACTTTATCTTGATCGCAATACTTGTGTATGCTATTAGCTTTGACATGTCGGACCAGTCTGGGTTACATTTTCATGTCTCTAACTCAAACTGCAGTCTTGACAGCTTGTGCCGGGCCTCGGTGGCTTAACCGCTATCCTTAATCAATGTCCTAATCTACCAAGCACGTAATGCAATAGTTTATTCTCATTTACACTATTCGCATAGTCAGCCAGTATAGCCTGATCCTTATAATCTGTTGTTTCATCTCTCCACTGACTATTTCCTCTACTATTATAAAAGTAAACTGTGCAGTTTATCTGAATGCTATGTCAATTGTTATTCCATGATCATTTAAAAAAAAAATGAAAAATGTGCAAGTATCTCATACCATGGCAATGTATTTTCCTGTAAGTTAAAGCAATGCTTGTCAACGCTGTTTTGGCGCCACAATCCTGCTTGTTCCTTTTTGCACAATATAAATAAAGAATTATAAAAAATAAAAATAAAAAAACGGGACATACTAAACAGAATATAGGGATGATGGGATGATTGGCTGCAGTGCTCAGTACTTTCTTTAGGTGTCATTATACTTTCCACACAAATACCTGGTAATGATCCTGATGTAACTCAAAGATTGCTGGTAACTGCTGCTGCTGTGCTTGATCCAAAGTTGCAAAAAGTAGTTGCAAATGTTTAAAGGGACACTATAGTCACCAGAACAACTACAGCTTATTGAATTTGTTCGGCCGAGTAGAATCATTACCTTCAGGCTTTTTGCTGTAAACACTGTCTTTTCAGAGAAAATGCAGTGTTACATTACAGCCTAGTGATAACTTCACTGGCCACTTCTCAGATAGCTGTTAGAGATCCTTCCTGGGTCATGGCTGCCTAAAATGCATCCAAACATTCACTATCTCCTCCCTCTGCATGCAGACATTGAACTTTCCTCATAGAGATTCATTGATTCAATTAATCTCTATGAGGAGATGCTGATTGGCCAGGGCTGTGTTTGAATCATGCTTGCTCTGCCCCTGATCTGCCTCCTTGTCAATCTCAGCCAATCCTATGGGGAAGCATTGTGATTGGATCAGACTACCACTTCTGCTGATGTCAGCAGACAGCTGTTTTTTCTAAAGGAAAGCAGCATACAGATCTACAGCTTCAGGCTTGAAAACAGTAAGATTTTGCTATATTTATGGAGGCATGAGGGGCCCAGGGGGGCTAGGTTGTGGTGTTAACACTATAGGGTCAGGAATGCATGTTTGTGTTCCTGACCCTATAGTGATCCTTTAACTATTCACTTGCTAAACTGCATTTGTTTAACTATTCACTTGCTGATATAAAAACAGTTGTATAATGCAATTATAGTAAATTACATAAAACAATAGAAAATGGGTCAATACACATGCCTAGGAACATTTTTAACCTGTTTCTGGTGGAATCATAGTTGTACTTATTTTTTGGGTGGAATATCGTGGTTAAACATGCCAAGGAACATATTTAACCTTTTTTTGATTAAATCATAGGTATAATTATTTTTATATATGGGGTTTATGGGTGTAATATCACATTTACACATGCCAAGGAACATATTTAACCTGTTTCTGATGGAATCAGGGGTATAATTCTTTTTTTTTTTTATATGAGGATTTATGGGGATTATAGGGGGAATATTATGGTTACACATGCCAATAACATATTTGAAATTTTTTGATGGAAACATGGTTATAAAATAGAAAGTTTATTCCATACTTACCAATATTTTCTTTTTCCTGGATATAGGCCATGGCAGCATTACAGATGTGTAGAGTTCCTCCCACGCCTGAATTGGACCTGAACACCTCCTATCAGTGGCGGAACTAATGTAGAGAGTGTCCTGCTGCAAGAAAGTTTTTTGGGTCCCACTCTAATGCAAGAGTGTCCAAAAGGTAGATACCCATCTGTCTTAGAACTCCAATGATGCTATGCCAGGTGGGAATCTACCATTTGCCTATCCTTACAGGGTTGCATTTGTGAGCAGTGTTTGTGCATTTAAATGTTTTTTTTTATAGAGTATATGTTTGCATACAGGGGTGTATTTATATGTAGTGTTGGAATGCAGTCATTGGAATGCAGTGGTATATTTGTGTGTAGTGTTTGCATTTGAATGCAGTGGTGCGTTTGTATGTAATGATGGCTTTGAAATGTAGGTGTGCTTTTGTGTGTAGTATTGGTGTTTGAGTGAAGAGTTGTGTTTTGCCACGACTAGCTTTTAACCACTTAAGGACACATGACAGGTGTGGCATGTCATGATTCCCTTTTATTGCAGACGTTTGGTCCTTAAGGGGTTATTAAAGAGGAGAGAACTCCCTTCCATGTCTGCGTTCTGGAGAATTCTCTACCAGGTCTGTAAAGCCTGAAATCTTTGTCTTGAAAGCAGGGCCGGACTGGGGATACAAAGCAACCCTGGAAAAAAAATGTATGCCAGCCCCATAAAACATTGCGCCATATAATGCCGCATGTAATATGTAAGGCTATGTCTTGCCACCACAGATGATTGAGTAATATATGTATATATATATATATATATTGCTTTTTCTAATATAAAATATTGGTCCTTTCAGAGTAAAACGTTTAATTATACAATAAGCCTACTCACATGCAGACACAGACAATCTCACTGACACACACAAGCTCATTGATACACATATAAATTCCTTTATAAACCTGAATTTGTTCAAGGAGTCCCAAAGTCTGGACCTACTGACCCCACTCGAGATATCTTCCTTGCTTTTTCTGCTTGTTGAAGACTGTCTGAAACTGCTTGGTAGAAATAGGAGAGGATATCTGGATCAGCCTCTACAGTATCCAGCTTCTGCTTTAAGACAGGCCATACAAAGTCTATTTTTTATATGAGTATCTGTGAGCAGAACTGAGAAGCCAAGTGTCAGATAGGAGGATTGCACTCTTTTTAAAAATTATTTTATACCTAAAACTAAAGCAGAAATGGAAGATGATGTACTCAGAACCTTATGATTGTGACCTTTTTTGAAGAATGGCCAGGGAACTGCTTATTAAAATGGGCAGCTGGAAAATGAAAAGAAAATGTTCAGCTCCCATGTTCAGAAAGGGAAATACACACAAAAAATTACAACCACCAGAAAGAAGAATTTAATAATAATGATCCAAAGGCTATATACAATAATTTTTAAAAAGGCTATATACAGTAATTTACCAATCCATTCCAGAACTTAATTCTAAAAGTTCAAATTATGAAAAGAATACCTGGAGGAAATATAAGAATAAAATATTAACAGCTTATCCCCTTAGTGACCAGAACGTTTTTCAATTTTCTTACCGTTAAGGACCAGGGCTGTTTTTATATTTCTGCGGTGTTTGTGTTTAGCTGTAATTTTCGTCTTACTCATTTTCATTTACTGTACCCACACATATTATATACCATTTTTCTCGCCATTAAATGGTCTTTCTTAAGATACCATTATTTTCATCATATCATATAATTTACTATAAAAAAATTATAAAATACGATGAATTAAATAAACATACACTTTTTCTATCTTTGACCCCCAAAATCTGTTACGCATCTATAACCGCCAAAAAACACCCGTGCTAAATAGTTTATAAATTTTATCCTGAGGTTAGAAATACCCAATGTTAACATGTTCTTAGCTTTTTTGCAAGTTATAGGGCTATAAGTACAAGTAGGATATTGTAGAAAAATATATATTTTTAAACATTATCAATAGTGACATTGTAACACTGTTATCTGTCATAAATCTCTGAATCACACATATTTTTTTAAAGTAGACAATCCAGGGTTTTCAATATGGGATATGTCCAGTCTTTTTTAGTAGCCACTAAGTCACAAACACTGGCCAAAGTTAGCATTTATAATTGCTTTTTGCATCTTTAACACACAAACAAATGGGAGCTGAACATTTTCTTTTCATTTTCCAGCTGCCCATTTTAATAAGCAGTCCCCTGGCCATTCTTCAAAAAAGGTCACAATCACAAGGTTCTGAGTACATCATCTTCCATTTCTGCTTTAGTTTTAGGTATAAAATAATTTTTAAAAAGAGTGCAATCCTCCTATCTGACACTTGGCTTCTCAGTTCTGCTCACAGATACTCATATAAAAAATAGACTTTGTATGGCCTGTCTTAAAGCAGAAGCTGGATACTGTAGAGACTGATCCAGATATCCTCTCCTATTTCTACCAAGCAGTTTCAGACAGTCTTCAACAAGCAGAAAAAGCAAGGAAGATATCTCGAGTGGGGTCAGTAGGTCCAGACTTTGGGACTCCTTGAACAAATTCAGGTTTATAAAGGAATTTATATGTGTATCAATGAGCTTGTGTGTGTCAGTGAGATTGTCTGTGTCTGCATGTGAGTAGGCTTATTGTATAATTAAACGTTTTACTCTGAAAGGACCAATATTTTATATTAGAAAAAGCAATATATATATATATATATATATATACATATATTACTCAATCATCTGTGGTGGCAAGACATAGCCTTACATATTACATGCGGCATTATATGGCGCAATGTTTTATGGGGCTGGCATACATTTTTTTTCCAGGGTGACTAAGTGGCTACTAAAAAAGACTGAACATACCCCATTTACAATACCGGGGGTTGTCTTCTTTTGCAAATTGTATGCCATCATGGGGATAATTCTCATTCCTGGGCTATTTGGAACCAGAACTATAGCTAATTTAGGCGCCAATATTCCAAAGGATACCAAAATATATACATATACCATACAGCTGGTATGAAGTGTGTTTCAACTTCTACCTACACACAATAATGTGAATAGCACATTACAACATTGAGAAAATAATTAAACATTAACCCCTTCAAGACTGAGCCAAATGTACACGTTGTGATGAAAACAAAACGTAAACAAAAACTTGAATTTGCGTTATATGTCTGATCAGGAGTAATTCACCTGTTTCATATTAAATGCACCCGCACTTATTATATATCATTTTATTCAGGAGAAACAGGGCTTTCAATTAACATCACATATTTAGGTATGAAACATATTTTAATATAAATAAAAATATAAAAAAATGGGAGAAAATAAGATTTTTTCAAAAGCCACTTAGTCACAAACAATCAGTAGCCACTTGATCACAAACACTGGCCAAAGTTAGTGTTAATATTTGTTTGTGTGTGAAAAATGCAAAAAAACTATTTTGAATGCCAATTTTGGCCAGTGTTTGTGACTAAGTGGCTACTAAAAAAGACTGGTCATACCCCATTTGCAATACCTAGGGTTGTCTTCTTTTGCAAATTGTATGCCATCATGGGGGTAATTCTCATTCCTGGGCTACCATACGGTCTCAAAGGCAACATAACCAATTTGGCAAATTTCAATGTGAAAAAATGGAAAATCAAGCCTTATATTTGACCCTGTAACTTTCAAACACAGTATAAAACCTGTACATGGGGGGTACTGTTATAATGCGTCCACATGCAACTATTTGAATATTATAACAATCAAATTATGTGACCCCTGATCAATCAGGCTTTCGTCAAAGTCACTCAACTTCGACTGCCCTCTTAAAAGTTTGCAATGATATCCAAATTGGCATGGAACAAGAAGATTTAACTGGAGCTATTTTCCTTGATTTTGCCAAAGTCTTTGACACAGTAGACCATGGCATTCTTTTGCAAAACCTTAAAAACTCAGGCGTTGGTGATCATCCGCTACCCTGGTTTCGATCGTATGTTTCAGACCAATTGCGATATGTGGCCATTTGTGATAGTGATTCCCTTCTTCTTCCAGTCACGTGTGGTGTTCCCCAAGGCTCCATACTCGACCCCCTGCTATTTACATTATTTATAAATGATCTGCCTAATGTCTGCAAATCCTCAACTGTACAAATGTATGCGGACAACACTGTAATCTACGCTAGTAAACCTAAGCTACCGCAGCTTGAGGCTGTGCTCCAAAACCAATTCACAGAGGTAGAAAAGTGGATAACTGATAACAAACTCTTCCTAAACACTGACAAAACCATTACAATGATCTTTGGAATTGTACCTAAATTACATAAACTACAAAATTAACAATTGTGTATCAGAAAAAATTCAAATAGCACACTGACAGCGGTCTGTTCTTTTAAATATCTAGTTATGTTGTTAGACCCCAATGTATCCTTTGACCTTCACATTGAAAAAATCTCTTCAAAACTTTACCCAAAACTAGGTGCCCTGTACAGAAACAAATCCTGCTTAAGCCCTACAGTAAAGAAACAGATTATAATGTCGGTCATTGATTATGGGGATGTAGTGTATGCACCCGCACTGCAAACCCACCTTAATAACCTTAATACGTTATATAATTCATTCTGCCGCTTTGTACTAGAATGTAATTGCTTTACCCACCACTGTGACATGTTAAAAGAGCTAAACTGGCTGTCGCTGGAATCCTGATGCACTCTTCATGTTTCCAGCTTTGTGCATAAGAGCATTTCTGGGAAGCTCCCACCCTACCTGCGTAGAATGCTCTCCACGGCTATTCCCACCTCCTATAACCTCTAGCATAATATTTAGCATACTGCGATAAAGAAATAAAGTGGCTCGATCCTCCTTTTCCTCCAGAGCACCTCAATTATGGAATAACCTCAGGGACACAGTCAAATTTTCATTCAATCTAAAATATTTTAAGAGATCTTGGCAATATACCTCAACACAGAATGCACCTGTCATGGTTGAATATATTTATTACCTGTTATGTATTAAATTTATATATGTGTATGTATATATATATATATATATATATAGTTTGTATATTGTATTTTTGTAATATTGTATCCTATTGTAACAATGCAATGTTTTGTGGACAAAGACCCAGGATATACTTGAAACAATAGAAATCTCAATGTATCCATCCTGGTAAAATATTTTATAAATAAATATTAATATTAAAATACACATTTTATTATTATTATTATTATGTTATTTATATAGTGCCATCACATTCCGCAGCACTTTACAATGGGTGGACAAACAGACATGTAGTTGTAACCAGACAAGTTGGACACACAGGAACAGAGGGGTTGAGGGCCCTGCTCAATTAGCTTACATGCTAGAGGGAGTGGGGTAAAATGACACAAAAGGTAAGGATAGTATTGGACTAGTGACAGTTGCAGAAGAGGAATCAGTCGGGAGCTATTAACAGTTCAATTGATACGCTTTTATGAAAAAGTGGGTTTTTAGAGATTTTTTGAAGGAGTGGAGACTGGGTGAGCATCTAACGGAGGAGGGAAGCGAGAAATCTTGAAGGTGAGCATCAGAGGTTGGAGTACGGACAGAAGATAGACGTAAGTCTTCAGTAGATCATAAGGGCCTAGATGGGACATACTTGTATATAAGGGAGGATAGATAGGTGGGAGCAGCATTATGTAGGGATTTGCAAGAACCAACATTTTAAATTGAGCTCTATATCTTATAAGAAGCCAATGTAGGGACTGACAGAAGGGTGAGGCGTGGGCGGTGCGGGCGGACAGGAAGATGAGCCTTGCCCCCGCATTCATTATGGACTGTAATGGAGCAAGTTGGGACCACTGAGAAGCGGATTACTGTAGTCAAGGTAAGAAAGGACAGTGGAATGGACCTGCTCCTAAGTCGCATCAGGCGTTAAGTAGGGGCGGATGCGCGCAATGTTTTTGAGATGGAAATGACAGGATTTGGCGATAGATTGAACATGAGGCTTGAAGAAGAGGTCGGAGTCAAAGAGAACACCTAGGCAGCGAGCCTGCATGGTGGAGCTGATGGTAGCACCGTTGATTTGGAGACAGACAGACACAGGAGTAACAACACTTATATATATATATATAATATATAGACATATATTATATTGTTATAATATATGTCTATATATCTTATATATGTATATACACACACATATCTAATCATATTTTTATTTATTAACAATTTTTTTTTATTTTACACATGCAGGGAGACTGCCTGTCAGCACAGGCAGTGCCCCTGCAGGCAGATACACAGGCACCTATTGCGGCTATGTGACCGCTCTGTTAGAGTGATCACATGGCCGCGGGAGTCCCTCCACACCGGGAGCAACGCTGATCCCCTGGCGGCGATCACGTAAGTAACTATTACCATTATGACGGTTCAGGACCAAAATAGTTCAACAAAGAATCACATTTTTGCCTCATTCCATTTTAACCCCTTCATGACCGCTACGGTTGAGGACCGTCATCGGAAAAATACCCTTGAGGACTGATGAGTGTCCTGAGCCGTCAGCTGTCGTGAAGGGGTTAAAATGGAATAAGGCAAAAATGTGATTCTTTGTTGAACTAATTTGCATATGCCCACCCAGAATCCTTTGCGGTAGTAACATCTCTGTGGGCTTGACTATGGCTTGACTGGTGTGCAGATGTTTGTTTAACATAGTATTGACTATCCACAGACTTCTGGTGGAAGGGGTTTTCAATCACAATTTTTCCCCACCATAGCTTTTTTGGCTTTTGATATAAATATATCAAAAGCCATATATCAAAAGCCAAGAAATATATATAGAGGAATAAAGGATGCAGTTACTATTCCTATTGAAAGTGAAAAAAGTTTCAGTTTAATGTTCCATAATCATTACACCAAGGTCTCCAGTCAAAATTTCAAACCCAACAATATGTACTATTGAATCCCTAATCCCAGTGACGGGAGATGCCGGAAATTATTGGGAATTTTATCACATGACAGGAGGCTTCCTATTTTGCATTTCTCTCTTTACTAAACTCCACAGCAGTAAAGAAAGTGAAACATTTAACCAATGAAAAAATGCAATAGGGAGTAGGAAGTACCCAACAATTAGGCTCCTCCCCCTCTTTCTTTACTGCTCCATCGCAGACAGGTCAGAGTTTTTTGGCTCCAAATGTATATGTATATATATATATATTGAATTTATTGATTTTTTATTGGATGTTACTATAATTTGAAGTTTATTTTATAGCTTGCAGCTTTCTCTACATGCTTTACCTCATACACTTATAATTTACACTTTATTATATTTTCCTCAGGGATTATTATTTACTTCTGACACACTTTGTAGTTTCTTTGTGTAGTAGTTGGGGCCCCCACCGCCCCCCCCCCTCCCCCCTTGGTAACCACGCTGCTCGTTTTTTCCCCTGGTTGTACCTCTTTATGAGGTGATCTCTTGCTGCCCGATTTCCCGCCTAACTTTCCTTTTTCCCCCGCCCGCGGAGAGACCCGGCCGCATAGCCTATGTCCCGCCCGCGGTAGAAATCAGCCGCACGACGGATTTCTCCGTCGGACACCTTGCCTCTTTCCTGGCCCCCTTTCACCCGCCTCGCCGGCTCTGTTGCCGCGCATCTACAGAGCGCGGCTCCCATTCCCGCCGGCATTCTCGCGGCGGCCATTTGCAATCTCGCGAGATTGCGGCCGCCATTTTGAGTACCCGCTCAGTTCCGCGAGCCAGCGACCGGAGACAGCTCGGTTTATTCCTGGAGGTCAGTCCGTCCTCATAAAAATACAAACTGCTGTATCCAGACACTTAAGGGATCATAACCCTGTGTCTGTTAAGGGTGCTGCCCTATTTTTTGTGCTGCTTGTAGAGGTCGCCTTGTGGCCTCCTCTGTGATCCTGGGTTCCTCTGTGATCTCTCATTTCTATCACTACATCTGTCATAGCGGGATTTGTTCATATGCTAACACACTTAGACGGGGATTGGTATATTCCTGTATGTACTACTATTTGTTACTATATATATTGGTTATACTCTTGCCTTAAAAAATATTGTTGACGGCCCAAGGTCACTGTAACAAACAGTTCTAAGATCCCATTCTAACCCATTTCACACTCTCATTTCAGTTTAATTCGGTGCCACCCTGGAGTTTCTTCGGTATTCTACCCAGAATTCTTCTTACTACATGAAGATCAGATGTTCACCCGTTGGTGTAGATTACAGTCTTCATCATCCCACTACGAACGTTTACCTGTTGTGTTTACTCGGATGTTATGTATTGAACTTTATTTTACTATCACGATGTCGCTTCTGAAAGAGGGGGAGGAGCCTAATTGTTGGGTACTTCCTACTCCCTATTGCATTTTTTCATTGGTTAAATGTTTCACTTTCTTTACTGCTGTGGAGTTTAGTAAAGAGAGAAATGCAAAATACTCGCCTCCTGTCATTATTAAAATTAAGATTATAAGTACACTGACGCTAGCATAATCTTCAATTACACTCCAAGGCATATGCTGCTAACATACATTTCTCTGCTAAGTAATCATATATATTATTGATTTTCATATAAATAAAAATACAATACACTACTTAAAATATGAGAATTGTTTAAAAAATATAAGTAGAATAAAATTATGAGTTAAAGAATGTTCGGGGTTGGGTCCTCAACCATGAAGTCATTCACAATATTAATTATATTGGTTTAGAACCTTATTTGCACTTGTAAAGGTCAAATGAAATCCTTTCCACAATCTATTCAGGCGTATCGTTCATGTTCAGTTTATGTAAGTCGTTGTTTATTTGTCAATAGACTTATCCAAATAAAACTGCATATCGTTTAGATAAAGGTCACTAGACTAGATCTGGTACTTGGCATTACCGCAATGTGAAATAAATAGTCCCAAGCACTTTGATACTCTATTAAACACTTAACAAATTGAATTATTTACTTTGTCATACACTATAACATAAAGTATCAAGACCATGTTTTCTTTTGTGTCACTTAATTTGTCTTGAGGAATTGTTATGTTTGTGATTTTGATGTTTTATAACGTAATCATAAACCTGAGTGATATTATACCATTGATGAGGTATGGAAAATGTTATATAAACGTGGACCCCGTCACCTGAATTGATAGTTATAGTTCAACGTTTCCCACAATTCCCCTAATTTTCCCAATTTCTACAACAAATGACGCCTTTTTACAGATGATTCAGCTCTAGTGGTACTTATATCTGTAGATTCCTTGGAATTTCCATAGTGAAATACATACAATACATTTTAATAAAGTGAAAGTAACTTGAAAGTTTGTTAAAGGAGTTTGCCTAAAATGTTGTCAGATTAATACTACATTAAAGGGACACTATACTATCTGCTGAGTATAGTCGGTCACAGCAATCTTAGCACTGCAAACAATCACAGAAAAAGGCAGTGTTTACATTACTGCCTAGTAACATCTCCAGTAGCAGTCACTCAGACATCCACTAGAGATGCTTCCTAGTTAAGTGTTGCACAGTGTGCAGCACTGACATTCATCGTCTCCACGCTCTGCATGGAGACACTGAATGCTCTCCATAGAGATGCATTGATTCAATGCATCCTCATACAAAGATGCTCCCAATGCTTTCCTAAGCAAGATCGATTATCTCAGACATGGAGGCGGAGCCAGTCACGGTGAGACTGGCGCTGCGCAGCAGGAAAGGTAAGTAAACTTACTTTTTCATTGTGATCTGAGATGGGCTGGTCACCTAAACAGCCACACCAGGATTAAAGTGTTAGGAATACACTATTAATCTAAAAAGCTATATAATAGGGACAGGAGAGGCTAAAATAGATCTGGAATGTGACAGATCTTCTTTAACCCCTTAAGGACAGCGGGGGCTCTATGCCATCCTTGTAGACCCGGTCCTAAACGCCGGTGGACGGCATAGAATGTCCCCATCGTCCTTAAATATTTAGCCGGTCGCCGGCGATCCCACGCCGGCAATCCCACGCCGTCAATCGTGGTGGGGGGACTCAACTGGCATCCCAGGGAGTCCCCCTGCTTCCAATCTGGCCCTCCTGGGCCATGTGATCGTGAGGTCCTTGCGAGGACCGCAAGATCACATGGACGGCATAGCCGTCCACAGCATTGCCAGCAGGGGGCTGTAAAATGTAAAATAAAAAAAGTTCAAAACAGTTAAAAATTAAATAATATATACTTAGATCACACATATTTATATATATATATATATATATACATTTACACATACACTGTCTAAGTGTATTTTAATATCAATATATATAATTATATATTAATATCAAAATACGCATAGAATGATATTGATTAAATATATATATAATTATATATGTCCTGATGAAAGTCCCAGATTAGGGACTGAAACGTCGACTTGACAATAAAGTATTTTGATATTGGAAATCCAGGGGTGCTGGCAATCATTTGTTTCCTGTATCACAGTGTGGCTGAGCACCCGGTATCATTGGCTGGAGGTAGGAGTTCAAAAGTTCCTATATTTTTTAAATATATATGTATATATATATATATACACATACGTATATATATATTAATTCTACGTATATATTTATGTAATATTTTTACATACAGTTGCAAGAAAAAGTATGTGAACCCTTTGAAATTATATGGATTTCTGCACAAATTGGTCATAAAATGTGATCTGATCATCATCTAAGTCACAACAATAGACAATCACAGTCTGCTTAAACTAATAACACACAAAGAATGAAATGTTGCCATGTTTTTATTGAACACGCCATGTAAACATTTACAGTGCAGGTGGAAAAAGTATGTGAACCCCTAGACTAATGACATCTCCAAGAGCTAATTGGGGTGAGATGTCAGCCAACTGGAGTCCAATCAATGAGATGAAATTGGAGGTGTTGGTTACAGCTGCCCTGCCCTATAAAAAACACACACCAGTTCTGGGTTTGCTTTTCACAAGAAGCATTGCCTGATGTGAATGATGCCTCGCACAAAAGAGCTCTCAGAAGACCTACAATTAAGAATTGTTGACTTGCATAAAGCTGGAAAGGGTTATAAAAGTATCTCCAAAAGCCTTGCTGTTCATCAGTTCACGGTAAGACAAATTGTCTATAAATTGAGAAAGTTCAGCACTGCTGCTACTCTCCCTAGGAGTGGCCGTCCTGTAAAGATGACTGCAAGAGCACAGCGCAGACTGCCCAATGAGGTGAAGAAGAATCCTAGAGTGTCAGCTAAAGACTTACAAAAGTCACTGGCAAATGCTAACATCCCTGTTAGCGAATCTACAATACGTAAAACACTAAACAAGAATGGATTTCATGGGAGGATACCACAGAGGAAGCCACTGCTGTCCAAACAAAACATTGCTGCACGTTTACAGTTTGCACAAGAGCACCTGGATGTTCCACAGCAGTACTGGCAAAATATTCTGTGGACAGATGAAACCAAAGTTGAGTTGTTTGGAAGAAACACACAACACTATGTGTGGCGAAAAAAAGGCACAGCACACCAACATCAAAACCTCATCCCAACTGTGATGTATGGTGGTGGGGGCATCATGGTTTGGGGCTGCTTTGCTGCGTCAGGGCCTGAACGGATTGCTATCATCGAAGGAAAAATTAATTCCCAAGTTTATCTAGACATTTTGCAGGATAACTTAAGGCCATCTGTCTACCAGCTGAAGCTCAACAGAAGATGGGTGTTGCAACAGGACAATGACCCAAAGCATAGAAGTAAATCAACAACAGAATGGCTTAAACAGAAGAAAATACACCATCTGATGTAGCCCAGTCAGAGTCCTGACCTCAACCCGATTAAGATGTTGTGGAATGACCTCAAGAAAGCGATTCACACCAGACATCCAAGAATATTGCTGAACTGAAACAGTTCTGTAAAGAGGAATGGTCAAGAATTACTCCTGACCGTTGTGCACGTCTGATCTGCAACTACAGGAAACGTTTGGTTGAAGTTATTGCTGCCAGAGGAGGTTCAACCAGTTATTAAATCCAAGGGTTCACATAATTTTTCCACCTGCACTGTGAATGTTTACATGGTGTGTTCAATAAAAACATGGCAACATTTCATTCCTTGTGTGTTATTAGTTTAAGCAGACTTTGATTGTCTATTGTTGTGACTTAGATGATGATCAGATCACATTTTATGACCAATTTGTGCAGAAATCCATATCATTCCAAAGGGTTCACAGGGTTTTTCTTGCAACTGTAATTAGGTCATTTTATTAATTACAATTTGCGGGACCTGCCTGACAACCCAGGCCGAAAGTATAGGGAATTTAATTTGCTAGCACTATATTTAACCCTATAACTTTCTAAGAAACCATTAAACCTGTACATTTCAAAACAGTAAAATGTATTACAACGATATCATCAGTGAAATTGACGTTTTTTGCATTTTTCACACACAAACGGCACTTACACTGACAATATTATTGCTGTGATACTTTTTACTGTTTTGAAACACAAATATCTGTGTTCAGCGAAGTCTACCGACTATAACAGTACCCCTCATGTACAGGTTCTATGGTGTTTTCAAAAGTTACAGAGTCAAATATAAGGCTTGCGTTTCAGTTTTTTCACATTGAAATTCGCCAGATTGGCTACGTTGCCTTTGAGACCGTATGGTAGCCCAGGAATGAAAATTACCCCCATGATGACATACCATTTGCAATAGTAGAAAGCCCAAGGTATTGCAAATGGGGTATGTCCAGTCTTTTTTAGTAGCCACTTAGTCACAAACACTGGCCAAAATTGGCGTTTAAATTAGGTTTTTGCATTTTTCACACACAAACAAATATTAGCGCTAACTTTAGCTAGTGTTTGTTACCAAGTGGCTAGTAAAAAAGTCTGGATATACCTCATTTGCAATACCTTGGGTTGTCTACTCTTGCAAATTGTATGCCATCATGGGAGGTAATTCTCATTCTTGGGCTACCATATGGTCTCAAAGGCAACATAACCAATCTGGCGAATTTCAATGTGAAAAAACAGAAAAATTTATCCTGCTATATTTGACCCTGTAACTTCCCAAAACACCATAAAACCTGTACATAGGGGGTACTGTTTTACATGTGAGACATCACTGAATACAAATATGTGTATTTTATTGCAGTAAAAGCAAACAGTATTATGACATTCACAGTCAAAATTCATATTTTCTTCCATTTTTAAAAATATTTTATTCATATTAAATTATGTTTAAAAGCTAAATAGTTGAGGTTAAAGGAAAGCCCTGTTTCCCATGAATAAAATGATATATAATAAGGGTGGGTGCATTTAATATGAAAGAGGTGAATTACGGTTGGACAGACATATAGCGCAAATTCCAGCTTTTGTTTACGTTTTGTTTTGATCACGTGTACATTTGGATCAGTC
The DNA here is from genome assembly GCA_933207985.1 of Pelobates cultripes. Lineage (NCBI taxonomy): Eukaryota > Metazoa > Chordata > Amphibia > Anura > Pelobatidae > Pelobates > Pelobates cultripes. The sequence continues at coordinate 36,921,541 of OW240912.1, read as the reverse complement.
CTCAAGGGGTTAAAGAAAGAAAATATAGTAAAATCAGACCTAACCCCTGCAAAGCCACTGCCTACGTTTTCTTTTTTTTAAATATATTAGCCGTAATGCGTTAAATCACCCATGTACGAAGTTAATCACTGCTTTCCCACATGTTCAAAAGTCTCCATTCTGCTAGTTAACGTGGCACTTTTAGTCAACCAAATCAACTTTATATTAAAAATGTATCATCGCTATTTTCCAGATGGAGAACTCTGTCTGTAGGGTTATTGACCTGACTGATGGTAAGTGCATCTTAGAAATGGAGATGATTGATTAATCATAGCCTTATACATGAACCAAGCAAAGCAGGTCTGATTGAACATTATTTTTCATAAACCAATAACGCAGTAATCTACTCTTCAGTGTCTAAAAATAAACAGCCGCATTTTATTGTTGTAAAACAAAAAAAAAGACACACGTAATTCAAAATTGGGTGGAAATTTGCAACATGAAGAGTAATTTACTGGAGTACCATTTTGATAATTCACTGGGATGAAAGACTAGTGTATGAAAGTCATGACCTGAAAGAAACTCTTGACTATATAATGGTAGTGCCTTTGTAAACTTTACATAAATAATTCTGGCAACCTTGGAGGTATAAAGCAGGAGAACAAGTCAAATCACCTAAGTAAAATAATAACACAGGAGAAGGTTTGGTGGTTCAGTAAGATATTCAGGAGATGTTAGATGGCCACCCACCTTCACTTTACGCTTCTTTTGCTCTCTGCATATCATACTTTGTTGCAAATAGAATGTAGCTCTCCCCGGTAATCCCGCTAGCTCAAGTATACTCTGATGAGGAAAGGTTCACCTCAATGAAGACCATCCAACTTACTGAGAACTACAAACCTATGAATAAACTAAATACAACATAAAATTTGCTCTTTACATCTTACACTTAGGTTGAATGGTATGATATCTCTTGGCATAGTACATTATACATGGCCCCTTATGTAAAACACAAATGCTATTCACATGTAATAACTGCTGTAACAAGACTATAACTCTTTCATTTTTGTTTTTTTTCTGATTTTTATTTAGGTTTTCAGCATAGTACAAGACAATGATGGACCATGCAGGGTCTCGGTTAGTGAGACAGTTCGTTATGTCAGATAATTTATACAAGTGTTGGCTTAGTTATGTAGTAGCTTGCGATATTTATTTACATAGATCATTCTTGGTACTAAGCATGAGGTAATAGTTATAAAAATCAAAGATATGGTCTCAGACCGGTATGAAATTAGTTGGTATTGTCCATTCTTGAGTAATGGTGGTGTGCACATGACAATACCTCTTTTAATACAGGGCTACTAAACATTTACTTATTGGCTATGTATAGCTGCATAAGCCACCAATAGCTTGACATTAACAGTTTAATAAATCACAATATAAAATCCTCTAGAAACTTTACTTCATTGGCTGCTTATGACTAAAAGAAAGACTGTGGGTTTCTTCGTATAATTTTTTGAAAAAATGACATAGGATAAAAACTTATTGTAGAAAACAACACATTACATCTTCTACTTTACAAGGCAGAAAACGTCCACCATGATAAGTGTCTCACTTTCACAGTTCCTACCTACATGGTTTCACATGTGACAAGTCCCATATAGTTCCACATGCAAACAAATCTATTAGGAAAAATAAACATACCTCAAAGCATCGGCAGGTATGTAATCAGGATGGGTGGGTAGGCCTTCTAGGGGGTGTCTCCTGCGATTCAACTCAGGAAGTGGATGTGTCCATCCATTGAAGAGGTTTGTGTTGGCCTGACGTCAAACACATCAAGGTGACTGACAGCCTTTCGGCCAGCTTCCTACTTGCAGGACCATACAGGGAGCCCTGCTACAGCACCCTCTGCAGTGTCATAGTGCCCAATGCACAGAGCAAGTGTGTATAACTATGTACTTGTGCTGTGCTGCCTAAGGACAGTTTCCTGGTGTCTCCAGATGCAGGACTAAATTGGGATGGTGGAACAGGACCCCAAAATAACGACTGTCTGGCCAAAAGGAGCCCCACTACTCAGGAAGTGGATGTGTCCATCCATTGAAGAGGTTTGTGTTGGCCTGACGTCAAACACATCAAGGTGACTGACAGCCTTTCGGCCAGCTCCCTACTTGCAGGACCATACAGGGAGCCCTGCTACAGCACCCTCTGCAGTGTCATAGTGCCCAATGCACAGAGCAAGTGTGTATAAATATGTACTTGTGCTGTGCTGCCTAAGGACAGTTTCCTGGTGTCTCCAGATGCAGGACTAAATTGGGATGGTGGAACAGGACCCCATAATAACGACTGTCTGGCCAAAAGGAGCCCCGAATAAATATAAACTGACTTGATGTCAGCTACAAGGAGACTTCTTAGTGGCATTTGATCTCCAGCAAATCTACGTGCACTTTCTTAAAAAACAAAACAAAAAAAAAAACTCCTGAGACCCACAATGGTTATAAGATCCACTTAATGCTAGAATGCAAATATTTTTTATAGATACACTATAAGCACTTGGGCGTTGATGATGAGTCTAATTAATTTTTAAGGACCTAGTTAGTCTCAATTGCTAGGTTTTTAATCAGTGCTTAACAGGAACTCATATTATTCATGAATATTTGCAGAATGCCAGCAATTTCAATAGAGCAACGTGCCCTGAGAAAATATATAATGTATAACGTTTGAGAGCACTGTAAGCAGGCATACAGTCTAAAGGGGAATGAGGCGTAAAAACACAAGATACACATGAGGGGACATGAGACCTAATATTTGATGTGAAAGTTATTGAAATGTGTTAAGTGTAGATATCATGCTGATAGTAGAGCTAGAGGTAGGTGAATGTTGTTTGATAGTGTTCAAAGAGGTGATTTTTAAGAGTTTATCTGAAAATGGAAATGGAGAAGGGGAATGGAATATCCCCAGATAGTAAAATTTAAAAATATGAAGCAGCTCAGTCAAGTCTTGTACAAATGAAAAGCAAAGATTTATTGAGGGAGGTGGCGAACATGAGGTAAGCGTAAAGGTCAAAGTGTGAAGTATTCGGTTAGAAAATAAGTTGTTCTCCATTGCTCGATTATTTTGTTTTCTTGATCCGTTAGTGCATGTGTGTAACAACATTACTGTCTATGTATTCCCCAGGGAATCTTCCCAGTGATTGCCCTACATTGTGGGCTTCTGACTTTGGTTCTGGAACTATGACTTTTATGGAAGCTTAGTTTTAACTGGCTTCCAACCTTGGCTCCACCATACTGACTACATTTACTCAATGTTATACTGTGCTGCTACTATTTATTCAAAAGATTCCCTGGTAACAAACCTGCTTTGTATTTGGACTTTGTCTTCGTCAAAAACCTTCTGTATTCCTCACCTCCAAGAACAAATTATGGCAAACTTCAACACTCGCTTATTCTACTTGTTCATTATAGTAGACTGTATATTTCATCCTCCACCAAGCCTGTATTCCGAAACTTCAGAACTACACGTGATCCCCTGCTCTCTGTCTAACATTGGTTTATGCTACACTCCTGCTCAGTACAGCTAAACATTGATTCCGTTAGTATTATTTACTGTCGCTAACCAACTATTATAAGGGACCATTACGTATGGGCTCAAATGTCACAGTCTATGCCAAGTATTATAAAGTAAAGTAATTATAAAGTAATTTGAAGACTGCAGTTTAGAGTGCCAGTCTTACATACATCCCTGCAAGAAGCCCCATTTAATTTGAAAACTGCAGTTTAAAGGTACAGACTGATAATCAGAAGCTATTCTACCGGATTACTATTCGTAATCTACTGTATAATTTCGTACTTGCAGCTACATGTAATTATTAATAATCTGGTTGATAGTATTCTGGTTGGCAAATATTGTAATTTTATCAGACAAATGGCAGGTCTGCTCAACCATTCCGCCCTACCACCTCCCCCTCCCTCCCGCCACTCCTAGCCATAAATTCCTTTAAATAACTGTGTTTCTCTACTCTTTAGGGACAGTTTTACGCACTACTGGAGACTGTATCTTCAGAAGGATATTGATACTTTACAGAGAGTTCAGAGAAGGGCTACTAAATTGGTTCGTGGATTGCAGGATAAAACTTACCAGGAAAGGTTAAAGGATCTTAACATGTATAGCTTGGAAGGAAGACGAGACAGGGGGGATATGATAGAAACATTTAAATATATAAAGGGAATCAACACAGTAAAGGAGGAGACTATATTTAAAAGAAGGAAACTACCACAACAAGAGGACATAGTCTTAAATTAGAGGGGCAAAGGTTTAAAAATAATATCAGGAAGTATTACTTTACTGAGAGGGCAGTGGATGCATGGAATAGCCTTCCAGCTGAAGTGGTAAAGGTTAACACAGTGAGGGAGTTTAACACAGTAAAGGAGTTTAAGCACGCATGGGATAAGTATTAGGCTATCTTAGGTATAAGATAAGGTCAGGGACTAATGAAAGTATTTAGAACATTGTGCAGACTAGATGGGCCGAATGGTTCTTATCTGCCGTCACATTCTATGTTTCTATCATTGCTAAATATATCATCATCACCATGAATTGAGGTGACAGAACCTCGATAATCCCAGGTTCATGGCCTACTGGTGATATTAAAGATCTCCCAAGCTGACCCATTGTGGTTTACTTCTGTTTCTGCTGCTGACAAAAAGGCTTACTCCAGGGAAATATGTGCACCATCACCATTATTTCCCTAGCAAGCTCAAGATCTCCTTTCTCTCTGGTGTTTGTGAGCCACCAGAACACTGTTTGCGGAGTTAGTAGGGATATGATTGTGCTTCATATCCCCACTCCCTGGCTCCCACACAGCACCCAGAACTGCACTGAAGAGGAGAGAGAGGCTGCAATAAGAATAGGCCATACACAGACCAAATTCCTCAGAGCATATTGAATGTTTACGACATATCTCTCTAGCGTGTGTATGCACTATTATAGACCACTCCTCTCTTTATTTAAGAAAAGATCCGAGAAAACCAGTGGGTTTATACACTGAGCTATGCAGTTGCTAAGCTGTTAGTCTTCATCATCATACATACATAGACTTGTGCATTCAGTATAAAATTAATTACAATTAGTCTGTATTTTGGGTGATTAGTAAGTTCTCTGAATTCCATAACTCTGAATCAATGGATTAACAGTTTTATTTGCTTCATGATTTAAAGTGGTGCCAAAAAAATAAAAGATTGATGGGAAAAGATGATTGATGATTAGCGAACGGCCATTAAATTGATTTTTATTCACAGATCGTGTCTAAAGCGCACGAAAAAAGAGAAACAAGGATGAACAATAAAAAAAAAAATCAGTATTTAACCCCTTAAGGACACATGACGGGAATATTCCGTCATGATTCCCTTTTATTCCAGAGGTTGTGTCCTTAAGGGGTTAAATGTGAGTGCAAAATTGTTTTTACATGAAGTCATCCTGTTATGAAATGTGCCAATGCCATTTTCTGTGCCTCCATGAACTTAAAGGAGCACTATATGGTCAGGAACACAAACATGTATTCCTGACCCTATTGTGTTAAAACCACCATCTAGCCCCCCATCCTTCTCATGCCTCCCTAAATATAGTCAAATCTTACTAGTATTCAAGCCTGGAGCTGCTTACTTTGTCACTGTTTCCTTTTGACTTGCCCACTGCCTGCTGACATCATCAGAAGTGGTAGCCTGATCCAATCACAATGCTTCCCCATAGGATTGGCTGAGACTGACAAAGAGGCAGATCAGGGGCAAAGCCAGCACAATTCAAACACAGCCCTGGCCAATCAGCATCTCCTCATAGAGATTAATTGAATCAATGAATCTCTATGAGGAAAGTTTAGTGTCTGCATGCAGAGGGAGGAGATACTGAATGTGTGGATGCATTTTAGGCAGCCATGACCCAGGAAGGATCTCTAACAGCCATCTGAGGAGTGGCCAGTGGAGTTATCACTAGGCTGTAATGTAAACACTGCATTTTCTCTGAAAAGACAGTGTTTACAGCAAACAAAAGTCTGAAGGTGATGATTCTACTCCCCAGAACAAATTCACTAAGATGTAGTTGTTCTGGTGATTATGGTGTCCCTTTAATATCTATATCTGAAGTGTCCTCAAGAACTGTTTCTGCATTCCTGACAGATGTCATTGAATTGTGCTGAAGAGTGGGAATCGGGTAAATGATGGGAATATGTGCAAATTGTCTTCTTCCTTGACAGACTCGTGTCTTAGTATGTGTTTTGTCAGAAGGTGTTGCTATGGCCGTGGGTTCAAACCAAAGGCTTATTGTTTTTAGACTTTTGTTGCTTTTAACCTTGTATGCCTAGGAATAGATAGATTTAACTGGAAATGTCCAATTCTTAAACATGTATGTAGATTTGATGTGGGGATAGTTCACGCTATACAATGTACACTGCTACAACTATAAAGTCGGTGTCTGAGTGCATCAGTAGAGTTCCTTTGTAACATTTCAATATTGCCAACATTGCTGTATTCGCAATAAATGTATATATTCTCCAAAATACAAGTCATTTCCAGGCTCGACCACAACATATATAGTCATATATTAATTCACATATATTTTGTTTATTATTATTTATTTATAAAATATTTTACCAGGAAGGATACACTGAGATTTCTCTCTCATTTAAGTATGTCCTGGGTTCACAAATCATTGCATTTATACATTATGGTACAATAAAATACAAAAAGCAATATTAATACACAATATATACAAAATTTTAAATAGAACAGGTAGGAAATATATAATCAGCCATGACAGGTGCATTCTGTTTTGACATATGTAGAGAGGGATCTCTTAAAGGATTTTAGGCTTGGGGAAGATTTGAAAGTGTGCAGGGAGGTCGTTCCATAATTGCGGTGCTCTGTAGGAAAAGGAGGATCGAGACGCTTTCTTTTTGTATTGAGGTAGACTAAATAAAGTGCTGGTACTGGATCGAAGGTTATAGGAGGTGGGAACAGCCGGGGAAAACATTTTGCACAAGTAGGGTAGGAACTTCCCAGAAAAGCTCTTAAACACAAGACTAGAAAGGGTGCATCTGGATTCCAGCAACAGCCAGTTTAGTTCTTTTAGCATGTCACAATGGTGGGTCCTGTAATTACGTTGTAGCACAAATCGGCAGAATGAGTTATACAATGTATTAAGTTTATTACAGTGGGCTTGTGGTGTAGGTTCATATACTACATCCCCATAATCAATGATTGGCCTCAATCATTTTCATGTACAATATTTTCCTTTACTGTGCGGCTTAGGCAGGATTTGTTTCTGTACAGGGCACCTAGTTTTGGATAAAGTTTAGATGCAAGTTTTTCTATGTGGAGGCCAAAAGATAGATTGGGGTCTAACAACATACCCAAGTATTTGAAAGAGTGGACTGCGGTCAATGTGCTATTTGATTTTGTTTTGATGGAAAGGTGGGAATTGTGTAATTTGTGTAATTTAGGTACTTTTCCAAAGATCATTGTGACAGTTTTGTCAGTGTTTAGGAAGAGTTTGTTTTTTGTGATCCACTTTTCTACTTCTGTGAACTGGTCTTGGAGCACAGCCTCAAGCTGCGGTAGATTGGATTTGCTTGCATAGATTACTGTGTCATCTGCGTACATGTGTACATTTGAGGATTTGCAGACATTAGGCAGATCATTTATAAATAATGTAAATAGTAGGGGGCCGAGAATGGAACCCTGGGGAACACCACACGTGACTGGGAGGAGGGAGTTGCTGTCAGAAATGGACACATATTGCGAGCGATCCGATACATACGATCGAAACCAGGTTAGAGAACGATCACCAATACCTGAGTTTTTGAGTTTGTGCAGTAGAATGTCGTGGTCTACTGTGTCAAAGGCCTTAGCAAAATCAAGGAAAATAGCTCCAGTTAGGGCCCCTTGTCCCATGCCAGTTTGGATGTCATTGCAAACTTTTAAGAGGGTAGTTGTAGTAGAGTGATTCAGGTGAAAACCTGATTGATCAGGGGTCAGATAGTTAGATTGTTGGTAGTACTCACATAGTTGTGTATGGACGCATTTTTTATTTTTGACAATACTGGGAGCAATGATATTGGGCGATAGTTAGAAACCAAAGTAGTGTCACCACTTTTATGGATAGGCACTACTGCCACAATCCAAGGATTCATTAACTAGGGTTGTGACAGGTTTAGCAATTGCAGTCGCACTAAGCTTCAATAGCATTGCTGGGATTTGATCAGGTCCATACTGGTTTTTCATTTTTAGATTATTACGGTGTTTCTTAATTACTCTAATAAGTACAGGTCTAAAATTGAACTGGTCTATATTGGGTCTTTGCAAATTTAGTGGGGCCTGATCCACATTTGTAGTTTCAGGTTTGTGTGTCATTTATTAGCTTGGCAATCAGACAAAATAATTGTTAAAGGCATTTGCTACATCTAAGGGAAGTTGCGGGGTTTGGTTTTCCACTTTGACAGTGGAGTGTTGGGAGTGGATTGGGGGAGTTTGTAACTTTCCAAAAGTTTCAAGGGTTTGATATGTTACTGTTCAGATTTTCACAGAAATATTGGGCCTTGGCCAATTTTGTTTGTTTTGCGCATATATTTCGCCATTGTCTATATGCACAGTGATCGTTCATAGAGCCAGTACGTTTGGGAGAGGATTTAGTAGCCTTTATTTTGCGCACGCAGTACACCAAGCAGTGGTCACTGAAACTGTTAGGGAGAACACCTGCCTCCTGGATTCTATCAGGTGAAGTGGAGAGAATCCAATCGAGCGGGGTATGGTTATGGCTTTTAATGTTTATGTGAGTTGGGGAGGAGATTAATTACATTTGCTGCAAAGTCTTAAACAGCGAGCAATTATTTTTAGGATTCAGCCAATCAATATTAGAATCTCCAAAGACCAACAGTTCACTTTTTGGGTTTTGAGCTATGGTTTCACTAAGGTGATGTGGCTATGTCAGAAGGGGAATCCACACGGGAGCTAGGTGGTGGGTAGATGCCTGCAACAATGATTGATTTACTGCACGGGATATCAATTGTGCCAGAAAGGAAATCAAAGGTGGCAGGAGAGCTAAAGTTTTGTAAGGCGGTGAACTTAATGGAATTGTCAACATAAATTACAATGCCGCCTCCTCTCTTTGCTCTGTAATTTCTATGGCATGAATATCTCTGTATTGCAATGGCAGAGTCAGGTATTTTTTTGGTTAGCTACGATTCAGAGAGCACAATGATTTGGGGCTTGTAATGTAAACACCATGCTTGCATTTTTGGTAGTAAGCTGCGGATGTTACAGTGCATGAAGGAGAGGCCTTTTTTAGCAGGGAGGCTAGGAATGGAATCTGTTGGGGGACCAGGGTTAGACTCTATATCATTTGCAAGGGCAAGTAACATGAGTAATAGGAATTTGGACATAATCTTAGTTTGGTAGTATTGCAATTGTAGGATTTTATACTTTTGTGGGGTGGGGGTTGGAGGGCTTGATTTCAACACTCTCCACCAGCACTCAGCAGATAAAATACAGCAACAAAGCAGGCCATGATGTATAAGAATTTGGTTCTCAGTTTGTGGTAAATGGTGGTTAAGAGGGTATTGGTAGGAACATGACAGGAGTGTGAAGAGGGTTACAAGGAATATTAACACGGTCACATTTGGAGCCATGAACAGGAGGGGAGGAGGTGAAAACAAAAATAAAAAAAGAATGCATATAGGTGAGGAAGTAGTACTTACACTACATATATAACTAGGTACAGGACACAAACATAAATGCAGCAAGAACAACGGCGTGTGGATGATAATGAGAATGTTGATTGAAGCACTCCTAGGATTCAGGGCACTTATTGGAAGTTGGCACTTGATAGTGACACACAGATGGAATGTGGCCTATGCTGCCTTGTATATAAATTTATCATATTTTTATTATTTATCCTTTTTTTTCCTTTCTATTGGTTACTTCTTCTCACTTGATCGATGAACCAAATGATGGGAAACTGTGCACGTGTTATATTTTGCACTACACCAATTAACCCATTTTGAGCTTTGTTGCATTGATTTTACCTGAAACAATCGCACAGATGAAATCTGCCTGAAATGAAACACCACATTTACGAAACCAAAATAAAACTAACACATTTTGTTTTGCCCAAATCAATTCAGCTGAACCTGAATTTTCCTGCTATGCACAAGACTAATACTCCTTTTTAATATATTACCCAGAGTAAGCAGTAGAATCACCCAAGCTCAGCAGAATGTATTGTGTACTGGATTGTGTTTCTTATGTGTACTTACATTTTTTTTTCTTTTTAAGTCAACATTCTTTAGTGTTACGTATCTGTTAATTAGTTAAAACCTGTAATTATATTTCTGTTTTTACTAGATGTAACTTAATTAGCTGTAACTTAATGTGTAAATGGCTGTAAAACGTTGTCGCACTTTATTCAAATCACTGTGTTTGCTTTTGCTTCATATAATAAATATTCTGTGTGAAAAGCTAAAATGCCTTTAGTCATATTGTTGAGGTTTCTTATACAAGATATTTAAATATAAATGATTTTTTTTTTAAATTCATAATTGTGGCATATTTAATACAAATTACATAGTCAGCAGGATTTTACCTCTAAGCCTCTAAAGCAACTGGAGAGTTGTGCTGAGACATGACATTTACATTGCTTTGTATTGTAATTTTTGCGTTATTCCCCTTGAGACTAGAAAATATATATTCTGTTTCGAAAAAGCAAAAATACAGGAAATGTCACCAGTACAGAAAAGTCCCCAGCTGTCCTAACTGCTGGCTAAAATAGGAGATTTTTTAGCAGGATAGTATATTAAAAAAGCAGTAAGAAAAAATGATCAGGTTATGAGGTTGAATCTTACGTTTTCCAAATAAGGAAGAGATGATAGAACCTTTTAATTCTCTTTCCATATGGGAGAAAAGATGTTATACTAACGAGGCAGTGAATCATTCATTTGTGTCCAGGTAGGTAAGACAAGAAACTACAAATACATATGTTAGGTCGTGATGCTACAAGCAGTGATCCCACTGATAATTCAGGAGTGGTACTCATTGATATACGAGCTCATAAAATTCCTCTAAACTGACAGGAGAAATAGTAAATAATAATAGTGATTTGTGTGAAAGATTGTATTTATTTTGGGTCATGTAGAGGTCCTTGTGACAAAGAAAAAGTAATAAAGAGTAGTGGGCAATTCTATCCCAGTGAATCATTCTATTCCATCTGTGCTAATATAAAAAAAGTGACCATTGCACAAAGATGTCAAAGAAAATTGCAGCAAATCTTTTAAATAAGGAAATATGAGAATTATCTTAAATAGGAATGTTATCATTCATAGGGGTAATTGCCCTTTCTGGTGTGTGTGTTTATGCAGTATTATAGGACAACACTCTTTTTATTAAAAGGGTCAGGCCAAGCACCATAGATACTATAGGTCATTGAAGTGGTTTTGGTGCCAGGAGTCCTGTAGTGCCATCCCAAAGTAAGTATTCAAACAGTTTAGCTGTGTCTGCCAGGTGCCTGTCATCCTTTTCTTGATATAGAGCTAAAGCAGGGCCGGCGCGTCAGCTCTTTGGGTCACAAGATGCCAGTGACCAGCCAGAAGGAAGCGCTCCCTCCTACCAGGCCACCTACTGGCATCTGAGGTGGCGAGGGAGCTCTGATCTCCCTGCTCTGCTCCCTTGCACGCCATTTGCTGGTGCCACAGAAGCCAGAATATATTACGTCATTCCGGCTCCCGGCATCAGTAGACAGCCTGCGAGGCACGAGGCAGCAGAGCAGGGAGATCAGAGCTCCCTCGCCACCTCTCGATGTGAAAGAAACACACAGCAGTGCTTGAGAAAGGGAAAAAGACACACACACAGAGGGGCTGGGGGTAAGGCACACACAAGGGAGCTGGGAGGAGTAAGACACACAAAATGTGGGAGGTTTTAAGAGTCATACAAAGAGGGGAGATGAGACACACACAGGGGGGGTTGTAAGAGACACACAATGGGGAAAAATAGCAGATAAGATCAACTAAAGGGAGAAAGACATTTAAAATAGGTAATAAAAAACATAAAAAGGAGGTTAAGAGGCACACAGGTGAAGATGTAACCAAAATTCTTTGCACCAGCCCTAAACTAAAGGAACAATTATTTTTCAACATTATATGTAGCAATTATGTTCCTATTTAGATGGAATTAATTTCCCAATTTCTCTTAATTTCCCCATTGGGTCATGCAGATAGGTATTTTGAGTCAATCTGGACTTATAAATGTGACTGCGAGAAGTTCCCTCCACATACATGTTCATTTGCCTGACGTTATCCACAATAAGCAGTTTAAGGTCTTGATGGTAAGGTATGTCTTTTTGCTGATGATACTAAGATATGTCACTGGGTTGATGTTCCAGGAGGGATAAGCCAAATGGCAAATGATTTAGGTAAACTAGAAAAATGGTCAGAATTGTGGCAACTGACATTTAATGTGGATAAGTGCAAGATAATGCATCTTGGATGTAAAAACCCAAGGGCAGAGTACAGAATATTTGATAGAGTCCTAACCTCAACATATGAGGAAAGGGATTTAGGGGTGATTATTTCTGATGACTTAAAGGTAGGCAGACAATGTAATAGAGCAGCAGGAAATGCTAGCAGAATGCTTGGTTGTATAGGGAGAGGTATTAGCAGTAGAAAGAGGGAAGTGCTCATGCCATTGTACAGAACACTGGTGAGACCTCACTTGGAGTATTGTACACAGTACTGGAGACTGTATCTTCAGAAGGATATTGATACCTTAGAGAGGGTTCAGGGCTACTAAACTGGTTCATGGATTGCGGGATAAAACTTACCAGGAAAGGTTAAAGGATCTTAACATGTATAGCTTGGAGGAAAGACGAGACAGGGGGATATGATGGAAACATTTAAATATATAAAGAGAATCCACACAGTAAAGGAGGACACTATATTTAAAAGAAGAAAAACTACCACAACAAGAGGACATAGTCTTAAATTAGAGGGACAAAGGTTTGAAAATAATATCAGGAAGTATTACTTTACTGAGAGGGTAGTGGATGCATGGAATAGCCTTCCAGCTGAAGTGGTAGAGGTTAACACAGTAAAGGAGTTTAAGCATGCATGGGATAGGCATAAGGCTATCCTAACTATAAGATAAGGCTAGGGACTAATGAAAGTATTTAGAAAATTGGGCAGACTAGATGGGCCGAATGGTTCTTATCTGCCGTCACATTCTATGTTTCTATGTTTCCAAACTACCAAACTAAGCAAAATTGTTGTGTATTGGTATCTGTAATGAACGTTGGTATTTCGTAAATCCGTTCGTTCAGTTCCTCCCGAAATGCTAGGTACTCAGTGATTATAGCTTGGGGCGCTTCATGAAAAAATCTGGTTTCACTTTCAATCAGATGTAATTTACCTTAAACAATTGTATTTCTTGCTCTGTAAATTGAACTTTAATCATATACAGGAGGCTCTTGCAGGGTCTAGGAAGCTATTATCATAGCAGTAGATAAGAAAAGCTAAATTAAACAGAACTTGCAATAAAGAAAGGATAAACTTTAGATGACTATTTACAGGACGTGTTTAGGAAGGCTGTGCAAATCACATGCAGGGAGGTGTGACTAGGGTTCATAGACAAAGTGATTTAACTCCTAAATGGCAGAGAATTGAGCAGTGAGGCTGCAGGGGCATGTTCTATACACCAAAACTGCTTCATTAAGCTAAAGTTGTTTTTGTGACTTTAGTGTCCCTTTAACCTCCCTGGCGGTAATAAATTTTCAGTACCAAAAGCGGTAACCCCGAGCCAGGGATTACACTATAGTATCACTTACCTTTCCCTACGAGCCCCTGGTGTCCTCCTGAATTTTCTTCCCCCCGATGCCGGCATCTGTCTTCCGGGTTACCTTTCCCTGCGAGCGCCGCCTCTCGGAACCAGACGGGAAATAAAAAAAAATTAAAATACACATACACACAATACATTGTGACCACCAGGGAAGTTTAGCCAAACAAATATATCATTTTGTGTTACACCTCTGTTGTATCTTATATCTACATTTCTGTTTCATACAACGTTTGCCTTAATTAGCTATAGTTAACCCCTTAAGGACGGTGGGCGTGCTATGCCGTCCTTGGGGTTCCGGCTCTAAACGCTGGAGGGCGGCGAAGCACCCCCCCGCCATCCTTTCTACTTACCTGGTCGCCGGTGACCCCATGCCTGCAATCGCGGTGTGGGGACTCACCTGGCAGCCCGAGGAGTCCCTCTCTGTCCGTTTTGGCCCCCCAAGGACCTCCCGATCACATATATATATATATATATTAATATCAAAATACACATAGAATTATATTGATTAAATATATATAACTATTATATATATTAATATATAATATAAAATGAATAAATATATAAATACGTTAAAAATAAAATTAAAAATAGATATAAATAAATAAATATATGTGTGTGTAAATTCGTTCTAACTGTATTTTAAAATGAATATATATATATATTGATATCAAAATACATGTAGAACGAAATTATATATATATATATATATATATATATATACATAAGCATATACGTATATATCACTATATATATATATATATACCTATTGTTACGCTACTTGGGTGATTTGGATTGGAACTCAACTGCAGGTTGTAAAACTCCATAATTACAATAGTGAAGAAACGGAGAATCTTTAAAGTATCAATACTGTAGCTTTAAGAAAAGAGAGAATTGCTGGGAACTTGATTCAAACTAAGTTTGAATAATAAGTGTTAAACTTAAATGAATTGCATTTAGGCAATAATCCAATAAGAAGAAGTGCAAGTAATCAACAACACAAAGATAATTAATCAGTATTTCCTCAGAGATGCATTAAGTAACATTCTTTAGGTTAATGAGAATAATCTTCAATAGTAACTTTAAACAAGTAGCTGAGAATATTTGCAAAGCAGGAACAGTTCATAGTTAATAAGCATGATGGGAGTTGTCCTCCATACAATTAGTAGCTTGAAGCAGTGAAGATTTAGTAAGCAAGCATTAGTTCATTATTAAATTATATTGTAGACAAAAAGCTGAAAGATATACTTAAGGTTAATCTGAGTTGTCCTCCAATAGTTTAGGGCTATGGTCCACTTGTAAAGTAAGTGAGTTTCCGTTCTCCAGTAATCCTCTGTGACCTGAAGCATACTTGTCTTAGTCCAGAAGGCTAGGACGTCTTCAGAGTTTGTAGAGCCGGCGTGTCCCAGGAGCCGGCGTGCATATTCAAAGTAGGACCCATAATGCCAGAGACTGTGGAGAGGTAAGTCTGGCGGAAGTAGTTCCCAGTATCACCCAACACCCTCTCTCTAGCGCGGTCTCCCTAAATACATTTAGAGCCGCGTCAGAGGGGAGCGGGGTCCGGCTCCGCACAGCGGAGAGCCGAACCCGGAAGTGTTAGCGCATGACAGGACCCCCCACCTAAGGAGCACACTCCGGGTGCTATTACCTCGGTTTTTGAGGGTATCTCCTGTGAAAGGCAGTAATCATCTTCTTTGCATGTATTTCAGAGGAATTCTCCCATGTATTCTCTTCTTCTCCATAACCCTTCCATTTAATAAGGTATTGTAAGTTACCTCTATGAAATCTGGAGTCAAGAATTTTCTCTATTTCATATTCCAATTCTCCTTGTACTTCAATGGGGTCAGGCTTCCACAATTGTTCCCTTTGGAAGGGATCTGGGAGAAAAGACTTTAGGAGTGAAACATGGAAAACAGGATGCAGTTTAAGTGAAGTTTCAATTTTACCGCATTCTCATTAATAATTGATTCAATTTGAAAAGGTCCAAGAAAAAGAGGACTTAGTTTCTTAGAAGGACGATTAGTAGAAATATTTTTTGAAGATAACCAAACAGTGTCACCAATTTTATATTTAGGAGGAGCTCTCCTTTTAATTTCATATTTCATTTTATATAAGGACATAGAACTTTTAAGGTTTTTCTTTAATTGCTTGAACAATGAAGACATTTCCATATTTTGAGAAGAAACCATTGGATTTGAAGTTGTCTTGGGGTCTTCAGGAAACAAGGAGGGATGGAATCCATAATTTGAAAAGAATGGAGTCATTTTGCTGCTTGAATGTATGGAATTATTATAGGCAAATTCAGCCATGGGTAACCAATTACTCCAGTCATCTTGTAAATACGTACAGTAACAATGGAGGTATTGTTCCAGACATTGATTGACTCGTTCTGTTTGGCCATTTGTTTGCGGATGGTATGCTGAAGAAAGTTTACGTTGGATTTGAAGTGAAGAAAACATTTCCTTCCAAAAATGTGAAGTAAATTGAGAACCTCTGTCTGAGATTATTTCTTCAGTAAATCCATGTAATTTGATTATATTGTCAATGAAAACTTTAGAAAGTTCAGAGGATGAGGGTAACTTTTTCAAAGGAATGAAATGTGACATTTTTGTGAAACGGTCTACGACAACAAGAATGGTGGTGAATTTCTGAGAAGGGGGGAGTTCCACCATAAAGTCCATGGAAATAGACTGCCAAGGTCTTTCAGGTACTGGTAATCCAGTCAATAATCCATAAGGAAGGTGACGTTCCACTTTGGACATTTGACAAACTGGACAAGACTTCACATAGGATTCAATGGTTTTGTCTTGACGAGGCCACCAATATTGTCTAGTATAGAGTTCAAGTGTCTTTTTTATTCCGGTATGTCCAGCAAGGGGAGAATCATGAATTAATTTTAAAAGGTTATGTCGGAGTTTTGGAGGAATATAAATTCTGTTTTTGAAATAAAAGATTCCATCTTTTTTGAACAATTTAGGAGTACAAGGTAGCTCAAGTTCCTTGTGAGATAATTGTTTCAGTTCATCCAATATAGTAGTTGTAAATCCAATAACTTTATTGTTTGACAATATTGAAAAGGTTTTCTTTTCTGAATCAGGATTAAATGGAATTCTGGAAAGAGCATCAGCTCTTTTGTTACGAGATCCAGGTCTTAACCCCTTAAGGACACAACTTCTGGAATAAAAGGGAATCATGACGGAATATTTCTGTCATGTGTCCTTAAGGGGTTAATTTTTCTTGACTTAATTGAAGTGTAGTAATTTGTGAAAAACAATTGTCCTTACAATAATCTGAGTCAAAGGTGAGAGAGAAGGGAGCCCAACGAATGAAGGGGTTATGAGTTTGTAACCAGTTGATTCCTAAGATGATTGGAAAAAAGAGGAGATTTTATTATATCAAAAACAAGAATTTCTGAATGGTTATTATTGACAATTGTCCTAATAGGAATAGTTTCATTTTTTACAGGACCAGAGGGGATTAAAGATCCATCAATAACTCTGATAGAGATAAAAGATGCTTTTTCCACATAAGGAATTTTATTGGTTTCAACAAACGAAGAATCTATGAATATCCCTGTAGCTCCAGAATCAATAATAGCTTCAGTCTTGATTCTTTGTCCCACTGTAGAATTAAAGGTACAGCAAACTGATGAGAGCAGGAAGAGGGAAGTGTTTTCAGAATTGAGGTATTAATTTTAAGCTTTCCTCCCTTAGCGCGTTTTAGTAGAGGACATTCTTGTAAGAGATGTTCCTTAGAAGCACAGTACATACAGAGATTTAAATTTCTGCTTCTAGTTTTTTCTTCCATAGACAACGCTCCCCTAATAAACCCAACTTCCATAGGTTCACTTGGTTGCAAGGGTTTACTAGGCATGCGCAAAGGTGGATTGGGTTTTTTCCAAAATAAATTAGAGAGAGCCTTTTCAGCATTACGTTCTCTGATTCTTCTATCTATACTGATAGAGAGTTGAATTAAGGTATCAAGCATTGAAGGAAGAGTAGTTCTAGATAATTCATCTTTAACTGGTTCAGACAATCCTAAACGGAACTGATTATGTAGAGCTATATCATTCCATTGAGTTTCCGAAGCCCATCTTTGAAATTCAGCTATATAATCCTCCACAGGACGATTTCTTTGTTGTAATAATCTAATAGTAAGATCAGCTGTAGCTTGTTTATTAGGGTCCTTTTAAAGTAATGACATTGCTTCAATAAAATTATCCAAAGAATCCAAAATAGGATCTTCATTTTCCAGAAATGAATGTGCCAAGGACATGGGTTCACCCCTTAAATAGGAAATCATTGAACAGACTTTAATCCTGTCTGTGGGGTATGCCCTAGGTTTAAGAGTATACAATAATTTGCATGAATTCAAAACTTCTCTATATTTAGAGCGATCTCCATAAAAATTTTCAGGATTGCAGACAGCAGGGTCAGTTGAAGAATGTGTAACTTTATTGTGCATTTCTATAATATAAGAAAGAAGTCTCTTATTAGCAATTTGCAAATCCTGCATGCATTGAGTGAGTAATTCAACCCTGTGGTTTAAAGAGGTAATTTGGGAATTTACTTCTGCTGGTTTCATTTTCTGGGTTGGGTGATTCTGTTACGCTACTTGGGTGATTTGCATTGGAACTCAACTGCAGCTTGTAAAACTCCCTAATTACAATAGTGAAGAAACGAGAGAATCTTTAAAGTATCAATACTGTAGCTTTAAGAAAAGAGAGAATTGCTGGGAACTTGATTCAAACTAAGTTTTAATAAGTGTTAAACTTAAATGAATTGAATTTAGGCAATAATCCAATAAGAAGAAGTGCAAGTAATCAACAACACAAAGTTCATTAATAAGTATTTCCTCAGAGATGCATTAAGTAACATTCTTTAGGTTAACGAGAATAATCTTCAATAATAACTTTAAGCAAGTAGCTGAGAATATTTGCAAAGCAGGAACAGTTCATAGTTAATAAGCATGATGGGAGTTGTCCTCCATACAATTAGTAGCTTGAAGCAGTGAAGATTTAGTAAGCAAGCATTAGTTCATTATTAAATTATATTGTAGACAAATAGCTGAAAGATATACTTAAGGTTAATCTGAATTGTCCTCCAATAGTTTAGGGCTATGGTCCACTTGTAAAGTAAGTGAGTTTCCATTCTCCAGTAATCCTCTATGACCTGAAGCATACTTGTCTTAGTCCAGAAGGCTAGGACGTCTTCAGAGTTTGTAGAGCCAGCGTGTCCCAGGAGCCAGCGTGCATATTCGAAGTAGGACCCACAATGCCAGAGACTGTGGAGAGGTAAGTCTGGCGGAAGTAGTTCCCAATATCACCCAACACCCTCTCTCCGGCGCGGTCTCCTTAAATACCGTTAGAACCACGTCAGAGGGGGGCGTGGTCCGGCTCCGCACAGCGGAGAGCTGAACCCGGAAGTGTTACCGCATGACACCTATATAATGTACAAATAAAAATTATGTAAAAAAATTATATAGATGTTTGAAGGCAGGGCCTGAATTTGTGGGAGGGGCAATAGACCTACTTAAAAGGGGACTCCCCCCTTCCCTCACTTACCTGCGTTGGTGCAGACGAACAGCCTTGTCTCGCAGGCCTCCGTCGCTCCTGACTTCTGGGTCGAAATCGTCATTTCCGGTGAGACGCGGCGCCCTCTTCTGACGTCACGCGCCAACTTCCGGCGGCTCCACCGGCTCCCGAACGGAGGTCTCGGCTACCCTCCTCGCCTACCACTGGTCCGGGCGGTAAGAGGAGCTCCCACACACAGAACAGAGACTCCATTACTACCTAGGAGTCTCTGTTTTCGGCACCAGGGAGGAATCTTTTTCGAAGGGAAAGAGAGGGGAGGGGAGGGGGGGGGGTGTGGAAGGAGGAAGTGGTATGGCTCTTACAAGCCACAAACAGACCCCTATAACGTTAGGGGACCCTGTTTCCCACCAACTACACACTTGGGAAGGGGGGGGGTGCACCTGGCTTAAAGGGGGTCATTTCTTTGCTGCTGGTTGACCCTTAGTTCAGCCAGCCTCCACCATTCATTATGCATATACCCTCTGGTCATTATGGTTACAATGGTTATTTATGTCTAATTAATAGCAATTATTTTTAAGTACTGTTATACATAAACAGCTGTGTTTTTACACTTATACTGCTAAATAAGATGCTGGTTGTATTAACCTCACACAATTTTTTTTTTTTTGTTATTATATATATATAAGGTATGACTTGCTTGTTAAAATGTGATACATGCATATATGTTTACTTATTGCTGGTTAACATATGTTAAGAATGTTCTGCATAGTATTGGTAACGTTAAATCTTAACTAACATCATATACATTGGGGGGGGGGGTGTGGTAATACGCGGCAACCCCCCCCCAGGACTCTTACTACGCCATATTTATATATGTTCCACTTAAGGGTTCATTATCTTAATTCTCATACCCCCAGGAATCCGCATACCTCGGACGGGTCACCTAAACTAACCCCCCCCCTACTCAAGAGACACCTGAATTCTCTTACAGAACCAGTGCTCAATTTTCTGCAGGTATGTCGGTTACACGCTTCTTTTTCTACAACGCCACGTTAGTTAATTCCCTGCCCCTTAATCATAGAGGTCCGCGAGGCCAACTCCCATCCTCCACTTCGAGGTACTTTACGCCCCTCGGGCCAAATCATAGTTAGCCGCCTCGCAATTATACAGAGAGGGCGACACCTGTCACTACCAAACCCCCCCCCCCTTTTTTCTTCCTCCATACTTACCCTTGGAGAGGCAAACATCCCGGTTCACTGGGCAGGCTACCATACCCCTCGCGCCAACTCATAGATAGAGCCTCTCTAGCCACTTGGCACTGCCACAAAACCTAGAGTTTAAGTTTTTCGCCATCTGGCACTAACTAGCTACCGGCTATTCCAACGAGCCTCCAACTATGCCTGTTATTACTTTCAGTATGTCCCTGCTCCCAGACGATGGCGACGACATGTCAGTCCCTAGCACCCCGGCTAGGTCACTTACCCCGACACGTAAGGACGACATAGGAAGTCCCTCGTCCATCAGATCGTGGACTATCCCTCGCATCACGGCGGAATTACGCAAACGCAGTATCCCTTTCCCGGCCACGGCCAGGAAAGCAGAACTGTTTAAACTGCTTAAAACAAACACCCTTATGACAGACGCGGGGGAAGGCACTAGTAACTCCCAAGACCCGACTCTCCATGCTATGGTTGCCTCCCTAATCTCTTCTATGGGAAAGGTCAACGACAGACTGGAAAGGCTGGAGGCACGCAGCTACGCCATAGAGTCACCTGTGCCTCTCGCTGGTACAGCCCCGGTCATATCCACAGCAACAGCGGGTAATCCTATACCTAACAAGACAGCGGCACATGTTATTAACCCTGCCCACATGGTTCCGGCCAATCTTAAAAAAGACATCCTGGAGGGCAAGGACGTAAACTTGGTCTCTTTGCTCATTGCCTCCCAGGATGTAGTGGAAAACCGCTCTTACGACTACGGGGACATCTCTGTTGTTTTAAAAGCCAGAGACCCCAGACTCAGTAAGAAATTGACCATTCCCGATTTTGTCCTGTCTTTTGGTATCTATAGGGACATCCTGTGCTCAGTTCATCCACACAGGAGAGAGGAACTGGACTTATATATGCATAAACTGGTGGACCTGGGTAACAAATATGGTGGTTACACTTTTATGACTATCACAAGTCTTTTTCATCTAAAGTGTCAGCCACATTGTCCCAGTATGGCATCCAGATGGATTGGAGCCAACTGGACAATGAATTGTTCCTCAGACACTTTGCGGGGCTCAGGACACCAGCTTGTGCCATATGTACGTCACCCGCTCACACAGCTTATTTGTGCTCCCTCTGCCCGGACAACGCTCCCAGCAAGTCCCTACAGCACCCCCTTAAAACTGAGAAACAGACCAGAGACAAATTGGGTCGTCCGGTTGTGTACCTAGGCAAATCACAAATTTGCAATAATTTCAATGAAGGCTCCTGTGGTTACAGCGCTTGCCGCTTATTACATGTATGCTCACACTGTTTTCGGGCACATGCGAGATCCATGTGCACAAATAAAATGTTCCAGAAACCTTATTTGTCTCCAGTGAACGTTCCTGTACTTGAACACATGCTGTCCACTCACCCCTCTAAACACCTGGTGGAATTTTTATGCACAGGTCTCACCCATGGGTTTCACACGGGGCTCATTTACATGCCAACAGGAGTGTTAGAATGTCACAATTTGCAGTCAGCCTCTAATAACCCTACCGCAGTCACTAACTTGTTACAACTGGAAGTGGACCAGGGATTTGTCATCGGTCCTTTTGGTAATCCCCCCTTTTCCAGCTGGAGAACTAACCCTATCGGGCTGGTCGCAAGTAAAAATTCAGACAAACAAAGGCTCATCATTGACCTATCCGCTCCCCACTCTTCAGCCATCCCCAGCCTAAACTCATTGATTCCTTCGGAAGAATTTTCCTTACAGTACGCCACTATTGACCACGCTATTGCAGCTATCAGGTCAGCGGGGGTGGGGGCCTGGCTCAGCAAGACGGATATAGTCAATGCTTTTAAACTATTACCTATACACCCCTCGTTATGGCACCTACACGGAGTTAAGTGGCAAGAAGCCTACTACTTTTTTACAAAACTCACTTTTGGAGCCAAGAGTAGTCCAAGGATCTTTGACACGTTCGCTGAGGCTTTGTGTTGGCTCCTCCTTAATACCAGTAGGTGCCAAAATGTGATACACTATCTGGATGATTTTCTGTTCATCAAAGCCAACACCAACCCCCCGTGTAGCCTACACAAAGCTGTCAAACTATTCACCGCACTCAGCGTCCCCGTATCACCCACCAAGACAGAAGGTCCAGACACAGTCATCAACTTCCTAGGTATTCTGCTCGATTCAGCAGCTATGATGGCCAGCCTCCCTAGAACTAAGATTGATAACATTCTACACAACATTAACCACTACATGCACAGGGGCTCATGCAACCGTAAAGAACTACAATCTCTGTTGGGGTCACTAAATTTCGCCATGCGCATAATCCCCCAGGGCAGGGCTTTCATTTCCAGGCTCCTCGACCTGTTCCCCACCTTCACCAACGACTATGCCCGCATATCTTTGAACGGCCCTGCGACTGCCGACCTTCAGATGTGGTACAGATTCCTCTCTGACTGGAATGGTAGGAGCATGTTCCTTCCACAGCTGGATTCTCAGTCACCTGTCATTTGGACAGATGCAGCATCATCCGCGGGATATGCGGCCATTTTTGGCACAAATTGGCTCTGGGGGACGTGGCCAACAGAAACACAGGGCATCGAGGGGTTTCACACTAACTCTGCCCTTTTTGAGGTATACCCAATAGTTGCCGCAGCTGTCACTTGGTGTAGGTTGTGGGAAGGTCAGTCAGTACGCTGTTTCTCTGACAACATGGCCATATGCCACATTATCAACAAAGGCCGCTCTTCCTCCTTGATAATTATGAATTTCATTAGGAAACTGACTTGGCTGGCAGCCACCCATCACTTCCACATTGTATGCTCCCATGTTCCCGGCATATACAATACGGCAGCTGACCAGCTATCTCGCTTTCAATTTCAGGCTTTCAGACGGTCCCTACCCTCGGCAGCTCGTATGGCAACCTCAGCGCCAACCTTCCAAGACCTTGTCATGGAATAGATGAACTACTTCATCACAGCCTCACTCTCACAAAATTAGCTTTGTCCACTTGCACTCAACACTCATATAACAGAGCATTTCACCTATATAAACGATTCATGACTGACCATCACCTAACCAACTGGTTCGAAGTATCATCACTAATGGCTTTTGCATCCTTTTGCCACCTTAAGTTAAAATTCACACATAACACCATTAAGCTTTATCTCACGGTGATACAACACCACATGTACTACTCACTCCCTAACCACAAAGGGTTCTTAACCTCATACCCCATCCGCACGCTACTGAAAGGTATAGCAAAGGCAGACGGTCCAGCTACGCCCAAAAGATTGGCTATTGACATAGGGATGTTCAAATCCCTGTCCAATCTACTCGACCAAGCACCTTTTGAACCCAATACAAACGCGGTTATTAAAGCCGCCATGTATCTGGCCTTTTACGGATTTCTTAGACCACGAGAATTCACCGTTAGTGGCCAACTGCATAACCAAGGGTGCCTCCTCACGTCACATCTCACGAAACACACAGACTACTACGTCCTGTCTCTACCTAAGACTAAGACAAGTCAGAGGGGGGAACCAGTTCACATTAACTACTACCCCACGGGTAACAATTGGTGCCCAGTAAAAGCACTAGACGTTTTTTAACCACGAAACAAACACAGCCCACTAGGCCTCTACTAATGCTGCACGATACCATTCTCACCACGTCAAAATTCATGCTTTACGTTCATAGTTACATAGTTACATAGTTACATAGCTGAAAAGAGACTTGCGTCCATCAAGTTCAGCCTTCCTCAGAAATGTTGTTGCTGTTGATCCAAAAGAAGGCAAAAAACCTGGTCTGAAGCACTTCCAATTTTGCCACAAACTAGGAAAAAATACCTTCTTGACCCCAAAATAGCAGTCAGATGTCTCCTTGGATCAATCAGCTATTACCCCACTAATTAGAAATTATATCCCTGTATGTTATGTTTTTGTAAGTATTTATCCAATTTCAGTTTAAACATCTGTATGGACTCCGACAAAACCACCTCTTCAGGCAGAGAATTCCATATCCTTATTGTTCTTACTGTAAAAAAACCTTTTCTTTGCCTTAGATTAAATCTCCTTTCTTCCAGCCTAAATGTGTGACCTCGTGTCCTATGTATAACCCTGTTTATGAATAGATTTCCAGATAAAGGTTTGTACTGGCCCCGAATATATTTGTATAAAGTTATCATATCCCCTCTCAGGCGCCGTTTTTCCAAACGAAACAGATTTAATTTTTGTAACCTTTCTTCATAACTAAAATGCTCCATTCCTTTTATCAATTTTGTAGCTCGTCTCTGGACCCTCTCCAGTGCCATGATATCCTTCTTTAGAACAGGCGCCCAAAATTGCACAGCATATTCAAGGTGTGGTCTTACCAGCGATTTATAAAGAGGCAAAATTATATTTTCATCCCGAGAATTTATGCCCCTATTTATACATGACAAAATCTTACTGGCCTTAGCAACTGCAGATTGACATTGCATATTGCTGCCTAATTTGTTGTCTATAACAATGCCCAAATCCTTCTCGTGTGTGGTTATCCCTAATTCACTACCATTTAGTGTGTAAGTTGCTTGTGCATTCTTAACCCCGAAGTGCATAACTTTGCATTTCTCTATGTTAAATTTCATCTTCCATTTTAGTGCCCAGTCCCCCAATCTATCCAAATCTCTCTGCAACAAAGCAATATCCTGCTCACATTTTATTACTTTACAAAGTTTTGTGTCATCTGCAAACACTGATACATGGCTTTCAATGCCTATTTCAAGATCATTTATAAAAACGTTCGAATGCTTATCACCAGGCTTGGTCTGAACCCTAGTAGCTACTCGGGGCACTCCTTCAGAATTGGTGCGGCCTCCACAGCCTCTAGCCAAAATGTTCCCGTGCATGTCATTAAAACACTGGGTCGATGGAAGTCCTCAGCTTACGCTACCTACATTCCGCACCCAGTCCAAGAGCTTAGGAGGGCTTTCATTAATATGTCTACTTAATAATGTATTTGTATTTTTCTTTGTATTTATGTTACCGAATAAATGTTTATCTTGCTTTATCTTTTGCCCACTTTATTTACCGGCCTACAGCATACGTCGGTTTTCGGCACACCTCAACCGACTTTTTCCTTTTATTGTATTACTCTCCACCAGAGTATTCCATATCATATGAGAATGCCCCGAACACAAGTTTGAAGGCAGGGCCTGAATTTGTGGGAGGGGCAATAGACCTACTTAAAAGGGGACTCCCCCCTTCCCTCACTTACCTGCGTTGGTCCAGATGAACAGCCCCACCCTCCACTCCCATTAGCTATACTTTCCTCTATGTGGGCCCACTTTATTTACCGGCCTACAGCATACGTCGGTTTTCGGCACACCTCAACCGACTTTTTCCTTTTATTGTATTACTCTCCACCAGAGTATTCCATATCATATGAGAATGGCCCGAACACAAATATATATATATATATATAATAATTCTACGTATATATTTATGTAATAATTTTACATAATTAGGTTATTTTATAAATTACAATTTGTGGGACCTGCCTGACAACCCAGGCCACAAGTCCAAGGAATTTAATTTGCTAGCACTATATTTAACCCTGTAACTTTCCAAGACACCATAAAATCTTTACATGGGGGGTACTGTTTTACTCTGAAGACTTCGCTGAACACAAATATTAGTGTTTCAAAACAGTAAAATGTATTACGATGATATCGTCAGTGAAAGTGAAGTTTCTTGCATTTTTCACACACAAATGGCACTTACACGGATGATATAATTGTTGAGAGTCAAATATAACGCTTGTGTTTCAGTTTTTTCACATTGAAATTTGCTAGATTGGTTACGTTGCCTTTGAGACTGTATGGTAGCCCAGGAATGAAAATTACCCCCATGATGGCATACCATTTGCAATAGTAGACAACTGTTTTACATGTGAGACATCGCTGAATACAAATGTGTATACATGTGTACGTATATATATATCTATATATATATATATGTGTGTATATATTGATCGCAAGGACCTCGCGATCACATGGCCCAGGGGGGCCGGAAAGGAAGGAGGGAGACTCCCCTCGGCTGCCAGGTGAGTCCCCACACCGCGATCGCCGGCATGTAGTGATGTCCCGAACTGTTCGCCGAACGGTTTGCGAACTGTTCGCCACGGTTCGCCACGAACAGTTCGCGCAGACTCCAGTCAGCTGACACATTCCAGCCAATCAGCAGCAGACCCTCCCTCCCAGACTCTCCCACCTCCTGGACAGCTCACTAAGAATGCAGCTTCAAAATGGATGCTGTCCAGGAGGTGGGAGGGTCTGGGAGGGTGGGTCTGCTGATGATTGGCTGGAATGTGTCAGCTGACTGGAGTCCGTGGCGAACAGTTCGCGAACCGTTCGGCGAACAGTTCGGGACATCACTACCGGCATGGGATCGCGGGCGACCAGGTAAGTACATAGGACGGCTTCGGCGTTCTATGCCTCCTGCCGGCGTTTAGAGCCGGGTCCCCAAGGACAGCATAGAATGCCCACTGTCTATGCTTAAAGATATATCTGGTAGTTTTATGTTTAGTGCCCCTCTGTAGCACTAAAATAAAGAAGAATTACTTGCCTTTCACCATCTCTACACCGTTCTTGCTGCAACACCAGATGAGATTATCATTACTGATTATCCCAGCCTTTCCAATGCTTCTCCATATAGAAGCATGAGGTCTACTGTGGATGATTTGTATATATGTATGCAGTGATGGGTTTATAATGCCTGCAATGCCCAGTTAATGCACCTTTATGCGTTATGAAATGTAAATTCTAGTTAAAGGGACATTATAGTTACCAAAACAAGTACAGCTTATTGTATTTGTTCTGGTGAGTATATTCACTCCCTTCAGGCTTTGTGCAGTAAACACTGTCTTTTCAGAGAACATGCAGTGTTTACATTAGAGCCTAGGTACACCTCCACTAGCCATTCCTCTGATGGCTACTAGAGGTGCTTCCTGGGGCAGTGCTGTACAGCGTGCAGTACTGCTATTCAGTGTCTCCACCCTCTGCATGGAGACACTGAACATTCCTCATAGAAATGCTGTGTTTGGATTGTGCTGGCTCTGGCCCCGATCTGCCTCCTTGACAGTCTTAGCCAATCAAATGCTTTCCTATGGGAATGATATAGAGCAGCACTTCTGATGATGGCAGCCAAGCAGGTAGATCAGGGTCAGAGTCAGCTGCAGCAGACTGGAGTAAAGTTAAGATCATACTTTATTTAGGGAAAAGGGTAGGAAGGGGGGAGGGGGGTGAAGCCCAGGGTGGCTAGATGTTTTTTTAAACACTATAAGGTCAGGAATACATGTTTGTGTTCCTGACCCTATAGCGTTCTTCAGGGCCAGACTGGGGATTCCAAAGCAGCCCTGGAAAAAAAAATCTATGCCAGCCCCATAAGTCATTGCGCCTTATATTGTCGCATGTTATATGTAAGTCTATGTCTTGCCACCCTAGATGATTGATATATATATATATATATATATATATATATATATATATATTGGTTTTTCCAATGTAAAATATTGGTCCTTTCAGAGTAAAATTTGTAATTATACAGTAAGCATACTCACATGCAGACACAGACAATCTCACTGACACAAGCTGATTGATACACAGCCTCATAGACAAACAATCTCACTGATATACATAAGGTCATTGACATAAACACAAGCTCACTCGTTAGCAGGCACACACACACACACACACAAGCAAGCCCACTCACTAGCATGTGCGCACACACACACAGCTTAATGTAGTGGCTCTGGTGTCTATAGCCTGTCCCTGCAGGCTTTTCAATGTAAACACTGACTTTTTAGAGAAAATGCAGTGTTTACATTGCTTCCTAGTGACAGACACTCAGACGGTCATTAGAGGTGCTTCCTGTGTCAGTGCGGATTGGCTGAGATCATCAAGCTTGATAATCTCAGCCGTAGAGGCAGGGCCAGTCGAGGGGAGACCAGCACGACGTGGGGGGGAAAAAGGTGAGTAAAAACACACATACACACACACATACCATGACAGACACACACCATGACACAGACAGACCGTTACACAGACACACACACACACACACACCGTGACACAGACAGAAACACAGACACACCATGACAGAGACACACACACACACACCATGACACAGAGACACACACATACCATGGCAGACACACACACACCATGACAGACACATACCTTAAAAAGACACACACACCTTGACACACACACACACCATAACACAGACAGACCGTGACACAGACACACACACACCATGACACAGACACACATTACATGACACACACAGACACACACACACCACGACACAGAGAGACCGTGACACAGACACACACCGTGACACAGACACACCGTAACACAGACAGACATGCATTACATGACACAGACAGACAAACATTACATGACACAGACAGACCGTGACACAGACACACATTACATGACAGACACACACATACAATGACACAGACAGACGCACACACCATGACAGACTGACGCAGACACCATGACAGACAGACACACACCATGACACAGACGCACACACCATGACAGACTGATGCAGACACCATGACAGACAGACACACACACCATGACACAGACGCACACACCATGACAGACAGAGACACACACACCATGACACAGACAGACACACACAATGACACAGACAGACACACACACAATGACACAGACACACCATGACAGACACACACACAAATGACACAGACACACACATATACACTCACAGTGACATAATTTCTACCTGTGTGCTGGCATGGGGAGTTCTGGTGGCAGCCGCAGGGTTTGCTGGCTGTTCTGGCCGCAGGGGGAGCTGGCTCATATTCCGGCCGCGGTCTCATTAAGCGGCGCGCTGGGGAGGGGGAGCAGAGACAGAACAGCCAGCTCCCCCCTGCGGCTGCAAGAAAGGCCAGCAAACCCTGCGGCCGCCGAAAGAGCTCCATCTGCGGCCGCAGGTGAGCCGGCTGCCTGCCCGGCCCCAGGTGCCGACGGCCCACCGAGAAATTTCCCGGTATCCCAGTGGGCCAGTCCGGCCCTGGCATTCCTTTAATAAATTCTTGTGGAGAGAATACATTAAACATGGCTACAATTTCTATCTGTACCCCACAACTTAAAGTGGCACTGTCATGCCGAACTTACCTTTCCCCAATCGATTCCTCTTCTCTCCCTCTCAGGATCTGTTCTTCATTTCTTCCTGTCTGCTCTAGTTTTCTTTAAAATATAAGACAAAGTAGGGACTATTTCTCTTCTGGAGGTTTCCTACCGCATGACCAGCTATTACCAGCGGAGGAGCAACGTGTGCTTCGTTTCCTGTGGTCAGAGCAATTTACCATTTGATGTCTTCTTTCTTCTAAAATCTTCATTTTTCAGCCCCCAAAAAGGCCAAATAAAAAACCATAATAACCGTCCAAAAACCAGAGCGTAAAAAAACAACTGGGACGAAAAAGAAAAAAACCTGACACTAAAAAAATTAATCCATCGTCACCCATGGAGGGCTCCGTGCAGACTGAGCTCTGCAGGGCGGGGGAAGGCTTCTAAAGCCTTGCCCCGCCCTGCAATTAGACTAAGAACTTAGCTTAAACCAACCAATCAGAGTGCTCTTTGTCATTTTACACAGAGTGGGAGAATTCCAAAGAACTTTCCCACACTGTGTAAAATGACTCATAACACTTGAAATCCATCCAATAAGAGTGTTATGAGTCATTTATGGGTTTTTTTTTTGGCCTTTTTTGGGGCTGAAAAATGAAGATTTTAGAAGAAAGAAGACATCAAAAGGTAAGTTTTCTTTTTCTTTACAGGTTAGTTATTTTATCCCCCCCTCACTATTTTTAGGGTGATGGGGTAGGTAGGGGATAGTTTTTATTTTGGTAGGGGGGGGTGACTAGGGGGGTGGGGCCCCCTAGTCACCTTTGAAGGGGGGGGATTTGTCATTTAGGGCCACCTCCCACCGCCCAGGGGTGGGAGCAGGGGGGGAACAGTAGGTCCCCCCATTGGGATTTATGGCCCCCACCCACCGCTCAGGGGCGGGGGCTGGTGGGGGGGCAGTAGGTTCCTCCCCTCTTTTTCCTGAATGGCCCCCACCAACTGCTCAGGGGTGGGGGCCGGGGGGAGGACAGTAGGGGGGGAGGAATTTGTCATTTAGGGCCCCCACCCGTCACCCAGGGGTGGGGGCCGGGGGGAGGACAGTAGGTCCCCCCCTCATTATATTTATGGCCCGCACCCACCGTTTAGGGGTGGGGACAGTAGGTAATTGTGATTTATGGCCCTCATTGTCCTTTATGGCCCCCACCCACCGTGCAGGGGTGGGGCCGGGGGAGAGGACAGTAGGTCCCCCCAATTGTGATTTATGGCCCCCACCCACTGCAAAGGGGTGGGGCCGGGGGGGAGGACAGTAGGTCCCCCCCCACATTCTTATTTAGGGCCCCCAATTCGCGATCTTGTTTCATTTCCCATCCGGTGGCTTTTGAGGTCGTGTGTCTATATCTATTGCATTGTATTAAGGAT
Source organism: Pelobates cultripes (assembly GCA_933207985.1). NCBI lineage: Eukaryota > Metazoa > Chordata > Amphibia > Anura > Pelobatidae > Pelobates > Pelobates cultripes. The sequence goes on along the minus strand of OW240912.1, from coordinate 36,890,406 downwards.
CGTATAATAGTGGTATAACGATTGTGAGAGATGCTCACATAGCATAGTATGATAAGATAGTAAGAAGAATAAGGTAAGTGGGGGGTTAAGAGGAGGGAGGAGGGGAACGGGGGGGGGTGCGAGGGGCTCTAAGCGGGCCCGTCTCGGACCAAGACGGGCTTATTCGGGGGAGCCTTCAACTGTGGGTGTGTCAAGCATTCGCTGCGCTAGTTATCCAAGGGCTCCATATTTTTTTGAATTTCCTCGTGGTTCCTCTTATCCAGGCTGTTAGATCATCCATCAGGCAAGTATTTTTAATTTTTTGTATCACCACAGATAGACTGGGGGTCTCTCTCTGCAGCCACACCTGTGCCAAAGCTCTCCTAGCGGCCAGGTTCAATCTATGTAATAAGGTTTGTTCTGCGTTATTCTTATTGTCTATAGATCTAGCCAGTAGGAATACCCATGGGTCTGGCCTAATCTCTTTTTCAAAGACGTCTCGCAGCAGCTGTGCAACTTGTTGCCAATAAACCTGTATTATTGGGCACTCCCACCAAATATGGAGATATGTTCCCTTTAGGCCGCATCCCCGCCAGTATAGGTCAGTAGGAATTTTATTAATTCGGCATCATTTTACCGGTGTGGTATACCATCGAAATAGCGTCTTATAAGATTGTTCCTGCAGTGACACACACATAGAGGATCGCGCAGCTGCCTCCCACATCTCTTGCCATTCTACATGCCTCCCACTGATCTATTTATGTAATTCCTCCCCATTCTAGTGTATTGTTGCATTGTTGCGTGTATATATATAAGATCAACCCACTCGGAAAATGTTCCTTTGCGCACATCTTTTCGTAAAATGTCATCTGTGTTCCTGCAGCTTTCTTAACCTGAGGGTCTTGGGCAAAGTCTCTAAACTGTATTCAGTGTTTGTTTGTTCGTCTGAAATTTCTATTCATTCATTCGTCTTTCTGACAAATGAATGAATAGATGAAATTCCCATTCGCATTCCCAAGTGTTTAACTGGGCATGTGAGGGAATCTCACATTGCTATCTAGTGTGGGTAGATGACATGTCCCACAGGGACTTCATCTACCAGCACAAAGATGGTGGCGCCCTGAATATAGATCGGGGCAGAAAAATGTCACGGCTGCTAGTGTGGTCCAACACGCAGAAATTATGTAAACATATACATAAAAAAGGAAAGTAAATAAAAGGACGGAGCGTAAACCAGACCTTAGAATGGCCTAATACGCTAGAGATAGAGAATGGTCAAAGGGAAAGCCGAGGTCAAGGAAGCCAGAAATACTCAGATACCTTTTAAACAAGCCAAGTCAGGGGAACCAGAATTCGGAATAACCAGGCGAAAGCCAGGATCAGGATACCAGGAAGTCAGATTCACAAAGATAAACGCACTCTCGGGAACCAGGAACAGGAAACCACGACAGGGCCAGGAACTGGAGTGAATTAGGTATTTAAAGGTCGTGCCGGTTGGGCGCGGTTGCACCATGCAGCGGGCTGGGACCCGCAACAAAAATAAAGTAAAAAAAATAAGTAATATGGGGAGCTTAGAGGCATTTAGGGGTGACTAAGCAGTTAGTTAGATGTAGTGGAGTAGGGAGGGGAGTTAAAAAAACCAGGATTTGGCCATGACAGTGCCACTTTAAGAAACAATGTAATGCTGACCCCAGTCGTATTTATGACTATCGGAGAAATAAACCAAAAGTGTGATGCAATGTGAGTAAATAAATATCTAAAATTTGGCAGTTTGTATTTGCTATTAGCACAACTCAACAGAGGAAATAAATGACAGCTCAAATAATATATATTCCTATATGCTCAAAATTAGAGAATCAGTCACATACAATGTGGCTAAATGTTGCTGAAATGCAGAACTGGTACAATTCTGATACAAGCATAATTTCTGCCAATTAACAAGCATGCAAACCCAGGGGATATAGACAAAATTTCATCTAATTGGCATTTATTGACTAGTAGAATTAAATGTTTTTGTACAAGTAAACTGCATTTAAATGATGATGCCAATGAATAAATGTTAATTTATGGTTCTTATAATGTATACAGCAAATGAACACCAGAGGGTGCTAAAGCTATGAAGCAAACCGTAGCATTAATTGACATTAAAACCCTGCCAGTCTATTATTTATTTAGTTGTGTTAAAAAAATAAACACAATTATTTTACTCAATACTCTATATTAGACTTGTGTATTCCATTTCAATCAAATTGAAATTCGTTTGAATTCTGGGCGACTGGCAATTCAGCTGAAACCCCAAATTTCAGAACGCTACACAGACAAATCACAAAACAAAGTAAAACAGACAATGGATAAAACTGTTTTGTTGATGATTGATGGATATGGGGCAGCCAATCAATTTTGATTTATTCACAGATTAAGGGAGAAGTGACTAATAGAGAGAACAGTTGTAAAAAACATCTATATTTATATAATTCTATTTAATAAATGTGTAATATTTAAATATAGATTTGTTACTGCTCCTACTCTTTTTCCCTCTGTTGGTTACTTCACATGATCTGTGAACCTGTAGAATATGGCATATTCTATGTTCTATTGATTATGTATGGATATCTGGATTGACATAAGTAATTGATGGTATCAATAAGTCACAAGGCTTTGTGCCTATCATGCTACTGCATGGAAAAAAACATTTTGTTGTTTTAGTTCATTCGGTCAGATGAATTTTTTTTTCAGTGTGACCGAAGTTCTGTCGTATGTCTAGTCGTGTTGGCCAAAATTCGGTTTAAAAAAATGTGGCGGCTGGCCGGTGTTTGCTAGGCAAGTGCCACTTGAATGTAAAAAAAATCCATCCAACGTGATCCCAATATTAGTATAACTGAGGTTGAAGACCTGCCTTATGCCCACACCTGCTATGCAGGTTCCCCACCCCATCCTCCACTGATGGGTGGCCTGTGGGGGCTCTAAAAATAATTAAACAATTGTGAGTAACCTAGTGCTTTCACCCCAGCCCCCATCTGTGGGCAGTGGGTAGGGTCTCTAAAATAATTAAACAATGGGGGAACCTAGTATCCTCAACCCCAGTCCTCACCAATATTCAGCAGGTAGGTGCTCTAAAAATAATTAAACAAGGGAGCGGACATAGAAACATAGAATGTGACGGAAGATAAGAACAATTCGGACCATCTAGTCTGTCCAATTTTCTAGATACTCTCATTAGTCCCTGGCCTTATCTTGAGTTTAGCCTTATGCCTATCCCACGAATGCCTAAACTCCCTCCCTCACTGTGTTAAGCTCTACCACTTCAGCTGGAAGGATATTCCATGAGTCCACTACCCTCTCAGTAAAGTAATACGTCTTGATATTATTTTTAACCCTTTGCCCCTCTAATTTAAGACTATGTCCTCTTGTTGTGGTAGTTTTTCTTCTTTTAAATATAGTCTCCTCCTTTACTGTGTTGATTCCCTTTATGTATTTAAATGTTTCTAGCATATCCCCCCTGTCTCGTCTTTCCTCCAAGCAATACATGTCAGGTTCCTTTAACCTTTCCTTGTAAGTTTTATCCTGCAATCCATGAACCAGTTTAGTAGCCCTTCTCTGAACTCGCTCTAAAGTATCAATATCCTTATGAAGATACGGTCTCCAGTACTGCGTACAATACTCCAATTGAGGTCTCACCAGTGTTCTGTACAATGGCATGAGCACTTCCCTCTTTCTGCTGCTAATATCTCTCCCTATACAACCAAGCATTCTGCTAGCATTTTCTGCCGCTCTATTACATTATCTGCCTACCTTTAAAGGGACTCTCCAGTGCCAGGAAAACAAACCGTTTCCTGGCACTGCAGGTCCCCTCTCCCACCCCCCATCCCAAGTTGCTGAAGGGGTTAAAACCCCTTCAATGACTTACCTGTATCCAGCGCCGATATCCCTCGGCGCTGGTTCAGGGTCCGCCCACGGTCCTCCCCCGGATGAACTATTGCGCATGCGCAGCCAGCGGCGGGGGAGACCTAATGCGCATGCGCGGCAATGCCACGCACACGCGCATTAGACCTTCCCATAGGAAAGCATTGAAAAATGCTTCCAATGCTTTCCTATGGGGATTTCAGCGACGCTGGAGGTCCTCACATAGCGTGAGGACGTCCACGACGCTATAGCACACGGAATGTGTGCTATAAACGCGGAAGTGCCCTCTAGTGGCTGTCTAGTAGATAAGTGCCCAATATGCATTTTCTTGCACTTATCTACATTACATGTCAGTTTCCACAGCCATGACCATTTGTCTAGTTTACTTAACTCATATGCCATTTGGCTTTTCCCTCCTGGAACATCAACCCTGTTACATATCTTAGTATCATCAGCAAAAACACATACCTTACCATCAAGACCTTCTGCAATATTACTAATAAAGTACAGATCCCTGAGGTACCCCACTGGTGACAAGACCATGCTTCCAATATACTCCATTGACTACAACCCTCTGTTGCCTGTCACTCTGCTACTGCCTAACCCATTCAACAATATTGGAATCAAAACTTAAAGATTGCAGTTTATTGATAAGCCTTCTATGTGAAACAATGTCAAAATCTAGGTAAGCAATATCTACTGCATCACCCTGATCTATTATTTTAGTTACCCAATCAAAAAAATCAATGAGATTAGTTTGGTATAATCTCCCTGAAGTGAACCCATGGTGTCTTTGATCTTAAAATCCCTGTGATTATAGATGTTCAACAATCCTATCCTTTTATTATTATTACTATTATTTTATTATTTATATAGCGCCATCAGATTCTGTAGCGCTGTGCAAAGGGTACTTTAACATGGTTTCCATCACTTTCCCCACTACTGAAGTAAGGCTCACTAGCCTATAGTTGCCCAACTCCTGCCTATTACCTTTCTTATGAATGGGCACAACATTCGTTAACTTCCAATCTTCTGGGACTACTCCTGTTAACAATGATTGGTTAAATAAACCCGTTAATGGTTTTGCTAGTACACCACTAAACTCTTTTAATAACTTTGGGTGTATTCCATCAGACTCCATCAACTTATTTGTCTTTACTTTTGACAGTTGAAATAGAACCTCTTCCTCTGTAAACTCACATGTAACAAATGACTAATTTGTCCATTTTTCTAACTGAGGTCCCTTTCCCTCATTTTCATCTGTAAATACTGAACAAAAATATTCATTGAGGCAGTCAGCTAGACCTTTATCCTCTTCTACATACCTTCCTTCTTTTGTTTTTAATCTATCTAATCCTTGTTTTACTTTCCTTTTCTCACTTATGTATCTAAAATATGTTTTATGCCCTTTTTTACTGCTATTCCCTCTTCTGTGTGTGATTTGGAAGCTCTTATAACTTGCTTAGCCTCTTTCTGCCTAATCTTATAGGTCTGTCTATCTTCCTTACTCTTGTTTTTCTTGTAATTCCTAAATGCTAACTTTGTGTTTTTCACTATTTTGGACACATCTGCGGAGTACCACAGTGGTTTCTTCATTTTTCTGCTCTATTGGTATTTTCTGTTGCTTCCAGTAGTGCAGCTTTTACATTGACATTGTCTACCCTTCACATGGGTGCCATGTCCCCCTTCCCAGGGTTCTTAGGGGATCCAAAGCCCTAGCCACCACTCTTAAATTAAATCTACCTCTCTCCCTTTCTGTAATAATAATGAGACAGGCCCATTAAACATTTATTTTTTTTTTGCCACATTTCTGTGGAAATACATACAGCATTGTAATATTAATCAACTATAGAACACAAATATACACAGTTTGTACATTACATACAAGCAATAAAATAGCAATCAATAACACCCTTCAAACAGCATAAGATCACCAGTCCCCAGGATTATACTTATATACATAGGCGTGCACAGCCTATTGCATTAGGGTGTGCACCCTAAAGCACAAGCACACGCCGCATATATGTATATATATATATATATATACACACACATACACATATATACACACATACACACACTGCTGTGTGTGTGTGTGTGTGTGTGCTGTGTGAGGGTGCCGTTAGTGTGATGTGTGTGTGACGGTGCTGGTAGTGTGCTATGTGGGTGAGGGTGTTTGTGTGCGTGCTTGTGAGGATGCTGTTAATGTACTGTGTGTGAGGGTGCTGTTTGTGTGTGTGTGCGCGCTTGTGAGGGTGCTGTTAATGTACTGTGTGTGAGGGTGCTGTTTGTATGTGAGTGTACTGGTAGTGTGCTGTGTGTGTGTTTGTTAGGGTCGTGTTTGTGTTTGTGAGGGTACTGTTAGTGTGCTGTGTGTGTGTGAGGGAGCTGTTTGTGTGCTGTGTGTGTGTGAGGGTGCTGTGTGTGTTTGTGAGGGTGCTGTATGTGTGTGTGGGTGCTGTATGTGTGTTGGTGCTGTGTATGTCTGTGGGTGCTGTGTATGTCTGTGGGTGCTGTGTATGGGTGCTGTATGTGTGTGGGTGCTGTATGTCTGTGGGTGCTGAATGTATGTGGATGCTGTATGTGTGTGGGTGCTGTGTATGTCTGTGGGTGCTGTATGTGTGTGGGTGCTGTATGTGTGTGGGTGCTGTGTATGTCTGTGGGTGCTGTATGTGTGTGGGTGCTGTGTATGTGTGGGTGCTGTGTGTGCTGTATGTGTGTGTGCTGTGTATGTGTGTGTGTGCCTGTGTGTGCTGTATGTGTGGGGGTGCTGTCTGTGTATGCTGTATGTGTGTGGGTGCTGTCTGTGTGTGCTGTGTATGTGTGGGTGGTGTATGTGTGGGTGCTGTATGTGTGTGGGTGCTGTATGTGTGTGGGTGCTGTATGTGTGGGGGTGCTGTCTGTGTGGTAGTGCTGTCTGTGTGTGCTGTATGTGTGTGGGTGCTGTCTGTGTGTGCTGTGTATGTGTGGGTGCTGTATGTGTGTGGGTGCTGTGTATGTTTGTGGGTGCTGTATGTGTGTGGGTGCTGTATGTCTGTGGGTGCTGTATGTGTGTGCTGTATGTGTGGGGGTGCTGTCTGTGTGTGCTGTATGTGTGTGGGTGCTGTCTGTGTGTGCTGTGTATGTGTGTGTGCTGTATGTGGGTGAGTGATTGTGTGGGTGGAGGTGGAGGTACATAACTTGCTATCCCCCCTCCCTTCTTACCTTTTGTAGGGAGGGGGGATCGTGCTGCTGATTCCATCCCTGGTGGTCCAGTGGAGAGTGAACTCTAACCCCTGTGGGGCTAGAGTTCACTCTCGCGAGATTTGAGCGTTGCCGTGGCAACGCTCATATCTCGCGAGAGGAACCCGGCGGAGCTGCGGCAATAGCTCCGCCGGTCCTCTTCTGCCTCCCTCCCTGCATGCGGGTCAGTGGGGAGGGAGGCTGAGAGCAGAGCCGGCGCTCGGATAGCGCCGGCTCTGCATGAGCCGGCAGGGGAGATCCTGAGATCTCCCCTGCCGGTCTCAATATACATAGGCGTGCCGCGGGGATTAGGGTGTGCCCAGGCACACCCGGCACACCCCGTGCGCACGCCTATGCTTATATATGTACTGTTACAAGGACAAGGCAAAAGAGATCCTCCAGTCAGCAAAGTGATAGAAAGTGTGACACCAATGCAGGACTATGCTCGTTGGCTGAGATCACTATACCATACTTTCCTCTACAGAGCTATCCAGATTCTTCTGCTAGAGAAGACCAGACACATGTGATAGACACATGCGATACAGTGGTTATAGTATTTATGGTGTTAGAAGTATTCCTTCAATAGTGTGATACAGCAATGTCATCACAATGACATATGCAAAGGTGACTGTAAATATATCTATATAAACCTCATAGTATTCTATAATTGTACAAAAATCTCATTTAGTAAAATTATATGTCAATAATTCTTGAACTTAGTAAAATTATATAAATAAGCTAAAAAAAAGTTTTAAAGCAACTCTCACTTTTTTTTAATGAATGTGATACATTCTTGAAGATGTGTTCCCACCCTTTGCTCCTGGTCCCTTTTTAAATGTCATTTTTTTCTTATTTATTACGAACAACTTGACTTTTATATTTCCTTCTCTCTATGTGATGTGTCCAGAATAGTCTCATCTCCTTGAGCTTTGATTGAAATTGACTTTTATATTGCTCAGCATGCTTCACACCTTTGGGCGTTAACAGGTGGCAAACAGACCAGAAGCTTTAGCCCAAGAGGAAATTGTATAGTAAAAAATACCAACATATATTGTTTTAAGCCCCTCCTAAAGCTAGCTCTATATCACATCTAACCATAAAACCTATTGTGTTTTATAAATCATATTGTAACATAAAGACTTTGAGTGAATTCAGAGTATTACATGAACTTATATGTATATGTAGATTCAATACCTGCTATATTACACTTCTCTGTGTAATTCATCAATTCAACCTGAGCCATGCAGGGCGGCACTCATTAGCCATGGTTTTAACCCCTTAAGGACACATGACATGTGTCCTATGTCATGATTCCCTTTTATTCCAGAAGTTTGGTAAATAAGGGGTTAAAGGTACACCACAGGCACCAAAACAACTTTAGCTTAATGAACCAGTTTTGGTCTATAGATCATGCCCCTGTAGTCGCACTGCTCAAGTCTTTGGCATTTAGGAGTTAAATCACTTTGTTTATACAACCCTAGTCACACACCCCTGCATGTGACTTACACAGCTTTCATAAACACTTCCTGTAAAGAGTCATTTAATGTTTACACTTCCGTTATTGCAAATTCTGTTTAATTTAGAATGTCTCCTGCTCTGTTAATAACCTTCTGGACCCTGCAGTAGCCTCCTGTGTGTAATTGAAGTTCAATTTACAGAGCAGGATATAAAACCTTTTAAAGCAAGTTAACATCTGATTGAAAATGGAACCATCGTTTGTCATGCAGGCTCTGTCAATCACAGCCAGAGGAGGTGTGGCTAGGACTGCATAAACAGAAACAAAAGTAATTTAACTCCTAAATGGCAGAGAAGTGAGGCTTCAGGGGCACGATCTATACACCAAAACTGCTTCATTAACCCCTTAAGGACCAAACGTCTGGAATAAAAGGGAATCATGACATGTCACACATGTCATGATTCCTTAAGCTAACGTTGTTTTGGTGACTATAGTGTCCCTTTAAATAACATGGATAAACACAGACAATTATGTACACATTATGCCAGTATATCCCAAGAAGACAGTACACATTTAAGGGTCATGTACTGAATAGAAGAACACAGAACAAAGTCTTATAAAAATACAAAAAAAAACTCTTAAGCACTCCATGGTTTCCATCCCATGAATAAATAATGATATATCTACACTAACCACACTAACTGCTTATTATACATTGAAAGTCTAAATGGAAAATATTCATGCAAGTGGGTGGATGACTCGAAATCTGACTATTTTCTATATGTAAAAATGTTCATAAAGGAATTGCATAGTTACATGTGAAATATAAAAAAAGGGATATTACTGTCACAGTGGGATGTTGTATTGAAATCTTAAATTAAGAAAGCTGGGGTAACAACATGTTCGGTTTAATATGTACATTAGGTTACATTTAGATATCCTGGGTGTCTTTTTATTTTTTTTCCTCATTAAATAATAATTATTAGCAAAAAGAAAAAAAGAAGAGTAGATTGTCTTTTACACATGATATAGGGAATTGTAGAAACTGATTGTTGATGGCACCTCAGTTACAGTAGTAGTTTTGGGAGTTATTTCTAGGTACCCTTGTAGGTAACAATAGGGCTAGTGTTCTAATGGAGGTAGTCTTAAGTCATTATTATATATCTCTATTTTCAGTAAGTACTCGATCGGCATAATTTGGATTGCACCCAATTCTGACTATCACTACTCCACATACACGAGGTCCATAGCTATTGCTTTCCCTTCTCCTTCTTATCTTTGTATATAGCTTTTTGAATATACTCTAATATATATATTTTGATATATTATTTTAGCAATTATTAATAAAAGCTAAGTTTTAACAAACACTGGTATCTACACTTCATGAAAAGCCCAGAGTTAACGCATGGTTTGGTGACAGCTTATTGCACGCAATCTGCAGAGATCGGCGTTTTGCAGCAAATAACATAATATTTTTGTTATTATTAATACATCACTTTTCAATATATTCGAATGCTTTACCTGTATCATAATCTTAAAATAAATAGGCCATCTCCAGTCTGGAGGGTGCCTTTAAAGGTGCAATGGCTTTGTACCTATGAAACTTGTAACAGTAGAAGTTGATTCATTTTAGAATAGATGGAGGTTAAGACAGCCGATGAAATGGCCATTTACCTATGAAGTTGGAGGAGCATATGGTTAATGAAGCAGATCAAATGTAGAAACACCACTTTATAAAAAAGATCAGAGATTCTAGGACTGGATAAAATGAAATCTATTCACAGACTGAACTATCTGCCAAGCTATGTTTGTAGAGAGTATTTGAGTATGAAGGGGTTAATAGCACTAAATGTCTGGGTTAGCCCAGAGCCTTTAGCATATCACAGCCATCCAAGATTGAACTGACTCACAGATACTCACGCAAAAGCATATTTTCCATATTATGAGAATAACTGCAGAGGAGTGAGCTGTTTTTGCCCTGAAAAGCCTCGAATTATTTGCCAAGTGCTTTAACAGTTTGGCATAAAATTGGAAGACGATGTTCACAGAATGTTAGCTCCAAAACTACTACAATGAGCTAACGAAGTTATGATATTAAAAGTGTCCTTTTAAATGCTGCATAAGGTAGCATTACTTAGAGCAGCCACTAGATGTCATATGATAACTGCTGCTTGCCAAGATGCCAGAGATAGCAGCCAGTTGGATTTAACCAAGATTTAGCCCTCTATTTGTTACAGAACAGGTAATTAAAACATCATCACACCACTTAAAGGACCACTATAGGCACCCAGACCACTTCAGCTTAATGAAGTGGTCTGGGTGCCAGGTCCAGCTCGGGTTAACCCTTTTTTCTATAAACATAGCAGTTTCAGAGAAACTGCTATGTTTATATTAGGGTTAATCCAGACTCTAGTGGCTGTCTCATTGACAGCCGCTAGAGGCGCTTGCGTGCTTCTCACTGTGATTTTCACAGTGAGAAGACGTCAGCGTCCATAGCAAAAAGAATTGTGAAAGCTTTCCTATGAGACTGGCTGAATGAGCGCGCGTCTCTTGCCGCGCATGCGCATTCAGCCGAGGAGAAGGAGAGGAGGCGGACAGGAGGAGGAGAGCTCCCTGTCCGGCGCTGGAAAAAAAGGTAAGATTTAACCCTTTCCTCGCCATCCAGCCCAGCGGGAGGGGTACCCTGAGGGTGGGGGCACCCTCAGGGCACTATAGTGCCAGGAAAATGAGTATGTTTTCCTGGCACTATTGTGGTCCTTTAAGTAAAGATTCTTTCAAATACCTACTCTAACTGGCTTGGAGGAATAGACAAGGCAGATGTTACCAACCACAAAACAAAACAAAACAAAAAAAAATGAAACATATATATTAATTAATAACTTAACATTCTAACCTCTCATTGACCCTGACGCAGAGAGATGCCAGAGTTTTTCCAAACAGACAAGGTCCTCCAGTTGATTATAGTTGGAGTGCTGCAAATATTTATTTATTTTTAACTTTTTTTCCTCAAGTTGTTGTGGTGCATTGAGTATTTGGATGCTATGGCCAAGTTCTTTTTAGTCAAACTGGTATGACAAAAATCATTGTATCTCCCACATGCAAAACTTGGTCCCTCTCCAAAGTTGGACCACTTTGAATGAATATCTGAGCATTATCCCAGTGGCTGAAGAGGGACCAGGCTTTGAATGCTAGGGCTAGTGCTAGAAAATGGTTTGACAGAAATCATGGTACACCAAACCATAAACTATATCCATTGCAATGCTTTCTAGTGGTTATGGTGCTTAGAGAGCCACTTTAAAAGTTCCCTGGGACAGGATTTGTCCAGGATTCTATGCTAATGGTTGCAATGTAGAGATTTACTAATGGTAAATCCTATAGAAAAATAGAAATTTGTACCAAACGAGTCCATCACATTCGTTACAATCTGTTTTTATCAGTAATTCAGAAATTCTAATAACTGAATTTTAAAGAAGTACAATTATTTACATGATCTCAAAATTCTGAAGAGACATCTGGATTCCTGGTGTACTCACTTTGAACTGTAGTTCCAAGCAGAAGTGAGGACTTTTTACAGAGAAGTAGAGGTTACAGTGTTTCTGCAGAAATTGCTGTGCATGCAACATGTGTCGCAATGCTTCTCTACGGGAAGCATCTGTTTGGACGTAAATATCAGTAATGATCGTCAAGAGTCACACTATTCCAAGTATGCTCCCAACTTGGTTCAGGTAATGATAAGAAAAAATCCCACTTAACACCACCCACAGTTAACTCTAATGTCAAAAGCTACCGTACCACCACAAAGGCAATTGATAATTGGGTACCGACCAAATTAGATTAAAAACCCATAAACACAAGATAGCAAATTATTTATGTAATCAAAAATACTATCAAATGGATCTCTCAACATCCATCCATAAGGTAACATGATCCTTTACCAGACAAAGGCATAACTTAAAAAAAGAATATTTATTATGAACAAAAATAGTCATAGTAAATACATAGAATATAACTGCAGATAAGAACCATTCAGCCCATCTAGTCTGCCCAATGTTCTAAATACTTTCATTAGTCCCTGGCCTTATCTTATAGCTAGGATAGCCTAATGTCTATCCCACACATGCTTAAACTCTTTTACTGTGTTAACCTCTACCACTTCAGCTGGAAGGCTATAAATGTTTCTATCATATGCCCCCTGTCTTGTCTTTCCTCCAAGCTATACATGTTAAGATCATTTTACCTTTCATTGTAAGTTTTATCCTGCAATCCATGAACCAGTTTAGTTTCCCCTCTCTGAACTCTCTCTAAAGTATCAATATCCTTCTGTGATGGAATTTCGGTAAAATGTAAATTTAGTAGGCCGAGATTTCCACGTGGCATATGTAAGTACACGTGTATGTTGTATCAGTTAGTTAGTTACACATAGCTAAGATACTGTCATCAATGTACTGAGCATGTGCAGGAATGTGGGAACTGAAATCACATTCCTTTCTCCTTTGTTTTGGATGAGCCATGTGGTCTGCCCATATAAGGAAATCCAGATCCTGTCCATCGATTGGTTAAGGTATGTGCGGGTGGAGCTATTAATGGGAGGAGTTATAGTTCTATAAAAAGCATGTACTCCATGTGTTCGGCCCTCAGACCTGTTTGGGAATGTTAGTCCATCTGAGACCCGATCGGTATGTTAATAAAGACCTTTTACTTCCTGAAGACCTGCCTCCATCTCTCTGTGTCTGGCTTCTGCAAGTTTTCTCGGTTACACTTCTGGAGATACGGTCTCGGATACTGCGTACAACACTCCAAGTGAGGTCTCACCAGTGTTCTGTACAATGGCATGAGCATGTCCTTCTTTCTACTGCTAAATCCTCTCCCTATACAACCAAGCATTCTGCAAGCATTTCCTGCTGCTCTATAAGAATGTCTGCCTACCTTTAAGTCATCTGAAACAATTACCCCTAAATCCCTTTCATCAGATGTTGAGGTTAGGACCTTATCAAATATTAATATTCTATACTCTGCCCTTGGGTTTTTACATCCAAGATGCATTATCTTGCACTTATCCACATTAAATGTCAGCTGCCACAACTCTGACCAATTTTCTAGATTACCTAAATCATTTGCCATTTGGCTTATTCCTCCTGGAACATCAACCCTGTTAATATCTGTTACATATTCACAAACCGGACTTTACATAGGACACGAGGTCATGCGTTTAGACTAGAAGAAAGAAGATTTCGTCTAAGGCAAAGGAAAGGTTTTTTTTACTGTAAGAACAATAAGGATGTGAAATTATCTGCCTGAAGAAGTGGTTTTATTAGATACCATACAGATGTTCAAACAGCCACTAGATGCATACTTGCAAAAACAGAATGTTCAAGGATATCATCTTTCAATGTAGTTTAATAACTGCTTGATCCAAGGATAAATCTGACTGCCATTCTGGGGTCAAGAAGGATTTTTTTTCCTAGCTTGTTGCAAAATTGGAAGTGCTTCAAACTGGGTTTTTTTTGTCTTCTTTTGGATCAACAGCAAAAAACAAATGTGAGGAAGGCTGAACTTGATGGACGCAAGTCTCTTTTCATCTATGTAACTATGTAACTATGTAACTATCTAATATCTTAGTATCATCAGCAAAAAGACACACCTTACCATCAAGACCTTCTGCAAGATCACTAAAAAAAAAATATTAAAAACAATGGGTCCAAGTACAGATCCCCGAGGTACCCCACTGGTGACAAGTCCAAGCTTCCAATATACTCCATTGACTACAACCCTCTGTTGCCTGTCACTCAGCCACTACCTTACCCATTCAACAATATTGAAATCCAAACTTAAAGATTGCAGTTTATTGGTAAGCCTTCTATGTGCAATAGTGTCAAAAGCCTTACTGAAATCTATGTAAGCAATGTCTACTGCACCACCCTGATCTATTATTTTAGTTACCCAATTACGCTTTAACATGGTTTCCATTACTTTCCCCACTACTGAAGTAAAGCTTACTGGCCTATAGTTGCCCAACTCCTCCCTACTACCTTTCTTGTGAATGGTACAACATTCACTAACTTCCAATCTACTTGGACTTCTCCTGTTAACAATGATTGGTTAAATAAATCTGTTAATGGTTTTGCTAGTACACCATTAAGCTCTTTTAATAACTTTGGGTGTATTCCATCAGGTCCCATTGACTTATTTGTCTTTACTTTTGACAGTTGAAATAGAACTTCTTCCTCTGTAAACTCACATGTAACAAATTACCCATTTGTCTTTTTTCTTAAATGAGGTCCATTTCCTTCATTTTCATCTGTAAATACTGAACAAAAATATTTGTTGAGGCAGTCAGCTAGACCTTTATCCTCTTCTACATACCTCCCTTCTTTTGTTTTTACTCTAACGAATCCTTGTTTTACTTTCCTTTTCTTATTTCTGTATCTAAAAAAAATCTTTTGTCCCCCTTTTTTTTTACTGACTGTGCTATTTTCTCTTGTGTGTGTGATTTGGAAGCTCTTATAACTTGCTTAGTCTCTTTCTGCCTAATCTCATAGATACTTTTATCTTCCTCACTCTGGGTTTTTTTATAATTACTAAATGCTAACTTTTAGTTTTTTACTATTTTGGCCACTGTTTTTGATACTGGATTGCTTTTATGGGTGGCATCAGTCTGATATCCTTCACATACAGGGTCACCCCTCCCCCTTTGCTTTCCCTGTCTTTTCTATATAAGGAGTACCCTGGTATTGCTATGTCCCAGTCATTTTTCCCATTATACCATGTCTCAGTAACAGCGACTAAATCTACATTATCAATTGCCATTATTGCCACACGTTCATGGATCTTATTCCCTAAACTGCGAGCATTTGTAGACATGACTCTAAGCTTATCATTTTTTAACATACTTGTTACAGACACCTTCTGTCCTTGTTTTGGGGGCAAATGGATTGATGGTTATCATGCTTCTCCCCCTCCCCCCCTTCTAGTTTAAATGCATCCTAGAAAACCCTCCGAACTGCTCACTGAGAACATTTGTTCCCATTTGTTCCCTTTTGAGAAAGATGCAAACCATCTTTTTTGTACAGTTTATTTACATTCCAAACAGAGCTACCATGAGAAATGAACCAAATCCTTGCTCCGACACCATTCACCAAGCCACAAGTTAAAGTTCTGCATCCGCCTGTCGTTCTGAGTGTTAGGCACAGGCAGAACTTCAGAGAATGACAGTGTGGAAGTAACCTGCCGTATATCATTGGCAAAAACACAGAAAACTTCCTTTACCTCTGAAACCTCATTGCAAGCCAAGTCATTTGTCCCTAGATGGGCAAGCACATCCAATTCCCCTTCCTGCTTTACTCGCTTAACAATATTACAAATACGTCTCCGGTCTCTGTGAGCAGTAGCTCCAGGAAGACATCTCACAATATTACAAATACGTCTCCTGTCTCTGTGAGCAGTAGATCCAGGAAGACATCTTTGTTTTTTATTTTTTTCCTTTTTTAATAAAAATTATTATTAGTTTCACTCTATAAGCCCAGCTTTTCTGCCCTTGACTCAAAACCTGCAATTTTTAGCTGTTTTGCTCCAAAAATACTGCCGAGGTTGGCAATTTGACTAAAACTCCCAGAACAACTTACTGTCCCCATGAAGCCACTATTGTCCAGCTCCACACCTCTTATGATAGAATCCCCCAACAACAACTGCTTTCAGGCCTCACCTTATCCTTTTTGTCATTAGCTGCAGTCTTGCTCAACTTTGACATAGATGACTTTCGCACAAACTCGGTGCCTGAGCCTGTCTCCATAACACCACTACACTCCGTGCCTAAGAAAAATAGATGATAAACATATAATTTAAACCAGCAACAGTTAAAAAATACAAAGGAGAAATTAATAGAAAATCATAATTAGTCATTTTGCTGTTACAATAATAGTATCTTCTGTCTGGGGTTGTTCCAATATAGAAAACTGGCAACTAACCCAAATTGGATTTGACTCCCAGTGAGCACACTTACTCATTCGCATTCCATGGACTTTATACACTTTTGACCCATCTCAGATTTCCGAGCCGACCAAGAAGGAGGTACAGTGCAGAGGGAAGTCTTGTAGAAGTCTAGGTTGATAACACCTCCCCTCTCAACTTTTGGCCACTTTAAACACCAATATACAAAAGTAATAAATAAAAATATGTTCACATTTTGCAGTACGCCTGACACAAAAATCATTTTCACATCTGTGGAATGGTCACCATGTATCCATTTCATAGATTTTGACCCATCTGTGACCTAAAATAACAGACTTCCCCAGCTTCCCCAAATGGCCTAAGTTGCATTAGTCATGTTTGAGTTTCTTTTGTAGGGAATGATCTCCCAGTTCTCAATATGTATAAAAAGAGGCATGCTTAAATTACCTCTGGGTTATTATGACCCAATGCAGAAATTGTCAACCAACTGCTAATTGTCACTTAGCATATGAAAAGTTCAGAGATCTCCTAAGCAAAAAAAACAAGAAACCAGGCATACTGTGCACAGTAAGAGAATCTGAGAAAGAATAACCATGATTGTCTTTTGAGATGCAGAATTTCACTTAGGAAGAGAGACACAGTTGGGTGGCTGTCACGATACTGAGGATCGTTCAACATGGTATAAACTTCAACCTAACTGAAAGGCAGGTTAACAAAGTACATTGCCGGACCATAGGGTGGGTGGACTTAAAGGGACACTATAGTCACCAGAACAACACCAGCTTATTGAATATGTTCTGGTGAGTAGAATCATTTCCTGCAGGCTTTTTGCTGTAAACACTGTCTTTTCAGAGAAAATGCAGTGTTTACATTACAGCCTAGTGATAACTTCACTGGCCACTCTTTAGATGGCTGTTAGCGATCCTTCCTGGGTCATGGCTACCTAAAATGCATCCAAACATTCAGTATCTCCTCCCTCTGCATGCAGACACTGAACCTTCCTCATAGAGATTCATTGATTCAATTCAGCTCTATGAGGAGATGCTGATTGGCCAGGGCTGTGTTTGAATCATGCTGGCTCTGCCCCTGATCTGCCTCTTTGTCAGTCTTAGCCAATCCTATGGGGAAGCATTGTGATTGGATCAGGCTACCACTTCTGATGATATCAGCAGACTGTTTGTTTTTCTGAGTCTAAAAGCATGCAGAGTTACTGCTTCAGGCTTGAATACAATAAGATTTATGGAGGCACGAGGGGCCCAGGGGGGCTAGATGGTGGTTTTACCACTATAGCGTCAGGAATACATGTTTGTGTTCCTGACCCTATAGTGATCCCTTAATAATTACTTAGAATGTGGAAGTATAGAGCTAGGCTAATAATTCATCCAGGCCAGACGGGAACTGAGTAAAAAGAGCTAATCTAGTACAACAAAAGACAAGAACAAAGAGACCAATTTTGAGCTTTCTCTTGTTGTTGTTGCTTTTTTCATACATTGGGATTAGCCAATGCAACCTCCAATGAGTGATGGTGTGTTAAGATCATAGTTAATGTGTTTTTAAATATATAGATTTGCAGATATAAACTAAAAATACTTACCCCACATCTAGTTCCAGGTTGCAGGCAAGAAATGCTTGCGCACATTCACGTAACATTCTCTCCGAGCAGCAGAATGCATTGCATTTTCATTTGTGATCATACCTGTCCCCACAGGGTTAGAAGTGAATGTGAGGTTTCCTAAGGCAGAATATCTCTAAAACATACACAGTTAACCGAGCCATAATGTTTTACTTGTGTAATTCAACACAATTGTCTTGTGGTTTAGTTGCTATATCAGTACTTGTTTACTAATAAAGTGCCAGCAGATTCCACAGTTTTACAATATAACAAGAGTTACAGACACGCTGATGATTAATAGAAATTAAATAAAGTTTTAACATAACGTGCAAAAGTAGTAACATGCTGGTCCAGAACTTTACAATGAAGCAGAAGGTCGGCTTAAAGACACAGAAAGTAAAGGGAACGCATGAAAGAGGAAATAGGACAGTGAAAGGCAATAACTGGTAGGAAGTGATAGCATGGGGAATAGATGAGAGATTTATTAGTTTTGGAATTTTTATGTGAGATCAGAAGGGAAATGCCAGCAGGCTTCTCTGCAGGACTGGATTTACATGTCAGGTGTCTCAAGGCACAGGATTCTAAGACACCCCCTTCCCCCTCCAGATAAATTGAGTTTAATGGATTTATTGCAGGCATAATACACATCTAAAAACATATATTTAAATTTGACAACTGCATATGTATATATGTATTCATTATATTTGTTTTCTATATGTATATATGTATTCATGTGCATAATTCTCTGTCTAATGTATTGTTTTGAATCTGAGTATGATGGGTATATGCAACTGTTGTGGCATAAAGGGTTTAGAATTTTGTGGTTAAGGGTTAGAGTGGGGTTAAGTTCATTACTGGGGTACAAGAGGTATTTAGTTGTTAAGGGGAGATAAACATTCTAAACCTTTCTAAACCGGTATTCTAAATCCTAGTGATACCTTACCCTAGTGGTGTTAAATCCAAAAAGGCGTATTGTGCAGCGCTACAGAATCTGTTGGCGCTATATAAATAATAAAATAATAATAATAATATTACAAGTAGTGATGTCCCGAACTGTTCGCCAAACGGTTCGCGAACGGTTCGCCACGAACGGTTCGCCACGGACTCATCATTGAGTAAACTTTGACCCTGTACCTCACAGTCAGCAGACACATTCCAGCCAATCAGCAGCAGACCCTCCCTCCCAGACCCTTCCACCTCCTGGACAGCTCACTAAGAATGCAGCTTCACAATGGATGCTGTCCAGGAGGTGGCAGGGTCTGGGAGGGAGGGCCTGCTGCTGATTGGCTGGAATGTGTCTGCTGACTGTGAGGTACAGGGTCAAAGTTTACTCAATGATGAGTCCATGGCGAACCGTTCGTGGCGAACCGTTCGCGAACAGTTCGGGACATCACTAATTACAAGTGCTATAAATTGGCACCCTCTGCAGGGAGAACAATTATGAAATCAGGCCCTGCTTGTCTTAGTAGGTGGATTTTCAGATAGGACTTGAACAAGAAGACAGATGAGGCGAGGGAATAAGGTAAGTATATCCCCCTTTTTTATTCTGACAGTGCTGGCCTTGTCATCTAAATGGTGACTAGGGCACTATAATGTCAGGAATGAATATTTGTACTCCTAAAACTATAGTGTTTCTTTAAACATATCGATAAACATGATAGGACCAGCACAACGTGCCTAAAAATTTTAAATTGTTTCTCCCACTGTGAGATGTACCATGGGGTCCATTATGGTGGCCTTACAGAGATGTCACAATAGCAGAGAATCCTTCATTACAAATATCTTCTTGCAATTGTGAACGAAAAAAACATAAAGCATTGCACACTTTGTTACATGCTTTTCACACCGGTTATCCTACTTCAAAGCTGACACTGAATCTTAAAGATTGAACTGGAGTCTTTTTTTTAACCCAGAATTACTATGTAACTGTGAATTGGGTAATTTGCCTAAACTGTTTAAAGGTCCTGAACTTCCACCATTTGATATATACTATAAAGGTACCTGGAAAATGGAAATCACAGAAAGAATTTTCAGGGTCATTGTCTGCGTAGCTTTCTGAATACATAAAGACTCCAGGGACCTGTGAGGAATCAAAATTGGTTTCTTCACATTGAGCATTAGGTAAAATGAAGGCATCGAGTTAACCCGAGCACAAATTCACAAGCAGCCACTGTTATAGGATTTCTTTGTGATGTAGGAGTCCATTTCTGCTTCAGACAATTCTGTTAAAAAATACCCCTGTGTTTAGGTATACGATGGCTAAATGGACCGTGTGTTACAAATGAAAACCTCTGACAGTGTGTTAAGCCAGGTCAAAGTATAAACATGAAGATTGTTTGGTACTTGACAAAAATGCCAATCCCAGTCATAATCCCTTGTACAATATTTAGTGTACAACAGTTTATATTAGTTTATATAGTTTAGCATATAACGGTTATTTATACACTCCTTTATAGTGTCATCATGTGTGTTTGTAGTGTATAATTCAGTGTAAAGTTCACGCTATATGTAGGATATTACAAGGATATTTTAATATTTTAAGTGGGAGTAAATTTCTAAAAAAAATACAGAAACTGCTTGTGTTCTCCACCCCTTCCCATTCATTACTGATCAGCTTACTGTTAAAGCGGCACTGTCATGCCGAACTTACCTTTCTTTAATTGATTCCTCTCCTCTCCCTCTGTCAGGATCTGTTCTTCATTTCTTCCTGTCTGCTCTAGTTTTCTTTAAAACATAAGACAACGTAGGGACTACTTTGTCTTATGGAGGTTTCCTACACTTGACCAGCTTTGACCAGCGGAGGAGCAAAGTGTGCTTCATTTTCGGTGGTCAGAACAATTTCCCCACAATTCTCACCTTTGATCTGTGATCTCGTGATGCTTCCAGGCCCGGAGGCGGGCTGAAAGCTAGCCGGATAAGAGGCATGTGTGGGTGTGGTGAGTGTAGGTGTAAAAGTGGGAGTGTTCAAAGAAATGAGGAATGGGTTGGACCTTATAAATAGACAGGCATTTAGCCTTCTAACTTCAGTCATCTTAGAAATAATGGCTTGGTAACAGCTTCTTAGTGCAGTTTTGTGGTTATCACTGCTTGTTCCACGGCCAGGGCATGGATATTGACGGCATCCTTGCTGCCCTCCGGGCTGAGGCCCTTCAGGATGGTGGCCAGCACCTGCAGACCCAACTGGTACGGCTGCAGAGTGCCGCCATGGTTGCTGCTTCCCCGGACAGTGGTCACGGTATCCCGCGCCGCCAGGCGTGGCCCCCCGCCCACTATAGCCCTTCTTGCGAGAGCCGGGCGCGGGGGAGGAGCAGGAGCCCTGTCTCAGGCCCTTGAGCCGGTCACCATGCAACCTCCCCGGCAGGATCGCAGGCGACACGCGGCCGCGAACCAGGGAGGAGAGGCCCGGCCTGCTCCTGTGATGCCAGCTTAGACAACCTCGCGGGCCAGGTGCAGGGCGGCCACGAGGTCCTTCTCGGCCAACACAGCGCGGGTTGCATGGCGGATTGCAGCAGCCCGCCATCCACCTTCAAATGTCCGGTCTCCTGCCCCGACGACCTCAGCTAGGCGATCTTCCAGACGGGTGAGTAGGCTGCAGGTCAGCAGAGGGGTGCACCCTGTTGTGTGGGGCCTGGGGGGGATAGGCCAGGTCCTGGCATCGGCTAGTGAATCTGAAAGCACCCCCTTACCCTCTTTCACCCCCCTCTATCTCCCCTGGGCCTGTCCCTGTCAAGCTTCCCTCCTTTCCTTCTGGGGATAGGCCTTTAACGGCTGGGGCGGGTGGGCTGGGATCTCCCTCACCTATGCTGTCTTCACAGGTTCCTCCTGAGCGGCTTTCCTGTCGGTTTCCTGACACTTTGGCTAGCGCAGTCCCTCCTGTGGTAACGGTGCCTACGGAGCCGGTGCAGCCTGGTGGGCCAGGCTCGGTTTCACTACTATCTTCGACTGCAGGGGTGGGCCAAGGGGGCGTAGTTGCGCTGGAGGCAGGGTGCAGCGGTAACAACGACGGCGGCCTCCTGGTGCGAGGTGCCCCTGCAGCGCATGGGGCGGCTTACATGTGTTGGTCAGGCCCGCTGGGTCTGCACTTGAAGCCAGAGGTTTGGGACACAATTTGGAAAGGGGAATTCTTAGAGATATTTTCCCTCCTCCCCATGGAGGATCTACCTTAGGCGGACAAGGATGCTAAGGAATCAAACAAGGAAAAAGAGCGGTACCGGTATAGGAAAATACCCAAAACATTTGGTAACTGGATCCAGGCTTTTTCTATCCTGGATAGCGTAATAGGGGAAAAGGCTCCTGAAAAATACTCGGCCCTGTTTTGCTACCAGGATATGATCTGGAACGCGTGTCAGGTTTACAGGGGTTTAGGATGGTGGCGCTTTTATGAGCAGTTCCGCCAGCGTTTAGCGGTCCACCCGTCCACGGGACCAGATGGACATAGGGTTGTGGTTGGCCATCATGACGCACCCTGCCTCACATTAGGGAGGTTTTTCGTCGTTTCTTGGGGGAGCCAGAGTGGGGACTTCGCCCCGCCGCATCGGCTGGTCAGCGTAGAGCGGGCTGCTGCTGGCAGTATAATAACAGCAAGTGCAAGTTTGGAGCGGACTGTAAGTTCAAGCACGAATGCTCCAGGTGCGGCAGGGCCCACCACGCTTCCCGGCGTTTCAAGTGGGGCATGGCAGTCAAGAAAGGAGACAACTTGGGCGCAAAGGGCGAGGACACCAGTGGACGTCGGCGCGATGCACCTATGGTTAAGCCTCTATAAAAATAGGAAGGTGGCAGCCTTACTAACGGAGGGATTCGAGAACAGGTTTTGGATGCCCCACCGGGCACGGGTAGCATCCGGTTTTTGCCGTAACCTGCGGTCGGTTGTGGAACACCCCGCGGTCGTGCAGGATAAATTGGCAAAAGAAGTGGCGCTGGGTCACATGGCGGGCCATTTCAGGGACCCGCCACTCCCTCAGCTAAGGGTCTCACCATTGGGGGTCGTGCCGAAAAAAGAAACGGGAAAGTTTTGTCTGATCCATCATTTATCGTACCCTCACAGGGGTTCGGTGAATGATGATATCGCAGCGGAGCTGTGCAGGGTATCATACGCGTCATTTGAGGCTGCGGTATAGATGGTGAGGGACGTGGGGCAAGGGACGCTAATGGCAAAAACCGATGTGGATTGGATGGCTATGGAACTGGACTGTGGGTGCTTTACCTTGATAGATGGCCGGGTTCAGGGTCTTTTGCGCTTACTCTTGTTATGGGAAGCTAGAGGGTGCTCGCCGGCGACTGTCTCAGGGAAGCTATCGGTTCTCAGCTTTTGGTTCAAGCTGACGAGTGTACCGGACGTCACGAAGGACTGCCTGGTCAGGCAGGCAATGAAGGGTTGGTGTAAGGGGCCGCGAGTTAGCAAAGCTCGCAGGCCAGTATCGGGAGCATTGCTCTTTGGAATCGCATCGGTTCTGCCCCAGGTTTGTTTCTCCGAAATGGAGACAAAGTTATTCCTGGTGGCTTTTACGTCCGCCTTCTTTGAGGCTCTGCTGCTGGGGGAACTAGTGAGTCCTTGTAAACGCGTACCAGGGGGCTACTCTTCGAGGCTATTTCCGGTGGGGTGGTTCGTTTTCTTATACGGCACTCTAAAACGGACGTTTATGGTCGGGGGTCTCCGTCAGCGCAATTCAGGGTTCGACAGTTTACCCCGTTTCCTGTTTTCAATCCTATTGTTCCAGTCACCCTCAAATGGCGGAACTGTTGTTGATTCATGGGGACATGAGTTATTTATCACGTTTTCAGTTTCTTAGGGTTTTTCGGACAGCACTGGAGCTGCTGGGCATTTCGTGGCAGGACTTTGGGGGTCATTCGTTTCAGATAGGGGCAGCAACTGAAGCTTCTCATTTGGGTTTTTCCGACAAATCTATTCAAAGGATTGGTAGATGGTAGTCTGGGAGGTTTCAGTCCTATGTGCGTCCTACCCGGCTGATCAGTGTCCCCCTTGTGTTTTCTCCGCAGGCTCCGGCCGACAGATGTGGGTAATTGGCCATTCGTATGTGTGCTGGAGTCCGCCCCGGTGGGATACGTCTTGGAATTCCCGTAAAAAAGGCAGATGTACGATGGTTCGGGTTCCGGGGGATGCAATGGGGCCAGTTTTTGCCGGAGGTCGTGCAACTGTCCATTCTTCTGGAGGCTCCTGATGTATTGGTGGTACACCTTGGTGGCAATGATTTGGGGGCGCTGCCAGCGTGGGGTCTTGGGAAATTGATAAGGGGAGAGATTTGGTGCGCTTGCGGGTGCTGTTCCCACAGTTATGCTTGGTCTGGTCTGAGATGGTGGCTCTGAATTACTGGAGATGCGCGCGCGATCAGAGGGCTATTGAGCGCTGCAGGATTAAGGTCAACAAGAGGGTGTCTAAATTTGTGCTGGGCATAGGGGGTTTAACGGTGCGGATTCGAATTTTTTAGCGAAATGCGCCCATTTATTTTCGGTCTGAGGGGGTCCATATGACCGGTGTGGGGCTTGATTTATTTAAGTTGGCGCTACCGGATGCGTTAGAGCAGGCCATGGCATTGGTGGGGGGTCGCGTACGCTGATTTAGGTATAAAATAGCGGGACTAGTGGCGGGTGTGGTCCTTTCCAAACCAGTTTGGAGGAAGAGTACAAAGTAAGAAGGACAGTTGGGTCTGGTCCCTCCCCTAACCTCGGGAAAATGTTTGGATATTTGGGCAGTGCCCACTGAGCCAGGAAAGTCAGCTAGTGGTTAGCATGGTGGAAATTTAAGGCCAAGTTGGGGGCCAGGTTGGTGTTTGGACGAGGGGGGAAGGCAGGTGCCCTGGCGTAAGCTGGTTTGGGTCATGGAATGGTTGGCAAGGATGAGTCTGCTGTTTTAATACATATCATGTTGATATGGTTATAAAAGGTTATTTCAGCCCGCCTCCTCTGGGCCTTGTGTGAAGGTAGTGGTTACTGTGTAGTGCGACCAACTTTCTTAACCCCCGGTTTTCCCCCGAATAAAACCAAGAGATATATTTGTAGTATAAAACAGGTCACAGCTTTATTTATAAATTAACAACTATATAATAACATATACTTGTTACATTAACAAGTATATAATTACATCTACTTGTTAATTTATAAATAAAGCTGTGGCCTGATTTATACCACATATATATCTCTTGGTTTTATTCGGGGGAAAACTGGGGGTTAAGAAAGTTGGTCGCACTACACAATAACCACTACCTTCACACAAGGCCCAGAGGAGACGGGCTGAAAGCTAGCCGGATAAGAGGCATGTGTTGGTGTGATGAGTGAAGGTGTAAAAGGGGGAGTGTTCAAGGAAATTGGGAATGGGTTGGGCCTTATAAATAGGCATGCATTTTGTCTTCTAACTTCAGCCATCTTAGAAATAACGGCTTGGCAACAGATTCCCACCCATCCTCCCTTGTTATTATTGTTGTGTTAGGTGTTATTAATCACTTTCTCTTGTCGCAGCAGGCGGGTATGGTCCTTGCCAAACCAGTTTGGAGGAAGAGTACAAAGGAAGAAAGAAAGTTGGGTCTGGTCCCTCCCCTAACCTCGGGAAAATGTTTGGCTATTTGGGCGTGCCCACTGTGCCAGGAAAGTCGGCCAGTGGTTAGCATGGTCGAAATTTAAGGCCAAGTTGGAGGCCAGGTTGGTGTTTGGGTTAGGGGAGAGGGCAGGTGCCCTGGTGTAAGCTGATTTGGGTCATGGAATAGTTGGCAAGGACGAGTCTGCTGTTTTAATACATATCATGTTGATATGGTTATAAAAGGTTATTTATTATTTATATTATGTACTTGTTAATTTATAAATAAAGCTGTGGCCTGTTTTACACCACAAATATATCTCTTGGTTTTATTTGGGTGAAAACTGGGGGCTAAGAAAGTTGGTCTCACTAAGAAAGTTGGTCTCACTACACAGTAACCACTACCTTCACACATATCAGTATTCCCGTCTTGTCACTTAGACAGAATGCTGGCTTAACTACCGAATTTCGTCCTAACAGAATGAGAATAGTTTCTCCATTCATGTTAGGACGCAATTCGGGACTTTGTTCGGATCGGAATTTCATTCGAATGAATGAAACGCTGATCCCATTCGTGCTGCGGCTGTGTCTTGCAGCAGCTTAGTAGATAACTCCCTAATTCCCACGGTATTAGGGAGCTATCTACCAAAAGGCTGGAAGACCTAAATTGGTCTTTCAGAAATGTACTAATACTAAGTAAAGATTACTTAGTGTTAGTAAATTTTGCCTCTACCCGCTATACCTTGAGTAGGGGTATGTCTGGTAAACAGTGAGCAGCCACTTTTTTAGAGAAATTTAACAATACATGAGACAATTACAAAATGTTATAGAGCATTATGTAAGCAATAAGTTGAAGAGGATCCTGCTCAAATGAGTCTAGAGGACTTATAACACCATCATTAAATTGGTCCTTCACCTCTCCCTGCTATTGTCAGGCAAACTGCTCAAAGATTAGACTGGGCCATCTGAGGAAATAGAGGTAGACCACTTCATCTTTTGTATCTCTACTATTTAAAAAAATCTAAGTGCACAGCAAGTGCCCTACCTGGGATCTCAGTTCCATCTGCAAATATACTAAGGGAACTGAGAACCCATTGGGTTCCCACTGCACTAGAGTTTTGATTATCATTACCCATGCCATGTTATCTCAATCCTCCAAAATCTCCATTCCAGCTCCATATATCCCAACACATAATCTCTCCAATTCCCATATTTACCCATTATCCACCACCTACATATGTATCTGTTGTTCTACCAGTGAGAGTGTAAGTGTGAGTGTAAATGTATATGCATCTTCAGCTACATTTGGGACACAACTAGTGAGTAAAGTTCAGTTGCTGGAACCTTTAATTTGCTCAAAAATGAATGGAGACGACATCATGCCTACTAATGGGGCCACCTATTTGAGGACCAGAGATAATGACAACAGGTATGAACCTCAGATCCTGCCCAGGTATGTGATTCAGATCAGTCGTTGAGATGCCAGAATATGTATGTTGACGGGCCACACTCAGTTGAAAAAACAGACAATTTTGTGTGCTGCCTAGAATTCAAAAACATGATCAACATGGATATCATGACACAGTTTTAAAAAAGTGCTGTCTTCTCTCCATACTAAAAGTCATGATATCCTGTTCCTCCTGTAGATTGCTTGATTTTATTATTAAAGCAGCACTCCGAAGCAGTTACCTCCGATGAGTGCTCTTACTTCTCTTGTCATTGTCCAGAGTGAAGCATTTTATCAGTATTGTGTGTCCAGGTTATGTTTGAGTGAACAACCTCTTTGTGTACTTACATTCAAGAAGATGTCCTCCGTTAATGACCTAAAACAAAGGCAGCTAATTCATTGACACCAATTGTTTGCAAGGAACATTTGTAATGACTCTAAGCATGACGAATATAGCTCACGAGCACCAGGGGTGCCCAGCTTAGCCGTCACTGGCCTAAAACATCAAACATCACTGACACTCTTCATGAACCTGTTTTGCGTATGCTATTTAATCTCACATCTGGGTCCCCCTGGAAAGCTCCGGCTGTAATACAATACCTGCAGAGGAATGTTTATATTTAATTTTTAGAATTAATATAACTGTACTTTGTTATTTTATGTGTTTCCAATATTTGCTTTATAAAACAGATAGAAGTTTATAAACTCATTCCCTTTGACTGCTTTTGTAAACATCTTTGTCTTTATTGGCTATCATCCAGTCCCAACCCATGACATCTCTCTTGGTTTCAGTTTATAAATATATTATTCCTTATAATGCATGAGATACCAAAATATACAGAACAATGGCTCTCGGTATTTTTTAGCGAGTCAAATTTCAAAATCTCGTAACCTTTATAAGCAAATCTTTTCCTTCCTTAAAGGGACAGTGAGTTTTCTTTCCTCTGTGACACACAAATCCTTGGTTTAACATACTGATGGCTAAAAGAGGGAAAAAAATCTATTCAAGAGGTAATAAAAAAAATACCTTGAAGTTGATTAATTCAGAGTAAAAAAAAGTCTGAAAAAATGAAAATGCATTTAAAGGGACACTGTAGTTACCTGAACAACTTCAGCCTTAATGAGGTTGTTGAGGTGAGAACTATAGTTCCCTGCAGTCTTTCTCATGTAAACACTGTATTTTCTGAGAAAATACAGTGTTTACATTGAAAGCTAGGAACACCTCTAGTTGCAGTCACTCAGACTGCCACCAGAGGGACTTCCGAGTTGATGGATGTGTAATTCGCATCCTTCCACTCAGATGTGCTGTCAGCAGACAGGGCAGCACTGTGCACGAGCATCCTGTCTGCAGGCTGTCATAGATCCTTTGCTTGAGCATGCTCCAAAGGTTCTCAATAGGATTGAGGTCAGGGGAGGATGGAAGCCACACCATGACTTTCTCTCCTTTTATCCCCATAGCAGCCATTGATGCAGAGGTATTCTTTGCAGCATGAGATGGGCATTGTCATGCATGAAGATGATTTTATTACGGAAAGCATAGTTCTTCCTTCTGTACCAGGGAAGAAAGGGGTCAGTCAGAAACTTCACATATTTTGTAGAGGTCATCTTTACACCTTCGGGGACCCTAAAGGAGCCGTCTAGCTCTCTTCCCATGATTCCAGCCCAAAACATGACTCCACCACCACCTTGCTAACGTCGCAGCCTTGTTGGAACAGGGTGGCCGTCCACCAACCATCCACTACTCCAGGGTTGCACAGCACTCATCAGTGAACAGAGCTGTTTGAAAATTATTCTTCATATATTTTTCTGCCCAATGCAGCCATTTCTGCTTGTGAGCATTAGTTAGTGGTGCAGGGCCGTCTTTAATAACAAATGGACCCTGGGCAAGTGTTTGCTTGGGCCCCCTGTGCCCTGCCGCTCTCGCCCCTCACTCCCTGGTATGCAATCACGGCATCCATCCCAACGCAGTGGCGGTACTAAAGTAGAATGAATTTTATTGGGACCCCCAATTGCAAGGTTGGACTAAAGGTAGAACCCCATCTGTCGTGCAACTCCAACAATGCTTTGACAGCTGGGACTCTACCAATTTCCCATGCTTGCAGGGTTGTATTTAGCACTGAGCCATGTTAGTATGTTTGAATGTAAGCATGTGTTTGTATGGAGTATGTTTGTGTGAATGTGTTTGTATGTGGTACTGGAGTTTGAATGCAAGTGTGCATTTATGTGTAGTGTTTGTTTTTGAATGTAGGAGTGTGCTTGTATGTAGTGTTGACGTTTCAATGCAGGAGTGTGTTTTATATGTAGTGTTGAAGTTTGAATGGAGGGGTGTATTTGTATTTAAAGTTGCGGCTCAGATGCACAGGTACACACTCTGACGCACAAGCAGATACACAGATACATACACTGACTACATACAGATAAACAGGCACATACACTGACAGACATACTGACACAGGTACATATATTGACACACACACAGACACATACACTGGTAGACGTACTGACAGACATACTGACACAGGCACATATACAGACATACTGACACACAGACACATATACTGACATACTGACACACACACAGACACATACACTGATCAACATACTGACACACATACACTGACAGAAATACTGACACCCACACACTGACAGATATACTGACACCGACATACACTGAGAAATACTGACACACACAGGCACATACACTGACACACACACAGACTGATATATAATTGACACACACACACATATACTGACACATGCATACACATGTACTCCAATAGACATACTGACGCGACTGGCTGCATATACTGACACATACACATACTGACACACACATATATACTGACACACAGACAGACAGACATACTGACACACACACACATGCTGACACACACACACACATACACTACCACACACATATTACCTCAACACACACATACACACATAAACACACACATACATACATCTAACACACACACACATACACACACCTGAACACACACATTACTCAACACACAAACTTTTAGTACAATCCCCCCCAGCCTCCTTACCTTTTGGAGTGCTGGGGATTCCCTGGGGTCCAGTGGTGCTGCTGCTGCTGCTGGGCGGGTGGCCGGTCCGGCAGGCGGGCGCGCGAGGGAGCACTCAGTGCTTCCTCTTCAGCTCCCTCGCGCGCCGCGTAGGGATGCCGGAGCCGGAAGATGACGTCATCTTCCGGCTCCGGTATCATTGCGGTGCGCGAGGGAGTTGAAGAGGAAGCACTGAGTGCTCCCTCGCGCGCCCGCCTGCCCGACCGGCCACCTCGCCTCGGGCTGGGTCAGCGGGGCCCACGGGGCAGGTGCCTCGGGCCCCCCAAGAGAAACTGGACCCGGGGCAGCTGCCCCGTTTGCCCCGCGTTAAAGACGGCCCTGTAGTGGTGGCTGACTAGAAGGTTTATGCACTGTTGCAAGACTCTGAGTCCGTGGGTCTCCAGAGGCACCAGCAGCTTCAAATATCTGTTTGCTGCTATGTAATGGTATTTTAGCAGCTGCTCTCTTGATCTGATGCATGGATCTGGCAGAAATCTTCTCCTCAATGTGCCTTTATCTGCACAAACCGGTCTGTGCAGTGGTGTACTTGTGTGTAGTGTTTGAGTGTATGTAATATTGGATTTTAAATGCAGGTGTGCTTTTGTGTGTAGTGGTGGTGTTTGAATGAAGGGGTGTTTGTATAGAGTTAGTTTTAATACAGGGGTGTGTTTGTATGTAATGTTGACTTTTAAATGCGGATGTACATTTGTGTATAATATTGGTGTTTTAATGCAAGGGCGTGTTTGTATGTATGTAATATTTGTGTTAGATTGCAGGAGTGTGTGTTGATGTGTGTTGTTGTTTGATTGCTTGGATATATGCACAAACACATACACTGCATTCTTACACAGATATACATACACATTAACACAGAGATCCTTGGTTTTGCACCCCTCCCTGTCACAGGTGCCTCATCCCAGGGCCCTATTTAGCCTTGTACTGCAGAGAGCCCCAGATGGAATTTTTTTTCCCCAAGTAGGTTAATCTCATAAGAGCAGACATTAGGCTGTTAGTGTAGGACCTGCCAAAGATGGGGTACATTGACGTTGTGGCAGGCTTATGCAATGTATGATCATATAATGTAACTAAACCCCATTATTTTTGCCTAGATTAGGTGTTTTTAAAAAAACAAATAAAATCTTTCAACATTGAAGTTGCTGTTTAGTGGATAGGTGAGTGCGCTGGATCTTGTGTATTGTATTATTTGGCCCCCAGCAGCACCCCCATTTATGCATGTTAAGGTGAGTGCAGCCAACCCCCCCTTGTTTTTTATATATATATATATATATATATATATTGGAAACAACACCACAGGATCAAAACACCAACTACTGGTAGACCAAGCAGTCACAAGGGATTCTAAAACCAGACAGACAAATCTGTGCATGGCCTGGATTGACTACAAGAAAGCTTATGACACAATGCCACACACATGATACTAGAATGCTTGGCTCTCTACAAGGTCAGCAAGAAAATAAGAGCCTTCATCAAGAACTCGATAGACAAGTGGAAAACAACTCTAGAAGCCAATTCCAAGTGAACCCAAGTGTACATTAAATGTGGCAAATACCAAGGTGACGCGCTATCCCCAATGCTGTTCTGCATATGCCTCAACCCCTTTAGCCAGATCACCAAGAAGAGTGGATACGGATACAGGATCAAGAGTGGAGCTACCATCAGCCACCTACTCTACATGGACGACTTCAAGCTGTATGCCAAGAATGAGCGAGACATTGACTCACTGATCCACCTAACTAGGGTATACAGCAAGGACATCGGAATGTCGTTCGGACTAGAGAAGTGCGGGTGGATGAAAGCAAAAAGAGGGAAGATGATCAGGACAGGAGTTGAAGTTCCAGAAGGCCAAATAGAAGATGTAGAGAACCGCTAAAAGTACCTGGGGGTACCACAAACGCATGGCAACCACGAGGAAGAGGCAAGGAGGATAGCAACATCAAAGTACCTCCAAAGAGTCAGACAGGTCCTGAAGTCCCAGCTCAATGGCAAGAACAAGATCCAAGCCATCAACACATATGCCCTATCGGTCATCAGGTAGCCAGTGGGAATAAGAACCTAGCCAAGAGAAGAACAGGTCTCCATGGATGTCAAGACCAGGAAACTACTCACTATGAATGGAGGATTCCACCTGAAATCCAGCACCCAAAGACTGTACACCTGCCGGAAGGAAGGAGGTCGGAGCTTGGGGAGTGTCAATATCACAGTCCTAGATGAAACACAGAGCATCCACAAGTACATCACGAAGATGGCTCCCTAAGTTTAACTGCTATGGGAATGCCTGAGGCTTCCAGAGATCGAGGATGCAGAAAAAGAGGAGGTTCCTTGGCAAGACAAACCTTTCTATGGGTTGTACCACCGGCAGATAGTGGATGTGGCTCACATGACAAAACCCTACCAGTGGTTGGAAAAGGCAGGACTGAAAGACAGTCCTGAGGCACCAATCCTAGAAGCACAGGAGCAGGCACTCAGCACCAGATCAATAGAAACTGAAGCCTACCACACCAGGCAAGACCCAAGGTGCAGACTGTGCAAAGAGGCCTCTGAGACAGTCCAGCACCTAGTAGCCAGATGCAAGATGTTAGCAGGAACAGCATACACAGAGAGACACAACCAAGTTGCTGGGATCGTGTACCGAAACATCTGCACAGAATATGGATTGGACCTGCCTAAGTCCAGATTGGAGATACCACAAAGGGTAGTTGAGAGTGACAGGGCTAAGATCCTGTGGGACTTCAAGATCCAGACAGACAAGCAAGTGCTGGCCAACCAACCAGACATTGTGGTGGTAGACAAGGAACGAAAGACTGCAGTCATGGTAGATGTGGCAATACCCAGTGGCTATAACATCAGGAAGAAGGAACATGAGAAGGTGGACAAATACCAAGGACTGAAAGAAGAACTAGAAAGGATGTGCAAAGTGAAGGCAGTAGTAGTCCCAGTTGTGATAGGAGCACTCAGGGCTGTGACTCCCAAGTTGGGGGAGTGGCTTCAACAGATTCCAGGTGGGACATCTGAGATCACTGTCCAGAAGACTGCAGTTCAAGGAACAGCTAAGATACTACGCAGAACCCACAAACTCCCAGGCCTCTGGTAGAGGACCCGAGAATGAGGAATAAACATACCACACAGGAGGGTTAAGAAAATGAATTTAAAATGTTAAATTTATATATGAAAACTATATATATATATATATAGGAAAACAATCATCATAAATATCCTACTTGAATATATGTATGGTGGTTCAATATCAACGCTATGGTCTGTGCTTATTGGAATTCTTTTATTTTTCATAATAGAAAGAATATGCTTTAATTGTCCCTTACAGCAAAACTCAACTCTCAAATTTTACTCACTAGACAATAACCTGTGGTGAGGAGTTGTCTGATAGAGTAATGAACCAGTGCCTTAAGCAAGTCTGAGTTTTAAAAGTTCCCTACAGCAAACCATGACATTGCTCAGATCATCTCCAGCTGAACCAGTGCCTTAAAGGGACACTCCAGGCACCCAGACCACTTCTGCCCATTGGAGTGGTCTGGGTGCCAACTCCCACTACCCTTAACCCTGCAACTGTAAATATTGCAGTTTTCAACTGCAATATTTACCTTGCAGGGTTAACTCCTCCTCTAGTGGCTGTCTACTAGACAGCCACTAGAGGGCACGTCCGTGTGTATAGCACAGATTTTCAGTGCTATAGCGTCGCTGGACGTCCTCATGCTATGTGAGGACCTCCAGCATCGCTGAAATCCCCATAGGAAAGCATTTCCTTAGGAAACCATAGGAAAGCATTAGGTCTCCCGCGCCGACGGCCGTGCATGCGCAATAGGTCTTCCCCGCCATATGACGTTGGCGGGGGAGGAGCGTAGGTGGACCCTGAACCAGCGCCGAGGGACACCGGCACTAGCTACAGGTAAGTCACTGAAGGGGTTTTAACCTGGGATGGGGGGTGGGAGGGAGAGGGGATCTGCAGTGCCAGGAAAACGGTTTGTTTTCCTGGCACTGGAGAGTCGCTTTAAGCAAGTCTGAGTTTTAAAAGTCCCCTACAGCAAACCAGGACATTGCTCAGATCATCTCAAGCTGAACCAGGGCCTTAAGCAAGGTAGACAATGGAGGACACTATCAACCCTTAATACTGGACACTATGATTTTATTGTATTTAACTACTTTGTATTTAACCACTATTTCTCTGTCATTGTAACATGCCTGGGTGTGCTTGTTCGTGTGTGTGTATGTGTGTGTGTTCATACATACATACATTTTGTAATTTGTCTCGTTCTGCATGCAAAAGCTATTTTTTCACTGCCCTACTCATCATTGTTGGTTTGTGAACTTAAATGTTATTAATCTATCTGCTTATCTCGAAAAACTTTCTCTGTTATTTATGCTCCCCCCTTATTTTATTGACACCCACCCAAATGGTCTTGATTGATCAATCCTTACCTCTTCTGTGCATCCCCATTCCATAGTTTTATTGCAGGCCTTTTTTGACCCTATCCTATCTGTTTCTCCACAGTCTGAGTTTTAAAAGTTCCCTACAGCAAACCAGGACATTGCTCAGAGGCCCACCCCACCCGAGTTCCTTACTACACTTATAGATAGAATCTCACACACAACTTTAGATGATTAGAAATGCCAGAAGGCAACAGTCTAAAATATAAAGTTTGCTATTTAAACTGCCGAGATGATAGCGGCGTGGCTGCTAGTATTGTATAGCTGATGTGGTAATGCGGCAGGATAAAAAATGGATTGCTGCTAGTATTTACTCACTGCCGACAGTGACAGCGGTCTAATAGTTATCACAAATAAATGAGTAATCTGGTATATTAATAGTCTAAAAGGAGTGAATAATTCCTAAATCTTGTGCCTTCAAGGGCACCCCTTATCAAAAAGCCTGCTCTAGCCCGCTCCCCCCCAAAAATACAAAAATAAAGTATATACAATAGCTATGAGAATATTAGAGCCAGAGAGTCTCCATCCATGTTAAGATACTCCTTAGTAACTGGACGTAAAGGAACTTGGCATCGGTAAGCCCGCAACTATGTAAGCGGAGAGTGAAAGACTGACACTAATAATGAGCCCCTGGACACACTTTGACACATTATTACTGTCAGTTGGTTGGCAGTTTGAATATACTAGCAGCAAAATTATTCCTCATTTTGCTATGTCCCGGCAGTACTTTGACAACAGCTTTTAAACACCACATTAACACTGCTAGTATGTCGGCAGTGATAAATATTTATCACCTACAGTAATTGTATTTCGGTTACAAATTACTAATAGGTATTTGATTCCTTCTCTAAATGCCTCTAGGAATTACGCCTATCTTTTCGCTTAATACCACTGTTAGACAATTTCTAAGCAGCAATTAACTGTTTCGCTCACTAACTTCGTTTTGTGCTCTCTCGCTTGTTTAGTAACAAGTGGCAACAGTATTTAGTTTTGCCACTTTGCTCTGATTACTATCATTATGAGTCTGCTTAGACAGTGCTACTTATGTATCTATACTTACACCATTGTATTGTAGCCCGTTCTACCCATTTGAGCCATACCAAAGAGAGTCTCTATTCTCCGTTTGTTTTTAGCTTCACTTTTTTCATTAATTTTTACATTAATCTAATAAAAGTAATATTTTATGTTACCACTTATTACATACTCCATGTAGGTAGAATAGCACTTTTTTTCTTTTTTATGTCTAAATCCTAAATCATTTTTCAATTATTTTATTTAATATAGCCCGAGTTTCTTTGTGCTGTAACCCAGGGCCCATACCCACATTCCCTAAACACTACACAAGATGAAAACCTTACACTATCTCATCTAAGACTTAAAGGATCACTATAGTCACCAGAACAACTACAGCTTATTGTATTTGTTCCGCTGAGTATAATTATTATCTTCAGACTTTTTGCAGTAAACACTGTCTTTTCAGAGAAAAGACTACAGCCTTGGGATACCTCCACTGGCCACTCCTCAGATGGCTACAAAAGGTGCTTCCTGGGGCACTGCCACTCAGTGCCTCCACCCTCTGCATGGAGACACTGAACTTTCCTCATAGAGATGCATTGATTCAATGCATCTCTATGAGGAGATGCTGATTGGCCAGGGCTGTATTTAGCTTCTGCTGGTTGTGCCCCAGATCTGTCTCCTTGAAAAGCTTTGCCAATCCAATGCTTCCCTATGGGAAAGCATTTTGATTGGCTAAGATCACCACTTCTGATGATGTCAGCCAAGAAGGCAGATCAGGGGCAGAAGCAGCACCAGCAGACTGGAATAAAGGTAAGATTTTACTATAATTTAGGGGGGATAAATGGGTGGGGGACAGGTGCGCTAGATCGTGTTTTTAACACTGTAGGGTCAGGAATACAAGTTTGTTTTGCTGACTCTATAGTGTTACTTTAACTGTTGAGCTTGTAATAAAAGGAAAAGACATAGATCTTGTGTTTAGGAGTAGAACCATAGAATATCTTTTAGACTTCCGATACAGTCTCAAGAAGAAGAAAAAAAGGATATCTGAAAGGCAGCACATGTATTTGGGTCACTGTGACTTATGCAGAATAAATATTTCCACCATGACCACATTTCAAATGCCAAGGTTATGGATACGAAGCCTGTTTTTAAGGTTAAAGATTTTAGTCACCAAAGCCATAGGTATGTAGTTGTCGTAGGAGGCCTGGACTGACCCAGTGGGATACCTACAAACTTCGGTGTCTGGGTTAACAAGGCTGCCAATTTAGAATTAGTATTTGAACTCCCTGGAGGTTTAAGCATGATGAGATAAGACATTTATAAAACACACCAATTGACATTGGTGGCGACAGAGTTATGTCACTCAGGCATGCACATTTTTAATTTGAATATTCCATTAATAAACAGAAGACATATCATTTTGGAAGATTCGCACAGGGTTTTTTTACTAATAATCACTACACAAACATAATGCATTTTACACTATTAACGTACACCAGTGCACCACTGACCTCTTTTAACAATAGTGAGAGATGTAAATAGTGTGTGTGCTTCTTTAATAGTGGCTTCTGTCAAAGGCAGACATATGTGTTTCTCATGGTGGGTAAATTTACACTGCCTGCACAGCGAGCTTCTGTCTGTCATGCAGTACTCCATAATGGGCATTGAAAGATGATAAAAACAAATCTATAATTTATATTCCTCCCAAAACTGTTTAGTCAAGACATGTTCTTCAAATTCTTTTTTGTTGTGGAAGAAACGTAGACCCTAGCGGCAGTAATTGATTTTGCAGACGGTGCATCTCATAACAGCTTCACCCTGATAATCAGATGGACAACGTTCACACAATACTTTGCATGCCGGGCCTTTAAATAAATGCTTGTATTTCAAGGCTACCTTAGCACGGAGGTAATTCTCAGGAAGTCGGATCTGTTCTTTACCAGAGAAATAGTGTGCAATTTCACACACGGGGCATGACACCACAAAATAGTACCCACTACTTTTTTTATCTTTAGTTTTAATCTTGTCCACGCAATGTTGGCAGAGGCAGTGACTGCAAGGTAGGATGAATGGATTGTAATTCATGCATTTGCACGAAGGACAGCTGAGTTGCTGAATGATTGCATTCTTTAGTTCTTCTGAAAAAGGACCTTCTGTCTTCTTCTTCTCTACTCTAAAGCAATTATAATAATGATCAGTCAGTGATATGGAGACCTATAACATTTGTCACTAGAAATGCATTCCAGAAGACCCAGTGCAATGTTCATTTTCAAGGGACACTATCACCAGTTTAGTTTCAAATCTAATTTACAATAAATCAACAATAATACACAAAAAATATTAATACAACATGTCCTGAAGCAAATTCACAATTTCCCCTTAAAGGTTTACTGAAAGCGTCATGACCACTTTACTGATTTGAAGTGGTCATGGTATTGGGAGTCTGTACGTGCAGCATTTCTGCTGCTGGGGGTGTAACTGGGGCGACATAAGCCAGGCCGGAACAAGAGTTCTGGGCTGGCTAATGTGAACTCTGTGCAAATTTGGTGTCTGATGCCAGAATGCACAGCCAATTGCAGAATGGCCACTCTACTATCCTCCCCTCAGCTGACTGGTGAAGGGTTGTGATATCGGCTCAGGAGGTTTGGTTGTAAAGAGAACTTAGCCTCAGGGTTGGAATAGAGGTAGGTTTTAGCGTTATTCTGCTTTGTTAGGTTTTTGGGAAGTGAAGACAGTATAGGAAGGGTTATTCTGGCTAAAAGCAGTGTTTTCCTTTAATATCTCTTTGTAAATGTTATTGTGGAGTGTGCATCCATGCAAGGGATTTGATTCTCGGTTAATGATCAGGAAACCAAACAGGTATGTGGGATCGATTCCTGCAACAGGACGTCGGTTGCCCCTGACTGCGGTTTGGGACATCGGGCAGTATGCGTCGGTGGTTTTTGAGGGGCGTTGTGGGTTTAGGCTGCACTACCTTTGGACTCTCCTGGGTTCGCTGGGCTTTGCTTGTTGGGATTGCCCTTGGGACTGTATGGGGTTCCTTCTGGGCCTCCCTTATCGGTGGCTTTTGCAATCTGGCCCCCCTCCCCCCTTAAGTCTTTCAGCTGACTTCCAGCTGTTTGCTGCTGCAGCAGGTTTTGGGGGGTTTTGGGCCAATTTGGGCTCTCAATGGTGTGCTGACTCTTGCCCATTACACTGGCAAGCATCGGTTTTCTGGCGGACTTTGGGGTTCTTGGAGCTACCCCTTTCTGGTGGCAAGGTAGGCATGGGGTGCCCGGCTCTAGAACAGGTAGATGGGTTTTCCTTTGGGACCATCGTGGGGCGGTGCGGGCTGTCTTGTCATGTGACAGTACACTTTACCCCAGTGTTACTCTGGTTGCGGCGCCTGGCTTGGCGCTGTTTTGAGTCTAGGGACGGCTGGTCTGGGGTTTTTTGTGTCCGGGTATTCCCGATGTGGTGGCCGACGCTCTGTCTTGGTCATTATAGGGCGTACTTCGGGCAGAGGTGTCGCGGAGTCGATGTTAGGGCAGTGGAGGTGGTCGCCTGGTCCAACGGTCTGATGAAACTGGTCCGTGGGTCGCCCTATGAGGCGGCGTGGGGCCCACTCCAGTATGGCGGGAGTGATAGGGACGGATGGGGATGTTTCCTTGTAGGTTCCGGGAGTGGAGTGCTCATCTACATGTTTGGTTCCGTCTGTCTCCCCTCTCTCCCTCCCTATTTGGATGGGTTTTTTTTTTTACTTTTCTTCTAGGGGGCCCAGCTTTCCCTTGCCTGGGCCCCCTGGTCCCCCCTCCTATTTCCTGTTTTCTCTTCTCCCCCCCTCTTCTCTGGTGGGCCTGCACCCCTCTCCCCTCTTCTGCTCTAATTCCCCCCTCTCTCTATCCCTCCATATCTTCATCCCCTCTGTGCCCCCCTCTACTTTTGCCCTCTGGCTTGCCTGACCCTCCCCCCGCTCTCTACCTTGCCTGACCCTCCCCCCACCCCCAGGTCACTTACCTCGGCCATCTCCTCTGGGGCGTGGGCTCATCTTCTCTGCTGCTTCTTCTCAGCATGCTGCTGCAGTTCATGGATCCATCCAGCATGTGGCCCCTGGATCACAGCTGATGTCTTCTGTGAATGCTGGAACTGCTGTTTTCTTTGCCTCAGCCTTCTGGGAGCGCAGTGCCAGGCTTGGATCGCCAGGCTGCATCCGGTGAGTACATTTCCCTTCTTTTAGCGCTTCGTGTGCGTACTTTCTTTCTTCCTTTCTTCCTAAAAAAAAAAAAAAAAATTTGATATAGACGGAGAAAAAATTACAGGACAGAAATACCAGGTAAATAACCTATTGGACTAAAAAAATAAATAAAATAATTAAAAAAAAGGAATCCAACGTCAAGTACAAGGGGGAGAATTAAATATATAAAGAAAAAAAAAAAAATATATATATATATGGAGAATCCACGATAAGATAAAATTTAGGTACCCCCTTTCCGTTTTCAGTATGTATCATACATTTAGGTACGCTTTCCCGCAGCGTCTGGCAGGCTGATAGCACCGGCGATGCCTCCCAGGTTCACGTGACTCTGGGCTGCTGAGCTCATGTGGCCCGCTTGGCTTGCGTGTAACGCTAGGGAGCAGATGGAGAATGGGTTTTTTATTGAAGGATGTTCCCTCCTGCCACGGGGGTCCCTTGACTAAGGGGGACATTAGGGGCTCGGGGAGGGTCGTGGGGAGCATGCTGTGGTCGGATGCACCCCAGGGCGCATATTCGGATGCACCCCGGTTTCTGGATAGCATGGTCGGGCATGGTTCCCCGAGTCGGCGCTGCGTGGTTCAGCGGTCAGGACACTCTCGGGACGCGTATCGTCCCTGTGATAAGCTTGGTGGAGGTACGTCTTGCACTTTCGTCAACGGTTGGCAGTGCGACCCTTCTTGGCCTGGGGCCGGATGGGTTTTGCCACTGGTTTTCTTTGGGGCTCACCTGGCCCCTCAGCACAGCGTGTTTTTTCCGTCCTCTCTGCAATCGGTCGGGATGGGGGACGTGGATGCTCTCCGTGCAGGGCCCTCAGTTCATGTGGGAGCTCCATCGGGCAATGTGGGTCCAGTTTACCAAGAACGCTTATAAGTTTACTTCCCAGTCGTTTAGGGTACCCCTGGAGTTCGCTGTGGTGCCCAAGGAGGAGGAGCAGGGTCAGTATCTCCAGATTCCTTATTTGCTCAGTTATCGTTTCCTTCCAGGGGCTAGGTTTGGGATGATGGCTCGGCGCAGCGGGCTGCGTGGGTGGGGCTGCGGGGCCTTACTGAAAAAGGCGGCTGTGGAATCGGTTTTACGGCTGCTGCCGGTACGACCGTCGGGTTTATTGTTTCCAGGTTGTGTTTCCGACAGTCAGGATTGGGTAGTTATGTGCCTTCACGTAGGTTGCTCCCGATGTCATTTATGTGTGGGGCCGTCGGTGCAGCATGTCCGCACTCTGCAGCTACAGTGTTTTTCCTGGGGTAGTTTTATGAGTTTCGGAGTTACGTGGCCCAGGCCATATCCGTAGGTTGGGATACGGGCTGTAGTCTCCTGGATAGTGGGATCGATTCCTGCAACAGGACGTCAGTTGCCCCTGACTGCGGTTTGGGACATCGGGCAGTATGCGTCGGTGGTTTTTGAGGGGCGTTGTGGGTTTAGGCTGCACTACCTTTGGACTCTCCTGGGTTCGCTGGGCTTTGCTTGTTGGGATTGCCCTTGGGACTGTATGGGGTTCCTTCTGGGCCTCCCTTATCGGTGGCTTTTGCAATATGGCCCCCCTCCCCCCTAAGTCTTTCCGCTGACTTCCAGCTGTTTGCTGCTGCAGCAGGTTTTGGGGGGTTTTGGGCCAATTTGGGCTCTCTCTTGCCCATTACACTGGTAGGCATCGGTTTTCTGGCGGACTTTGGGGTTCTTGGAGCTTTCTTTTCTGGTGGCATGGTAGGCATGGGGTGCCCGGCTCTAGAACAGGTAGATGGGTTTTCCTTTGGGACAATCGTGGGGCGGCGCGGGCTGTCTTGTCATGTGACAGTACACTTTACCCCAGTGTTACTCTGGTTGCGGCACCTGGCTTGGCGCTGTTTTGAGTCTAGGGACGGCTGGTCTGGGGTTTTTTGTGTCCGGGTATTCCCGATGTGGTGGCCGACGCTCTGTCTTGGTCATTATAGGGCGTACTTCGGGCAGAGGTGTTGCGGGGTCGATGTTAGGGTAGTGGAGGTGGTCGCCTGGTCCAACGGTCTGATGAAACTGGTCCGTGGGTCGCCCTATGAGGCGGCGTGGGGCCCACTCCAGTATGGCGGGAGTGATCGGGACGGATGGGGACGTTTCCTTGTAGGTTCTGGGAGTGGACTGCTCATCTACATGTTTGGTTCCGTCTGTTGGGGGTGATTTCTGCAATTGTCAAGGCTCAGCTTCCTGTTCATGTTACAGTTGTCGGCAAGTGGTGGGGTGTTTTGGTGGACGGACTTATTTCAGGTTTCGCCGCTCGACGGCTGTTGTCGTTGGGACGGGTAAGTCAGTTGCGGTGTGGCTGATTCGTCGATGGAATCTGTGCGATTCTTGGATGTTTCGGGGTTGACGTGCCCTGGCTTTTCCGCTTTCTCCTAAGGTAGATGGAATGCACGAGGTAATGGTTGGGCTCCTAACATGATGTAACGGGTTCCCAGGATGGCCTGACAAATTCCGTTCTGATCGGAGGCGGTGCAGGTTTCCGTCATTTGCCTGAAAGTTGGTGGGGAGTTCAAGGGGCATTTATTCTGGTTTGGGACGGCTACGGTCGCCGCCAGGCTTGGCGTGCCTGCGCCAATGGTTCAGGGGGCTCGAATTTTGGGAGTCAGGGTGGTGGGTTCCTTCAGGTTCACCCTGCTGGTCTCCGAATGGATTTCTCACCGCGGTTATTGGCCCCCCCCGGAAAGGGGATGGTGGGATGCTCGTGTGTAATTTGGGCCAGGAGGCGGGGGCGAGTGGTTGGATCTTACGCCTTCGGGAACGGAGGTTCAGTGGTCTGGCACCAGTTACATGGTGGGGGTGTGGTCCTCCTCGTACGGGGTCAGCTGTCCCGCCTCTTGGAGGTACCAGGGGATTTTGTCATCTCTGGGTGGAATGACATGGGTTCGGTGTTGTATGGGGTGCTCTTCAATCTGGACATGTTGCGCATTCTGTTTTTCTTCCCAGAGGTTCTCAGGGCCTAGGCTGAGGCTATCGCCTGTTCCTGTCGGCAGTGCGCTCAGCAATGTGAGTGCCTTGGTGCGATGCCGTAAAATTCTGACGAGATGGGTTTCTGGGTTCGTCTTGGGGATTACAGTTCACCTTAGGGTTTGGCCGGATGCAGCCTAGTTATCTCGAGGGGATGGGTGCGCTTGCTGGAAGTTGGAATAGGCCTGTTAACCTAGCGCTGCAAGAAGTGGGGGAACAGGCCATGGCTGGTTATGGTGGGGTCCCCCGCTGATTTTAGGTGTAAAACAGCGGGGTTGTGGCGGGGGTATGTCTTTGCCAATTGAGTTTTAGTGGTTACGTTTAAGTATATGGAATGAGATGAACCTCAACCTCCCCTGCTTAAAAGGTTAAACATTAGGTTGCCTGAGGTGTCATGCCCATTGAGCGTGGATAAGGTCGGCTGATGGCGGGCATTGGAAATATATGATTTTTATGACGAGGGGGGAGGTGAGACGAAGTGGTGATTAGGAACCACTGTATGTTTATTGGCAAGGACGGTTGGGTCACTGTATAACACTATGGGTGGAGTTATATATGTATATATGTTAATTTATGCTGATTTATGTCTAACCTTTTGGTTACAGAAAGAAGAGATTTAATAAACAAAGTTATGGATGTGTTATGCAGTAATTTAGTTTGTGATAATAAATGCTGTGGCCTGTTCATCCATACTAAGTGGTCTGTCGTTATTGGGGGGGTAAATGGGTTTAGATTTGTGCTAGGATGCATCGCGATTCCCCACTACGTACATACATGTACTTTATGGTAGTAGCAGTGAAGCTTAGTAGTAGTAGCGAAGATTGCACCCCCCCCATGGCCAGCTCACTTCGTCGCAATTCTTGGAACTGTGTGAAGAATGCGTGTGTTTGGTTTTTAACTTCTGTGTTTGCATTTTCTTATAGATAGATGTGCTCTCACTACAAAGTAGACAGGTTACAGAGAGAAAACTGAACTGAAGTTAGAGCAGTGGACACTGAGATATTCAGGGGTCTCTGGTGGAATTGGTAAACTATATGAAATAATGAACTGCTCCACACTTTTTTAACTGATGGTCGCTGTTTGAGACTGTTTTTTTGGAGATGTGTATTTAATGTTAACAGAAGAAGATGAATATATGTATTCAAATGTTTGTCTTGTGTATTTTATGTGTTTTGTGATAAATTGAATAAAAACTTTTTACAACAAAAAAAAAAAGTCAGTGGTATCCACATGAGTCCATCCTTGCAAGCACTCTGTCTTGGCGTCATACTTGACTCTGGCCTCACTTTGAGCCTCACATCCAGTATGTTGCCAAATCCTGCAGATTCCAACTTAAAAATATAGCCCACATCCGCCTCTTTCTTACAAAAGATGGAACCAAGGAGCTTGTCCATGCTCTAGTAATTTCACAATGGTTTATTGTAACCCTCTTCCCAAAAGCCGTATTGCCCCGCTGCAGTCTGTAATTAATGCTGCCGCCAGACTGATTTTCCTCTCTAGTCAGTACTCTCTTACAATTTTCTGGAGCCTATACTCAGCTCCAGATATGTGCGCCTGGATAGTACAATCCCCACCTATGGATATGTAGATGGTC
The DNA here is from genome assembly GCA_933207985.1 of Pelobates cultripes. Classification (NCBI taxonomy): domain Eukaryota; kingdom Metazoa; phylum Chordata; class Amphibia; order Anura; family Pelobatidae; genus Pelobates; species Pelobates cultripes. Next base: position 36,845,983 of record OW240912.1, on the reverse strand, counting down.
CTTGGATGTCCTCAAAAGGGAGTCTCTAGTGGTAGTGGGCTATATCTCCTTTCCAATGGCAGTAGGCCGGTATTCAAATAGTTGGTGATATATACAAAAAGGATAAAAACACAAAATAGTGCTCTCTGGATAGTACAAAATACAATGATAAAAAAATGAGGTATACTCCAAGTGAAGAGCAAATAGGATATTGCTCAATATATGTAGGCGTATGTGGTATGATCCCCACCAAGGATATCACTCCTCGAGTCCTCAAGTAGGGGTGTTGGAGAGAGTGGAAGGAATTATATTATTTTTTTTAAAAAAATAGAATAAAAGGATAGGCTTCGAGGCTCCAATAGCATAAATGGGCTATCTTTATTGGAGATAAAAAAAATCAGTAACATAAAACAGCTTTAAAAAACACTAACGCGTTTCTCCTGCAAAGAGGCTTTAGCAAAGTGTTACAGCATCAGTGGCCTATCCTGTTTAAATAGCAGATACAATTGATTACATCATTACAATTAGTGACATCATCAATCATGTGAAACAGAAAACATATTAAAACGTATTAAAACAAGCAATAATACAGTGCAGATGGGAGGAGGACATAAAATGGGTATAAATTATCAAATGGATAAACATAAATCTTAAAATTGGGGTAAAAGATAAAAGAAGAGGATGTGGTAGCTTTAAGAAGGGCACCAAGATGGCTGCCAAATTATGTTAATTGGGGACACCAACATGGCTGCCGCTGGCTTAATTTTCCCTATATCAAAAGTGTGGATAGAGTACCTAAATCCCTAGTATACGGGATGGGGAGATGGAAGAGATGTCTCCCTGCTGAAAACGATTATTTTTAGGTGACGTCGCCATGGAGACCATCCCTACACAGTCTTGTAGTGCAGTTGGTAAGGGAGGGCTGGCCTTATGGTGGGGATGACAGACATAACCTATGTCACATGACTGACTGGGTCACGTTGTCATGGAGATAAGAAACACTTAGTACCTGAACTGAGAGGACACAGGGGGGGAAACTGGCAAGAGGAAAGGACAACAGGATCCTCCTTCTACCCCATAGTATCACGGGGAATGTAGTAAAAGGAAGTAATACATGCCTGAAATAAACTAGAAGTGAGAGTAAAAAGGATTATAACTAAAACAAAAATAACAGAACTAGGAGAGTGGAACTTAGCAAAAATTAAAAAATACAGAATAAAAACTCTGGGCAAGAGTTAAAAAGGTGTGATTAAAAGTCTGTATAAGAGAAAAAGGATCAGATACAATAAATGTGAGAGACCTTGGGACATGAGATCATAAAAAATGTCATACATTGTTTATAAAAACAGAATAAACATTCAGTACCTATGGCAAATGTAAAAGGGGTGTGGTTAAAAATATTATACAAGAAAGAGGACCAAGTGACATTATTATTTACAAAATGTTATACAGATCAAAATCTACATTTAACCCTTGGGGTACCAAAGTGTCTAGTGTGAATACCCAATTCATCTCTTTTTTGCCTAGAAGTTTTGGGAGGTTGCCTCCTCGCCAGGAGGGGGATACTTTTTCTATGGCACAACATTTTAAAAACTTGGGATCTTTCTTGTGGATTAAAAAATGTTTTGACACGGAATGATTAATGTAACCTTTTTTTATGTTTCTACAATACTCGGCAATGCAGGTTTTTAAGCATCTTGTAGTCATGCCAACATATGGCAGTTTGCACGGGCATTCCAATAAATAAATTACATTCTTGGAATTACAAGTAATAAAATCCTTTATTTTGTGTTCATAAGAGGAGTATTTTGATTTAAAAGTTGTAAATTTGATGTGTTTGTTGTTGGTACTCCTGCATGCCAAGCATTTTTTGCATTTGTAGAATCCTTTATGGGGTATTGGAAATGTTTTTTTTTGTATAGTTTTTGGTGAGGCAAGTTTTTAGGTTGGGGGCCCCCCTAAGCACGATATGTGGTTTTTCTGGCAGAAGTTTATTTAAAATGTCATCCTCTTTCAGAATATTCCAATGTTTTTTAATTATTTTTTTTAATTTAAAACTTTTATTGTTGTAGTCTAAAACGATAGGGAGAGTAACCTCTTTGTGTGATTTCGAATTGTTGTATTGTAATAACTGCCTTCTATCTACTTGATTTATTTCAGCATTTAAAGTGTCCATATATTTTTCATTATAGTTTTTCTCTTTTAATTTTTCCTTGAGATCTTTGGCTGGTTCATTAAAAACCTGATTATTTTATCGTATACGTTGGCTCTTTGGGACGCTGCGGAGCCACATGGGATTATGGCAGCTGATAAGTCTATAAAAGTAGTGGTGTGCACTTTTAAAAAAAAAAGTTTGGGTGTGCAAATTGCAGTTGTCTATATAGATTTCTAGGTCTAAAAATTGTACCTTAGTGGTGCTTATTTCAGTGCTAAGCTTAATACCCCTGTCATTGTTGTTTAAAAATTGTAAAAAGTAATTAAGTTCATTTGTAGTGCCTTCCCAAATAAAAAACATATTGTCAATATATCTACGGTATAAAATAATATTAGATTTCCATTGTATGTTAGACCAAATACAGTTGTCTTCCCAATCGGCCATGAACAGATTGGCATAGCTTGGTGCTACCTTCGTCCCCATAGCTGTGCCTTGTTGTTGCATATAAAATGAGTCATAAAACCAAAAATAATTATTGTTAAGAATGATGTCCAGGCCCTCTAAAATAAAATTACTTAGAGTTGAGGGTGTATCTCTGTCTCTCTCTAAGATACGTTTTATAGCAGCACATCCAAGGTGATGAGGTATAATGGTATAGAGGGACTGGACATCACTGGTGACTAAGATGTAATTTGGCTTCCACTTAAAATCATTTAAAATCTGTAGGAGACTCATACTATCTTTCAAGTATGATCTCATATTGGAGGCGTGGTGTCCAAATATTCTGATAGGTTGGATAGGACTGAGTTGATGCCTGAAGCTATAGGGCGGCCTGGAGGTTTGTTTGTTTTTTGGGTGGGAAATAGAAGACTGGTATAGTTGGATGGGTTATATTTATATAAGTGTATTCATTTCTGTTAATAGTCTGTTGGTCTAGTCCTTTATTTAACAGAATGGTTAAAAAGTTTTTGATATTGGGGGTAGGATCAGATAAAAGTTTCTTATATACCGTGGTGTCATTTAGTTGGGAGAGAGCTTCCTTCGTGTACATGTCTGTAGGGAGAATAACTATCCCACCCCCCTTGTCTGCTGGTTTTATGACGATATTCTTATAATTTTTTAGAGTTTCTAGAGCTATTTTTTCTTTTCTTGTTAGATTTGATTTGTCAGATTTGCTGGTAGTAGTTTTTTTAAGGTCCTTGGTGACTAGCTTTTCGAAAGTATCTAGGCTACTGGATTTGAAATATGAAGGGTAGAAGGTGGAAGTAGGTTTTAGTTTAGTGTAAAGGTCACTGGTGGTATTATCATTGTTTTTGCCTATGTAGAATCTTTTTAATGTGGTTTTCCTCACAAATTTATTCACATCAATGAATGCAGAAAAGGGGTTAAATTTACAGGTAGGGGCCTTTATTTAGTACTGCTAGCTCAACAGCAGTTAGAGATCTGTTAGACAGATTAAATATGCTGGTCCCAGAATCTGTATTTGTATTGGTTTTTTTAAAAAAGTTTTTTATTCTCTCTTTCCTTTTTTGTATCCTTCTCCCACTCCTTCGTCCTCTTGTGTGAGACTTCTCTTTTTCCCCTCTGCGTCTGGGTCTGAAGTGTTTCAGGGTCCCTGATAGCTACAAGGAAGCCGACTTGGCGGAGGTACTCGGTCGGAGTAGTGGAGCTCCGTAACATTGGTTGGCAGCGGTGGGATGGCTTCCTAGCAGCTGGAGAAACGTCCCTGGACACCGGCGCCTCTACTGGGATCCCACTGTGCTTTCTGGAATTCATGGAAATGGATAGAGCTAGCACCCGTGCAGCATCCCCATTTGGGGAGGAGTTACAGCAGAGGCTACAAGCAGCTCTGTCCCAGTATGATGGCCCTTTCTTAACAAAGGGTGAACTGGACCGGCGGGACTCGATCCGTCGGGATCTCTGGAACAATGTTCTTGAGGAGGTTTGTTGTCTCTGGGGAGAATCCCTCCCAACCATTATGCAATGATTTTGGGATCAAGTTGATTTGCGGATGCAATTCTTGGGAGAGCAGCCCCTGGCGGAATGGGTGTTTAAATTAGAGGAGCTGGTACAGAAAGAATTGTGGCTGGATGATTCTTACTGGGCCTTAAGGTGGTATGCAGTCCAGCAGTACCCATTTCTAGCAGATGATGACTCTCCAGAGGGTGAGGACTATGATGGCCCTGGCCTATTGTGGGAGGCCTTTGAGGATAAAATTGAATTGGGAAGTCCTGAGAGGTCCTGGCTTTATGACATTAGGGAAAATAGGGAACACCTACTGGATCTCTGAGAAGCATCTGACCTGGAACCTGATTTGACCCACCTGGCCACCATGGAGTGGGAGCTTGAACTGGATTACAAGCAATTGTTTGACTCTGCACAGCAGCAGGTACCAGAGACTGGGGATTTAATAGACCTTACATCTGAATATGTTGGTCAGGTAGATGTGGAAGGAACCGTATTCTCCACATCTGAATCACAGGGATACTGGACAGCCATCCCAGATCTCCCAACTCCTGGCATGGAAACTCATGCAGCAGAGGTAGAGGTTGTCGGTCTCCCCCTTCAGCAGCAGATTGAGTTACTGGGTATAGAGGTAGTCGATCTCCCTCCCCAGCTGAAGTTTGCGTTACAGGGAGAGGAGGCAGTTGGTCTTTTTCCCCAGTGGCAAAGTGTATCCCCAGCAGAAGAGCTGGCATCAGGACAGAGGACCACTGGCCCCTGACCCCAACTTGCAGCAATGCTGGAAGTTGAGAGCAGGGAAGATAGCCTTTCGGTGATGGTGGAACTTGAAGAGTACACCACCACCCCAGCTGAAGCGCTGGCATTGAGTCAGAGCGCTGCTGGCCTCTGTGCCCAACTTGCAATGACGCTGGAGTTGAAGAGCAGGGAGATCAATCTTCTAGTGAAGGTGGAGTTCAAGGAGTGCGCAACTCCCCCAGTTGAAGCGCTGGCATCGGGGCAGAGCTCCACTTGCCTCTGCCCAAACCCACTGGTAACCCGCGAGCCTCAGGCATCAGACACTGCTGGTCCAACGGAAGAGCAGATCCCAGAGCAAAGCACGACTAACCTTAGCCCTTTGCCACAAGCACTGAGGGATCTCTATCCAATACAAATGGATGGAACTCTGGTCTCTACCTGTGTCCCCAGGAAGGCTGGACAATGAGCCCCATCCCCATGTCAGAGGGGGCCCAGAGAGACAGTGGCAGAGAGATCCTGGGAGACAGGACAATGGGCATGCATCGCCAGGTATATGCTTTAGTAGATGCAGAGGTCGGCTGGGTAAGTGCTGCTCTTCCATGGGCAATTTGTTTGGGGTACCGTTTTGGTGATGGCCTTGATGATCTGGATGTAGTCACTAACTTCAGAGTCAACTCGTCTGGGGTCTCCTGTATTGGTCTCCTTCTGAAGGGGGAGAAATATGCTGAAACTATTCTGAGCTGGAGATACAGGGTTCCAGAATTGCTATTGGGGTCTATTGGGGTCACAGTGGCCCCCTAAGAGTGGAGTCATATGGGGATAGGTTTGAGTTTGGGAAGGGGGCCACTGGGAACTCCCTTTCTCTACTTCAAAGTCCCCTCTTATGTCTAAGTCACCCTGTGCTTATTAGAGGCACAGTGTGACCGAGAAGACCAGTCTGGCCTGCCCAAACCAGACTTCCAAAGACTGATCGGCTATGAGGGCTCCATGCTCCCGATCGGGACAAACTTACAAACTATGTTTGTCCCGAAGCAGAAGGCTGCCAGGATGGATGCACGTTTTGGGACTTATTACCCGACTAACTCAGGCACAGACCGATTGGAGGTCTGGTACCTGGTTAGTCTACCTTTGGGGGGGAAGATATGTGACGGTAGTCACCATCATTGGTGATGGAAGACAGACACTATGGGTGGGCTCCCAAATTCCTTTTGTGTTTTGTCACATTGTGCCTATTATTTGTGCAGGGTATGTTGAAATTATTGCTGGACTGTGCATCTCCCCATCCCCTCTTTTTCCTGTCCTATTGTTTCCTCAGCAGGGCGTTGTCCCAGGGACACTGCCAGACCGGTTTAAACTAGCTGTTCTGTCCCTCCTCAATCTCCCATCAGCCCTTGCTATTGTCTGACCCCACCCTTCCTTGTACTATAGTAATCTATGTAACCTATTGTATGTAAATGAGGCTGTTGGGGGCTTAAAACTATGTGTGCTGTATTCATTAAAGAGTTGCTCTTTAACCTTCACCATGTGTCGTCTGGTGTTTGGTCCAGGGTGGAAAAGACCCTAAGTGATCCCAGTCAAGCCTCGACGTCTGGGTCTGAAGTGTTTCAGGGTCCCTGATAGCTACAAGGAAGCCGACTTGGCGGAGGTACTCGGTCGGAGTATTGGAGCTCCGTTACAGTGCTGAGTTGAGTGCTGTGGTCACAGTGTCTGGTGTGATATGCAGGAGATTTAGGAGAATAGTATGTGTGGGAGATGTGGGGTGGCAGGGTCTTTTGAAGATAGGACGATATTGGTGCATGGGTCGATAGAACCTGGGTCTCTTTGGGGATGGTGAGTTGAATCTGGTGTTGTATGTTGGTGCTTTTCTATCTTTGTTGTACAGACGTGTGCCAGACGTGGAGTGTTGGTACCGTTGATTCTTTGAGTAGTCTTTTGTTTTTAATGGGCTTCTGACTCTGTTAGGGGAGTTGGGGATGGGATCTCTTTTGTTGTGGTATGTCCGAACTTGTTTTTTCATATAGTCTTGTTTGTCCCTAATGTATTTTTTTATTTTGATGTGTCTTGTGTCAATCTCTATTTTTCTACGTTGCTTTGTATCAGGACAGAATTCTGTTTGTATTCATGCCCATCTCTGTATGGGGATAGTTTTTCTTTTAGTGTGTTCATTTCAATATCCAGAGGGAATAGCTGGCGGGTAGATAGAAACTGGACTGGGAGGGGACTGTGGCAATAAGTCCTTAAAGGATGATGAATCCATCACATCATTTTTTGTATATGAGATTTTATCCTCTTTGTTTGTGGGGCGTCTCAACATTGAAGGTGTGCTCTTTCTCTCATTTGGTCATTTTCGTCTGCTGTTTTCACAAACTCATTTTTATTATTTATATTATTGTCATTTGAAGTCAGATTTATGGAGGATTTAGAGGCCAACAAAGGAATAAAAGATGTCTTCTCCACTTTCTCCTCATCCTCAGCAATATATGGTTGTCTTTTCAGATCATCCTTCAGCTTCATGAGAACATTTGGCTGTGGGAAAAGAGCACGCAGACCAGAGGCAATTTGTTCAAAGTTGATTTGAAGGTTTTTAATTGGGTCATACTTTAAACTGCTGACAGGTTGGTAGAGTCTGGCCACCTCATTGTCTATTTCCTTGACTAAATCATTGACTGATTGCAGGAATATTATTGGATTTTCCTCTTGCAGAGCCTCCTTGGAGTACTGTACTATACCTTCAAGGGTCAGGAGCCTTTGTTTAGAGGAGCTCAAGAACTGTGTCCGTTGAAAATCCTTTTTAGATTCAATGCTTTGAATGGAATTTAAAATATCCTTCTCTTGCAAAGTAAGAATCTCATGCAGTTTTAGGAATCCATTTCTGATTTCATGTATCTTGTCTTCCTTGGAGCCCTGGAAGTTGTCATTCACCAAATTAATTTCTATAAGGTCATTTTCAAATTTGCATTTTGCTGTAAAAAAAAAGTATTTCTAAATTCCATTTAATGAAACTCTAGGTAACTTGCTAGTTTTGTTGGATATTTTCTGTGGCAGAGATGGATTAAGATTCCACAGAGCCCTAGGCAGTCTATTCATTTGATCCCCCCCCACCCCCAGCCCTTCATTGTGCACATAGGGATGGTGAATGGGGCAAATTACATTCATGGTTTTAGGGCCCATGTCAAACCCCTTTTCCTCTGGTTTGATTCAATGCATCTCTATGAGAAGATGCTGATTGGCCAGGGCTGTGTTTGGCTTGTGCTGGTTGTTCCCCAGATCTGTCTCCTTGAAAAGCTGAGCCAATCCAATGCTTTACTATGGGAAAGCATTGTGATTGGCTAAGATCACCACTTCTGATGATGTCAGCCAAGAAGGCAGATCAGTGGCAGAAGCAGCACCAGCAGACTGGAATAAAGGTAAGATTTTACTATAATTTAGGGGGGATAAAGGGGTGGGGGGAAGGGGGGCTAGATTGTGTTTTTAACACGATAGGGTCAGGAATACAAGTTTGTTTTCCTGACTCTATAGTGTTACTTTAACTGTTGAGCTTGTGATAAAAGGAAAATACATAGATCTTGTGTTAAGGAGTAGAACCATAGAATATCTATTAGACATTTCCGATACGCTCTCAGGAAGAAAAAAAAAAGCATATTTTAAAGGCAGCACGTGTATTTGGGTCACTGTGACTTACGCAGAATAAATATTTCCAACATGACCACATTTCAAATGCCAAGGTTATGGATATGAAGCCTGTCTTGAAGGTTAAAGATTTTAGTGACCAAAGCCATTGTCGTAGGAGGCCTGGACAGACCCAGTGGGATACCTACAAAAGGACTTTGGTGTCTGGGTTAACAAGGCTGACAATTTAGTTTTAGTATTTGATCTCCCTGGAGGTTTAAGCATGATGAGATAAGACATTTATAAAACACACCAATTGACACTGGTGGCGACAGAGTTATGGGGAACAAGGGAAGTCTGTGTCACTCAGACATGCACATGTTTCATTTGAATATTCCACAAATAAACAGAAGACATATCATTTTGGAAGATTCGCACAGGGTTATCTACTGATAATCACTACACAAACATGATGCATTTTACACTATTAACGCACACCAGTGCACCACTGACCTCTTTTATCATTGGTGAGAGATGTAAATAGTGTGTGTGCTTCTTTAATAGTGGCTTCTGTCAAAGGCAGGCATATGTGTTTCTCATGGTAGGTAAATTTACACTGCCTGCACAGCAAGCTTCTGTCCGTCATGCAGTACTCCATAATGGGCATTGAAGAATGATAAAAACAAGTCTGTAATTTATATTCCTCCCAAAACTGTTTAGTCAAGATATGTTCTTCAAATTCTCTTTTGTTGTGGAAGAAACGTAGACACTTGCGGCAGTAATTCATTTTGCAGACGGTGCATCTCATAACAGCTTCTCCCTAATGATCAGATTACACACAATACTATCTATGCCGGGCCTTTAAATAAATGCTTGTATTTCAAGGCTACCTTAACACAGAGGTAATTCTCAGGAAGTCGGATCTGTTCTTTACCAGAGAAATAGTGTGCAATTTCAAACACGGAGCATGACACCACAGAATAGTACCCTCTACCTTTTTGATCTTTGGTTTTAATCTTGTCCACGCAACATTGGCAGAGGCAGTGACCGCAAGGTAGGATGAATGGATTGTAATACATGTATTTGCACGAAGGACAACTGAGTTGCTGAATTATTGCATTCTTTAGTTCTTCTGAAAAAGGACCTTCTGTCTTCTTCTTCTTCTCTACTCTAAAGCAATTATAATAATGATCAGTCAGTGATATGGAGACCTATAACATTTGTCACTAGAAATTCATTCCAGAAGACCCAGTTCAATGTTCATTTTCAAGGGACATTATCACCAGTTTAGTTTCAAATCTAATTTACAATAAATCAACAATAAAACACAAACAATATTAATACAACATGTCCTGAAGCAAATTCATATTATTTCCCTTTTAAAGGGTTACTGAAAGCATCATGACCACTTTACTGATTTGAAGTGGTCATGGTCTCTGGAGTCTGTACGTGCAGCATTTCTGCTGCTGGGGGTGTAACTCCACCGCTGGCTGCGTCACTGGAGCGACATAAGCCAGGCCGGAACAAGAGTTCTGGGCTGGCTAATATGAACTGTGTGCAAATGTGGTGTCTGATGCTAGAATGCACAGCCAATTGCAGAATGGCCACTCTACTATCCTCCCCTCAGCTGACTGGTGAAGGGGAGTGATATCGGCTGAGGAGGTTTGGTTGCAAAGAGAACTTAGCCTCAGGGTTGGAATAGAGGTAGGTTTTAGCGTTATTCTGTTTTGTTAGGTTTTTGGGGAGTGAAGACAGTATAGGAAGGGTTATTCTGGCTAAAAGCAGTGTTTTCCTTTAATACCTCTTTGTAAATGTTATTGTGGAGTGTGCATTCATGCAAGGGATTTTATTCTCAGTTAATGATCAGGAAACCAAGCAGGTATCAGATAAAAAAATGTTTTGACGTTTAACATTAGTATGGTGTCAGGTGTTTACTCGCACCATAACATCTAAAGTGTGCTGGCAATTAGAGTGACCTTTTAATGTACTTTATGGTTCATCTCTTTATACTGCCTCTCTTGGCAAACTTATTGCCTCATTTGGATTTCACTACCACCTGTACGCTGATGACACCCAGATAAATCTCTCCTCCCCAGACCTCTCCCCTGCTGTCCTGCAACGTGTCACTGCTTGCCTTTCTTCCATCTCTGACTGGATGTCCTCCTGCTTTCTGAAATTCAATCTCTCTAAAACTGAGCTCCTTGTCTTTCCATCTCCTAATACTGATCCTCCTCTCTCGCTCTCCCTTCAAGTCAGTGGTATTAGAAGAAGAACTAGACCAATCATGGCCTATAGAAACTTGGCAGGGGGCATTTTTAATAACAGATACTTTAAAATATTGAACAGATCGTATTCCATACCAAACTATGGAAAATTTTAAAAAGACAATAGGCAGAAGTATTGCTGGAGAGGCTGCAAACAAATTGGGTCAGCTTTACATATGTGGTGGTCTTGTCCTCTAATTCAAATATACTGGAATGATGTTTTTGCTTGGATATCCCAAATATTGGGGAAAGAAATGAAAATGGGCCCAGAATTAGTTCTGTTTCATGTTTTTCCCGATAATATTTCAATTGATGTTAAAGGTTTTCTACAACAGGCTTTAATGGCAGCTAAATGGCTTATAGCGTTAAAGTGGAAGGGATAAAGAATGCCCCTATGGTCTGATATTGAAACTGTCATGCAGAGAAATAGAGCTTTAGAACTAAATTATAAGAATGAGGGGATATATAATGTCCCGAAATACAAATGGTTGATATGGGATAAATATTCATTAAACCCTGGCAACACAAATTTATAGTAGTAGCGATGATTGCACCCACCCCCCCATGGCCAGCTCACTACGTCTCATTTCTTGGAACAGCGTGCAGAATGCGTGTTTTTTTGTTTTTTTTTCTGTGTTTGCATTTTCTTATAGATAGATGTGCTCTCACTGCAAAGTACACAAGTTACAGAGAGAAAACTGACTTTTCGTATACAAGTTAGAGCAGCGCACACTGAGATATTCAGGGGTAAAATATATGAAATAATGAACTGCTCCACACTTTTTTAACTGATGGACGCTGTTTGAGGCTGTTTTTCAGGAGATGTGTATTTAATGTTAACATAAGAAGATGTATTCAAATGTGCAAATGTTTGTCTTGTGTATTTTATGTGTTTTGTGATAAATTGAATAAACGCACACTGTCTTGGCGTCATACTTGACTCTGGCCTCACCTTTGAGCCTCACATCCAGTATGTTGCCAAATCCTGTAGATTCCAACTTAAAAACATAGCCAGTATCCGCCCCTTTCTTACAAAAGATGCTACCGAGGAGCTTGTCCATGCTCTAGTAATTTCCCGATGGATTATTGTAACCCTCTTCCCAAAAGCCGTATTGCCCCGCTACAGTCTGTAATGAATGCTGCCGCCAGACTGATTTTCCTCTGTAGTCGTCCTCTCACACCTCACCCCTCTGTCAGTCTTTACATTGGCTTCCTGTATCCTATAGGAGTCAATTCAAAGTGCTATCCCATATATATAATAAAGCACTGAACAATTCTAACCCCTTTTATATCTATTCACAGATCCATAGGTATGATCCTTCTCGGTCCCTCCACCCTGCCCGTGACCTTCTCCTGTCCGCCAACTCACCATACAGCCAACTCACGCTTGCAGGACTTCTCGCGGGTGGCTCCCTTCCTACAGAATAGACTGCCTACCGCCATCAAACTCTCCCCTAGTCTTCAATCCTTTAAGAAGTGCCTTAAAATCCATCTCTTTAGGAAAGCTTATGGCCTCCCAGAGTAACCTCTACCTTAAATACCTGTCTCTTGCTCTATCCTAAAGGGCAGCACTGTACTCTCTCCTCCAGCTCTGCTTCACTCCCACCTTATTTGATTGCTATTTCCTGTCCTAATGTGTTTTATACCCCACCTCTTATAGACTGTAAGCTTTTGAGCAGGGTCCTCTTCAACCTATCATTCCTGTAAGTTTTCTTTTAATTGTCCTATTTATAGTAAAATCCCCCCTCTCATAATATTGTAAACCGCTACGGAATCTGTTGGCGCTATATAAATGGCGATAATAATAATACCTAAACTGAGCCTGACATCCAGAGATTATGTGTATTATTCTATTCTAGAAAACGATACCAAGTGATGGATTAAACAGATTGTTTCCAGACTAGAATCCATATTTTGTTCATCAAATTGTATGCATATACATTGTGATCACGTAAAGAACCTGGTTCTGTACTTACATTCCTCTTGGCATTGGTTCGCAACACCGGCATCGACTTATTCTTTTTTTGCAGATACATAGTAGATTAGTGAGGGTTAAACAGAAGTAGCCTGGGCATTTTTCCTGTTCATGATAAGGGTGGAAATATTAGCAAAACATGTGGCACAGTCCGAGACCATTTGCGGTACACTACTTAATGTTCATCCCTCTGGCCAAATCCACTGTGTGTCATAATGTTGGTAAAATAAAGTGTAGAGACCATATCGTTGAAACTGATTGTGTCATGATTGTGTCATGAATTACTGGATGGTGAGGTGGGGCATATGAAGAATGGATCAGTTGGTTTATCTTTCTCTGGACCATTAATTGCGCCAACCAATAATTTTTTATATTGAGTGCCAGAGGAGTTCTTATCACAAATCTACACAGTCCCACCAAATTCAAAGTTAAAAATAGATTACTCTGTCATGTAACATAGTTGACTCATTCCTAAACTCTATTTTCTCATAAAAGTAAACACTATGTTATAAACCTCAAAATAATCAAAAGTGACGTACCTTAACTACATTTGGATAAGCTAAACTCTGGTAGATAGAAACTGGACTGGGAGAGGACTGTGGCAATAAGTCCTTAAAGGATGATGCATACATCATATCATTTTTTGTATATGAGATTTTATCCTCTTTATTCGTGGGGCATCTCAACATTGGAGGTGTGCTCTTTGGTCTCATTTGGTCATTTTCGTTTGCTGTTTTCACAAACTCATTTTTGTTATTTATATTATTGTCATTTGAAGTCAGATTGGTGGAGGATTTAGAGGCCACCAAAGGAATGAAAGATGTCTCCTCCTCTTTCTCCTCATCCTCAGCAATATATGGTTGCCTTTTTAGATTATCCTTCAGCTTCATGAGAACATTTGGCTATGGGAAAAGAGCACGCAGACCAGAGGCAATTTGTTAAAAGTTGATTTGAAGGTTTTTAATTGGGTCATACTTTAAACTGTTGACAGGTTTGTAGAGTCTGGCCACTTCATTGTCTATTTCCTTGACTAAATCATTGACCGATTGCAGGAATGTTATTGGATTTTCCTCTTTCAGAGCCTCCTTGGAGTACTGTACTATATCTTCAAGGGTCAGGAGCAGGGCCGGATTAACATAGGGGCTGATGGAGCTGCAGCTCCAGGCCCAAGCCCATGGAATAGGCCCATTGATTTAAAAAAAAAAAAAAAAACTTTTTTTTTTTTTACACACTACTTTTAGGGTGTAATGATATTGATGTTACAAAGTTTTGGAGTCCAGTAGCCGGATCAGCAATGTTTTCTGCCAGAGGTAGCCACTCGTTACCCAGGTGGTTGAGCCCCTGAGCCTTGAGTGGCCTTCTGGTCTTAAGCAGAGATGGGAGACTGGAACAGAAAGATGATAATCGTAGTGAGGCAAGCCGAGGTCAGTGGGAAGGAGAAGCAGCAAAGTCAAAACAGTCCAAATTCAGCAACAGGAAGGAGAAACAGGAACACGCTTGATTAGAGAGTACAGGAACCACAATAATCTGGCAAAGGTACAGAGACAGGAAGTGGCTTTTATAGGCCAAGAACCAGACACCTGACCAGACACAACTGAAGAGAGTTCTCACTGATAACCTTTACTCTATAAGCAATGGTATCATACGTAAAGCAGTGTTCCTCTCCCAAACCATTTGAATTAGAGTAATTTTGATTAAATTGTCACTGAAAAATAAAAATAAAATAAAATTTTAAAATTTAAAAAAAACTATATTGTACAGACTTATTTTTATATACAATTTATAGTTATAGACAACTATTAAGGATAAATAAACCCAAGACATTTGATGTGCCTATTTACTTTATAAGGATACCAGTAAGCAGTGATGTCATCATGCATCATAATAACCTGAGAGTAGGGGTAGTAGTAGTAACAAGAGTTTGAACAATCTGAAGCCAGTCAGTGTGGAGCTGGGACTACAGGGTAAACAGGAACTCATCAGAACAAACCAAAACCTTCTGGATAATCTGCCTCATGGACCTAAACAGGCTCTGAAGAGGATTGTAATGTATGGGGTAAATAATTCATATGAAATACATTGAATACAGATCCAGGGACAGACTTGTAACCAATCGCCTTAATATGGCGTCAGGAAGGAATTTTTTACTTGGATATTTTAACCCATTGTATGTTCAAATTTTTCCGCCTTCCTCTGGATCACTAATTCACTAAATATTGAATTGTAGCAAATTTATCTGACCAGTTTATTCACTAAACACCAAATTTTATCTACATGTGTGTTTGTATTTTTGTAACTCTACTCTAACACTCTAATAAAATTAGAAGACTGGATTCATTATATAGTTACTTTTTAATTACATAGGTTACAAAAATACAAAGATAAACAAAATAAACTTTAAACACCTTAAAAAGGGGAAATAATATTTCATTGGATGAATTTCCATATATAACTGACACTAAATATATATTATCCTCATGCTTCTGTAAATATGCAATCACAAATATAGTGTCATGTCCCAATATTAGGGAAAAAGCATATTATGAGTTCTAATAATAATAAGTCCATTCTGACCACATCTTATCACATTTTAAACCACAGTTTTGCACTATATATTTTTTTATGATCAAACCTGGCAGCATTTACTCATGAGTTAGCTCCTCCCATCACAACAGAAAGGGCAGGAAATAGAACTCTGAAATTGGTATAAAT
The DNA here is from genome assembly GCA_933207985.1 of Pelobates cultripes. Lineage (NCBI taxonomy): Eukaryota > Metazoa > Chordata > Amphibia > Anura > Pelobatidae > Pelobates > Pelobates cultripes. The sequence goes on along the minus strand of OW240912.1, from coordinate 36,830,589 downwards.
AGATTGATCCCCTCCCCAACAGGCGAGTCTGCTTTAGCAGGCCTAGATTTTTCTTCTATGCTCACCAGGCAGGTATTTTTGTGTCCATGTCAGGGTTCCTTTCATGAACGGGGGTCAGACCCAATCGCTACCTCAGGGGATGAAAACAGTCCATTGCATACATGCCAGGGTTCAGCCTCTAATCCCTGAAGACCCAGCAACAGCATATGTCTATGAGTTGTTAGCCTGGGTAGCCGCTTTAGTGACCTGGGGTCTGACTCAATTCCCTCCTTCAGAGGAGAAAAGCGATCCATACATGAAGCCATGCCAGGGTTCAGCCTCTTATCCCTGAAGACCCAGCAACAGCATATCTCTATGAGTCGCTAGCCTGGGTAACCCTTTTAGTGACTGGGGGTCTGACCTAACTTTCTCCCTCTGGGGATGAATGTGGTCCACAGTATACCTGAGGCCCAGCCAGGGTTCAGCCTCTTATCCCTGAAGACCAATCTCTATGAGTCGCCAGCCTGGGTACCCACTTTCGTGACCAAGAGTCAGATCCAATCGCTCCCTCAGGGGATTAAAGCAGTCCATTGCATACATGCCAGGGTTCAGCATCTTATCCCTGAAGACTCATCTCTCTGAGCTGCCAGCCTGATACCCCCTTTAGTGAATGGGGCTCTGACCCAACTCTCTCTCTCTCACTGGATGACAGTGGTCCACTGCATACATGAGGTCAAATCATGGTTCAGTCTCTTATCCCTGACGACCCAATAAACAGCACTTCTATAAGGTGACTACCTGGGTATGCCGTAGGTTTGTTTAAAACCTTCTCCCATTGGTGGTGATGAATAGCATGTAGTTTCTAACAAATAGGTGATATTTAGGACGTTTCTGTGGTGAGCATTTAGGAAAGTTTATACATGCAACAATGCAATTTACAAAAGAGCGCTGATAATGCAACAATGCATTTACAAAAAGAGTGCTGATAATGCAATGATGCATTTTACAAATGAGTGCTTATAATGCAATTTACAAAAGAGCACTGATAATGCAATGATGCATTTACAAAGGAGTGTTAATGATGCAATTTACAAAAGAGTGCGGATAATGGTTATCCTGGTTGTACAAAGTCTGCCTGAATACCACAGTCCTGGAGGCAGAGGCCAATACCCTCGGTAATAGGAAGCTTCCTTGGGTGACTGAGCCAATTGTACCTGTACACCCAGTGCATATCAAGCGTGAGTGATTGCGCAGTGATAATATATACTTACCAGCAAGCGCTCCACTCATTTACTGATGTTGGAGTCGTTATCAGGTCACACAGTATAAGATGTTTTTTGTACAGTTCTGGTGTGGTGTAAGGAACGAACCAATCCAGGTGTTGTAGCAGCTTATTCTATGTATCTTTCTATTATTCATTATTTGTTTGTAAGAACCTCTTTTATCACAGATAGGTTCTATAACATGGGCTCCATACTGTAATGAAGAACCCTGTGAATATTCAAATTCACTCAAAACAGACAAGTTGTGACTAGTTACTCTGCCGACATTTTGCCATCAGACTTTAATTTGCTACAAATCAAAATTTAATGATTACAACTGTTCATAAAGATTTTTTTCCTTTTCTATAAAAGGTTTTTTTTCTTCATTATAAATAAATTAAATGAAAAGAAAATATTTTTTTGTCGATCATGTTCTTTCAATGTAAAACAACTCCATGGCCCATATACTACATCATTCAAACACCAGAGCCACTACAGCATGGTTATTGTACCCAGGGCTGGATTAGCATAGGGGCTGATGGAGCTGCAGCTCCAGGCCCATGCCTATGGACACTGCTGCTAAGGGGTTTACTTGAAAGATGAAAGTGAGAGATTAGCATAGGGTTTGTGTTTTCTAATATCCTGTTTCCCTCCAGCACCACCTCCACTAGATACATGACGTATGGGAGTTATAACTGTTTTAGTGTTTTCTGCCAATAATATTTTGTAATTAGGCCCATTATAATTGTCAGCATAATTGTCATAATTGTCAGCACCAGGCCCAATGCGCTCTTAATCTGGCCCTGGTCAGGAGCATTTGTTTAGAGGAGCTCAAGAACTGTGTCTGTTGAAAATCCTTTTTAGATTCAATGCTTTGAATGGAATTTAAAATATCATTCTCTTGCAAAGTAAGAATCTCATGCAGTTTTAGGGATCCATTTCTGATTTCATGTATCTTGTCTTCCTTGGAGCCCCGGAAGTTGTCATTCACAAAATGAATTTTTATAAGGTCATTTTCAAATTTACATTTAGCTGTAAAACAACATATGTGCCATCATCTCTAATTTAAAAATATATTTATATTTCTAAATTCCATTTAAGAAAACTCTAGGTAACTTTCTATTGTTTTTGGATATTTTCTGTGGCAGAGATGGATTAACATTCTACGGTCTATTAATTTGACCCCCCCACCCACCCCTTCATTGTGCACATAGCTCAATATATATGTTTTTGTATATATTTTTTAAATGTTTGTGTGTGTATGTGTGTATATATATATATATATTTACACACACACACACACAACAGCCCCAAGCTGTGCTGCCCAGCATGCTGTGGGTGCTCGTACACAATAATAATAATAAGACTAGAATCCATATTTTGTTCATCAAATTGTATGCATACACAATGTGATCACGTAAAGAACCTGGTTCTGTACTTACATTCCTCTTGGCATGGGTTCGCAACACAGGCATCGACTTTTTCGACTGGAATTTAAAATATATCTTTCTTTTGCAAAGTAAGTATCTCATGCAGTTTTAGGGATCCATTTCTGATTTCATGTATCTTGTCTTCTTTGGAGCCCCGGAAGTTGTCATTCACGAAATGAATTTCTATAAGGTCATTCTCAAATTTGCATTTTGCTGTAAAACAATATCTTTGCCATCATCTTTAGTTTTTTAAAAAAAATAAGTATTTCTAAATTCCATTTAATGGAACTCTAGGTAACTTGCTAGTTTTGTTGGATATTTTCTGTTGCAGAGATGGATTAAGATTCCACGGGGCCCTAGGCAGTCTATTAATTTGACCCCCCCCACCCCTTCATTGTGCACATAGGGATGGTGAATGGGGCAAATTACATTCATGGTTTTAGGGCCCATGTCAAACCACTCTTCCTCAGGTTTGAATGCCAAGGTTATGGATATGAAGCCTGTTTTTAAGGTTAAAGATTTTAGTGACCAAAGCCATAGGTATGTAGTTGTCGTAGGAGGCCTGGACTGACCCAGTGGGATACCTACAAAAGGACTTCGGTGTCTGGGTTAACAAGGCTGCCAATTTATAATTAGTATTTGATCTCCCTGGAGGTTTAAGCATGATGAGATAAGACATTTATAAAACACACCAATTGACATTGGTGGTGACAGAGTTATGGGGAACAAGGGAAGTCTGTGTCACTCAGACATGCACATTTTTTATTTGAATATTCCATTAATAAACAGAAGACATATCATCTTGGAAGATTTGCACAGGATTATTTACTGATAATGACTACACAAACATAATGCATTTTACACTATTAACGCACACCAGTGCACCACTGACCTCTTTTAACATTGGTGAGAGATGTAAATAGTGCGTGTGCTTCTTTAATAGAGGCTTCTGTCAAAGGCAGACATATGTGTTTCTCATGGTAGGTAAATTTACACTTATAAAAAAAATAAGAAATGATCCCAAGTCACACCACGGTTTTGCACATAAAAAGAGTATTTATTCATGCATAGAAAATACAACAAAGCATCATTATAGCATAGATAAAGTGCATAGTATAGTGCTAAACCAGTATATAGTACCAAAGCCACAATGTGAGTAAAGTGCTAAATGCAAAAACCCATTAAAAAAGGTAATGTTGTCAAAGGCAGGCATATGTGTTTCTCATGGTAGGTAAATTTACACTGCCTGCACAGCGAGCTTCTGTCTGTCATGCAGTACTCCATAATGGGCATTGAAGGATGATAAAAACAAGTCTGTAATTTATATTCCTCCCAAAACTGTTTAGTCAAGACATGTTCTTCAAATTATTTTTTGTTGTGGAAGAAACGTAGACACTTGCGGCAGTAATTCATTTTGCAGACAGTGCATCTCATAACAGTTTCTCCCTGAAGATCAGATGGACAAAGTTCACACAATACAAAATACAAGAAAGCATCATTATAGCAGGGATAAAGTGCATAGTATAGTGCTAAACCAGTATATAGTAGCAAAATCACAATGTATGTAAAGTTCTAAATGCAAAAACCCATTTAAAAAAGGTATACCAAGAGCAGGAGAAATGAAACCCCCAACGTTTTGGCTGTGAAGCCTTCTTCTGGGGGACCTCTCACTGACTGACCTATATTCCCACTTATATAACAAATGGCACATCCCACTATTGCTGTGGCCAACTGGGGATATAACGAATTAACTGAATAGTAGTGCATAGCTATATACAATCTAAAATAGATTATAGAAATATATACCCTATACTGGATTACACATGGGCGTGGATACATTTTGCAGTAGTACAGGGAAACTACAGCAGGGTGAAATGGCCAAAATTGTAACATGTCAAATGTGAAAATCCTTTGATTGGGAATTAAAACAAACAAATGGCACATCCCCTAATAACTGCAGCACATCATAGACATAGTGAATATACAGAATAGTAATACATTAAATTTATGCAATCTAAAAACAGATTACCCCAGAAAGCAGGCAAACTTTATTATACATAATACCCCACATTGTAACACATCCATAATGTACAGTACAAGTCAATGTATTATATAACTTGATTATAACAAGCAATATGATGTACATACATATATCTATAGCATATAAGAGATATTAACGTTAACAATATATATATATATATAGTCATATTTAAATATAAGACATATAATATACACTAAACATATGGGGTCCCATATGGACAACACATAAAGAAATAAGAAATAGAACGAAAATATAAATAAAGAATTTGTATGTATAATAAAAAGCGAGTGAAAAATATATAAGCAGGAAAAAGTGTGGGATGCCAGACCCATGGGTTCAGGGGAAATGATCCCCGGAATCCATGGATGTGTGCATCACCACCCAAAATAAGAAAGAAGAACAATGATAATAAAAAAAAATAAAAAATGAAATCAGATAGTAAGTAATGTATACCAAAATTAAAAATAAGAAGTACAAAAATATATATATCTTCAATGTAAACCAATTCATGAACTCACAACAAAGATAATCAGTCCCCAGTTCGTGGAGTGGGTACATCCAAAGGTGTAAATACACAAAAAGAAAAAATACAAAATAGAAAAAATATATAAGTTGTCGTATCCACTGTGGTTTTGTCTGTATTCCTATGGACCTAGCTTGAAAGTCTCCCTATTATTCCAGATCTTGCTGATCACTGCCACCATTATCGTGTGTGAAAACTAAAAACAATATGGAAAATATATACAAAAATAAGTAAGAATTAGTATAAAAAAGACAAAGATAGATGTTTTAGCAAATTGTTTTAGAAGAAGAATAGAGCAGATTATCTAAGAACAGGATAAAGCAGATTATCCGAAGCAGGCAAAATCTCTATCCTCGTTCATGCCATTGGGGAACAGTGTGTCCACACTGTATATCCAGTACATCTCCCTCTGGCTTAGGAGTTTTAACATGTTACCCCCTCTGGGTGGGACTTTAACCTGCTCTATGCCCAAGAATTGCAATTGTGAGACCCGATGTGCAGCGTCATTAAAGTGTCGGGCCACTGATGAAGTAATCACCCGATTTCTGATCGCACTCTTATGTTCAATATTCTTACAGTTAGATGTCTGGTAGTTTGACCCATGTAGCCTTTCCCACAGGGACATTTAATCAAGTAAATAATGAAATTAGATTGATAGTTGATGTAAGTCCTTATACCAATATTATAGCCCAAACTCGGATGGGTAAATGAGGTGGATTTCATAACGTTGTTGCAGTTGACACACCTCCCACATCCCACATTCCCTTTGGGGGTGTCAACCATGTGTTGCCATCATTAGCTCTGGCATGTATTAAATCCTGCCTGAGATTCCTTGAGTTCTTAAAAGCCATGATTGGGACCGTCCCAATAATACTCCCTAGATCTGTGTCCCCACTTAACACCTGCCAATGTTTTCTTATAATTTGTGCAACATGGCGGGACTTGGTAGAATAGGTGTGCACAATGGGAATCCGTTTTTAGGTTTCTCTTCAGCAACATACTTTGGTTGTTCCTGATTCCTAAATCCCAACACCCTTTCCTTGGCTGTCCTTAATAATTCCTGAGGGTATCCCCGGTCACCAAATCTCCCAATCATTTCACCCACCCTTTCCTCAAAGACCTGATCATCTGAGATGATCCTCCTTAAGCGTAATAATTGTGAATAGGGTAACCATTCTTTCAATTTGGGAGGATGGACCAATGAGACGTGTAGATACGAGTTCCTATCTGTTGGCTTGGATAATATATCAAAGTGAAAACTATCTACCTGACTTTAACATCCAAAAAATTTATCTCTGTTGGACTATGTTCAATGGTAAACTTTATGGTAGGTTAACGCTCACCCGGTCTGCCTCGGTATCCGAGGCAGCCCGGGAGCACCGGATCGCGCTGCCCCTGTAGCAGTGATCGCTCTGACAGGCTGTCAGAGTGAGCACATGTGCTGCAGGGACTCACGATCCACCTCCCTGCACTTCCAGGTTCTGTGTGAAGTGCAGGGAGACAGATCAGTGCTGATCCTCTTCTCCCTGTGTGTAAAAAAAAAAAATTATGTTAATTTAACCCCCCCTTTCCCCTGCTTTAATAAAATTAACCTCTTCCCTGCCAATTGACTACAGTGATCATAGTTACATAGTTACATAGCTGAAAAGAGACTTGCGTCCATCAAGTTCAGCCTTCCTCACATTTGTTTTTTGCTGTTGATCCAAAAGAAGGCCAAAAAAAACAGTATGAAGCACAATTTTGCAACAAGCTAGGAAAAAATTCCTTCTTGACCCCAGAATGGCAGTCAGATTTATCCTTGGATCAAGCAGTTATTACCCTACATTGAAAGATTATATCCTTGAAGATTCTGTTTTTGCAAGTATGCATCTAGTAGCTGTCTGAACATCTGTATGGACTCTGATAAAATCACTTCTTCAGGCAAAGAATTCCACATCCTGATTGTTCTTACAGTAAAAAAAAACCTTTCCTTTGCCTTAGACGAAATCTTCTTTCTTCCAGTTTAAACGCATGACCTCGTGTCCTATGTAAAGTCCGGTTTGTGAATAGATTTCCACACAATGGTTTGTATTGGCCCTGAATATATTTGTATAATGTTATCATATCCCCTCTCAGGCGACGTTTTTCTAAAATAAATAGGTTTAAATTTGTTAACCTTTCTTCATAGCCGATATGTTCCATTCCTTTTATTAATTTTGTAGCCCGCCTCTGCACTTTTTCTAGTGCCATAATATCCTTCTTTAGAACAGGTGCCCAAAATTGCACAGCATATTCAATATGGGGTCTTACCAGTGATTTATAAAGAGGCAAAATTATATTCTTGTCCCGAGAATGAATGCCCTTTTTCATGCATGACAATAACTTACTGGCCTTGGCCACTGCTGATTGACATTGCACATTGTTGCATAGTTTGTTGTCTATAACAATTCCCAAGTCCTTTTTGTGTGTTGTTAACCCTAATTCGCTTCCATTAAGGGTATACGTTGCTTGTGTATTCTTTACGCCGAAGTGCATAACTTTGCATTTTTCAACATTACATTTCATCTGCCATTTGAGTGCCCAGTCCCCCAGTCTATCTAAATCCCTCTGCAGCAATGTAATATCTTGCTCACATTGTATTATTTTACAAAGTTTTGTGTCATCTGCAAACACTGGAACATGACTTTCAATGCTGTCTTCAAGATCATTTATAAATATGTTAAACAGAAGGGGTCCCAGAACAGGCCCCTGAGGGACACCACTTGCCACCTGTCCAGCTTGAAAATTTACCATAAATAACAACTCTTTGTACTCTGTTTTTAAGCCAATGTTCTACCCAAGAACAAGCATTTTCATCTAGACCGATTTCCTTGAGTTTGAACACTAATCTATTGTGTGGAACTGTATCAAATGCCTTGGCAAAATCCAAATAGATCACATCCACTGCAACACCCTGATCTATACTTCTACTTACTTCTTCGTAGAACGCTGATTTTTGCTGATAACCATGTTCTTCTCAAGGAATTCTTGAATATTATCCCTTAATAACCTTTTAACTATTTTACCAGCCACAGAAGTTAAGCTCACAGGTCTATAATTTCCAGGCAAGGATTTTGAACCCTTTTTGAATATAGGAACCACATCTGCCTTCCTCCAATCCTCCAGAACACTTCCTGAATTGGGGGGTTTGGTATTAGGCTAACTAGGGGTTAACGTTAAAAAGGTTTTAAAATAAGCTTTAAAAAGTTAAAAAAAGGTTTTAAAAAAAAAGGTTTTAGTAACGTTTAAATTAAAAAAAAAAAATACCTCCCCCTTACCCAGTCCAAATAAAAATGAACCCCTTTCCTGCCAGTTGATCACTGCTTACAGTAATCAAAATACAGATCACAGTATTATACTGTGATCTAATTTTTTTTAACCCCTGAGGATTAACTTTTATTTATGTTTTAACCCTCTGGGGTTCAATTTATTTAATTAATTAATTTAAATATTTTATAATTATATTTTTTGCTAGCTGGAGTTGGTGGGAGTTATGGGAAAGTAGGGAATTTACTGTTAGCGCTGATTACTGCTAGTTAGGGGTTAAAGCGGCACTGTCATGCCGAATCCTGGTTTTTTTTTTAACCCCCCTCCGGCCTCCACTACATCTAACACCCTAGTCACCCCCAAATGCCCCTAAGCCCCACATTACCTATTTTGCATTCCTTATTTTCTGCCCCGATCTATATTCAGGGTGCCGCCATCTTTGTGTGGGTAGATGAAGTCCCTGTGGGACACGTCATCAGCCCACACTAGACAGACTGTGAGATTCCCGCACATGCCCAGTGAACCACCTGGACATGCGAACGGGAATTTCACCTATTCATTCATTCATCAGACAGACGAATGAATGAATAGAAATATCAGCCGAACAAACAAACACTATGTATCAGTGTTCGTTTGTTCGTGCAGTTTATTACAAGGAGGGAGCTACCGGCACGCAGCTCCCTCCTTGTAATATGTAAAGATAGAAGTGACAGGGAGCAGTGCTCCCCACCAGTTCATAAGCCCCCCCAGGCCTCCCCTCACTCTATGGGGGTCAATATGACCCCCATAATAGCACAAGGGAGATTAAAATCTCCCACATGCCCCTACTCGCTATACCGCGAGTAGGGGCATGTCCACAAAACAGTGAGCAGCCTGTGGCCCCCAAGCGCCTAGTCACCCACCCCCCCACCCAAAAAAAAAGTCCCTACCTAACCCCCTCACCCTAAAAAATAGTGGGGAATAAAATATCTAACCTGTAAAATAAAATTAAACTTAAAGGACCACTATAGTGCCAGGAAAACATACTCGTTTTCCTGGCACTATAGTGCCCTGATGGTGCCCCCGCCCGGCTCCGGAAGGTGGAAAGGGTTAAAAACTTACCTTTTTCCAGCGCTGGGCGGAGAGCTCTCTGCCTCCTCTCCTCCTCCGATCCGCCCC
>OW240912.1:36595508-36813896 GCA_933207985.1 Pelobates cultripes | reverse complement strand
GTGTTTAACAAGGCTCAATCGATGTATTGCCTCCCCACAGAGCATATGACTGTGCCATTAACCTGTTTCCAGGCGCTATGCCACCTAAGGGGGCAGTTTATGCCTTATCTCCCCAGGGGAGTAAAATAATGGAGGAATACATCAAAGAATCCTTGAGCAAAGGGCACATAAGAAAGTCATCCTCACCAGCTGGTGCAGGATTCTTTTTTGTTGAGAAAAAGGGTGGTGAGTTACGCCCTTGCATAGACTACAGGGCACTTAATAAAATCACTGTAAAAAATGCATACTCTATTCCACTCATTTCCGAATTGTTCGATAGACTTCAGGGAGCTAAAGTATTTACTAAGCTTGACCTTAGGAGCACTTACAATTTGGTTAGAATTAAAGAGAATCATGAGTGGAAGACCGCATTTAATACCCGTAGTGGACACTATGAATATCTGGTAATGCCATTTGGGTTATGCAACGCCCCGGCCGTATTCCAAGACTTTATAAATGATGTACTCAAGGAATTCATTTACTCATTTGTCTTGGTTTATTTGGACGATATTTTGGTGTATTCCCCTGATCTTCAAACTCACCACTCCCATGTGAAACAGGTTCTGCAGACGTTGTTGAAAAATAAACTTTATTGTAAATTAGAAAAGTGCATATTTGACCAGCCTGAAGTCCACTTTTTGGGTTACAACATCTCTGCATCGGGATTTCAAATGGATCCTAAAAACTAGAGGCTGTACTACACTGGCCATTACCCTCTGGTTTAAAAGCCATTCAAAGGTTTATTGGTTTTGCCAACTATTACAGAAGATTCATCAAGGGATTTTCTTCTGTAATAGCCCCAATCACAAATATGACTCGCAAAGGGGTTAGTAGCACGGTATGGTCCAAAGAGGCTGTGAATGCTTTTGAGACTCTTAAACAAAGATTTGCCTCTGCGGACATACTAAAACATCCTGACACCAGTAAACCTTTTATATTGGAGGTTGATGCATCCGAGACAGGGGTAGGGGCTGTTCTCTCTCAGAGAGAAAGCCAGGGAACACCATTGCATCCTTGTGGCTACTTCTCCAGAAAGATGTCTCCTGCTGAGCGCAACTATGATATTGGCAATAGAGAACTGTTGGCCATTATTCTTGCCCTCAAGGAGTGGCAACATCTTTTGGAGGGTTCCAAGGACCCCCTGTTGATCATAACCGACCACAAAAATCTGGCATATATATATAGGGGATGCCAAACGTTTGTCTTCCAGACAGGATAGATGGTCACTGTTCCTTTCACGTTTTAACTTTCTCATTACTTATAGACCTGGTTCTAAAAATACCAAGGCTGATGCCTTGTCCAGGCAATTTGATAATGAGTCAGCTCCGGAACAGATGACATCTCCTATTATTCCACCAGAGTGTATTATTGCTACTACTGTCCTCTCACTGTCTTCTCCACTGCTTGGCACCATACTGGAGGCCCAGCCTCAGGCGCCCAGTGGTAAACCGTGTGATAAACTGTTCGTTCCCCTATGTGAAAGGGTTAATATCATGAAAGTGTTCCATGACAATATAACTGCTGGACACCCGGGCATCAATAAGTCCACTGCCGCGATCACTAGATCATTTTGGTGGGATTCACTCAGGAAAGATGTAAAGGAGTATGTGCAGGCATGTTCTGTGTGTGCAGTTTCTAAGGTGACTCATGCACTTCCTTGTGGCCTGTTGCAGCCTCTTCCTGTTCCTGAGATTCCATGGTCCCACCTATCCATGGACTTTATTGTTGAGCTTCCTAGCTCTGCTGGGTTCACTACTATTCTCATGGTTGTAGACCGATTTTCTAAGATGGCTCACTTCATTCCTCTCAAGAAGTTGCCATCTTCGCAAGATTTGGTCCTAATTTTCATACGTGAAATTGTCCGTTTGCATGGCATCCCCACAATATTGTGTCTGATAGGGGCTCTCAGTTTGTGTCCAGGTTCTGGAGGGCGTTCAGTAAACAATTGGGGATTGATCTCTCCTTCTCCTCCTCCTACCATCCACAGACCAATGGTACAGCTGAGAGGGCTAACCAGTCATTAGAAGTTTATTTGCGTTGTTTTATTAATAGCACACAAGACAATTGGTCCGAACTACTCCCGTGGGCCGAGTTCGCTAGAAACAATGCTGTTCATGACTCCTCTGGGCACAGTCCATTTTTTGTCAATAATGGTAGGCATCCTACGGTTCTCCCTGCGGTATTTTCTGATACTGCCATTCCTGCTCTGGATGAGCGTCTGGCCTCCATTCGGGATACCTGGGTTAAGGTTCAAACTGCTCTAGGGGCTGCTGCTGAACGCTTCAAACATTTTGCTGATAAGCGTAGGAGTGCCAACCCGGTGTACCAAGTGGGGGACCGGGTTTGGTTGTCATCTCGCAACATCAAGCTTAAGGTCCCTAGCATGAAGTTTGCCCCCAGATTCCTTGGTCCCTATAGAGTGCTTCGTAGGATCAATCCAGTGTCTTACTCTCTGGCTCTTCCTGCATCTTTAGGGATTCCCAACACTTTTCATGTGTCCTTACTCAAACCTCTTGTCTGCAATAGATATACTGTTCCTTGTGTTCCTCCCCCTCCGGTGGTGGTGGGTGGTCAGGAAGAGTATGAGGTATCTTCTATCGTGGATTCTAGGTTTTCTCGGGGCACTTTACAGTACTTGGTTGTTTGGAAAGGTTACGGTCCTGCTGATCGTTCTTGGGTTTCGGCTCCTGACCTGCATGCGGGCCGTAAGATCCGCGCTTTTCACGCTAAATTTCCTCTCAAGCCTGGTCCTGTCCGCCCGGTGGGCGTTCTTCAGGTGGGGGGTAATGTCACGTATTCATCCGCTTATAGAAATGTGGTTAATGACATTTACTGTCCACACAGGAAAAGTTGTGCCGAGCAGCAACCTAATCCACAGAAGGGTTAATGCTGAGCAGCAATTATGCAAATGAAACCTGGTAACTGACTTTGGGGTCAAAGGCCGGTTACAGCCTATCAGAACTAAAGGAGGGGTATTTAGGCCCAGTTCTCAGCCTGCTCAGTGCCCTGTCGTGGTTTCCCTTGTGGTTGTCTGAGAGCGCGTTCCTGTTTATAGTTTTCTACCTGGTTTTGACTTTGGCTTTGTTTATTGACTTCTCTATATTCTGGTATCCTGACTCCTGGCTTTCCTCATCGCTGTGTCCCTTTCTGTGTTCCCTGACCTCGGCTAGTATTTTTGACTATTCTTTGTACGTTAAATCCGGCCATTCTAAGGACCGGTACTACGTTACTTATTTGTCATACGTGCTGTACAGTTCTACGTGCTGGATCAAACAGTAATCCTGACAGCTGGCTAATGTGAACTCTGTGCAAATTTGGTGTCTGATGCCAGAATGCACAGCCAATTGCAGAATGGCCACTCTACTATCCTCCCCTCAGCTGACTGGCGAAGGGGAGTGATATCGGCTGAGGAGGTTTGGTTGTAAAGAGAACTTAGCCTCAGGGTAGGAATAGAGGTAGGTTTTAGCGTTATTCTGTTTTGTTAGGTTTTCTGGGAGTGAAGACAGTATAGGAAGGGTTACTCTGGCTAAAAGCAGTGTTTTCCTTTAATATCTCTTTGTAAATGTTATTGTGGAGTGTGCATCCATGCAAGGGATTTGATTCTCGGTTAATGATCAGGAAACCAAACAGGTATAAGATAAAAAAATGTTTTGACGTTTAACATTGGTATGGTGTCAGGTGTCTACTGGCACCATAACATCTAAAGTGTGCTGGCAATTAGAGTGCCCTTTTAATGTACTTTATGGTAGTAGCAGCGAAGATTAGTAGTAGTAACGAAGATTGCACCCCCCATGGCCAGCTCACTTCGTCCCAATTCTTGGAACTGTGTGAAGAATGCGTGTGTTTGGTTTTTTCCTTCTGTGTTTGCATTTTCTTATAGATAGATGTGCTCTCACTACAAAGTAGACAGGTTACAGAGAGAAAACTGAACTGAAGTTAGAGCAGTGGACACTGAGATATTCAGGGGTCTCTGGTGGAATTGGTAAACTATATGAAATAATGAACTGCTCCACACTTTTTTAACTGATGGTCGCTGTTTGAGACTTTTTCTGGAGATGTGTATTTAATGTTAACAGAAGAAGATGAATATATGTATTCAAATGTTTGTCTTGTGTATTTTATGTGTTTTGTGATAAATTGAATAAAAACTTTTTACAACAAAAAAAAAAGTCAGTGGTATCCACATGAGTCCATCCTTGCAAGCACGCTGTCTTGGCGTCATACTTGACTCTGGCCTCACTTTGAGCCTCACATCCAGTATGTTGCCAAATCCTGTAGATTCCAACTTAAAAACATAGCCCGCATCCGCCTCTTTCTTACAAAAGATGCAACCAAGGAGCTTGTCCATGCTCTAGTAATTTCACGATGGTTTATTGTAACCCTCTTCCCAAAAGCCGTATTGCCCCACTACAGTCTGTAATGAATGCTGCAGCCAGACTGATTTTCCTCTCTAGTCAGTAATCTCTTACAATTTTCTGGAGCCTATACTCAGCTCCAGATATGTGCGCCTGGATAGCACAATCCCCACCTATGGATATGTAGATGGTCCTTGGATGTCCTCAAAAGGGGGTCTCTAGTGGTAGTGGGGTATATCTCCTTTCCAATGGCAGTAGGCCGGTATTCAAATAGTTGGTGATATATACAAAAAGGATAAAAACACAAAATAGTGCTCTCTAGATAGTACAAAATACAATGATAAAAAAATGAGGTATACTCCAAGTGAAGAGCAAATAGGATATTGCTCAGTATATGTAGGCGTATGTGGTATGATCCCCACCAAGGATATCACTCCTCTAGTCCTTCACTGGGGGTGTTGGAGAGAGTGGAAGGAATTATATTATTTAAAAAAAAAAATAGAATAAAAGGATAGGCTTCGAGGCTCCAATAGCATAAATGGGCTATCTTTATTGGAGATAAAAAAATCAATAACATAAAACAGCTTTAAAAAACACTAACGCGTTTCTCCTGCAAAGAGGCTTTATCAAAGTGTTACAGCATCAGTGGCCTATCCTGTTTAAATAGCAGATACAATTGATTACATCGTTACAATTAGTGACATCATCAATCATGTGAAACAGAAAACATATTAAAACGTATTAAAACAAGCAATAATACAGTGCAGATGGGAGGAGGACATAAAATGGGTATAAATTATCAAATGGATAAACATAAATCTTAAAATTGGGGTAAAAGATAAAAGAAGAGGATGTGGTAGCTTTAAGAAGGGCACCAAGATGGCTGCCAAATTATGTTAATTGGGGACACCAACATGGCTGCCGCTGGCTTAATTTTCCCTATATCAAAAGTGTGGATAGAGTACCTAAATCCCTAGTATATGGGATGGGGAGATGGAAGAGATGTCTCCGTGCTGAAAACGATAATTTTTAGGTGACGTCGCCATGGAGACCATCCCTACACAGTCTTGTAGTGCAGTTGGTAAGGGAGGGCTGGCCTTATGGTGGGGATGACAGACATAACCTATGTCACATGACTGACTGGGTCACGTTGTCATGGAGATAGGAAACACTTAGTACCTGAACTGAGAGGACACAGGGGGGGAGACTGGCAAGAGGAAAGGACAACAGGATCCTCCTTCTACCCCATAGTATCACGGGGAATGTAGTAAAAGGAACAAAAATAACAGTACTAGGAGAATGGAACTTAGCAAAAATTAAAAAATACAGAATAAAAACTCTGGGCAAGTGTAAAAAAGGTGTGATTAAAAGTCTGTATAAGAAAAAAAGGATCAGATACAATAAATGTGAGAGACCTTGGGACATGAGATCATAAAAGATGTCATACATTTTTTATAAAAACAGAATATACATTTAGTACCTATTGCAAATGCAAAAGGGGTGTGGTTAAAAATATTATACAAGAAAGAGGACCAAGTGACATTATTATTTACAAAAAGTTATACAAATCAAAATCTACGTTTAACCCTTGGGGTACCAAAGTGTCTAGTGTGAATACCCAATTCATCTCTTTTTTGCCTAAATGTTTTGGGAGGTTGCCTCCTCGCCAGGAAGGGGATACTTTTTCTATGGCACAAAATTTTAAAAACTTGGGATCTTTCTTGTGGATTAAAAAATGTTTTGACACGGAATGATTAATGTAACCTTTTTTTATGTTTCTACAATGCTCGGCAATGCAGGTTTTTAAGCATCTTGTAGTCATGCCAACATATTGCAGTTTGCATGGGCATTCCAATAAATAAATTACATTCTTGGAATTACAAGTAATAAAATCCTTTATTTTGTGTTCATAAGAGGAGTATTTTGATTTAAAAGTTGTAAATTTGATGTGTTCGTTGTTGGTACTCCTGCATGCCAAGCATTTTTTGCATTTGTAGAATCCTTTATGGGGTATTGGAAATGTTTTTTTTTTTTGTATAGTTTTTGGTTTGGCAAGTTTTTAGGTTGGGGGCCCCCCTAAGCACTATATGTGGTTTTTCTGGCAGAAGTTTATTTAAAATGTCATCCTCTTTCAGAATATTCCAATGTTTTTTAATTATTTTTTTTAATTTAAAACTTTTATTGTTGTAGTCTAAAATGATAGGGAGAGTAACCTCTTTGTGTGATTTCGAATCGTTGTATTGTAATAACTGCCTTCTATCTACTTGATTTATTTCAGCAATTAAAGTGTCCATATATTTTTCATTATAGTTTTTCTCTTTTAATTTTTCCTTGAGATCTTTGGCTAGTTCATTAAAAACCTGATTATTTTATCGTATAAGTTGGCTCTTTGGGATGCTGCCAAGCCACATGGGATAATGGCAGCTGCTGAAGTCTATAAAAGTATTGGTGTGCACTTTAAAAAAAAAAAGTTTGGGTGTGCAAATTGCAGTTGTCTATATAGATTTCTAGGTCTAAAAATTTTACCTTAATGGTGCTTATTTCAGTGCTAAGCTTAATACCCCTGTCATTGTTGTTTAAAATTTGTAAAAAGTAGTTAAGTTCATTTGTTGTGCCTTCCCAAATAAAAAACATATCGTCAATATATCTACGGTATAAAATATTAGATTTCCATTGTATGTTAGACCAAATACAGTTGTCTTCCCAATCGGCCATGAACAGATTGGCATAGCTTGGTGCTACCTTCGTCCCCATAGCTGTGCCTTGTTGTTGCATATAAAATGAGTCATAAAACCAAAAATAATTATTGTTAAGAATGATGTCCAGGCCCTCTAAAATAAAATTAGAGTTGAGGGTGTATCTCTGTCTCTCTCTAAGATACGTTTTATAGCAGCGCATCCAAGGTGATGAGGTATAATGGTATAGAGGGACTGGACATCACTGGTGACTAAGATGCAATTTGGCTTCCACTTAAAATCATTTAAAATCTGTAGGAGACTCATACTATCTTTCAAGTATGATCTCATATTGGAGACGTGGTGTTGGATTCTGATAGGTTGGATAGGACTGAGTTGATGCCTGAAGTTATAGGGCGGCCTGGAGGTTTTATTTTTGGGTGGGAAATAGAAGACTGGTATAGTTGGATGGGTTATATTTATATAAGTGTATTCATTTCTGTTAATAGTCTGCTGGTCTAGTCCTTTATTTAAAAGAATGGTTAAAAGGTTTTTGATATTGGGGGTAGGATCAGATAAAAGTTTCTTATATACCGTGGTGTCATTTAGTTGGGAGAGAGCTTCCTTCATGTACATGTCTGTAGGGAGAATAACTATCCCACCCCCCTTGTCTGCTGGTTTTATGACGATATTCTTATAATTTTTTAGAGTTTCTAGAGCTATTTTTTCTTTTCTTGTTAGATTTGATTTGTCAGATTTGCTGGTAGTAGTTTTTTTAAGGTCCCTGGTGACTAGCTTTTCGAAAGTATCTAGGCTACTGGATTTGAAATATGAAGGGTAGAAGTTGGAAGTAGGTTTTAGTTTAGTGTATTTATTCTCTGTTGTGTTTGGGGGGGGTATCAGGTCACTGGTGGTATTATCATTGTTTTTGCCTATGTAGAATCTTTTTAATGTGGTTTTCCTCACAAATTTTTTCACATCAATGAATGCAGAAAAGGGGTTAAATTTACAGGTAGGGGCCTTTATTTAGTACTGCTAGCTCAACAGCAGTTAGAAATCTGTTAGACAGATTAAATATGCTGGTCCCAGAATCTGTATTTGTATTGGTTTTTAAAAAAAAGTTTTTTATTCTCTCTTTCCTTTTTTGTATCCTTCTCCCACTCCTTCGTCCTCTTGTGTGAGACTTCTCTTTTTCCCCTCTGCGTCTGGGTCTGAAGTGTTTTAGGGTCCCTGATAGCTACAAGGAAGCCAACTTGGCGGAGGTACTCGGTCGGAGTAGTGGAGCTCCGTTACAGTGCTGAGTTGAGTGCTGTGGTCACAGTGTCTGGTGTGATATGCAGGAGATTTAGGAGAATAGTATGTGTGGGAGATGTGGGGTGGCAGGGTCTTTTGAAGATAGGACGATATTGGTGCATGGGTCGATAGGACCTGGGTCTCTTTGGGGATGGTGAGTTGAATCTGGTGTTGTATGTTGGTGCTTTTCTATCTTTGTTGTACAGACGTGTGCCAGACGTGGAGTGTTGGTACCGTTGATTCTTTGAGTAGTCTTTTGTTTTTAATGGGCTTCTGACTCTGTTAGGGGAGTTGGGGATGGGATCTCTTTTGTTGTGGTATGTCCGAACTTGTTTTTTCATATAGTCTTGTTTGTCCCTAATGTATTTTTTTATTTTGATGTGTCTTGTGTCAATCTCTATTTTTCTACTTTGCTTTGTATCAGGACAGAATTCTGTTTGTATTCATGCCCATCTCTGTATGGGGATAGTTTTTCTTTTAGTGTGTTAATTCAATATCCAGAGGGGATAGCTGGCGGGTAGATAGAAACTGGACTGGGAGGGGACTGTGGCAATAAGTCCTTAAAGGATGATGAATCCATCACATCATTTTTTGTATATGAGATTTTATCCTCTTTGTTTGTGGGGCGTCTCAACATTGAAGGTGTGCTCTTTCTCTCATTTGGTCATTTTCGTCTGCTGTTTTCACAATCTCATTTTTATTATTTATATTATTGTCATTTGAAGTCAGATTTATGGAGGATTTAGAGGCCAACAAAGGAATAAAAGATGTCTTCTCCACTTTCTCCTCATCTTCAGCAATATATGGTTGTCTTTTCAGATCATCCTTCAGCTTCATGAGAACATTTGGCTGTGGGAAAAGAGCACGCAGACCAGAGGCAATTTGTTCAAAGTTGATTTGAAGGTTTTTAATTGGGTCATACTTTAAACTGCTGACAGGTTGGTAGAGTCTGGCCACCTCATTGTCTATTTCCTTGACTAAATCATTGACCGATTGCAGGAATGTTATTGGATTGTCCTCTTGCAGAGCCTCCTTGGAGTACTGTACTATACCTTCAAGGGTCAGGAGCCTTTGTTTAGAGGAGCTCAAGAACTGTGTCCGTTGAAAATCCTTTTTAGATTCAATGCTTTGAATGGAATTTAAAATATCCTTCTCTTGCAAAGTAAGAATCTCATGCAGTTTTAGGAATCCATTTCTGATTTCATGTATCTTGTCTTCCTTGGAGCCCTGGAAGTTGTCATTCACCAAATGAATTTCTATAAGGTCATTTTCAAATTTGCATTTTGCTGTAAAAAAAAAAGTATTTCTAAATTCCATTTAATGAAACTCTAGGTAACTTGCTAGTTTTGTTGGATATTTTCTGTGGCAGAGATGGATTAAGATTCCACAGAGCCCTAGGCAGTCTATTAATTTGATCCCCCCCCACCCCCCAGCCCTTCATTGTGCACATAGGGATGGTGAATGGGGCAAATTACATTCATGGTTTTAGGGCCCATGTCAAACCCCTTTTCCTCTGGTTTGATTCAATGCATCTCTATGAGAAGATGCTGATTGGCCAGGGCTGTGTTTGGCTTGTGCTGGTTGTTCCCCAGATCTGTCTCCTTGAAAAGCTGAGCCAATCCAATGCTTTCCTATGGGAAAGCATTGTGATTGGCTAAGATCACCACTTCTGAGGATGTCAGCCAAGAAGGCAGATCAGTGGCAGAAGCAGCACCAGCAGACTGGAATAAAGGTAAGATTTTACTATAATTTAAGGGGGATAAAGGGGTGGGGGGCAGGGGGGCTAGATTGTGTTTTTAACACGATAGGGTCAGGAATACAAGTTTGTTTTCCTGACTCTATAGTGTTACTTTAACTGTTGAGCTTGTGATAAAAGGAAAAGACATAGATCTTGTGTTAAGGAGTAGAACCATAGAATATCTATTAGACATTTCCGATACGCTCTCAGGAAGAAAAAAAAAAGCATATTTTAAAGGCAGCACGTGTATTTGGGTCACTGTGACTTACGCAGAATAAATATTTCCAACATGACCACATTTCAAATGCCAAGGTTATGGATATGAAGCCTGTCTTGAAGGTTAAAGATTTTAGTGACCAAAGCCATAGGTATGTAGTTGTCGTAGGAGGCCTGGACAGACCCAGTGGGATACCTACAAAAGGACTTTGGTGTCTGGGTTAACAAGGCTGACAATTTAGTTTTAGTATTTGATCTCCCTGGAGGTTTAAGCATGATGAGATAAGACATTTATAAAACACACCAATTGACACTGGTGGCGACAGAGTTATGGGGAACAAGGGAAGTCTGTGTCACTCAGACATGCACATGTTTCATTTGAATATTCCACAAATAAACAGAAGACATATCATTTTGGAAGATTCGCACAGGGTTATTTACTGATAATCACTACACAAACATAATGCATTTTACACTATTAACGCACACCAGTGCACCACTGACCTCTTTTAACAATTGTGAGAGATGTAAATAGTGTGTGTGCTTCTTTAATAGTGGCTTCTGTCAAAGGCAGGCATATGTGTTTCTCATGGTAGGTAAATTTACACTGCCTGCACAGCGAGCTTCTGTCCATCATGCAGTACTCCATAATGGGCATTGAAGAATGATAAAAACAAGTCTGTAATTTATATTCCTCCCAAAACTGTTTAGTCAAGATATGTTCTTCAAATTCTTTTTTGTTGTGGAAGAAACGTAGACACTTGCGGCAGTAATTCATTTTGCAGACGGTGCATCTCATAACAGCTTCTCCCTAATGATCAGATTACACACAATACTATCTATGCCGGGCCTTTAAATAAATGCTTGTATTTCAAGGCTACCTTAACACAGAGGTAATTCTCAGGAAGTCGGATCTGTTCTTTACCAGAGAAATAGTGTGCAATTTCAAACACGGAGCATGACACCACAGAATAGTACCCTCTACCTTTTTGATCTTTGGTTTTAATCTTGTCCACGCAACATTGGCAGAGGCAGTGACCGCAAGGTAGGATGAATGGATTGTAATACATGTATTTGCACGAAGGACAACTGAGTTGCTGAATTATTGCATTCTTTAGTTCTTCTGAAAAAGGACCTTCTGTCTTCTTCTTCTCTACTCTAAAGCAATTATAATAATGATCAGTCAGTGATATGGAGACCTATAACATTTGTCACTAGAAATTCATTCCAGAAGACCCAGTTCAATGTTCATTTTCAAGGGACATTATCACCAGTTTAGTTTCAAATCTAATTTACAATAAATCAACAATAAAACACAAACAATATTAATACAACATGTCCTGAAGCAAATTCATATTATTTCCCTTTTAAAGGGTTACTGAAAGCATCATGACCACTTTACTGATTTGAAGTGGTCATGGTCTCTGGAGTCTGTACGTGCAGCATTTCTGCTGCTGGGGGTGTAACTCCACCGCTGGCTGTGTCACTGGAGCGACATAAGCAAGGCCGGAACAAGAGTTCTGGGCTGGCTAATATGAACTGTGTGCAAATGTGGTGTCTGATGCTAGAATGCACAGCCAATTGCAGAATGGCCACTCTACTATCCTCCCCTCAGCTGACTGGTGAAGGGGAGTGATATCGGCTGAGGAGGTTTGGTTGTAAAGAGAACTTAGCCTCAGGGTTGGAATAGAGGTAGGTTTTAGCGTTATTCTCTTTTGTTAGGTTTTTGGGGAGTGAAGACAGTATAGGAAGGGTTATTCTGGCTAAAAGCAGTGTTTTCCTTTAATACCTCTTTGTAAATGTTATTGTGGAGTGTGCATTCATGCAAGGGATTTTATTCTCAGTTAATGATCAGGAAACCAAGCAGGTATCAGATAAAAAAATGTTTTGACGTTTAACATTAGTATGGTGTCAGGTGTTTACTCGCACCATAACATCTAAAGTGTGCTGGCAATTAGAGTGACCTTTTAATGTACTTTATGGTTCATCTCTTTATACTGCCTCTCTTGGCAAACTTATTGCCTCATTTGGATTTCACTACCACCTGTACGCTGATGACACCCAGATAAATCTCTCCTCCCCAGACCTCTCCCCTGCTGTCCTGCAACGTGTCACTGCTTGCCTTTCTTCCATCTCTGACTGGATGTCCTCCTGCTTTCTGAAATTCAATCTCTCTAAAACTGAGCTCCTTGTCTTTCCATCTCCTAATACTGATCCTCCTCTCTCGCTCTCCCTTCAAGTCAGTGGTATTAGAAGAAGAACTAGACCAATCATGGCCTATAGAAACTTGGCAGGGGGCATTTTTAATAACAGATACTTTAAAATATTGAACAGATCGTATTCCATACCAAACTATGGAAAATTTTAAAAAGACAATAGGCAGAAGTATTGCTGGAGAGGCTGCAAACAAATTGGGTCAGCTTTACATATGTGGTGGTCTTGTCCTCTAATTCAAATATACTGGAATGATGTTTTTGCTTGGATATCCCAAATATTGGGGAAAGAAATGAAAATGGGCCCAGAATTAGTTCTGTTTCATGTTTTTCCCGATAATATTTCAATTGATGTTAAAGGTTTTCTACAACAGGCTTTAATGGCAGCTAAATGGCTTATAGCGTTAAAGTGGAAGGGCTAAAGAATGCCCCTATGGTCTGATATTGAAACTGTCATGCAGAGAAATAGAGCTTTAGAACTAAATTATAAGAATGAGGGGATATATAATGTCCCGAAATACAAATGGTTGATATGGGATAAATATTCATTAAACCCTGGCAACACAAATTTATAGTAGTAGCGATGATTGCACCCACCCCCCCATGGCCAGCTCACTACGTCTCATTTCTTGGAACAGCGTGCAGAATGCGTGTTTTTTTGTTTTTTTTTCTGTGTTTGCATTTTCTTATAGATAGATGTGCTCTCACTGCAAAGTACACAAGTTACAGAGAGAAAACTGACTTTTCGTATACAAGTTAGAGCAGCGCACACTGAGATATTCAGGGGTAAAATATATGAAATAATGAACTGCTCCACACTTTTTTAACTGATGGACGCTGTTTGAGGCTGTTTTTCAGGAGATGTGTATTTAATGTTAACATAAGAAGATGTATTCAAATGTTCAAATGTTTGTCTTGTGTATTTTATGTGTTTTGTGATAAATTGAATAAACGCACACTGTCTTGGCGTCATACTTGACTCTGGCCTCACCTTTGAGCCTCACATCCAGTATGTTGCCAAATCCTGTAGATTCCAACTTAAAAACATAGCCCGTATCCGCCCCTTTCTTACAAAAGATGCTACCGAGGAGCTTGTCCATGCTCTAGTAATTTCCCGATGGATTATTGTAACCCTCTTCCCAAAAGCCGTATTGCCCCGCTACAGTCTGTAATGAATGCTGCCGCCAGACTGATTTTCCTCTGTAGTCGTCCTCTCACACCTCACCCCTCTGTCAGTCTTTACATTGGCTTCCTGTATCCTATAGGAGTCAATTCAAAGTGCTATCCCATATATATAATAAAGCACTGAACAATTCTAACCCCTTTTATATCTATTCACAGATCCATAGGTATGATCCTTCTCGGTCCCTCCACCCTGCCCGTGACCTTCTCCTGTCCGCCAACTCACCATACAGACAACTCACGCTTGCAGGACTTCTCGTGGGTGGCTCCCTTCCTACAGAATAGACTGCCTACCGCCATCAAACGCTCCCCTAGTCTTCAATCCTTTAAGAAGTGCCTTAAAACCCATCTCTTTAGGAAAGCTTATGGCCTCCCAGAGTAACCTCTACCTTAAATACCTGTCTCTTGCTCTATCCTAAAGGGCAGCACTGTACTCTCTCCTCCAGCTCTGCTTCACTCCCACCTTATTTGATTGCTATTTCCTGTCCTAATGTGTTTTATACCCCACCTCTTATAGACTGTAAGCTTTTGAGCAGGGTCCTCTTCAACCTATCATTCCTGTAAGTTTTCTTTTAATTGTCCTATTTATAGTAAAATCCCCCCTCTCATAATATTGTAAAGCGCTACGGAATCTGTTGGCGCTATATAAATGGCGATAATAATAATACCTAAACTGAGCCTGACATCCAGAGATTATGTGTATTATTCTATTCTAGAAAACGATACCAAGTGATGGATTAAACAGATTGTTTCCAGACTAGAATCCATATTTTGTTCATCAAATTGTATGCATACACATTGTGATCACGTAAAGAACCTGGTTCTGTACTTACATTCCTCTTGGCATTGGTTCGCAACACCGGCATCGACTTTTTCTTTTTTTGCAGATACATAGTAGATTAGTGAGGGTTAAACAGAAGTAGCCTGGGCATTTTTCCTGTTCACGATAAGGGTGGAAATATTAGCAAAACATGTGGCACAGTCCGAGACCATTTGCGGTACACTACTTAATGTTCATCCCTCTGGCCAAATCCACTGTGTGTCATAATGTTGGTAAAATAAAGTGTAGAGACCATATCGTTGAAACTGATTGTGTCATGATTGTGTCATGAATTACTGGATGGTGAGGTGGGGGCATATGAAGAATGGATCAGTTGGTTTATCTTTCTCTGGACCATTAATTGCGCCAACCAATAATTTTTTATATTGAGTGTCAGAGGAGTTCTTATCACAAATCTACACAGTCCCACCAAATTCAAAGTTAAAAATAGATTACTCTCACATCATCAATCCCACTTTAGACTACCGCCCCTGGACCCAAAGAGGGTGCACACGAATAGAACACCTCTACAAGGAAGGCAAACTAGAACCATATCCCACTCTGAAAAACAAATACCAACTCCCGAATGCCACTCTGTTCACATACCTTCAAATAAAAGCACTTCTGGAGAATGAGACCTCAACAACAATATCTACACCCTTAAAACAAATATATCACATATGCACCACGGGCAATATCCCAAAAAAGACACTCTCTCTACTCTACGCCACACTAAACGACAATCCCAAAACACCACCGCAAGACAAATTCAGGGAACACTGGCACGAAGACCTACATAAACAATTCACTGACAGCCAATGGCAAAAAGCCTTTACAGCCCACAAAGGGAGATCTAGATGCGCAGCGCACTTAGAGCTCATGAGGAAACTGCAGTACAGGTGGTACATGGTGCCAACGAGACTGGCAACCATGTATCCACATACGTCAAAACTGTGTTGGAGGTGCGGGACAGAGGAGGGCAGCATGTACCATATATGGTGGACATGTAACCAAATACAACCATACTGGAAAGAAGTAGGAGACATTATTCGATACACACTTGACACACAGAACCCCCTCCAGCCAGAATGCGGTCTGTTGTTTATGACCCTGGAGACATATAACAAGACACAAGCGATACTACTCTTCCATATCCTAATAGCCGCAAACACACTGATTGCAAGGGCTTGGAAACAAACCACGAGACCAGGAAAAGATGCACTACTGACCCAAATCTCTACCAACTTAATGTACGAAACCAAACTAAATGCCAAATTTGGTGCATCTGCTCAGGCAAAACAAGCCAGAGACAGATGGGAAGAGGTGACGAGAACCACATGTAGTGGTTAGGGAACAGCCAGGCAAAGATGCGGGAGACAGGGAGGAGAGAGGAAGAAGCGAAGAGGAGAAAAAAAAAAAAAAGCCACCAAAATCTCACAGCCATAAATCATAGGGAGAAACCAGACATACGCACAAACCAGGGGCAACAGAGAGTGTGAGAATCACAGTAGACGGATACCAATATGTAAATAGTTATAAAGATATGTAAATAGTTAGATAGATAGTTGAATTGGGGAAAGCACAAGATAAGAGTTACACCCAGATGGAGCAACCACACCGGCTGGAACAGTATGACACGTCTAGCAACAAAGGAGGGAGGTGTATTGTGATTACGTATTACATGCTGTGCCGCAAGGGCCGATGCTTTACCCCGTTCTGTTGTAACCCCCCTCCGCAGGAATCTTGGATGTAACACAACTGAATACAAGAACATGTACATTGTTTCCCCCCCCCCCTTTTTCCTTTCTGTACCCATAATATGAAAATGCATAATAAAAAGTCACTTGGAAAAAAAAAAAAAATAGATTACTCTGTCATGTAACATAGTTGACTCATTCCTAAACTCTATTTTCTCATAAAAGTAAACACTATGTTATAAACCTCAAAATAATCAAGTGACGTACCTTAACTACATTTGGATAAGCTAAACTCTGGTAGATAGAAACTGGACTGGGAGAGGACTGTGGCAATAAGTCCTTAAAGGATGATGCATACATCATATCATTTTTTGTATATGAGATTTTATCCTCTTTATTCGTGGGGCATCTCAACATTGGAGGTGTGCTCTTTGCTCTCATTTGGTCATTTTCGTATGCTGTTTTCACAAACTCATTTTTATTATTTATATTATTGTCATTTGAAGTCAGATTGGTGGAGGATTTAGAGGCCACCAAAGGAATGAAAGATGTCTCCTCCACTTTCTCCTCATCCTCAGCAATATATGGTTGCCTTTTTAGATTATCCTTCAGCTTCATGAGAACATTTGGCTGTGGGAAAAGAGCACGCAGACCAGAGGCAATTTGTTCAAAGTTGATTTGAAGGTTTTTAATTGGGTCATACTTTAAACTGCTGACAGGTTGGTAGAGTCTGGCCACCTCATTGTCTATTTCCTTGACTAAATCATTGACCGACTGCAGGAATGTTATTGGATTTTCCTCTTTCAGAGCCTCCTTGGAGTACTGTACTATACCTTCGAGGGTCAGGAGCAGGGCCGGATTAACATAGGGGCTGATGGAGCTGCAGCTCCAGGCCCAAGCCTATGGAATAGGCCCATTGATTTAAAAAAAAAAAAAATATATATTTTTTTTTTTTTTTTACACACTACTTTTAGGGTTGCCAGGTATTTTTCAGGGTTGCAAGTATTTCTCAGAAGTATTTCTCAGGTATTTGAGGCTGCCTAGCCGGTGCCGGTATTGCAGTAATACCGGTAATACAAATGTCAGTCTCAATATAAACAGACATTACTCTGCAATACCAGCGTCAGCCAGTAAGGGTCACTGTGTGTGTGTGTGGAGAGAGGCAGGGATAAGAAGTTAAAGCATCTCCCTCCCTGCTCTACTCACTGATCCGCAGGGAGAAGCTCTTCACAGAGAGTCCAGACAGCAGCTCTGAGCCTGCAGAGGAAGTCAACAACTCAGGTAAGTGTGGGATGGGGGATAGGCTGCAGGGAGACATGGGGACACAGGCACTAGGGGACACTTGGAGACACTAGGGGACACTGAAACACATGGGGACACTGAGACACTAGGGGACACTGGGAGACATAAGGACACTTGAGAACACTGAGACGCTAGGGGGCACTGGGAGACCTGGGGACACAGACACTAGGGGAAACTGGGAGAGACATAGGGACACTTGGTGACACAGAGACCCTAGGGGGCACTTGGAGACCTGTGGACACTGAGATACTAGGGGAAACATTGAGACATTAGGACACTAAGAGACATGTGGACACCTCAGAGTGTCCATTGTCCCAGGTCTCGTGTTCCCCTAGTAATGTCTATATATCAGTGTCCCAATGTCTGTGTCCCCCTAGTGTCCTAGTGGCATGGGGACACTGGGAGACATAGGGGACATGAACACTAGGGACTGGGAGACATGGGGACAGACATGCCCCTTTTGGGTATGTGCATACTTCGCCAGTTCTTGTTATATGTGATTTGCATCAGTGTACCCTTTTTTTATCCATAGACTTCCCTGCTTTACTACTGGACACTGCTGCTGGGGGGTGTGTGATTTACTTGATAGATGAGAAGCATCACGATTAGCATAGGGTATGTATTTTGAATGCTTCACATCAGCACCACATCTCCATCAGATACATGGCCAGCTTGGGAGGTAGGACTGTTTTGAGTGTTTTTGTTTGGATAGTTAAAAGCTATTTGTCTTTGAATGCATTAAAGCAGTGTTCCTCTCCCAAACCATTTGAATTAGAGTAATTTTGATTAAATTGTCACTGAAAAATAAAAATAAAATAAAATTTTAAAATTTAAAAAAAACTATATTGTACAGACTTATTTTTATATACAATTTATAGTTATAGACAACTATTAAGGATAAATAAACCCAAGACATTTGATGTGCCTATTTACTTTATAAGGATACCAGTAAGCAGTGATGTCATCATGCATCATAATAACCTGAGAGTAGGGGTAGTAGTAGTAACAAGAGTTTGAACAATCTGAAGCCAGTCAGTGTGGAGCTGGGACTACAGGGTAAACAGGAACTCATCAGAACAAACCAAAACCTTCTGGATAATCTGCCTCATGGACCTAAA
The DNA here is from genome assembly GCA_933207985.1 of Pelobates cultripes. Lineage (NCBI taxonomy): Eukaryota > Metazoa > Chordata > Amphibia > Anura > Pelobatidae > Pelobates > Pelobates cultripes. Next base: position 36,795,248 of record OW240912.1, on the reverse strand, counting down.
CAGGCTCTGAAGAGGATTGTAATGTATGGGGTAAATAATTCATATGAAATACATTGAATACAGATCCAGGGACAGACTTGTAACCAATCGCCTTAATATGGCGTCAGGAAGGAATTTTTTACTTGGATATTTTAACCCATTGTATGTTCAAATTTTTCCGCCTTCCTCTGGATCACTAATTCACTAAATATTGAATTGTAGCAAATTTATCTGACCAGTTTATTCACTAAACACCAAATTTTATCTACATGTGTGTTTGTATTTTTGTAACTCTACTCTAACACTCTAATAAAATTAGAAGACTGGATTCATTATATAGTTACTTTTTAATTACATAGGTTACAAAAATACAAAGATAAACAAAATAAACTTTAAACACCTTAAAAAGGGGAAATAATATTTCATTGGATGAATTTCCATATATAACTGACACTAAATATATATTATCCTCATGCTTCTGTAAATATGCAATCACAAATATAGTGTCATGTCCCAATATTAGGGAAAAAGCATATTATGAGTTCTAATAATAATAAGTCCATTCTGACCACATCTTATCACATTTTAAACCACAGTTTTGCACTATATATTTTTTTATGATCAAACCTGGCAGCATTTACTCATGAGTTAGCTCCTCCCATCACAACAGAAAGGGCAGGAAATAGAACTCTGAAATTGGTATAAATAGATTGATCCCCTCCCCAACAGGCGAGTCTGCTTTAGCAGGCCTAGATTTTTCTTCTATGCTCACCAGGCAGGTATTTTTGTGTCCATGTCAGGGTTCCTTTCATGAACGGGGGTCAGACCCAATCGCTACCTCAGGGGATGAAAACAGTCCATTGCATACATGCCAGGGTTCAGCCTCTAATCCCTGAAGACCCAGCAACAGCATATGTCTATGAGTTGTTAGCCTGGGTAGCCGCTTTAGTGACCTGGGGTCTGACTCAATTCCCTCCTTCAGAGGAGAAAAGCGATCCATACATGAAGCCATGCCAGGGTTCAGCCTCTTATCCCTGAAGACCCAGCAACAGCATATCTCTATGAGTCGCTAGCCTGGGTAACCCTTTTAGTGACTGGGGGTCTGACCTAACTTTCTCCCTCTGGGGATGAATGTGGTCCACAGTATACCTGAGGCCCAGCCAGGGTTCAGCCTCTTATCCCTGAAGACCAATCTCTATGAGTCGCCAGCCTGGGTACCCACTTTCGTGACCAAGAGTCAGATCCAATCGCTCCCTCAGGGGATTAAAGCAGTCCATTGCATACATGCCAGGGTTCAGCATCTTATCCCTGAAGACTCATCTCTCTGAGCTGCCAGCCTGATACCCCCTTTAGTGAATGGGGCTCTGACCCAACTCTCTCTCTCTCACTGGATGACAGTGGTCCACTGCATACATGAGGTCAAATCATGGTTCAGTCTCTTATCCCTGACGACCCAATAAACAGCACTTCTATAAGGTGACTACCTGGGTATGCCGTAGGTTTGTTTAAAACCTTCTCCCATTGGTGGTGATGAATAGCATGTAGTTTCTAACAAATAGGTGATATTTAGGACGTTTCTGTGGTGAGCATTTAGGAAAGTTTATACATGCAACAATGCAATTTACAAAAGAGCGCTGATAATGCAACAATGCATTTACAAAAAGAGTGCTGATAATGCAATGATGCATTTTACAAATGAGTGCTTATAATGCAATTTACAAAAGAGCACTGATAATGCAATGATGCATTTACAAAGGAGTGTTAATGATGCAATTTACAAAAGAGTGCGGATAATGGTTATCCTGGTTGTACAAAGTCTGCCTGAATACCACAGTCCTGGAGGCAGAGGCCAATACCCTCGGTAATAGGAAGCTTCCTTGGGTGACTGAGCCAATTGTACCTGTACACCCAGTGCATATCAAGCGTGAGTGATTGCGCAGTGATAATATATACTTACCAGCAAGCGCTCCACTCATTTACTGATGTTGGAGTCGTTATCAGGTCACACAGTATAAGATGTTTTTTGTACAGTTCTGGTGTGGTGTAAGGAACGAACCAATCCAGGTGTTGTAGCAGCTTATTCTATGTATCTTTCTATTATTCATTATTTGTTTGTAAGAACCTCTTTTATCACAGATAGGTTCTATAACATGGGCTCCATACTGTAATGAAGAACCCTGTGAATATTCAAATTCACTCAAAACAGACAAGTTGTGACTAGTTACTCTGCCGACATTTTGCCATCAGACTTTAATTTGCTACAAATCAAAATTTAATGATTACAACTGTTCATAAAGATTTTTTTCCTTTTCTATAAAAGGTTTTTTTTCTTCATTATAAATAAATTAAATGAAAAGAAAATATTTTTTTGTCGATCATGTTCTTTCAATGTAAAACAACTCCATGGCCCATATACTACATCATTCAAACACCAGAGCCACTACAGCATGGTTATTGTACCCAGGGCTGGATTAGCATAGGGGCTGATGGAGCTGCAGCTCCAGGCCCATGCCTATGGACACTGCTGCTAAGGGGTTTACTTGAAAGATGAAAGTGAGAGATTAGCATAGGGTTTGTGTTTTCTAATATCCTGTTTCCCTCCAGCACCACCTCCACTAGATACATGACGTATGGGAGTTATAACTGTTTTAGTGTTTTCTGCCAATAATATTTTGTAATTAGGCCCATTATAATTGTCAGCATAATTGTCATAATTGTCAGCACCAGGCCCAATGCGCTCTTAATCTGGCCCTGGTCAGGAGCATTTGTTTAGAGGAGCTCAAGAACTGTGTCTGTTGAAAATCCTTTTTAGATTCAATGCTTTGAATGGAATTTAAAATATCATTCTCTTGCAAAGTAAGAATCTCATGCAGTTTTAGGGATCCATTTCTGATTTCATGTATCTTGTCTTCCTTGGAGCCCCGGAAGTTGTCATTCACAAAATGAATTTTTATAAGGTCATTTTCAAATTTACATTTAGCTGTAAAACAACATATGTGCCATCATCTCTAATTTAAAAATATATTTATATTTCTAAATTCCATTTAAGAAAACTCTAGGTAACTTTCTATTGTTTTTGGATATTTTCTGTGGCAGAGATGGATTAACATTCTACGGTCTATTAATTTGACCCCCCCACCCACCCCTTCATTGTGCACATAGCTCAATATATATGTTTTTGTATATATTTTTTAAATGTTTGTGTGTGTATGTGTGTATATATATATATATATTTACACACACACACACACAACAGCCCCAAGCTGTGCTGCCCAGCATGCTGTGGGTGCTCGTACACAATAATAATAATAAGACTAGAATCCATATTTTGTTCATCAAATTGTATGCATACACAATGTGATCACGTAAAGAACCTGGTTCTGTACTTACATTCCTCTTGGCATGGGTTCGCAACACCGGCATCGACTTTTTCGACTGGAATTTAAAATATATCTTTCTTTTGCAAAGTAAGTATCTCATGCAGTTTTAGGGATCCATTTCTGATTTCATGTATCTTGTCTTCTTTGGAGCCCCGAAAGTTGTCATTCATGAAATGAATTTCTATAAGGTCATTCTCAAATTAGTTTTTTTTTTATACATAAGTATTTCTAAATTCCATTTAATGGAACTCTAGGTAACTTGCTAGTTTTGTTGGATATTTTCTGTGGCAGAGAGGGATTAAGATTCCACGGGGCCCTAGGCAGTCTATTAATTTGACCCCCCCCACCCCTTCATTGTGCACATAGGGATGGTGAATGGGGCAAATTACATTCATGGTTTTAGGGCCCATGTCAAACCCCTCTTCCTCAAGTTTGATTCAATGCATCTGTATGAGAAGATGCTGAATAGCTATTAGACTTTCAATAAAGTCTCAGAAAAAAAAAAGGATATCTGAAAGGCAGCACGTGTATTTGGGTCACTGTGACTTACGCAGATTAAATATTTCCACCATGACCACATTTCAAATGCCAAGGTTATGGATATGAAGCCTGTTTTTAGGGTTAAAGATTTTAGTGACCAAAGCCATAGGTATGTCGTTGTCCTAGGAGGCCTGGTCCTACAAAAGGACTTTGGTGTCTGGGTTAACAATGCTGCCAATTTAGAATTAGTATTTGAACTCCCTGGAGGTTTAAGCATGATGAGATAAGACATTTATAAAACACACCAATTGACATTGGTGGCGACAGAGTAATGGGGAACAAGGGAAGTCTGTGTCACTCAGACATGCACATGTTTAATTTGAAAATTCCATTAATAAACAGAAGACATATCATCTTGGAAGATTCGCACAGGGTTATTTACTGATAATCACTACACAAACATAATGCATTTTACACTTTTTACGCACACCTTTGCACCACTGACCTCTTTTAACATTGGTGAGAGATGTAAATAGTGTGTGTGCTTCTTTAATAGAGGCTTCTGTCAAAGGCAGACATATGTGTTTCTCATGGAAGGTAAATTTACACTTATAAAAAAATAAGAAATGATCCCAAGTCACACCACGGTTTTGCACATAAAAAGAGTATTTATTCATGCATAGAAAATACAACAAAGCATCATTATAGCAGAGATAAAGTGCATAGTATAGTGCTAAACCAGTATATAGTACCAAAGCCACAATGTGAGTAAAGTGCTAAATGCAAAAACCCATTAAAAAAGGTAATGTTGTCAAAGGCAGGCATATGTGTTTCTCATGGTAGGTAAATTTACACTGCCTGCACAGCGAGCTTCTGTCCGTCATGCAGTACTCCATAATGGGCATTGAAGGATGATAAAAACAAGTCTGTAATTTATATTCCTCCCAAAACTGTTTAGTCAAGACATGTTCTTCAAATTATTTTTTGTTGTGGAAGAAACGTAGACACTTGCGGCAGTAATTCATTTTGCAGACAGTGCATCTCATAACAGCTTCTCCCTGAAGATCAGATGGACAAAGTTCACACAATACAAAATACAAGAAAGCATCATTATAGCAGGGATAAAGTGCATAGTATAGTGCTAAACCAGTATATAGTAGCAAAATCACAATGTATGTAAAGTTCTAAATGCAAAAACCCATTACAAAAAGGTATACCAAGAGCAGGAGAAATTAAACCCCCAACGTTTCGGCTGTGAAGCCTTCTTCTGGGGGACCTCTCACTGACTGACCTATATTCCCACTTATATAACAAATGGCACATCCCACTATTGCTGTGGCCAACTGGGGATATAACGAATTAACTGAATAGTAGTGCATAGCTATATACAATCTAAAATAGATTATAGAAATATATACCCTATACTGGATTACACATGGGCGTGGATACATTTTGCAGTAGTACAGGGAAACTACAGCAGGGTGAAATGGCCAAAATTGTAACATGTCAAATGTGAAAATCCTTTGATTGGGAATTAAAACAAACAAATGGCACATCCCCTAATAACTGCAGCACATCATAGACATAGTGGATATACAGAATAGTAATACATTAAATTTATGCAATCTAAAAACAGATTACCCCAGAAAGCAGGCAAACTTTATTATACATAATACCCCACATTGTAACACATCCATAATGTACAGTACAAGTCAATGTATTATATAACTTGATTATAACAAGCAATATGATGTACATACATATATCTATAGCATATAAGAGATATTAACGTTAACAATATATATATATATATAGTCATATTTAAATATAAGACATATAATATACACTAAACATATGGGGTCCCATATGGACAACACATAAAGAAATAAGAAATAGAACGAAAATATAAATAAAGAATATGTATGTATAATAAAAAGCGAGTGAAAAATATATAAGCAGGAAAAAGTGTGGGATGCCAGACCCATGGGTTCAGGGGAAATGATCCCCGGAATCCATGGATGTGTGCATCACCACCCAAAATAAGAAAGAAGAACAATGATAATAAAAAAAATAAAAAATGAAATCAGATAGTAAGTAATGTATAACAAAATTAAAAATAAGAAGTACAAAAATATATATATCTTCAATGTAAACCAATTCATGAACTCACAACAAAGATAATCAGTCCCCAGTTCGTGGAGTGGGTACATCCAAAGGTGTAAATACACAAAAAGAAAAAATACAAAATAGAAAAAATATATAAGTTGTCGTATCCACTGTGGTTTTGTCTGTATTCCTATGGACCTAGCTTGAAAGTCTCCCTATTATTCCAGATCTTGCTGATCACTGCCACCATTATCGTGTGTGAAAACTAAAAACAATATGGAAAATATATACAAAAATAAGTAAGAATTAGTATAAAAAAGACAAAGATAGATGTTTTAGCAAATTGTTTTAGAAGAAGAATAGAGCAGATTATCTAAGAACAGGATAAAGCAGATTATCCGAAGCAGGCAAAATCTCTATCCTCGTTCATGCCATTGGGGAACAGTGTGTCCACACTGTATATCCAGTACATCTCCCTCTGGCTTAGGAGTTTTAACATGTTACCCCCTCTGGGTGGGACTTTAACCTGCTCTATGCCCAAGAATTGCAATTGTGAGACCCGATGTGCAGCGTCATTAAAGTGTCGGGCCACTGATGAAGTAATCACCCGATTTCTGATCGCACTCTTATGTTCAATATTCTTACAGTTAGATGTCTGGTAGTTTGACTCATGTAGCCTTTCCCACAGGGACATTTAATCAAGTAAATAATGAAATTAGATTGATAGTTGATGTAAGTCCTTATACCAATATTATAGCCCAAACTGGGATGGGTAAATGAGGTGGATTTCATAACGTTGTTGCAGTTGACACACCTCCCACATCTATACATTCCCTTTGGGGGTGTCAACCATGTGCTTTTCTCTGTGTTGCCATCATTAGCTCTGGCATGTATTAAAGCCTGCCTGAGATTCCTTGAGTTCTTAAAAGCCATGATTGGGACCGTCCCAATAATACTCCCTAGATCTGTGTCCCCACTTAACACCTGCCAATGTTTTCTTATAATTTGTGCAACATGGCGGGACTTGGTAGAATAGGTGTGCACAATGGGAATCCGTTTTTAGGTTTCTCTTCAGCAACATACTTTGGTTGTTCCTGATTCCTAAATCCCAACACCCTTTCCTTGGCTGTCCTTAATAATTCCTGAGGGTATCCCCGGTCACCAAATCTCCCAATCATTTCACCCACCCTTTCCTCAAAGACCTGATCATCTGAGATGATCCTCCTTAAGCGTAATAATTGTGAATAGGGTAACCATTCTTTCAATTTGGGTGGATGGACCAATGAGACGTGTAGATACGAGTTCCTATCTGTTGGCTTGGATAATATATCAAAGTGAAAACTATCTACCTGACTTTAACATCCAAAAAATTTATCTCTGTTGGACTATGTTCAATGGTAAACTTTATGGTAGGTTAACGCTCACCCGGTCTGCCTCGGTATCCGAGGCAGCCCGGGAGCACCGGATCGCGCTGCCCCTGTAGCAGTGATCGCTCTGACAGGCTGTCAGAGTGAGCACATGTGCTGCAGGGACTCACGATCCACCTCCCTGCACTTCCAGGTTCTGTGTGAAGTGCAGGGAGACAGATCAGTGCTGATCCTCTTCTCCCTGTGTGTAAAAAAAAAAAATTATGTTAATTTAACCCCTCCTTTCCCCTGCTTTAATAAAATTAACCTCTTCCCTGCCAATTGACTACAGTGATCATAGTTACATAGTTACATAGCTGAAAAGAGACTTGCGTCCATCAAGTTCAGCCTTCCTCACATTTGTTTTTTGCTGTTGATCCAAAAGAAGGCCAAAAAAAACAGTATGAAGCACAATTTTGCAACAAGCTAGGAAAAAATTCCTTCTTGACCCCAGAATGGCAGTCAGATTTATCCTTGGATCAAGCAGTTATTACCCTACATTGAAAGATTATATCCTTGAAGATTCTGTTTTTGCAAGTATGCATCTAGTAGCTGTCTGAACATCTGTATGGACTCTGATAAAATCACTTCTTCAGGCAAAGAATTCCACATCCTGATTGTTCTTACAGTAAAAAAAAACCTTTCCTTTGCCTTAGACGAAATCTTCTTTCTTCCAGTTTAAACGCATGACCTCGTGTCCTATGTAAAGTCCGGTTTGTGAATAGATTTCCACACAATGGTTTGTATTGGCCCTGAATATATTTGTATAATGTTATCATATCCCCTCTCAGGCGATGTTTTTCTAAACTAAATAGGTTTAAATTTGTTAACCTTTCTTCATAGCTGATATGTTCCATTCCTTTTATTAATTTTGTAGCCCACCTCTGCACTTTTTCTAGTGCCATAATATCCTTCTTTAGAACAGGTGCCCAAAATTGCACAGCATATTCAATATGGGGTCTTACCAGTGATTTATAAAGAGGCAAAATTATATTCTCGTCCCGAGAATGAATGCCCTTTTTCATGCATGACAATAACTTACTGGCCTTGGCCACTGCTGATTGACATTGCACATTGTTGCATAGTTTGTTGTCTATAACAATTCCCAAGTCCTTTTCATGTGTTGTTATCCCTAATTCGCTTCCATTAAGGGTATACGTTGCTTGTGTATTCTTTACGCCGAAGTGCATAACTTTGCATTTTTCAACATTACATTTCATCTGCCATTTGAGTGCCCAGTCCCCCAGTCTAACTAAATCCCTCTGCAGCAATGTAATATCTTGCTCACATTGTATTATTTTACAAAGTTTTGTGTCATCTGCAAACACTGGAACATGACTTTCAATGCTGTCTTCAAGATCATTTATAAATATGTTAAACAGAAGGGGTCCCAGAACAGGCCCCTGAGGGACACCACTTGCCACCTCTGTCCAGCTTGAAAATTTACCATAAATAACAACTCTTTGTACTCTGTTTTTAAGCCAATGTTCTACCCAAGAACAAGCATTTTCATCTAGACCGATTTCCTTGAGTTTGAACACTAATCTATTGTGTGGAACTGTATCAAATGCCTTGGCAAAATCCAAATAGATCACATCCACTGCAACACCCTGATCTATACTTCTACTTACTTCTTCGTAGAACGCAATCAAGTTAGTTTGATATGACCTGTGCTTCACAAAACCGTGCTGATTTTTGCTGATAACCATGTTCTTCTCAAGGAATTCTTGAATATTATCCCTTAATAACTTTTTAACTATTTTACCAGCCACAGAAGTTAAGCTCACAGGTCTATAATTTCCAGGCAAGGATTTTGAACCCTTTTTGAATATAGGAACCACATCTGCCTTCCTCCAATCCTCCAGAACACTTCCTGAATTGGGGGGTTTGGTATTAGGCTAACTAGGGGTTAACGTTAAAAAGGTTTTAAAATAAGCTTTAAAAAGTTAAAAAAAGGTTTTAAAAAAAAAGGTTTTAGTAACGTTTAAATTTAAAAAAAAAATACCACCCCCTTACCCAGTCCAAATAAAAATGAACCCCTTTCCTGCAGTTGATCACTGCTTACAGTGATCAAAATACAGATCACAGTATTATACTGTGATCTAATTTTTTTTAACCCCTGAGGATTAACTTTTATTTATGTTTTAACCCTCTGGGGTTCAATTTATTTAATTAATTAATTTAAATATTTTATAATTATATTTTTTGCTAGCTGGAGTCGGTGGGAGTTATGGGAAAGTAGGGAATTTACTGTTAGCGCTGATTACTGCTAGTTAGGGGTTAAAGCGGCACTGTCATGCCGAATCCTGTTTTTTTTTTTAACCCCCCTCCGGCCTCCACTACATCTAACACCCTAGTCACCCCCAAATGCCCCTAAGCACCACATTACCTATTTTGCATTCCTTATTTTCTGCCCCGATCTATATTCAGGGTGCCGCCATCTTTGTGTGGGTAGATGAAGTCCCTGTGGGACACGTCATCAGCCCACACTAGACAGACTGTGAGATTCCCGCACATGCCCAGTGAAACACCTGGACATGCGAACGGGAATTTCACCTATTCATTCATTCATCAGACAGAAGAAAGAAAGAATAGAAATATCAGCCGAACAAACAAACACTATGTATCAGTGTTCGTTTGTTCGTGCAGTTTATTACAAGGAGGGAGCTACCGGCACGCAGCTCCCTCCTTGTGATATGTAAAGATAGAAGTGACAGGGAGCAGTGCTCCCCACCACTTCATAAGCCCCCCCAGGCCTCCCCTCACTCTATGGGGGTCAATATGACCCCCATAATAGCACAAGGGAGATTAAAATCTCCCACATGCCCCTACTCGCTATACCGCGAGTAGGGGCATGTCCACTAAACAGTGAGCAGCCTGTGGCCCCCAAGCGCCTAGTCAACCACCCCCCACCCAAAAAAAAGTCCCTACCTAACCCCCTCACCCTAAAAAATAGTGGGGAATAAAATATCTAACCTGTAAAATAAAATTAAACTTAAAGGACCACTATAGTGCCAGGAAAACATACTCGTTTTCCTGGCACTATAGTGCCCTGAGGGTGCCCCCGCCCGGCTCCGGAAGGTGGAAAGGGTTAAAAACTTACCTTTTTCCAGCGCTGGGCGGAGAGCTCTCTGCCTCCTCTCCTCCTCCGATCCGCCCCGTCGGCTGAATGCACATGCGCGGCAAGAGCTGCGCGCGCATTCAGCCCGTCGCATAGGAAAGCATTTACAATGCTTTCCTATGGACGCTTGCGTGCTCTCACTGTGAAAATCACAGTGAGAAGCACGCAAGCGCCTCTAGTGGCTGTCAATGAGACAGCCACTAGAGGGAATAGGGGGAAGGCTTAACCCATTCATAAACATAGCAGTTTCTCTGAAACTGCTATGTTTATTAAAAAATGGGTTAACCCTAGCTGGACCAGGCACCCAGACCACTTCATTAAGCTGAAGTGGTCTGGGTGCCTAGAGTGGTCCTTTAACATTCGACGTCTTCTTTTTTCTCAAATCTTAATTTTTCAGCCCCAAAAAAGGCCAAATAAAAAAACAACATAACCGTCGAATTGAAAATAACAAAAATCCAGAGCGCAAAAAAAAAAAAACAGACGAAAAAGAAAAAACCGAGCGCAAAAAAATAATCCATCTTCACCCATGGAGGGCTCCGCGCAGACTGAGCTCCGCAGGGCGAGGCAAGGTTTATAAAGCTTTGCCTCGCCCTGCAATTAGGTAAGAACACTCTGATTGGTGGGTTTAAGCCAATCAGAGTGCTTCCTTGTTTTTTTCCTGTGGAACCCTTTGGCATAGTGCATCAATGACCCTCTCTCCCCCCGGAAAAAAAAAATTGCGCAGTTTTTTTGTATGTCAAGGTGTGTGTCAGGGTGTGTGTATCTATGTTTCAAAGTGTGTGTATCTGTGTTTGTATGTACTGGTGTGTGTCAAGGTGTGTATATCTGTGTTTATATGCGCCAGTGTGTGTATCTCTGTGTTAGTGTGTATCTGTGTGTGTGTGTGTATATGTATCTGACACAAAGATACACACACACACTGGCACATGGAGGCCCACAGATACACAAGGACATACACATTTAAACACAGATACACACACAGATACACACTGACACACATCTTGAATCACAAATACACACACACTCAGATACACACAGTGACATATACACACACTTGCACCCACAGATACACACTGGCACATACACACACTGGCAAACTCAGATACACACAAACGACCATACACACACACACACAGGCACATACAAACACACTGATACATACTGGCACATACACATACACACTTAGATACACACAGTGACACATACACAAACCTTGACACACAGATACACGCACTGACACACTCAGACACACATACTCTTTGACAGACACATAGACCCTCGCCGTCCACGGCCATTTTAGTTTTTAAACTTTTGGCGGAACCCCAATTGGGAAACGCTGTGCTAGAGGAATCTAGCTCGATCTATGGATGGATGGATGAATGGATAGACGGATGGAATTAAAGTTACTTTTTAAAGTATATATCAAACCGGTTTTAAATAAAGTATCGCTTTGCAATCCTAGAAGATGCATATGCATTTGCAGTTTTGCTGAGTAAATAGTAAGGGAATTATATCTGAAGTGTTAGCAACCGCCTTACCCTTATCCTAATGGCTGTGTATTTATCAAGACGGTCATTAAAGATTCTGGCTTTATAATGGAATATATTCAGATTTGGACATCCGTTGTCATCATCAATTTGATCTGCCATGTTTATTGTTTATGCTTTTACATAAACCGAAAGGAAAGGTCAAGCCTTCACAGGTTTTAAACAAGGACAGTCTTTTAAATAGAAAACATGCCATTCAGTGTGTACGAAAATACCTTCTGGCTGGATTTTTTTCTTTCTTAAAAACAGATGATTTTAGTATTTTTCTATGGCACAGGAGTAAATACTTTGGTGGCACTTTCATCCAAAATGTTACAACATTGGAAAATATTGGATTGTGCTTTATATCAGCCACACAAGCATTAGTGAGATCGCTGATGTTGAATCATTAGTCTGGCTCACACCTAATTCATCAAAGTGTTTGATGGGGTTGAGTGCCTGGATCATATTGCATTTCCTACTTGTGTATTGAGGTTACTAGTCTCGGGTCTGGTTTTTCACCCAGGATAATCACTTGAGAAGAGTTTCGACTCCTTCTATCTTTGAGACAATATTGTTTTGGATATGGTTGAGGTTTGATCTTTGTGCAAGACAGAAATATATTCTTGACAGGTCGTTTGTATATAGAACTCAATTTGTGAACAAAATCCCCTTCATACTAAAAGAGGAAAGGACCTTCCCCAATCTGTACTAAAGAAGGAACCACAGCATTGTGTAGACTCTAGAACAGGGGTCAGCAACATTTGGCACATACATGGCACTCGTGGTGTCTTTGCACGGCACTCAAGGTTGCCAGAGTCAAACAGGCTCTGGCCTATCAGGAGTCCCAGTGGGACTTCAGATATCTAATAGGGCAAACTTAGCGGTGATTGCAGGTGGTTTGGGACAATCCTCAATTTAAGCATTGTAGCACTAAGAAGAAGTGATCTCAGATCACTTCCTTCAAGCACTTGTGAACGGGAATCAACACTGGAGTTGAGCAGCCTACAACAGTTATCGTAGCTCATGCCCTTGACCTACACCTGGCCAACATGGTCCCCACTGGACCCCATGGAAGCCACCCACACTGCTAGATGTACACAGCTGCAGAATAAGCCTTTTCCTCATACAAATAGCCCACAAACAAACACATAGACAGTCCTGGCTGATTCTGCGCATAGACGGGTTTGTGTAGATAAAGGCACATTGAGGAAGATTTCTGCCAGATCCATGCATCGGATCAAGAGAGCAGCTGCTAAAATACCATTACATACCGTGTTTCTCCGAAAATAAGACCGGGTCTTATATTAATTTTAGTCACAAAAAACACACTAGGGCTTATTTTCAGGGTAGGGCTTAGAGCCAGTCTGTCAGCCGGTGTCCGCGCTGTGTAACCCCCCCAGAGACCCTCACCTCCCCCTCCCTGTAATACTCTCCCCCTCCCTCCCTGTAATATATAATATCCCCCCTCCCTCCCTGTAATATTCTCTCCCCTCCCTCCCTGTAATATTCTGCCCCCTCCCTCCCTCCCTCCCTCCCTGTAATACTCTCCCTCCCCTGTAATATTTCTCCCCCCCTCCCTCCCTGTAATATTCTCCCCCTCCCCCCCTCCCTGTAATACTCTCCTCCCTCCCTGTAATATTTCCCCCCTCCCTCCCCTCCCTCTCCTGTAATACTCTCCCTCCTCCCTCCCTCCCTGCTGTAATACTCTCCCTCTCTCCCTCTCCTGTATTCTCCTCCTCCTGTAATATTCTCCTCCCTCCCTCCCTCCCCTCTCCCTGTAATACTCCCCCCCTCTCCCTGTAATACTCCCTCCCCCTTCCCTGTACTACTCCCCCCCCCTCCAATCTTCTCCACACCAGGGTGTGCACTTCCTGTCAGTCCGGCTGGGTCGCGGACCGGAGAGGAGCTCGGCCACGCTACAGGGAAGGGGAGGTGAGGCAGTGCGGCAGCCGTCTGAGCGCTCTCTATAGAGAGCTCAGTCGGCTGTGGCATTTAAAGGGCCGGCAGCCGCCGGCCCTGCCTAGGTCTTATTTTCGGGGTAGGGCTTATATTGCAGCCCACCCCGATAATCCAGCTAGGGCTTATTTTTGGGGTAGGTCTTATTTTCGGGAAAACACGGTAGCAGCAAACAGATATTTGAAGCTGCTGGTGCCTCTGGATTCCCACGGACATCAAGGTGTAGAGTCCTCCAGAGTGTTGCAACTGTGCATAAACCTTCTATTCAGCCACCACTAACCAATGCTCACAAGCAGAAACGGCTGCATTGGGCAGAAAAATACATGAAGACTAATTTTCAAACAGTCCTGTTCACTGATGAGTGCCGTGCAACCCTGGATGGTCCAGATGGATGGAGTAGTGGATGGTTGGTAGACGGCCACCCTGTTCCAACAAGCCTGCGACGTCAGCAAGGCGGTAGTGGAGTCACGTTCAGTGGCATCTCTAGGATTCATTTTAAGGGGGGGCACATGGTGGGCCAGGGACAAAAGTAGAGGGGCACATTTAAAAAACACCAAGGGTGGCTATTAAGCTTACAGAGCTTCCATACTTACAAGGCGGTTTAGGCATCCCTAATATTGTTAAATACTATCAAGCCTCTATGCTGTCTTGTGGCTTGGCTGCACTTTATCGCTCTGTCCCACCTCTATGGTTAAAAATGGAACAAGCATGTGCAAATCCATACTCTATAGTGGGTCTCCTTTGGGGGACATCAATGAATAAGATAATAGGTAAAAATATGCTCCCCACGACTAAAGTAATGTTGACTCATTGGTCAATTTGGGTCCCTAAACTAACAAAGGGGGTTAGGTTATTATCTTTGGCACCATTACAAGCAATTTTGACTTTTACACAGGATCTAAACTTGACTAATTGAGTGGCTAAGGGCATTGATAAAGTATACATGTTATTTAATGAATTTGGTATTAAGTCTTACTCTAATTTGCAGGTGACGTTTTCTCTATCAAACAAAGAGGTTTTTTCTTATTTGACGATTAAGAATGTTTTGATAGAAAACAAGGTGTTCAACTTAGATAAAACCCCATTGACATGGTTTGGTAAATTCTGTTTGAGCCCCAATATGGCGATTAAACATCTTTCATTATGTTATAAAACTTTATTAAACATAAAAGCTATTTTGGGAAAGTGATTTGTTAAAAAATGTTGATTTATCGGCTTGGTACCAAGCAATAAAATATACTATACAAATATCACAACGTCTTACCCATCGGGAAGCCTATAGTAAGATATTAATGCGTTGGTATTTAGTTCCCGTAAAAATAATGTGTATGTATAATGGCATATCTGACATTTGTTGGCGATGTCAAAGCAATAAGGGAACCTTATTACACATTTTATGGGAATGTCCCAATCATGTACAATTCTAGGACAATATCAATATCAATTTGTCAAGATTGGGCCCAATTAAAAAATAACCTAATAATATTACATTTATTATTAGCTGCTAAAATAAGCATTGCTCAAATTGGAAGAAAATTATTCCACCGAATATCTTAGATGTTCAAACAAGAGTAGATATGACGTGCCAATATGAGAGAATAGCAAATCGAATAGAAGATAAAGAAATGTGGCATGAGAAAAAGTGGCAGGCTTGGTTAGCGTATAGGAACAAGATTTAATAGATACTTAATAAGATGATTAAGGATGAGTGGGATTAATATTGGCTAAACTAAGGGTTAGTTGGCACGATTATAAGTTAAAGAAGCTCTCAAAGGTGGAAAGCTACTAATTCATGAAGCAGTAGCTAAAATGTTAATCTTAAATGTTAATTTTTACATGCAAATGGTTATGTGTATATGTAGCACAGTAATGGCCCTATAGAATTCATTTGATGATCAGGCTGCAAATGACGTATGCCTATTGCTATATGCGTGCTCATGTGTTCACTGTGTACTGCTTTTTATTTCATAATAACTAATTAGAAGTACTGTTAGAACATAAGAACAAACTGTTGTACATCCTTAAACTTTTTTTTCTAGTTCTATATTTTTTTTTTATATTTATTTATTGTTTGTTTTTTTCTGTAATGTCTGAAACTTAAATAAAAAATTGACACTGAAAAAAAAAGCACGGAGAATTATCACTTTTAAGATATGTAGCAGGCTTCCATATTGTAATTACAAACTGTTATACAGCTTGTTTTGTTTTTCTTATGAAAGCAAGGGTTGTGATTTAAAAACACCAAGGACACCAAGGACAGACCATGGACTGTTTTTATACTTTGTACAAAATTTAAAAAGTTCCCTACTGAGTAAAATAAATGTAGAAATTCACAGCTGTAAATTACTTTAATAATATGGGGAGTTTAGCTATGTAATTACATAGAGAGAAAGCACAGGAAGACAAGAGAGTTTTACACTGCTCCCTGACAGCCCGAATATGGAAGACATGTAAAGGCCTTCAGCTTGCTTAAATGTTTTATGTGGGGAGAGTTTGTCTTTTTTTTTCCATTTTACAAAAAGTGCATTTTGATGCACCACCTTGCACCCCGACTGGATACCTATGTCAATCGCTGCTTCCTAGTACTTGCGAGTACCATCTGCACTGCACTGGAACACCATAACTACCGTAAACCCCCCCTACCGCCACAGCTTGGTTGGGGTCTCACCGTTCTCCACCCACCCTGGGCCCAAGACCAGGATCCAGCTTCCAGTGGGTATACCTCTCCTAGTCCAGAGAGCGTAGCAGGAACAGCTCTTATAAGAGCTAGTGACTATACTCAGGGGAGTATTGTGATATAGCAATCCCCAGAGTGTATGTAGTTCTCCAATCCCCCAAACATGAGACAAGACTTCATGAAGGGGTAAAGCATTCTGTTTAATGGAAGCCACAGCTGGCCTTTTATGCAAGTCCCCAAGCAGGTGTACGCCCACATGGACCTTGTTGGGGACAGGGACACAAAGCTTACAAACCAATCAGAACAGTAATTAAATGTACGACACTCCCATAACAAACATAAAATCCCTCCCCTCTGCCTGTGAGATAATTGAGTCAGATACTGTATTAACCCAATTATCTCCAGGCAGAAAAAACACATATTTTACAAAACCCCAAAAGTACCCCAAAACACAAGATATCCCCATAAATGTTACATGCCCTGATAGCCCTGATTTGGGTGAACATCATATCCAAAAATCACCTAGATCAGTTCAGGGGTTCAGGAATTTCCTGGAAGTCTTATTTTGACTGACCATGCACATGGTCCCATGCCCAAAACAGTTCCAGAGAATTAGTGCTAATGGTCAGTCTCTCTGTCTGGAGTAAAAAAGTACATACTTCACATGAACAGAGCCTTTTAAAGTGCATTGGGCAAGGTATATTGCAGGGCCCATAGTCCTGAGGCAAGAGGCTGGCCAGCAGGCACCTCCAAGAACCAGTGACAAAGTTACTTTGGTCACATGCATATTTGATATTTTTTATAAAAACCGTGTTATACTCCCCTGGCTGTCAGTCAGACAACGAGTTGTGTTACTTCCTGGTTGGCTTGCTCAGTGGAGCTAAACTCAAGAGGCAGTGAGTTTTTAATTTTTTTTATTTGGGCAGTGGAGTAGCAGTAGCAACTACTGTTACCCTGTACAGTAATTACTATCAGTCAAACCAGGACATGTATGTCCCAGTGATGCACAAATATTAAAATCCTAATGGAAAAAAAAAATATATATATATATAATGTATGTATTCAGAATACAAATTAAAGGAACACAATAGGGTCAGAAACAAAACCATGTTTTCCTAACCCTATAAGGTTAAAATCACTTTTTAACTCTCTCTCTTTAGTTCTCTCCCCAGCCCCATTTGTGTGTCTCTTCCCCTCAGCACCTTGTCTTTTTCTCCCCAGCCCCTCTTTGTTGCTTTTGTGTGTCCCCAGCCCCTCCATGTATCTCCCCATGTGTCTCATTCCCCAAGGTCCCATGTGTCTCAATTCCTCCCCACAGACCCTCCACGTCTCATCCCCCCTAGCCTATGGAGATGTGCTCATTTTCTCCCCATAGTCACTCCATGTGTCTCATTTCCCCGGCCCCCATGTGTCTCAATTCTTCCCCACAGACTCTTCACGTCTCATCCCCCACCTAATCCCATGGAGATGTGCTAATTTTCCCTTTATGTATCTCATTCCCCCAGCCTTCCATGCTTCTCACTCACCAGCCCCCCATGTGTCACAATACATCAACCCCCATGTGTCTCATTTTCCTAGCCCCCTTATGTGTCTCATTTTCCCAGACCCTTATGTGTCTTATGTGTCTCATTATCCCAGTAAATTTCAAATGTAAGGCCAAAATAGACACTTTTCCAGTTCCAGTTCAGCCATTATATTTGATATTTGTTATGAATTTTGGAAATTCTCATTTTTCTCATAATCTCAGCCCTAGCCACACCTCCCCTGGCTATGATTGACAGAGCCTGCATGAAAAAAAAAACTGGTTTCACTTTCAAACAGATGTAATTTACCTTAAATAATTGTATCTCAATCTCTAAATTGAACTTTAATCACATACAGGAGGGTCTTGCAGGGTCTAGCAAGCTATTAACATAGCAGGGGATAAGAAAATCTTAATTAAACAGAACTTGCAATAAGGAAAGCCTAAATAGGGCTCTCTTTACAGGAAGTGTTTATGGAAGGCTGTGCAAGTCACATGCAGGGAGGTGTGACTAGGGTTCATAAACAAAGGGATTTAACACCTAAATGGCAGAGGATTGAGCAGTGAGGCTGCAGGGGCATGTTCTATACACCAAAACTGCTTAATTAGGCTAAAGTTGTTCAGGGGACTATAGTGTCCCTTTTAATGCTGATGATTTGCATTAACAATAAAAACAGATGTCCATGAGTGCTTCACTGGCTTTGCATCTGTTCCTAAGTTGTGTTTCAAAGCTGTTGTATACAGCAAACACAGACTCAAAGGAATCCATATTTAAAATAGAAAGAGGCAAAAATGTGATTCTTTGTTGATCTAATTTGCATATGCCCACCCAGAATCCTTTGCATTAGTAAGATCACTGCAGAGTTGTGATTTCTGCGGGAAAAGCAAATCTTATGGCTTGACTGGTGTGCAGATTTTTGTTTAACATTGTATAAACTATACTCAGACTTCAGGTGGATGGGTTTTTTAATAACAATTTTTCCCCACCATGACTTTTATGGTTATATTTATAGAAAGGTATGTATAAAGGTGCTAAGGTCAGAAAATAATTTGCTATGCTAGTAATATCTCCCCACCTCCCACATGAGCAAACAGATTCTTGAATCTTCTAGCTGTGTTTACAGTAAATACTGGTTTGTTCCTGGGATAGCCAAAGAGACAAGTGAGGAATTATATTCTGACTTCTTTCTGATTTAGGAGTATATGTAACTGGCAAAGTATACATTGGTAAATGTATAGAAACCGAAAAGATAACATTCTGATTCATCATATGTGATTCATGAGTAAATATTTAACGAACAATGGGATCTTATTTATTTTTCTCCATCTGTCATTACTACAAAATTGTGTTAAAACTATATTTACCAGTTCATGTATCTCAGCTACGTCAGCAAAAAAATAAATAGAATCCATAGGGAAATGTGGAAACTGTAAAACTCAAATTTAATTATGGGTCTCCAGACTTAGAACACCCTGTTTCCGAGCAAAAACTCTTCAGTTGTCAAGGATCAAGGGTAACGTATGGGGTAAGTGAAAAACTGAAATTACTAGAACTGAGTCTTTTTTATTATTATTATTAAATTATTATTATTTCTGTGTTACTATGGTTTAAGGTTACATGGGAAACAGATTTTCTGGGTTTGCCATGAATAAACACTATTTCGATATATATAATAGTCTAACAGCAAAGCTATCAAAGAGGTGACACACTAGCAACTCTGCAAACACTTAAATATTTGAATCCTAATGCATTTCATGCATGACAGATTAATCACTAGCTTGTCCCGTTGATAATAAAGGTCTCTGCATATGGACTTACTATAAATAAAGCATTTAATCTGTCAATACAGCACTTGTATGATATGAGTAATGAAAATGTATTTTCCAAGTTCTTTGTTGAAATGTTGTTGGTCAGTTGACCTTGAGCAATCTGCTGGGAGACCTTCCATCCACAAGTGAATGTAAATATTTCCTCTGTTTAATTATGTCGACATTTTGCACATTTGTGTTAATGAAAACAGGAGAATGAAAATGAAAGCCTTCAACGTCACTGTAATCTTTATGTTGTTTTTTTTTTAAATTCTGGTGTCTAATGTTGTAAAGAAATCATTCATAATTTTTTTTTACGTATATCAGGATTTCAAATAATACACTGAGGGTTAACCAAGAATATTATTTTCTTTATGTTTGTCCTAGCAACAATGTTTGTTGAAATTGTCGTTAGGTTTGTGTACCTGACAATACTACGGGTGGACCTGTCTCTTTTCTGGGTGGATCTGGGTGGATCTGCCCTGTTGATCAGTCACTTTATCCTCTTTACTTACTTGCTCCCTTTTACCCCATCCACAGGCGTCCTGCTTCTCAGGATGTCAGTGTTGGTGGGGGATGTCAACACATGGATTAAAAAATAGATAAGATCAGAGTTTTATTCCCCATAGACACCATCGGGGTTATTTATTGAAGTGAGAATTCAAAGTGAATCTCATATTTTAGACCAAGGTAGGCGAACTCGAAGCATAATTAAGTTAGAGAAATTTACCAGCTAGGCTATTTTGGCCTTAAATTTTAATTCACTTTGAATTCTGACTTTCATTTATAATGCTGAATGTTAAATTAATATGGCACTTTTAATAATTCCCATGCTGAGTATATACTGGCTTATTGTTTCTGCAAAGAAATTATTAATGTCTGTTTTGCTGGGTTTAAATAGACCATTCATTTGTTCTATGAAAATACATGTAACAATGTATAAATGCTCAGTGTATATATCTACTAACATGTGAGCAGTACTACGTTTATTATAAATGTAATCTGATCCGAGGGTGAACTCTAGTACATCCTCACGTCTCCTGCATTGCACTTGGAAATTGGCAGGCAATACATTAAACATTGTTCTCTTCCTCAATATAAATACCAGGTAGGAGACTCTCCGTGGGTAGTTTCACATGCTACAGAGGTAAATACAGCTAAAGCAGAGAGTTTCAATTACACTAGTATTTTTCAATACAGTAATTGTATAAAGCGTAGCCTGTGGTGTAATAAATGAGGAGACGTATGCCACATTTCATCAAGAAGGGTAATATACTTAAGAAAACCTGTCGAGCCTGTTTCAGCAGGTGAAATGACAGTACTGAGGTTTCAGATTTCATTGAGTGCTGACTGTGTTGTTGGTGATGAGAAAGGTAGAGCAGTTTCTCTGAATTACAACGTGGCAATGACCATGGATATAGAAGTAAATCACTCAGAGACTTAAAGGGAAACTCCAAGCAACAAGACAACTATTATGCATTTTTAGCTTTTGGTCCAAATAGTTTGCTGTATTTTTTACATGCTTAGCATTGTATAATTTTGCAAAAGTAAATACATGCTTTCTTATATTCAGCTTCTTAAAGAAAGACACAATCCATAACAAGCTTATTAAGATTATGTTTATTTTAGTTGTTATAGGGGCAGGAGTGTATGTGTGTCATCTTACCTTCATGGGTTAAAACGTTTGGCGATGGTTTAACCACTAATTTGGCGCTCAAGTTCCTGGCACTCCTGCCTCCTGGCTTATTTCCTCTCTTCACTGCATTATGAGGAATTGTTGACACTCTCAGCCTATCAGTGGGTGTCCATAGAGAAAATGGTACATACTATATAATCAGTGTATCTGAGTCTAGCGCTGAACACGCCACCAATCTACAGAGCACGTGAGCAATCTGACCCCACCCAGGAAAAGATCTGGCTCACTGAACTAAACAAAGTAACAGGATTGGTCGTTTGAATTACAGCCAGGGAGTGTAACAAAGTTAATGTATAAAAGTGACAATTTCTATTGAAATCTGCACATTGTGTAAAATGAAAAACCAAAGATGTAGCAGATTCATTCCCTTTTGTTTGGTTTTCCATAATACCCTCGTTCATTTATAGAATGGATGGTGTGGTCTCCCTTTTATACCTTCCCGAATGCCGACATACCCTGGCATTAACCACAAATTAACTGATTAACTCAAGTGCTTTCCCTGGGTGGCCGCCATTCCTATAACTGAACACACGTGTTCTAGAGCATGGTGGCCATTTTGTCTCCCGAACACAGGCAGCGGTACTTGGTTGTCGAACGCCTGGAACTATTTTCGGCTATGCAAGTCCACGAACCCTGGCGGAGTTCGTACCACTGCCTGTACCTCTTCTCGACCAACTAGACAAACAATGTTTGGGAGATATGAACTACCGACTGGGGCGAGCATTCACTACCTAAAAGCCATGGGGAGCGTTTGTTTGTGTTTGCACAGGAACCCCCGAAAGGTTGGTCAGAACTTTACCCAAATGGCGATTCCGTTCTAGCGAACGGATCTGAGGGCTAATTGAACAACTTGGGCACTCATATCCGGGCTATTCGGGGATTTAAGACTTGTGGGGTTCCTGTAAAATATAAAATAAAAAAAATAACCTCCATTTAATTAAATATACATAGGCATTTGGGAAAGAGCGCAGGTAACCTTTTTTCTTTGGTTTTTACTGTGTGTATTGGGGCTGTGTACTATGGTCATTGCTGCCACCCAAGAGTAGTGGGTTTGAGTGCAGGACTTGTTTTTTTGTATTTGTATTTACATTTGTATCACACAGCCTTGTTACAATGCTGCTGCCCATCCCATGTGTTCCCTATTAAGGGTTAATAAGGGTTAATGTAGGGATGTATATAAAAAAATACCCCTCTCTGTCTCATTAGAGATGTCTTTGCCAGAAGCTCAAGGAAAGGAAGCAAGGTGAATGGTTAGTGTAGAACCCAACTAAAAGGTTTGTCTTGACGTGGCAGGTGCGCATTCTCTCCAATGGCCATGAGAGTAAGTAAATAACCTCCAGTTGTTTAAATATATATACTGATTTGGGAGAGGGCGCAGGTAACTTTTTTTATTTGGTTAGCTGTAAAATATCACTATGTGTTTGGGGTGTTTTATGTACGTTTCATGTAGTTTCCTGTAACTGAGAAATAATTGAGTTACTCAGTTTTGACTCAATTATTTCTCAGACAATGGGACGCCTGGGAGGGGTTTGTATACTTTTTGAAAGGAGACCCCATGCAGGGGGTCTGTGCATAAAAAGCTGAGTTTGTGTGGAATAAATCAGTGATATTACCAGAACTATGTGTCATCCAGTTACTGGGGAGGGATAAAGTTATTCAGTTCACAGCGCCTTGTTCCAGAGTTCCTGTCTTCACGGATCCAGTGGAGGAGAGTCCTGGTCAAGTCTAGCACTCCACTACAGGACACACTCTTCACACATAAAGGATTTTAACAAGATTTAACAAGAAGCAACATTTTTGCAATATACGATTGAGTATTGAACAACGGAGAACCAAGAATTACTGTCTGTTTTATTTGCTTTATTGTAAACTATCAGCCCACGAAAAAGAATACAAAAACAGGTGCTCATAAAGATGCTCATAATTATTAAAGTGAACCTGTCATGGGTTCATAATCTTAGGCTATATCCCCCCCAAAAAGCATTGAATACATTATGTATCCATAGGCGTGCGCAGCCTATTGCATTAGGGTGTGCACCCTAAAGCACAAGCACACGCCGCATATATATATATATATATATATATATATATGTTTGTATGTGTGTATATATATATATATATATATATATATATATATATATATACACATATATATACACACTGCTGTGTGTGTGCTGTGTGAGGGTGCTGTTAGTGTGATGTGTGTGTGACGATGCTGGTAGTGTGCTATGTGGGTGAGGGTGTTTGTGTGTGCGTGCTTGTGAGGATGCTGTTAATGTACTGTGTGTGAGGGTGCTGTTTGTGTGTGTGTGTGCGCTTGTGAGGGTGCTGTTAATGTACTGTGTGTGAGGGTGCTGTTTGTGTGTGAGGGTACTGGTAGTGTGCTGTGTGTGTGTTTGTTAGGGTCCTGTTTGTGTTTGTGAGGGTACTGTTAGTGTGCTGTGTGTGTGTGAGGGTGCTGTTTGTGTGCTGTGTGTGAGGGTGCTGTGTGTGTGTTGTTTGGGTGGGTGCTGTATGTGTGTGTGTGTGCTGTATGTATGTGTGGGTGCTGTATGTGTGTGGGTGCTGTATGTGTGTCTGTGGGTGCTGTATGTGTGGGTGCTGTGTATGTCTGTTGGGTGCTGTGTATGGGTGTGTATGTGTGTGGGTGCTGTGTGTGTTTGTGGGTGCTGTGTATGTTTGTGGGTGTGTGTAAAGTCTGTGTGGGTGCTGTGTGTGTCTGTGGGTATGTCTGTGGGTGGTGCTGTGTGTTGTATGTGTGTGGGTGGGTGATTGTGGGGGGTGGAGATGGGGGTACATTACTTGCTATCCCCCCTCCCTTCTTACCTTTTGTAGGGAGGGGGGATCGTGCTGCTGCTTCCTTCCCTGGTGGTCCAGTGGAGGAGGGGATCCTTGCTGCTGTGATCCCTGGTGGTCCAGTGGAGAGTGAACTCTAGCCCCTGTGGGGCTAGAGTTCACTCTCGCGAGATTTGAGCGTTGCCGTGGCAACGCTCATATCTCGCGAGAGGAACCCGGCGGAGCTGCCGGCAATAGCTCCGCCGGTCCTCTCCTGCCTCCCTCCCTGCCTGCGGGTCAGTGGGGAGGGAGGCTGAGAGCAGAGCCGGCGCTCGGATAGCGCCGGCTCTGCATGAGCCGACAGGGGAGATCCTGAGATCTCCCCTGCCGGTCTCAATATACATAGGCGTGCCGCGGGATTAGGGTGTGCCCAGGCCACACCCCGTGCGCACGCCTATGTATGTATCACAAAGATTTGCACGAGTTCTGGAGTTTCTGTGACAAGGATCATTTTCTGTTTGTAGCCAAAGCTCAAAGAAACATATGTGCCACCACAGTGTAATTACACCTAGCATGAAACATTATATTACACATTCACAGAAGCATCTATATAGGTCTGGTGCACTATGAAATGGCAGAATTGACTCTATAAATGCACTTTGAGCAAGGTATAGCAGCAAACCATATTTAACAGTTCCTCTTTGGTACAGACTTCATCACTTTTAGCAACCACAAAATTCCAGTGGGACCATTACGCTTTAATGTTTTATGCACCCAAAACGTGAGCTTCCACATGGAGAACGTCAGAGGGAGATACTTACAGATTTTATAATGCACTAAATGAATAAACTACACAGGCCAATATAATTAGTATAAAAAACATAAACAATTCAAATGTTAACTATTAAGAGCTGTTACCAAACTGTGGTTATACATATTTGAAAAGAGACAAAAAGTAAAGACCGTAAAGACAGGTGATGTGGTTTAACCCCTCCCGCATGATTGGCTGATGGAAGTCCACGGGTGGGGAGAACTTGGAGATTTAAACCGAGACATGTCAGAAGGTATCAATCAAGCACAGTTTGGAGCAACATGGAGTTTAATATTTTTCCCCTGAAGTCAAAATCGTGGGTGAAACGCATAGGGCAGACTTCTATTATTTATTCTGTGTTATAATATAATTGTTATTTTCTATGCTGCTTTTTTATATCATCTCCAACCATTTGGAGTGATTTCATGTTTAAGAGCTACTCTATGTGTCCCATTTTTTATCTTCTTCTACATGTGGTGCTGCTACTTGGGATCCTTGGAAGAGAGAAGATTTAAAGAGATTTAGTTACATGCCTTCTATCAATATAGGTTTGTGAGTGCAATACTTACCTAATTCCCATTTTTATTTTGAGTTTACAGTGTTGGACTATACTTGTTTTTTATATTTGTAGATATTTTGTGTTTTATAACAAGTAAAAATTTACCTGCAAAGTGTACATATGGGAATCACTGGCCGGCACATGGCAATTAGAGAATAGAACTATTGAAATCTGTTGCAGTAAAGTTGTAAGTTTTGTCCCTGCACAATTTGATATGTGATATGTAGATACATGTAGGAAGGGGAAGCTGGACTTTCCTTGTTTCCTTTGTAACTCATCGCCCTCTCTAAATATTTCATCCCTATGTGTTACTGAACTGTTATATAGAAAAAACTGGGTAAACCAACTCAATACATCTAATCAATTGTAATTGTACCAATGTTTAGTCTAGCTCATACTTTTTTCCATTATTTTCTTACCTATTACCCCGGGGAGAGAAGCTTCACTTGAAATTATTTAGTTTCACTAATTTAAGTCAATAAGACTTTTTCTGCTCTGTGTATTTGTAATTCATATATTGACACATTGAATCATGCTTCATTGATTAAACATGTCTTGGTGTGTGGGTTTGTAAGCAATCAATTCTCTGAGCTGTAACTCAGTAGGGACACAAGTCAAAATGCTTACATGGCCATTATTGTAATCAAAGAGTTGACAGTTTTTCATTAGCATATTAATAAGCAGCAAATAAAACATGTTTAAATGTCTGAGTTAATCATTACACAATTTATTTGTATGCACCTGTAGTTTGGTTCTACACCTTTAGAGCCCATCTACAAAAAAATGTACTTGGTAAACATAAATTTTGATTTAGTTGCTTTCATTGGTTCATTTATAGCCTATTTTTACAGTTAGGTCATCTGGGGATAAGACACAAGATTATTTTTGTGGTACATATGGTTAGGCATTTAGAACTAGTGTCAATCCCCAAATAAATGATTGTGAGAAAGAGAAGATGGCACAATAAAAGGGGAACCCCTCACCCAAGCATACTTGTGTTTGGGGGGAAAGCGTGACCTGAAAGAAGCAAACAGGGAACCCCTTTAATTCCTTGTCCTCAAGAATACTAGCCTGCAAAGGAATCTGGAATAGTTTTTTTGGCCAATTCGGAAATAGCCTTATTTACATTAGGATCAATTTCCCAAACCGTAAATGTTTAATCATGACAGAAAACATCTTACCAAATTTATGGGAAAGTACCAAGGGAGTTCTTGATTAATTCTACTTTTTTATACCAAGATCATAAGAACCTTAGGGACAGGAAAATCCTGGAGCGCAAAAAACCAGAGCCCACCTCTGAAAAGTGTCCATGCTCAAAGCTAAGCAGAGAAAAGTATCAATTTTGACAAAGTAGGGCAAAATAGGGAATCTAGAAAAATCACTAACATGCTCAGTAGGACTTTGCCATTAGTGTCCTGAAACAGAGAGCATAGTTATAACCATGTCAGCAACCATTAGTCTTAATATAGGCCTGGGAAGTCAGGGGTATTTTCCTATGACCAGAAGCAGCCTCAAAGCCAGTGAAATCCTAAGGGGAGCTTTCAAAGGACCTGACCTGCCGGTAATAGGACCCTGAAGGAAAGCCATGTGGTAAATACACCCCACACGCAACGTGGAGCGAGAATTAACCCTCACAGAGTAACAAAAGGGGCAGAAGTGACTTCAGCCAGACATTTCCATCTGCAACTCCACAAATATAGATTGAGAGAGGCTCCTGTGGACTGTGTGAATTTTCAATAAAAACTGTCTAATATTACT
Organism: Pelobates cultripes; assembly: GCA_933207985.1. NCBI lineage: Eukaryota > Metazoa > Chordata > Amphibia > Anura > Pelobatidae > Pelobates > Pelobates cultripes. The sequence continues at coordinate 36,767,684 of OW240912.1, read as the reverse complement.
GCTCAAATTGAAAACATACCCAAGTAGAGTCTCTTGGTCACTCATTCATACTCTACATTTATATTCAAGGTGCAGGGTGGCCAGAGAGCACACTAATACAGAACATGGCACTTACTATAAAATGCCCCTGGTTGCCTTTAGCAGAGAAGGTATATCTTGGCTGGATGGGCATCCACCGAATAAGCCTTTATGAGGAGTTATTATTGGATGGCCTAGGAAAGAATGGAACGCAGCATGTTTCCTAGCGATAGATAGCTCAAACTATTGCTGGGCCCTGTTCCCTTAAATGTTAGTGTCCATATACCAGGTCAGGGGAACTAATGTACCATTCACCATTAAAGAGGAACTGTCATGGCCGAATCCCATTTTTTTGTAACCCCCCCTCCTGATTCCACTACATCTAGTAATGGGTGGGGGCTAGGGGGGGAACAATAGGTCCCCATCCATTTTTATTTAGGGTCCCCACCCGTCGCTCATGGGAGGGTTGCCGGAGGGGGAACGCTAGGTTCCCCGTTTAGTTTAATAGCCTCCACTCTCGCGGCACGGTTGGGGGCTGGGGAGGGGGGACACTTTTGTCTTTTACAACAGTCAGCAGCCACAGGCTGCTCAATGTTAGCAGACATGCCCCTACTCGCAATATAGTGCATGGGGCAGAATTTACTTATACTAAGTAATCTTTGCTAAGTATTAGTAAATTTGGCTGAAAGCTCCCTGATACTGTGGGAATTAAAGAGGAACTGTCATGGCCGAATCCCATTTTTTTTTTAAACCCCCCTCCTGATTCCACTACATCTAATTGTCCCCCTAGTAAACCCCAGATGCCCCTAAGCCCCCACATATTACCTATTTTGTAATCTTTATTTTCTGCCCGGACCTAGGTCCTGAGCGCCGCCATCTTTGTGTGGGTAGATGAAGTCCCTGTGGGACACGTCATCTGCCCACACTAGATAGTGCTGTGAAATTCCTGCGCATGCCCAGTTAAACATTTCGGCATGCAAATCGGAATTTCATCTATTCATTAGTCAGAAAGACGAATAAATTAACAGAAATTTCAAATGAATGAACGAAGACCTCTTCGTTCGTTCAGTTTATTACAAGGAGGGAGCTACTGCCGCACAGCTAGCCCCTTGTAATACGTAAAAATAGAGGCGGCAGGAGTCTTCCTGCTCACTGTTTAGTAGACATGCCCCTACTTGTGGCATGGCGAGTAGAGGCATTCGGGAGATTTTAATCTTCCTAATGCTATTATGTGGGTCATATTGACCCCCATAGAGTGAGGTAGGACATGGGCGGCTTAGGATGTGGCAGGGAGTACTGCTACTTTCAATTTGAAGAGCAACCAATCACAGTGTTATGAGTCAAATTACACAACATGGGAAAATTCCAAAGAACTTTCCCACTCTCTGTAAAATGACACAGAGCACTCTGACTGGTTGGATTTCAAGCCAGTCAGTCTCTTCATTTACCTGTCAAAGCACTCTGATTGGTTGGCATGGAATCAACCAATCAGAGTGCTCTAAGTCAATAAGCCTTTCTCCACCCTGCAGATCTCAGTCTGCGCTGTGCCGTCGCTGGGTGAAGATGGATTTTTTGGGGGGGGGCGTCTGTTTTTTTTTTTTTGTCTTTCTTTTTGCACGCAGGTTTTTTTTTTATTTTAACAATTGCAACGGGTTTTATGGATTTTTATTTGGACTTTTTGGGGGCTGAAAAAAGAAGATTTTAGAAAAAAAAAGACATCAAATGGTAAGTTATTTTTTATTTACAGGTTTTCATGTCCCCTCCTCACTATTTTTCATTTAGGGCCTCCATCCGCCACTCATGGGTGGGGGCCGAGGGGGGAGGACAATAGTCTCCCCATCCATTTTAATTTAGGGCCCCCACCCGCCGCTCATGGGTGGGGGTCAGGGGGAGGACAATAGATCCCCCTCCATTTTAATTTAGGGCCCCCACCCGTCACTCATGAGTGGGGGCCAGGATAGAGGACAATAGGTCCCCCCCAATTTCATTTAGGGCCTCTACCCACCCCTCATGGGTGGAAGTTAGGGGGGAAACAATAGGTCCCCAGCCATTTTCATTTAGGGCCCCTACCCACCCCTCATGGGTGGGGGCTGAGGGGGAACAATAGGTCCCCGTCCATTTTTATTTAGGGCCCCCACCCGTCGCTCATGGGAGGGGGCCAGAGGGGGAACGCTAGGTTCCCCGTTTAGTTTAATAGCCTCCACTCTCGCGGCACGGTTGGGGGCTGGGGAGGGGGGACATTAGGGGGCTTTTGTCTTTTACAACAGTGAGCAGCCACAGGCTGCTCAATGTTAGTAGACATGCCCCTACTCGCGATATAGCGCATGGGGCAGAATTTACTTATACTAAGTCATCTTTGCTAAGTATTAGTAAATTTGGCTGAAAGACCAATTTAGGTCTTTCAGCCTTTTGGTAGATAGAAATGAAATTCCGATCCAAACAAAGTCCCGAATTGCGTCCTAACACGAATGGAGAAACTGTTCTCCTTCTGTTAGGATGAAATTCTGTAGTTTTTCCAGCGTTCTGTCTAAATGACAGGACGTTCGGAAATACGGACAGAAAGCATCGTGAGATCACAGAGGAAAGGTAAGAATTGTGGGAAAATGTACCTGACCACAGGAATCGGAGCACATTTTGCTCCTCCGCTGGTCATAGATGGTTAGGTGTAGGAATCCTCCGTAAGACAAATAGTCCCTACTTTATCTAATGTTTTAAAGAAAACTAGAGCAGACAGGAAGAAATGAAGAACAGATCCTGACAGAGGGAGAGAAGAATCAATTGGGGAAAGGTAAGTACGGCATGAAAGTGCCACTTTAATATATATTTCTCTGCCCATTACCTACTAATTAACCAACATGTACAGTAGTCCATGAAATCAACTAGTTTATAGATATTTGCTTCATAATATGATACATATCTTGCGATATATAAAGAACAACGAATGGGACCAGGCGATTCATGTCCCCACCCTCTATGTATGCCAGCATTGTTTGTCTTTTTAATGTTACAAAGTTCTGTGACTTTGTGAATGTGCTTCAAGGAGAGTCCTACATTACTGTCTTTCCAATATTCTGAACTTCGTCTTGAACCCAGACCCGACAGTAACATGCATGCAACAAGAACTTAATGGTTTATGTGTCTTGTTTCCCCCCAAGTTTACATCACTTATTTGCTTTTGCGTTTAATAATTTATTTGTTGCTTGTGAAGTCACCTTCAGGATGCTGTCACTTTGTATCCTAGTCTAAAACACATGATAAAGGTGTTTGCGCATTTGTTTCTTGTAGGGTATGGAGGAAAAGAGTAATTTATTTTCTGTGTTCTGGTTCAATCTGATGCAATCTGTGTGAAAGTGTGAAGACAGGAAGAATTGCTAAGAGTTCTAATACTGGATGATGGTTGATATTGTATTGAATGATGATATGTATTGATTGATGGTTAATTAATTAATTATTTAAAATTGTAATGAATAATGTGTAACATATTAGCACAGTTATACAGGAGATTAGAATTTAAAGGGACATTATAGGCACAGAGACCACTTCATCCCACTGAACTGTACTAGGTGCAGTGCCCTGGTCCCCTTCAGAAAAAAGATGCAATGTTTACAATGCATGATTAAGTCCACCTCTAGTGGCTGTCTTCTAGACAGCCTCTAGAGGCACTTCCTGGTTCATGCTATGTTTATATTTGGGTTAATCCAGCCTCTAGTGGCTGTCTCATTGACAGCCGCTAGAGGCGCTTGTGTGCTTCTCACTGTGAAAATCACAGTGAGAAGATGCCAGCATCCAAAGGAAAGCATTGAGAATGCTTTCCTATGAGACAGGCTGAATGCGCGCGTGGCTCTTGCCACGCATGCGCATTCAGCCGAGGAGGAGGAGAGGAGGCGGAGAGAAGGAGGAGAGCTCCCCGCCCGTCGCTGGAGAAAGAGGTACGTTTAACCCCTTCCACCCCCTAGAGCCCGGCGGGAGGGGGACCCTGAGGGTGGGGGGCACCCTCAGGGCACTATAGTGCCAGGAAAGCGAGTATGTTTTCCTGGCACTATAGTGGTCCTTTAACCCACGATTTAGGTGGCTTGCTCCCCTTAACCCCTCTATAAAAGTTTAAAACTGGACATTGCTCCGGCCCCTTTGTGACATCATCAAAATGGCCGTTTTTTTTTAAGCTAATCCAATGCTTTCCCATAGGGAAAGCATTGGATTGGCTAAAATCAGCACGGGCCAATCATTTTGAACCAATGCATCTCTATGAGGAAAATTCAGCATCTCCATGCAGAGCGTGGAGACGCTGAACGTCAGGGCTGCTTTTTTGGCAGCACTGACCCAGGAAGCACCTCAAGTGGCCATCTAAGGAGCGGCCACTTCAAGGTGTCCCTAGAGGCAATGTAAACACTGCCTTTTTTCTGGAAAGGCAGTGTTTACATGAAAAAAGCCTGAAGGGAACTATTATACTCAACAGAACAACTACATTAAGCTGTAGCTGTTTTGGTGACTATAGTGTCCCTTTAATTATATCTAAAGAGAATAATTACAAATGAATGAGTACAAGTTTGAAATGCTTATTTTGTATACACCCAAAGTGATAAGACGAAAAATATATTAGTGGGGAAATCATTTCAGCTTAATGTGACCTAATCATATAGCGTGATATATTAACCCTTTTGATCTTTATCAACATATGTGATAAATTGGCTCCTGTATCCAGAGGCGGCTCTAGACTTTATGAGGCCTTAGGCAAAACTCATGAGTTTAAAAAATAATTTAAAAATACCAAATAATAAAGTGTGTTGATGTATGTCTTCAGCTGGTGACTGTGACAGGGTGAGCAAAGGGGTTCCAGCGGCAGGGAGAGTGTGACAGGACGAAGGAGGTAAATGGGACAGGGTGGGGGGACTTGTGAGAGAGAATGAGGGAGGGCGAATATGACATAGTTTGATGAGGGAGTTTGACTGGGCAAGTGGAGGTAAGTGTGTCAGGGCAATAGTGGCATGGTAGGAGGGATGAGTGTGACAGGATTGGAGGGGTTAATGTGACAGGGTAAGTGTGGCATAGTTGGGAGTGTGTGAGTATCACACGGTTGGTGTGAAGGGTGAATGTGGCATGGATGGAGGAGGGAGTGTGACAGGATTAAGGGGGTTAATGTGACAGAGTGTGATAGGATTAGAGGCATTAATGTGACAGGATAAGTGTGGCACTGTTGGGGGAGAGTGTGACAGAGTGAGAGAAGGGGAGTGTGACAGAATTAGGGGGGTTAATTTGACAGGGTGACTGTGGCAGAGCGAGGGCAGGTGCGAGTGTGACAGGATTAGGAGCAGTGGCGGCTCTAGACTTTGTGAGGCCTTAGGTGAAACTCAAACATAAGGCCTCCACTAACACCCAAAGTGGGATAAAATAGGGGTTGCATTGTGTGTATAAGGTGCTGTAGTTGTATTTAAGGGCAAGCTTGCAGAGCTGGTTACAGAGAGCTAGTCTCTGAATTCATTGTTCAGAGGCTTGCAGTGTCGTGGCTCCCTGTGCTGCGTTGTGAGCTCTCCAACTGTAGTTATTGTATAATTTGCAAATTAAATTAATTTGCTATAAACAAATATAATTAGCAATTATGCTAATCACTTATATACTACTGATGGGTATGGCTACATAGCCTGGCAGTCATGTATACATTAGTGCAGGTGTGTGTATTTCTTAGTGTGTCTGGCATTGTCTACCTGTGTATGTGCATGAAAGTGTGTGTCTGCCCGTGAGTATCCTTGTGTGAGAATGTATGTCTTTGTGAGCATGTGTCCGGGACCGTATGTGTGTGGGGTAGCTGCTTGCAGTGTGTTGTGTTTATGGGGGCTGCCTGTGACCTTTGTACATGCATGTTTGATGAATGTCTTCAGTTTGTGACTGTGATAAGGTGAGTAAAGGGGCAACTGTAGCAGGGTGAGTGTGACAGGGTTAGGGTGGTATATGAGACAGGGTTGGGGGGTGAATGTGACATAGTGAAGGAGGATTAGTATGATAGGGGGTGATTGTGACATGGTTGGAGGAGGGAGTGTGACAGGGCATGGGGAAGTAAGTGTGACAGAATTGGAGGAGGTTAATGTGACACGGTGTGTGTGGCACAGTTGGGGGTGAATCACAGGGTTGGGGTGAATGTGCCATGTTTGGAAGAGGTAGTGTAACAGAATGAGGGGAGGTGACTATGACAAATTTAAGGGGGTTAATGTGGCAGGATTAGATTAATGTGAAAGGGTGAGTGTGGCAGGGTTGGGGTGGAGAGTGTGACAAGCTTTGGGGTGAGTGGCACAGTTGAAGGACAGAATTGGACAGTTTATGTGGTATGGTGAGTGTGGCACAGTGAAGTGGGTGAGTGTGACAGGGTTGAAGACTGAGTGCGACAGTGCAAGAGAAGGTTGAGTCAGACAGGTTGGGGGGTAAATGTGATAGGGTAAGTGTGGTAAAGCAAGTGCAGGTGAGTTTGGTATGGTTGAAGGGGTGAGAGTGACAGGATTAAGAGGGTTTAATGTGAGTGTGTCTGGGTGAATGGGGTGACAGTGTGTGGGGGCTGAGAGTGTTTGGGAATGGGGGTGAGGTGACAGTGTGTGTATAGGCATGATAGGGTGTGGGTGACAGGGAGTGTGTGTGACATGGTGTGTGTGTGGAGGAGTGACAGGGTATGTGGGTGGCTATTGAGTGACAGGGTAGGGGGCTGTGACACGTCTACATTGACTACTCTTTTCATTCTAGAATTATTTGTATTCTGTGTAGTCTTTTATCATTATTATTTTTGCATTCAGTTAAACTTTGAAGAAAAAAAAGCCAACAGCTTCTTATATTAATTGTCACTTAGCACGGAGCTCAATTAACTTTATAGTCATTAATTCTATTATCTATTAAAAGGGATTTGAACTAATGTATCAGTCTACATTGATATTGCTTAGTGGATTAGAATATTAATTAAAGTCTTATTTTCTGGTCTGATCAGTGGATTAGTGTGCTAAGTTAATTAAAGTCTTATTGTCTGTCTCGTTTAACACCACTCTAGTTTTTACTACCTTTATGTGAGTCTGTACCATAGACTTGCAAATTTAGTTTTTAACGAATTATGATTTGTCCGAACTTTGGGTGATTGTGTGTCATCCGAATTTCCAAATTGCCATATGGCCAAATTACTAAACATACAAAATGAACAATAGACTAGCAGTTTTTATTTGATTTCTGATTCCAAGTTCTGTCCTTGGAGCCAATAAAGAGATGACTGACTGGTAAATACCAGGGAAAAGAAGGAAAGCAGTAAAAAAAAAAATCTATATGTATATATTATATAGTGCATATATATATAGATATATATATATATATATATTGATTCTTGAAACTCCTTGCACTCTGGCTCCAGGTTATATTGCTGGGTGCTGTAAGCCTGGGGCTCAATATCCAAATGATCCATACACGAATTGGCTAGCACTCACAGTCTGTAGAAGATAAAAGTTCCATACTTTATTGAAAACTGTTAAAACATATGTGGATCAACGTTTCAGTCCCTGTCCGGGACTTTCCTCAGGATCATAGACATGGTCTAATATAGTGTAAAATTACATTATATATATATATTTTGTACTGTTCCTTCTTTTTTTTCCCCCTCTGTTTTGTTACTTCTTACTTGATCTGTAAAACAAATGTATATACATTTATATTTTGCATTACCTTGATTGGACAATTTTTGTGCCCTGTTTGGTTTGCCGAATGTCTTTTCGCAAAACAATTGCATAGAGAAAATGTTATATATATGTAGAAAGGCCATTAGGCCTGAATTTGTGGGAGGAGTAAGTCCCCTACTTAAGCTCCCAGCCCCTACTCACCGCTGCCGCTCAGCTGATTGTCCTTAGCAACCAGCACTTCCGGTCCAGCTTCCCGCCAGAACTGTACCTGTTTCCAGCAGCCAGTCGCCCTGTGCAATCCTCCGTCCGTCCGAGGTCCTTCCACTCCGTTTCCCTCCGGTCAAGGTACCCGACTTCCGGTCACGAGACCGGCGCGTTCACGTAAGCAAGGCGTGGGAATTAGCGTTCGCTATTTCCCCGCCGTTCGGGCCTAAAAACGTAGGGGTAGGCTCCCTCTTTCGCATTTTCACGAATACACGCTTTTCGTTAATATCTCCATTCGCGCCAAAAAACGCACGAACGTTCGGCTCATTTCGCTATCATTTATGCATTTTCGTACGGAAACAACCGAATGAATATTTCATGTTTATGCTCATTTTTATCTGTATTCACTTTTTCCGTTCGGTTATTTCAGCACTAACCTATTCGTATGGTTAAATTCACAAACACCATCTTACTAATTTACATTCGGTTATTTCTATTCTTTTAAACTAAGCATGCATAAGTCCTAATCACAGTCCTATTATTATTTATTCCTTCATATCAGTTTGCGGTTACATTATATGGCTAACTACCAGCCCTGTGTTTTCCTACCTTGTTAAACCATTTAAGTATTTTTCTGTAATAAACATAATGTTCGCCACGGTTCTTAACTTCATACGTATCTAAATTCAAGCTATACCATTCTTTCCAAATAACACTCAGATAAGTCATTTAAACACTATTTACAAGTTATACCCTTTACACATAATCCGTACTATTCCTTGCACATAAATCACGCTGTCACATTTTTGGCTTTTACAGATTGCATCGGTCTCTTGCTTTTCTGCATTAAAGTTGTTATTTCAAGGTCCTTTTATTACAGGAACAGGTATGGTTTATTATCACCTTGATTTATCAGGTTTTATCAATTATCTTCACATCTATTGCTAAATAGGAAATTTGTCTTGGTTAAACCCTTAGATCCTGTACTAATCTAAGCTTCCACCGTTTCTACGCAGTTAACCTGCCACGATTAAACAATCTCTGTACTTTAAAAAAAGGTATAGTTCACTCTCTTTTCAATACTAGACCTCACGCGGTCTCAACTCCATTACTACCTTCCCTCAGGCTTACGCCCAGGATACGTTATCTCTTTACTACTTGTCTACACAGACTTTCGGTCATACGGCCATCAGGCTCAGAAGACACCAAAACCTGACCCGGTACTCAGCCATACCTTCAGGTACTTACATCCTTACTCAAGTACGTTCATTCGCTACCCCAAGGCCTCATTCTGCCTTCTCACTCATATCCAAAATCATCCCATTCCTACAGTTAAACCTCCCAGATCCCTCAATGCAGGATCTCACGTGGTGCCCCTAACAAACCTTCTCCCTATATTATTCATACGACATCACGATACGTATAAACACATCAACATCTGTCTTAAACCCCCAGGATTCTTCCTCAAAGACAACATTTAAGACAAGACTCTCTACACTTACCAGGAGGCTCCAGATACCATTTGCGACCAGTCAAGGTTAGTATCCACACACCACTCCAGTCCTCTAACTTTACCCTTTAGCATACTATCGAACTGGCTATACGGCACAGGCTAATGCCTTAGCCCACCCTATCAGGAAATCTGATCCCGCGAGGCCTACCACCCCCACCCCACCTCAACACGGAGGTACGGCCCCACGCCCAAATCATAGTTATAAGCCTCGCATGCCTTACTACAGGGCTCTAGTTAGGGCCTCACCTGTCACGGCCACACGTTTTGATTTCTCTTATCGTCACCGAGAGGCCAACATCCCGCCACCACGTCTGTGGCACCTACGTCATAAGCCAAATCATAGGTAGAGCCTCTCATCGCCACTTGGCATTAGCAGGGCCTCACCTATCCAGTCATTCAATAGTTAAGTTTTTCGCCTCGGCATCTAGCATTAAAGTCCAGTTCTTCAAGACACACCACTCCCCATACCCCCCCTTCTTACCTCACTCCCCTTCTAATATATCTTTCACATAATCATTCCTTTTTAGAATGTCCCAAGAACCAATTCCAACCGAAGAACTGACAGAAGAACACCATTCACGCCAATCAGACCCGTGTCTCCAGGCGAATCACTCACTCTTTCAACCCCCACGTCCTTGAGAGCATGGACTATTCCCAAAATCACAGCCGAGCTTAGGCTCAGGGGAATCCCCTTTCCGGCCACAGCTAGAAAGGCAGAACTTTACAGGCTGCTTACCCACCAAGTCCCCGAGCCTCGGCCGGGAACTAGCTCTCAAGGACAACCACCAAGTAACAGCACGGCCACCCAGGATACCCTGGCAGATATCTTGGCCAATCTACAGGCCCTCAATAGCAGGCTGTCTAAGGTGGAGAGCGCCATCTCCTCCTCAGGTACTAACACCGTAGTCCCAGTCTCTACCACGGCTGTACCTGCCATACCTTCATGTCCCTCTATACTCCCCCCTCCAGCACCTGGCACAGCCATCACACCTTTCGAGTCACCAGCACACTCCGTCCCAGATTCTATCAGGAAAGATATCCTTGACGGGAAGGATGTGTGTCTGGTGTCTTTACTCATAGCCTCTCAGGATGTACTCGAGAACAAGGCATACAATTATGGTGACATTTCTGTTGTGCTTAAAACGAGGGATCCCAGGCTTAATAAAAAATTGTCTATCCCACAGTTTGTGATAGCTTTTGGGATATACCGCGACGTCATTTGCACGGTGTATCCCCATAGGAGAGAAGAGCTAGATCTCTATCTCCACAAGGTAGTGGATCTAGGCATCAAGTACGGGGGCTCTTCCTTCTATGACTACCACAAGTCAGTCTCAGCGAAGGCGGCGACCCATCTCAAGCAGTTCAACATTAGAATGAACTGGGGTCAGATGGACACTGAACTTTTCTGTCGCCACTTCGCTGGACTCAGGCCCCCGGCTTGTGCCATCTGTAATTCTACATCCCACATGGCGGACTTATGTCCCGTCGAACCAGATCCCACCACCTCCACTCTCACCCCTCACCCCACGTTCACACCTCACTCCTCTTTCACCCCTCACAACAAGCCAGCGGGTGGTCTCCGGGATAAGCTGGGTAGGCCCATCTCCTTTTTAGGTAAAGCACAGGTGTGCAATAATTTCAACGCAGGCTCCTGCAGTTTCAGCGCCTGTAGATTATTGCACATCTGCTCCATATGTTTCAGGGCACATACCAAGACCATGTGTCCAGCCAGGTTGTCACCAAACAAATGACTAACCGACATAAATATCGACAACCTGGTTTTTTATCTAAGGTCTCACCCCAGCGGGCACTTAGTGGATTTTCTCACCACAGGTTTCTCACAAGGGTTTCACACAGGCATAATAGCCATTCCACCAGGTACACTAGAATGTCCTAATCTCCAGTCTGCACGTTTAGACCCAGTCGCTGTAGACACTCTCATTTCCGCAGAAACCACAAACGGTTTCATGATCGGTCCTTTCACCTCTTCACCGTTTTCCTCCTGGCGCACTAACCCTATTGGTATTGCTATTCACAAATATTCTAATAAAAAACGTCTCATTATCGATTTATCGGCACCGCACTCCTCTTTTGTTCCAAGCATAAACGCACTCATTCCAGCAGACGAATTCTCTCTGCAGTACGTCACCATCGACGACGCCATACAGTCCATCATGACATCTGGTAATCGACCCTGGCTCAGCAAAACAGACATCACTAACGCCTTTAAATTACTGCCCATACACCCCTCACTCTGGCACTTACACGGTGTTAAATGGCGAGGGTATTATTACTTCTCAACACGACTCACTTTTGGTTCCGAAGCAGCCCCAAACTTTTCGACATTTTCGCAGAGTCACTATGCTGGCTGCTTCTGAACGTCATCAGGTGTCACTCCGTTATTCACTATCTAGATGACTTTCTACTGATAGAGCCAGGGTCATCAACACCCACAGCAATCAATAGTACTACCGCACTTTTTTCCACACTTGGAGTCCCTTTGTCCCCAGCCAAAACTATAGGACCCACAACAAAGTTGACCTTTTTAGGCATAGAGCTCGATTCTGTCAAACTCAGAGCTAGCCTTCCACACGACAAACTTTCACGATTGAGAGGGGAGATAGACACGTTCCTGCGGAATGACGTTTGCACCAGGAGAGAACTTCAGTCCCTTCTTGGATCTCTGAACTTCGCCATGCGCATCATTCCGCAGGGAAGGTCTTTTATTTCCAGACTTCTTTGCCTGCTCCATGGAGTCCCGGACTCCGGCACAGTTTCTTTGGACCCCCACGCCAAGGCTGACTTGGCTATGTGGGGGAAGTTTTTGAAAGACTGGAATGGTATCTCCATGTTTATCCCCCCTCTCTCCACCTCTTCACCCATCATCCACACAGACGCAGCAGCCAACACCGGTTTCGCAGCCATTTTCGGGAACCACTGGTTTAGGGGCCACTGGCCCACTGAGACGGATGCCTTGCCAGGATTCAGGGAGACCTCAACCCTATTTGAAATTTACCCCATTGTGGCGGCCGCACACACCTGGGGTCATCTCTGGTCCGGCAAGGCAGTAAAATGCTACTCAGATAACTCGGCAGCTTGCGATATCATTAACAAAGGGCGCTCATCATCCCTGACCATCATGCGGCTGATTCGCAAGTTGACCTGGCTGGCAGCATCCAATCAGTTTCACTTAGTATGTTCTCACATCCCGGGTATTCACAACACCGCCGCTGACGCTCTTTCTCGTTCTCGATTCCAGGCATTTTCTCAGGCACTCCCAGCAGCTCACCAACAGCCATCCAGGACACCACGGTTTCACGAACTAATATTGGATTAAGCACACTCTTGCTTCACGCTAGATCACTCACTCACCAAGCATTATCACCCAACACTGCTATCACTTACAATAGGGCACTTAACATATTTAACAAATTCACTGCAGAATTCGGGCTACAAGGTGACTTTTCTATCCAAACCATGGTGTCTTTTGCCTCTTTCTGCCACCTACACCTTAATCTGTCACACAACACCATTAAACTTTACCTCACCGGGGTTCAGCACCACAGCCTCACCAATTTTCCTAACAGCACCCCCTTTTTGTCTTCATACCCCATAAAAAAGGTCTTGAAAGGTATATCAAAGGTTTCACCACCACTCGCAAGCACTAGATTACCCATAGACGGGCCTATCTTCAGGTCACTTAGCAATCTCCTTGACACAGCCCCATTTGATAGCCACACCAATACGGTGATAAAATCTGCCATATATCTCGCTTTCTACGGTTTTCTCAGACCTAGAGAATTCACAGTGATTTGTCAAGGAGATATCGCACGATGCCTTAAAACTTCACACCTCACCAAGGTAGAGGATCACTACCTCCTTTCTATCCCTACCACTAAAACCAACCGGTCAATACATCCTACAATAATTCCTCTCTTCCCTACTGATAATGCCTGGTGTCTGGTGAAAGTTCTCGACCAACTACGGTCAACTCTTCACACTCACCTGCCAGACTCTCCGCTCTTAACATTACAAGGGCACCCGCTTACCACGGCAAAATTGATGTCTCATGTCAGAACTCTGTTATCTAAGCTCGGACACAACCCGGCTGCATTCTCCGGGCACTCCTTCCGCATAGGAGCCGCCTCAGCAGCCTCAAGCACAAACGCACCGGTCCACATCATCAAAAGGCTCGGGCGATGGAAATCCTCCATATATAACGCATATATTCCGCAACCAGAGAAAGAGCTTCGCCAAGCTTTCAGAAACTTGGTCTTGTAAAATGCAATAAAGTGTGTATTTTCTCGAATTTATCTTTTTGCCCTCTTTTATTTACAGGCCCACTCGTACGTTGGTTTCGGCACACCACAACCAACTTTGCTCACAGTTACTATCCATCACGTATTTAAATTCCGAGCACAAGTAGAAAGGCCATTAGGCCTGAATTTGTGGGAGGAGTAAGTCCCCTACTTAAGCTCCCAGCCCCTACTCACCGCTGCCGCTCAGCTGATTGTCCCCACCCACCTACACCCTGTTTTAACTACATTATCCTTGGTGGGCCCTCTTTTATTTACAGGCCCACTCGTACGTTGGTTTCGGCACACCACAACCAACTTTGCTCACAGTTACTATCCATCACGTATTTAAATTCCGAGCACAAATATATATATATATAATTATTATTATTATTTTTTTTATGAATTCCAATTAGCCAAATGTTTCCACGATGCACAAGTCTATAAGAAACCTTGCATTCTTCCAGCAAATACGCAATCATTCAGTGGAAGAAGAATAGTTGCTGGTTGCTAGGCATGCATAGTTATGTCAACATTAAACAAAGCACCAGTCCAATATTAACCTTTACACTGGGCAATCAAAACAAGTCCCTATTAAATGATAGAAACCAGAGGATCAATGGACATAACCTTAAATGAAGTAGTGAAAGTACACTTTGTACTTGCAAAAACATTATAATAGCAGCAATTAAATCATTGTATTCTATATTTTTCTTGTTACCAAGATTAGCAGCTAATGTACGCCAACGTATACATTTTTATTCTGTGTACATGCCAGTATAAGACCATATGTACTCTTAAAACTCATAGAAGTCTTTGGTTCTATCATCTCAGATATCATTATAACATCACAAATGTATTGCAGATCTACAATGTGATTTAAAAGTCAGACACAAAACATGAACCACTAAAATAGTAGCGACGGGTCATCTTAACATGAGCCTGTAATGAAAATGTTCACTTACCTTACCTTATCGCTTGTATATACATTGAATACACCACATATTGATACATGGTGCAATCAATATAAAATATAGAGATTTACTCACTTTTTCTCCGTTGCAGCACTGTTTTGTGGGTGTAACTCTTGATATAACAATCAACTCCAGGCCGTCCACCACTCCTCCTTAGTTCTGTCTGGTCTCTACTTTGATTTTCCCTGCTTGGGAAGGCAAATCTCGTCAGTAATGTTGGCATGATGACTTTGTTGCCAGGGTTGTGGTGTCAGAATGAAGTTATGTCACGTCACTCCCTTCATATACTCCCTAGCCAGTGCTACAAGTGCTGGGTAGGGAGTTTCAATAGCAACCACAGCACATGCACTGTTGTTGCTATGGGTGGAGCAACCACATTGCTGTGTAAGGTATTTTCTTCTCTCCCTTGATAGTCAATGCCCCGGTACTCCAAGGCATTAACTAACAGCTGGGAGTAAAATCCATATTTCACTAGGTTTTTCCCCTAATACAAACATTGTGTTAGCAAAACTGCTAGCATAATATATAATAGATCTAATGGGCATAAGTAGTTTGGGGCATTACGAGTCTCATTTAATGTGTTCAAGATGGCTGAATAGTAAATTAACATGTATCAGAGATATATCTATTGGTCTGTTGAATAATATTAATAATGGGATTAATCACTGAGCTTAAACACTGGCTGTAAGTGTATTATGGGTAAACCCTGTATTTTCACGCAACATGTATAATGTTGAGCTTTTACTACAGGTTTGGGTTTTATGGGTAATATTATTTAGTTACAAGATTTCGAATAATACAGGTGATGTGATTTTACACCACTGTCTAGACAGTGAGAAAGCTATGCACAATGACTTGTTGTATTTGGCACATTCCATAATTTCTATGGATTAACAAAATCACCATTGTTTTCTGTTCTTCACTATTTAATAGGATCTTCATTACTATGGCTAATAATATAGTTAAAAATTCTGCAAGGACAGGTAAAACAGTTCATTTCAGTACCATACGTTCATATTTTAGCGGAAAACAATGCAATTGTCTTTAACCCCTTAACGACCTAGGACGGTTCAGGACCGCCATCGGCATTTTTGCGTTGCCGACTGGTGACGGACCTGAACCGTCCTAACGGTGCAATGTACTTACCCGAACGCCGTCGTTCCCCCGGAGGCGATCGGCGGTGCTCCCGGTGTGGGGAGACTGCCTGCAGCCCAGACAGTCTCCCCGCGGCGGATTAGGACCCCTTAGGCCATGTGATCGCTCAACAGAACAATCACATGGTCACAATAGGTGTCCTAGTGTCTGCCTGCAGGGGGACTGTCTGTGCTGACAGGCAGTCTCCCTGCTAGTGTAAAATCAAAAAAAATTAAAGGTACATGTTAATAAAAAAATTAATAGTTATATATGTGTATATAAATATATATTATATCTTAATAATATATGTCTATATATCATATATCTAATGTCATACTAAGTGTATTTTTATATTAATATTTACATATATTAATATAAAAAAACACTTATAATTAAATTACACACATATATATATAATATATATAATAACTATATATATTATTATAAAATACAAATAATAAGTAAATTAAATTAAATTTTTTTTTAAATAATAATAAAAATTAAAAAAAATTATCTATCTATATGAAATTTTATTCTAACTATATTTTGATATTAAAATATATATATTTATATCAAAATACACTTAGAATGAAATTGTATATATATCTATGTATATATAAATAAATAAAAATAATACGAAATATACATATGTCCATATACAAAATTACATAAATAATTATATAAATATACACATAGACTTCAAATATATAAATATGTATATATATTTAAATTCTACGTGCGTATTTATGGAATATTTATACATAATTAAGTCATTTTATTAATTGCAATTTTAGGGACCTGTCTGGCAACCCAGGCCTTGTTATTAAAACTAGAGCTTATTTGAAAGATTCCATTAATCTCCTTCAGATTTTACAAAAAATAGACTGGAAAGAGGATTACTTTCTCGTTACTAGCGATGTCAGTAGCCTTTACACAGTCATTGAACATCAAAAAGGATGTAAGGCGGTGGAATATTTCCTGAAAACATCAAATGCATTCAAAGGAGAACAGATTAAATTTATTATTGAGGGCATTGAAATTATCCTACAAAACAACTTCTTTTGGTTTGAGGGGGACTTTTATATTCAGAAGAGAGGTACCGCCATGGGGACCAAGTTCGCGCCCAGTTATGCTAATCTTTTCATGGCATTTTGGGAAGAATCCTATATATATGCTGAACATGACTGGGTGGCGAACTTGGTCCTCTATAGGCGGTACATAGACGATATCTTTTTAATATGGAAGGGAAGTAAGACATCACTGGATAACTTTTTAATTTTTCTAAACTCTAATTCTTGGGGTATTAAGCTTACCTCGGAAATAAGCAATCAAGAAGTACACTTCCTAGATTTAAAGATTTTCATTGACAATGGAGTTGTTAAGACTAGTACTTTTTTTAAAACTGTTGATGTCAATAGTTACATCAACAGTGAGAGTTGTCACTTTAAATCTTGGCTTTCAAATATCCCTAAAAGCCAATTTATGAGAATAAAAAGGAACTGCACGGAAGAAAAAACATTTTTAGAACAAACTGATATGTTAAAAGAACAATTTTATCAGAAAGGTTACAAAAAAGTTGATGTAGAGGCACAATTGGAGGAAGTTTTAACTAAGCCCAGAAAAGATTTATTAATGTATAAAAAGAGAAAAGAATGCACACAAACGAAACAAGTGTCTTTTATTTGTGACTATAACTCACAGAGTCATATTTTTCATAAAGTTTTAAAAAAACATTGGTATATTCTTAAACAAAATGAAGATCTTAGTGAATTTATAGGAGAAAAGCCGAAAATAACTTATAGAGGCGCCAATAATTTTAAAGATATATTGACTAGGAGTTATATCCCCAAAAGACCCCTCAAAGATAATGATTTACAAGGAAAAAAATTACAAGGATTTTTTAACTGTGGGAATTGTAGGGCGTGTAGTATGAGTAAAATCATAAATAAAAAAACTGAGAAATTTATTTCAAGTAAAACACAAAAAGAATATACAGTTAAAGATTTTATAACATGTAATTCAAACAATGTTATTTATTTATTAACATGTATCTGTGGACTGCAGTACATAGGGCGTACCACTAGACCCCTAAAAGTCAGGATCTGTGAACATCTTAGGAATGTACAAAAGGGAGTTCTTAATCATTCAGTATCAGCACATGTCTATCAAAAACATAATGGGGACACCAAATGTTTACATTTCCTGGGAATCCAAAAGGTTCAAAAACCATGGAGAGGGGGGGACCACCTCAAGATCCTGAATAGAACAGAAATGAAATGGATCTTTGAGCTGGAAACCCTCTCTCCATGTGGTTTAAACATTGATTTTGAAATGTACAATTATATCTAATTCTCTACACACTCTTCACCTGGTGAACACACTCTTATTGGTTCCACCTCACTCTTTTATTATGTATCTGTATATATAGATATAATGAGTTATCTGTGGCTATTATTAACTTTTGGTTTTTTATTTTATTTCCCTGTTTTCTATGTACATGTTTTGTACACATATATATGAGCATCTATGTACACATGTACATTATTTTTATGTGGACTTGAGGTTTAGTAGCCATATGAACTTGATATAGAATTTTTTCGCTGGAAAAACCGGACCGCAAGCGAAACCGGAAGTGCCCCCTGTGAAACGCATATTGGAACGCATGCGATACCGGAAGTAAAAGGAATGGAACGCATAGATCCGGAAATCACAGACTGTGAAGAGGAAACCATTTAGTCTTTGCTGATTGGTCCGATGGCAAAGGGGGCGAGTCCTAAATACCCGATTTTGCGTGCCAAAAGGCTTTTAAATGTATGAATTTTATGTAACAATGTGAACTGCACCTGAGGAAGACGAGATTGATCGTTGAAACGCGTTGTGCTGCTATTTATGCTGTTATTTCTTTGCTGATTTTACAAGACCTCAATGTAAGGTTTTTATTTACTTATAATAAATGTGCTTTTTATACTCTTTTAATTTGATGTTTGCTTGTCCAACCATTTCCATATTCTGAGGATCAAGCTACATCCCTGAGAGTAATTTCAAGATTTGACCTGAGACATTTTAAAGTGATACTACTTGAACCAGTTTCCATATAGGATCTGACCAAAACGTATGACCCTTAAAGATCTTAAAATACTGGGGTATTTATCTCTCTTTGTATTTTTATGTACTGATTGTGCTTATACTCCTATAAGATTTGTGGGTTTGGTTCATGCGCTGCACACTTTTTCTGTTTTGTACACTGTTGTTTTTGTGGGATTATTGTGATTGTACCCACTAGTGTGTTCTAGCTGCTATTCATTTTAGCGCCATAAATTGTATTTCTTCTGTTTTAACCCAGGCCGAAAGTCCAGAGAATTTAATTTGCTAGCACTGAATGTTACCTCCTAAAACCTGTACATGTGGGGAACCGTTTTACTCGGGAGACTTCGCTGAACACAAATATTAGTGTGGCAAAACCAACCTCGCCACTGTGAACTGGAGAAGCCTGGTTGCTCGCCTGCTCCCTTTGGACTATGGCCCTGCAGGTTAAACAATTTATTTTCCCTGCAGAAAGGCTTATTCGTGTGATCTGAGTGCCATTCATCTAATAATGTGCGCTCAGATCAAAGCTATCTGGGGATGTGTAGAAATGTGTGTTTTATGTACTAAATGTATCAGTATGTAATTTTATGTCTTTTACTGTCTTTTTGTCTGCCATGTGGGTAATGGAGTTTTGCCTCTGTCCTGGGAGATAATTAGATTCCTTCCCCAATTATCTCCAGGCCAGAGGGGAGGGATTGTGAGGCATTGTGGGAGGTAACTCATGTGTGATTGGTGTATTGTGTAATTGTTGTAAATCCCTCCCTTGCATGGGAGAATCCTTTATAAGCCTGTTGTGTGAATAAATCAGTGTTGTTCCTGTTTAACCCTCCAAGTGAAATGTCGTCTCATTCTTGGGGGGAATTTGACTGTATGCCGATTGCCAGGAGTGTAAGCTGTTCTTAGGGCTTTTCCTGTTCGGCTGCTTCCAGGGTTCGTGTGTTTCCTGTTCGGGAGTTGGGGATTCGTACAGTTTGGAGTTTGGGAGATTGATGATTGCAGTAGCTGCTGGACTATGGGAAAGGGGATTATCGCCTAAACGGTTTTTATCCTCTTGTGAGAGAAACGGTCCGTTACAATTGGTGGCAAGCGACGGGATCATTCCCACAGCCCAGAAGGACAGCTACAAGGTAACACCATCCCCTGGACTTACAAATGGAGGGCAGCAGGGCAAGCATGGCACCCAGCTACACTCAGGAGCAGTATGACAGAGAATTTACCACGCGGATGGCTTTCTTTGGACCCAACCCCCCGGAGAGATGCGTGCAGTTCGTAAGGAGCCAGGTAGACGAGTACCTGCAGTTCATGGCAGATCCAGCCAAAGGTATCGGCCGCCCTATCCGGTGGCAGAGTGCGTTACGGGGACTCAAGCTGAAGGGGTAGCCCCAGGGAGCTGAAGGTGCCGTCCTTCCTCCCCAGCGGCAGTGTGTGTCCCAGGGAGCTGAAGGTGCCGTCCTTCCTCCCCAGCGGCAGTGTGTGTCCCAGGGAGCTGAAGGTGCCGTCCTTCCTCCCCAGCGGCAGTGTGTGTCCCAGGGAGCTGAAGGTGCCGTCCTTCCTCCCCAGCTGCAGTGTGTGTCCCAGGGAGCTGAAGGTGTCGTCCTTCCTCCTCAGCAGCAGTGTGTGTCCCAGGGAGCTGAAGGTGCCGTCCTTCCTCCCCAGCGGCAGTGTATATCCCAGGGAGCAGAAGGTGCAGTCCTTCCTCCCCAGCGGCAGTGTGTACCCCAGGGAGCTGAAGGTGTTGTCCTTCCTCCCCAGCGGCTGTGTGTACCCCAGGGAGCTGAAGGTGCCATCCTTCCTCCCCAGCGGCAGAATGTCCTGCAGGGAGCAGGGACCGTCAGTCTCGCCCCCCAGCCGCAGGACAAGATAATGAAAGGGGAGACAGCTGGTCCCCCTCTCCACCAGCAGAGAGAGTGCCCCAGGGAGCTGAAGGTGCCGTCCTTCCTCCCCAGCGGCTGTGTGTACCCCAGGGAGCTGAAGGTGCCATCCTTCCTCCCCAGCGGCAGAATGTCCTGCAGGGAGCAGGGACCGTCAGTCTCGCCCCCCAGCCGCAGGACAAGATAATGAAAGGGGAGACAGCTGGTCCCCCTCTCCACCAGCAGAGAGAGTGTCAGGGAGAGGAGCCTGATACCCCCTCTCCCCAGCAGCAGTTTACAGTCCAGAGAGAGGAGCTTGTTACACCCTCTCTCCAGCAGCAGCCTAACCCACCAAGGGGAGATGTTACACCCCCCAACGGTGCAGATGGGACCATAGTCTCTGTACTTGCAGCACAAGGGGTAAGGACAGTCGGTCCTGTCCCCCAGCCACAGAGCGGTATATCCAGAGGGGAGACAGTCGGTCTCTCCCTCCCACAACCAGGCTCCAACCAGGCTACTTCCGCGGTAGTACTGGCACCAGGGCAGAGTACCGCTAGTCTCTGCCCACTCAGCAACCCACCAAGGCAGCCTAACAGTTCCCCACACAGTCGTAGTGAGGCACCTGGACATGGACAAAGCTCTCCTCTACCCAGGTGTAGTAACCAGTTATTGTGGGTGGGCTGTACTGCTGTTTCTGTTTTGTGGGTGGGTTGCTGGACTAACCAGGGCACTGACCGGCAGGAGGTCAGATACCCTGTTAGTCTAGTTGGTAAAGGGGAGAAGTGTGGCGAAACCAACCTCGCCACTGTGAACTGGAGAAGCCTGGTTGCTCGCCTGCTCCCTTTGGACTATGGCCCTGCAGGTTAAACCATTTATTTTCCCTGCAGAAAGGCTTATTCGTGTGATCTGAGTGCCATTCATCTAATAATGTGCGCTCAGATCAAAGCTATCTGGGGATGTGTAGAAATGTGTGTTTTATGTACTAAATGTATCAGTATGTAATTTTATGTCTTTTACTGTCTTTTGTCTGCCATGTGGGTAATGGAGTTTTGCCTCTGTCCTGGGAGATAATTAGATTCCTTCCCCAATTATCTCCAGGCCAGAGGGGAGGGATTGTGAGGCATTGTGGGAGGTAACTCATGTGTGATTGGTGTATTGTGTAATTGTTGTAAATCCCTCCCTTGCATGGGAGAATCCTTTATAAGCCTGTTGTGTGAATAAATCAGTGTTGTTCCTGTTTAACCCTCCAAGTGAAGTGTCGTCTCATTCTTGGGGGTAATTTTGGGGGTATGCCGATTGCCAGGAGTGTAAGCTGTTCTTAGGGCTTTTCCTGTTCGGCTGCTTCCAGGGTTCGTGTGTTTCCTGTTCGGGAGTTGGGGATTTGTACAGTTTGGAGTTCGGGAGATTGGTGATTGCAGTAGCTGCTGGACTATGGGAAAGGGGATTATCGCCTAAACGGTTTTTATCCTCTTGAGAGAGAAACAGTCCGTTACAATTAACTCAAAACAGTAAAATATATCACTTTGGCCAGTGTTTGCAACTAGGTGGCTACTAAAAAAGACTGGACATACCCCATATTGAATACCCTGGGTTGTCTACTTTAAAAATAATATGTACATGTGGGGTGTTATTCAGAGATTTATGACATAGTGTTACAATGTCACTATTGATACATTTGAAAAAATGTATATTTTGAAACCGGGTGATACATAGTTGTATTCCTAGCACTATAATACCTTATAGTGCCCCCCTCCCTCTTGGCTCTCCCTTACAAATACTTTTGTCACTTACCTGATTCAAGCATTGGTGTCCATTGCGATCGCATTAGGACTACCCCATAGGAAAGCACTGAATCAATGCTTTCCTGTGTAGTTTTAGCTGACGTCATGCAGAGTGTGAGGACATCCAGCGTCAGTTAGGTGACCAAAAGTGCAATTTGTTTTGTGACTATTTTGATCTCTGAAGGAAAGCTACTTGAGCAGTTGTCCAGTATTCTCTTGCACCCTGTTTGTTTGCTCTCCCTAAGTTAAAAGGGTAATCCCCGTGGACCCCTTGCTCACAGTAACCAGAGTGGTATTAGCTATACCTCACTGATGAGGCCTAAGAAGGCCAAAACAATTGTCTGGGGTTGCTTTGTAATGGCACAGTCTGGTGATGGCTTCTGATATCCAGTACTCTTTTTACAATTCTTGTTTAGTTTTTCTTGTTTTTTTGGTTTTCTATGCTGTGTCTGGTTTTCTTTATGCTGGGTTTTTCTGGGTTCATTCCTGTAATCCGTCCCTGGAATTTCCAGTGTCCAGGTTTCCTTTAAATGTTTGTTTTATGTTGCCACACCTGTTTGTTTTCCATCATTCCTTTTGTTTCAGTTCTTCTGCCCTTTCTGGCAGGTAAGTACTATGTGTGTTTTCTTTGGTTGGTTTAGCTTACATTAGGTAGAGTGGGACCTGCCAGATATGGGGTACATTGGCGTTGTTGGCAGGCTTGTGCAATGTATGATCATATAATGTGACTAAATCCCCATGATTTTCATATATAGTACTTAGTTATTTCTCCTCTTGTTTTGCCTATCATATCTTGTCTTGTTTTAGTTTGTATTCCCAGTCCATGTACAGTCCTGTACAGTCCTACCCATGTTATGTCAATGTTTCCCTTATGTATTGCGTACATGTTCTGGGTTTAGCTTACTATCCTTCTCTGGTTCTGGGTTCTATTAGTTCTGTCTTGTTTCCATGTTTGGTGCCTGTTATAGTCTTGCTTTGTTTCTGTACTGGATACATGTGCTTGCTGCAGAGCCTCCCTATTCAGCTCCTGGGAGGTCTGCATATCTCTTAGGTCTTGGGATCCGCTGTAGCTGCATCAGAGACCTGGTCAGGGCCGGATTAACATAGGGGCTGATGGAGCTGCAGCTCCAGGCCCAGGCCCATGGAATAGGCCCATTGATTTAAAAAAAAAGAAAGAAATTTTTTTTTTTACATTTCCCCCCCTCCCCCCACACACTACTCTTAGGGATTCCACCTTGTTTTTAATTTTATTGGCACAGCCAGTATTTGAGGCTTCCTGGCTGGTGCCAATATTACAGTGATACTGGCAATACAAATGCTGGTATTTTTCTCAGTATAAACCAAGAGATTACTAGCACTGGCCAGTAGGGGTCACTGTGTGTGGAGACAGGCAGGGATGGGAAGTTGCAGCATATCTCTCCAGGGGTGCAGCTACAGAGAGTCCAGACAGCAACTCCCACCCTGCAGAGACAGCCTACAGCTCAGGGAAGAACAAAGAAAAGTATATATATACTCAAATATCACCACTTAGTGAATAGTATATATAAGTGAAAAATATACTTATCTTAATATTCAAGTGAAACAGCCTCCCAGGTCATTACCCAGAATGAATGACCTTTACACAGCAAAATATAGAACAACCAGAAATATTTGGGATACGGCTGAGAAATCTAAAATTGAAAAATATAAATATACATAGTGTAAATCTATATCAAATAGTAAGTAAGTATTCATGAAATGCACTCACAAGATTAGATGAAATATATCGCTCTATGGTGCCTCCCCCGATAGTAGTGGGGGGCTGTTATCCTCCTTCAGTTGCTCCAGGAAAATAGATGAAAAAAACAGGACTCCCAGGGTGGTGAGAAAAATAAATGAAGCGGCTTTATTAAGGATGAAACATCACCCAACAATAAATATATAATACAAGCTTAAAATGAGGTCCTACGCGTTTCGTTCACAATGTGGAACTTCCTCAGGGACCAAAAATTAAAATCAAATGTTATACAACAATAGTAAAACATAAAATGCAGCCTGAAACTGCTATGTTTATAAAAAAAAAAAAAAAAGGGTTAATCCTAGAGGGACCTGGCACCCAGACCACTTCATTAAGCTGAAGTGGTCTGCGTGCCTAGAGTGGTCCTTTAAGGTAATGCTGACTTTGGTCTCTCTAACACTGTGGCATGTTCCCTTTCTTCTACACTCACCACATACAGCTTTTCTCTGTCCCAAACTATACACCAGGGGCTTCTGCCTGCTAGTAAGAAGGTAAAGAGACAAGTGGGCCAGCGAGTGCTAGGGGACAGTCCTTAGAAAGCGTTGAGCGAGCGCATCATTAGATGCATTTATGCCAAGCTCAGGGTGCTGTCTGCATAGTATGCCCTTAGTTGGCCAGCTGCATGATTGGCAGGCAGCCTGACATGCATTCATACCAGGCTGGCCTTCTAATTCTTTGGGCAGACATATCCTCTTTTTGGGCATGTTCGCCCCTTTTGGCAGGTTACGTGATTTGTGTCAGTGGCACACCCTTTTACTGTGCCCATTGACTTCCTGCTTGACTGGACACTGCTGTTAAGGGTTATGGATTTACTTGAAAGATGAAAACATAAATTAGTGAGAGATTAGCCTAGGGTATGTGTTTTCTTTTAGCTGCTGTTTTCTTTCTCTCCAGCACCATCTCCATCAGATACTCTTGGGAGTGTTTTACTGTTTTTGGTCGATATGATTCTGTAATTAGGCCCGTCATAATTGTCAGCACCAGGCCCACTGGGCTCTTAATCTGGCCCTGGACCTGGTATGTGGCCACACAAACGCTGGTGCGCAACACCAGAGGGCATGTGGTTACCCTGCATCAGGCCCTGATAATCCACTTTCACGCTGGAGACTTTTCATCAGGCACTCAGGGGTCCCGGTTTCCGTACCGCCACCCGTAAGAGGCACAAGATGAGCTAAAACTAGCTTGATATCTGAACGGGGACCCACCAAAGCTACCTGAGCTGTTGTCCATTCTCAGTATTCTCTTGCACCCTGATTTTATCTTTGACTTCTCCAATCTCTTACTTTGGCTTTGCTTATTGTTTTTCTGATACTCTCTAATATCTTTCATACATTAAACCTGGCCACCCTAAGGACTTGTAATACATTTCCAGTAGTACAGAATCCCCACAGGTCGGAGGTTTGCATGTTGGAGTGTCTAGCCTTAACACCCATCAACTTGACCCAATGTCATCAATTCCAGGTAACCGTGAGATACCCATTCAAAAGACTGTAAAAGTCCAGAGATAATTTGGCAGCAAACTTGGAAGCATATCTTCACCATACTACCCTAGAAATTACAGATTCACAGGCCTAAAACAAAGCCCACTTGAGTATCAGTGAAACAGAGCAAAATTCCTTCCACATTGCATGATGTTATATTGAGAAATGTCCCTATTAATTATATATTTGCAATGTGCCATGTGGACCATCAACACAGTCAAGCCAAGGTGCACACAAACGAGTTCATCAGCAGTTAATGTTGCAAATATTGATAGACGTCTATGCACCTCTTCCCTGCTGCCTTGGAGATATCCCTATAGCTGCCACCACTATTCCTGAGTAGGACTGCGTCTATAAGATACTGTGTTGAATTGGATACTACTATCTTGTTGCATCCTTGTTCTTTTCCTCAGTCATAACATATATATAAGATTGGACTAAACTAGCAACCATATAATTAAATCAAAGCATGAAACAGTTGTTTTTCACGAATCCTTACGGCTGAGACACACAGCAAAATAGCTCATTCCTAATTCACTGTCATATTCTGTTATCATATATAACTTGCACTGTCTCCTCTTTGGGTATAGATACAAAAACACACTGTTATTCTGTCAAGTTTGATTAAATTCATAATTACTTTTCTTCTATTTAAGCTCTCATGATCAGTGCTCGATTATACAGTCTTTGTTATTTGTTTTCTGCTTTCTTTTACAGTTTCTAGTGACTCAAAAAGCCAGATTTTTTTTTAATAAATATGCTCCAGAACATAAGACCACTTAAAAACAACCCTTAAATTGGCAGCCATCGCAAAGCTCATCACACTCACAACTGGAAAGCCACTCCGAAAACAGAAAACAGTTTACTCATTAGCACCTCTTCAAGACATTGAACTGGAAATCTTAACCATGAAAATTGAATCAAGATCGTCCCAAGTGTCCTTCTAAGCACAAAGCTCCGAGTGCAGAAGGATGGATTTTAAATATTGAAGATTATTATACCTCCAAGCATGCTACTGTAAACAAATAAGGCAAACTCCTCATTTGCCTAAGTCACAATAAAAACCTAGAGAACAGAAGTAGAAACAAGGGATTTTGCTAAAAGTCTGCACCTCTAGGAGGAGCAGACTGGTGTGCACTGGTTACCCAGCCCACTGGGCCACCAGGCTTTAGCTTGATCCCGCTACCTGCAAGGCAACAAATGAGGGGATATTAATTTTCTTTTTTAATATTTATTCAATAATTAATTAAGTTGTAATTATTTTTATTATGTAAAATTAAATTAGTATAACCACATCACACCGCATACACAGCCATACACACAGGGCTGGCCTTGGGCCACTAGGCGCCCTGTGCGAAAAATGTTTATAGCGCACCCCCCATCCTCCCCAGTCATACATCTTCATCCATGTTTGTGTGTGTGTGTATAGGGGTGTAGTGTTTTTATAGGGGATTTATTAAACCCCCTTTCCTGTTACCTTGCAGTGAGGGGGGAATGTTAATCTCTGGTGTTCCAGTGTGCTGGAAATCTGGTCTGCACCCTTCACCAGGTGCAGACTATAAGTAACTGTCTCGTTAGCTCAGGCATTTACAGTGTCAAGGCTTCAATCCACAGCAATGCACTGATTGGCCGGAACTTGGAAGACAGCTACTACTGGTCTGCAGCCAATAGACGTGCAGGCCAGAGGTATCAGACTGCCTCCCATGTATTACAGAGGGGCAGACTAAGTATGTCACATACTACAGACAGGCACACTCAATTACAGGAAGACAGTCACACACACACACACACACACAGTTACAGACAGGCACACACTCGGTTGCAGGCATACAGTCCCACACACAGGTACTGGCAGACAGTCACACACACACACAGTTACAAGCAGACAGTCACACACACTCAATTACAGGCAGACAGTCACACACGCTCAGTTACAGACAGACAGTCACACACACAGTTACAGGCAGGAAGTCACACACACATAGTTACAAGCAGGCAGTCACACACACTCAGTTACAGGTAGACACTCACGCACACAGGCAGAGACACACGCACACACTTAGTTATAGGCAGGCAGTCACACACACAGTTGCAGTCACACACAGGTATACACAAAGGCACAGTTACAGTCACACATGGTTACAGTCACACACAGGCAGACAGTCACACACACACACACACAGTACAGTCACACACAGGTACACACAAAGGCACAGTTACAGCCACACACAGACAGTCACACAAGGTTATAGCCAAACACAGGCAGGCAGTCACACACACACAATACAGTCACACACAGGTAGCCACACACAGGCAGACACTCACACGGTTACAGTCACACACAGGATGAAAGTCACACACACAGTACAATCACACACAGTTACACTCACACGGTTACAGTCACACACACACAGTTACAGTCACACAAATTTACAGTCACACACAGGTAGTCCCACACAGTTACAGTCACACACAGGCAGACAGTCACACACACAGTACAGTCACACACAGCTATAGTCACACACAGTTAAAGTCACAAACAGGTAATCAGTCATACACACACAGACAGTCATACACACACAGGCAGACAGTCTCTCACACACACACACACACACACATAGCCAGTCACACACAGATAAAGTCACAAACAGGTAGACAGTCATACACACACAGACAATCATACACACACAGGCAGACAGTCACACACACACACAGTCACACACACATGCAGACAGTCAGTCACAAACACAGGCAGACAGTCAGACACACACACACAGTCATACACACAGGCAGACAGTCACAAACACACACTTACCATTATGGGCTGGCAGGGGGGGAATGGAGGCAGTGCAGCTCCTGTATTCTAGTTGTTGGGGAAGCAGGGACTCCTTCCTGCTCCCCCCATTCTGTGGAGCAGTTATTACCATGGGCTTCTGGTAGGTTTTAACCCCGCCTCTGCCTCTCATTAAGCTCCGCCTCCATCACTCGGTAAGCTCCGCCCCGCTGCCGCGCAATTTTTTTCATTTACCCTGGTGGAGAATAGTGAAATCCTCCACCCGGATACTTGCTTTAGCTTCCCCTGCACTGCTGTCACAGCTCACAGACCCCTAAGGCCGGCCCTGCGTACACACTACCCCAATATGCACACACTGTGTCCCTTATACACCAAATCTATACCTCCTATACAAACACACTACACCCTCTATACCATTATACACACATTCCATTCCATATACACATTACAACCCTTGCACATGTGCACACTACACCCCATATATACACATTGTGTGGATACACACAATTCCCCCTTTGCACAAACACTAGATCCCCAATTCTCTCTCACACACACACAAACTTTACCACCTATGTACAAACATATGTGCACGCTACTCAGGACATATACACCCGAGATATATACACATTCACACACACACAAAACACACAGTGGTTGCTACATATACACATGCTAGAGCTTCTAGGCACATACACACACTCTACAGTCCCTAGACACACATACAAACTCTCCAGTTCCTTACCCTTCAAGCACAGACTACAGTCTGTATGCATACATAGTACACCAGAAATAGATCAATTTACACACACTACACCACAAACAGCTCCCTTTGTGCACATGCTATATCACAAGCAACCTCCAACACATACCACATACAACACCAGACATGCACAATACCCTTTACCAGCCCTGTATCACTTTTGTTTTCTTGTATTCTGGAGAAAATTTACCAATAGTTATCAATAAACAATACAAGCATGTTATTATTAACCCCTTAAGGACAGAGGCAATTGTACAAGTTTTGATCAAAACAAAATTTAAAGAAACCCTAGAATTTGAGCTGTTGTTCAACTCTTTCATATTAAGTGCACCCACACTTATTATATATCATTTTGTTCAAGAGAAATATGGCTTCCATTTCACATCAAATGTTTATATATAAAACAAATTAATATGAATAAAATATAAAATAAAAATGGAAAAATTAAGAAATGTGATTTTCCAAGTTCTGCATAGCTTTTAACTATGAATATCATAATATTGTTACCTTTTACTGCAATAAAATACACATATTTGCTACTACACCAGAAAGCACACCACCGCATGATGCCAGAACAAGAACCAGTCACCATCACCATCACAGTCAGAGATATCCAAGAGTGTCCAATACTGGTCATAAAGGACCCTCACATGGTAACAACACCATCCTACTACCGATTTTCCCATCTGTGGGCACTACATAAGGTCATGTCTCCTCTCGCACTGTTCTTTCTATTGGGCTGCTCTGCCTTTAAATGCTTGGGGCAGATTTTATGTTGTGCCAGTCCAGCCCTGGATCTACCCACAGCACACTCTCATTGTCCCCAGCATAACTGATTGAGCTAAAAACACTAAGATGTTGCTTTGTTTTTTTCTTTTTCCAGACTGCAACATATGCAGTCTTTTTTGAAAGGTGTTATATCAGAGAAGAGACTGATGGATCTTTCCAATATACTGTAAAAGTAGTCTATTCACAGATGAGATCCTTCCCTCACTTTCAATGCCCTTTACTTGCCACCTTAATCATTACTTCCTTTTCTCTGACCTAGTGAAGTTATTCGGATATAAAAAATAACTCCTCTAAGTGTGAATCTCTCGATGTGATTAACCCACGCTCTTACGTTGATTAGTGGGTGTAAAGAATGTCAGTATGTATAATTTACAGAAAAAAAAAATCTGTGGAGTCTATAAAACATCATAACAAACACCCCAAGAAAATGATGATAAATGTGCAAAGTACATAGCTCGCTCAGGACATGACTTGAATAATAAATACTTACTACTTCCTTGTATATATATATACACACACACACACACACACACATGATTTGGATTAGGTAACGGGAGAAAGGAGGTTAAATAATGGGAATGCTTCAAGCCTAGTTTCAAGACTCTTCACAGCTTTTCTACAAAGCTCTCACCATGCAGTTACTCACCACTGGTGATTCTTCAAGTATAAAAAGCTGCTGCAATTATTTTATTTGTATCTAAAAGAAGAAAGTCTCATAGAGAGAGACAGGGAGAGAGAGAAAATTGCATTTTCTGTAACAGAAAGGGGTGATGTTGTGAAGACACTGTTTAAAGAATTTCAAGAAAAGAATGCAGAGGGGAGGGTATGATTAAAAAGATTTATGAGCAGGGAAGATTTTCAGAGTAGGAAGTAACAGAATATATATCTGAAAAAGAAAAACACCATTATTTCAGGATTGGTAGAGTACAAATGCTTATTTCTGGTATAAATACTGCATCGACCATGCCTTTCTTAAGAGTTTGTACAGCAAAATGTCTTTATTTTCTTTTAATTATTTTTTGCTACTGAGTCCTTATCTTTTATCTGTCTTCTATTTTAAAATTGTAAATAAATTGGTGATAATTTACTGGATTGATATGACAATTGTAGGATGTTTATTAAAGGGATACTATAGTGCTAGAATACAAGTTGTATTCCAAACAGTATAGCCCACTTGCGCCCCCCTCCCTCATCCTCTAACACCCCTCCCACCCCAGCAGTGTAAATGTTAACAAACCTCTAATGTACTCACACGATTCCAGCAACGATGTCCTCCCGCGCTGGGCCGGCACACTGCCCCCTCGGACGTCACCCAATGTAATGCTTTCCTGTGGGGTTTTCTCTGATGCTGGAAATCCTCATGCATAACGCGAGGACCATCCAGAAGTGACTCTAATGGCTGTCTGACTGACAGCTACTAAAGACTGACTTAATCACGCAATGTAATTATTGCAGTTTTTCAGAAACTGCAATAATTAGCATTGCAGGTTTAAGAGGACAGGGACATTGCACCCAGACCACTTCAATGAGATAAGGTGGTCTGGGCGTCTATAGTGTCCCTTGAATAGAATCCCATATGTTAAAGCGGCACTGTTACCAATTAGAGATTTTGCAAAATTTGCAAAGGCCCCAGATGGTGACATCGATTTTGAGGGACCAATATTTTATCCACTCGAAAAATTGACAATGAATGAAATACAGTTAAAAGCACTAAATAGTAAATGTTATCAGAACTGTTTAAATATATAAGTGATGACACAATAAAGGGATGAACTCTTTGAAAAAAAGCTTAATACGTAATTGGAATTGCCCAATATGGAAAGAAGCTTTAAAAATTACTGAGGAGTAGTGATGTCCCGAACGGTTCGCCACGGACGGCGAACATAAACATAAACTTTGACCCTGTACCTCACAGTCAGCAGACACATTCCAGCCAATCAGCAGCAGACACTCCCTCCCAGACCCTCCCACCTCCTGGACAGCATCCATTTTACATTCATTGTGAAGCTGCATTCTTAGTGAGCTGTCCAGGAGATGGGAGGGTCTGGGAGGGAGGGTCTGCTGCTGATTGGCTGGAATGTGTCTGCTGACTGTGAGGTACAGGGTCAAAGTTTATGTTCGCCGTCCGTGGCGAACCGTTCGGGACATCACTACTGAGGAGGCTTCTTGTTGTATGAACTAAGCTTCCCCTAAAAAATAAAAAATAAAACGCTACTGGAAAACACCAGAAAAAAAATTGGCATCGGAAAGTCCATAGAAAATCGAGAGATTCAAGTATGCAATATAATTGGTGAAAATCTGGCAACTGTAAAAAAAGTTTTAGACTGTATCAGGAATAATAAATAAAATGGCCCTCAATGGCTATGTAGCAAAACCAACAAATATTATGATTTATAATTTTTTTTATCATTAGTTTTAATATTTACACCACTTTTCCGATTATAGGACACAAGGATAACATTTGGGGTAAAAAAACTCTACACACACACTCACTATACTCACTGTGCCCAAACTCACTATATTCCCTATGCACATGAACTGAAGTTTACTGTAATTCTGTAAATACTGTAAAACAGCTCTGGCTGTTTAATTTTTTCTTCTAAATTTCTAGTTAAAACATATGGGTGCACCTTATGTTGGGGTTCAACTAATATTCTGAAAAATACTGTTCTTAAGGATTGCCAATAAATTCAACACTAATATCTTAATGTAGTGGTTTTGTGCATAGTTACTGTCCTTTTTCTCTGGCAATTTAAAACATTGCCGTTATTGAGAAACATCAGTTTTACATTTGTCATAGAACAAACTCATCACTAGTGGCAGTAAGACTAAAACCTACTACAGAAACCTCCTGTTTAAGACCTTTAAAAATCGAAGCACAAATTATACAATTACATCAAAGAACCTACAGGTAGTGCAACCATGCTAATGAATAACCTGATTAGAGAATGCTGGTAAATTAACTAATGAATGGATGGTTTTTCTTTGTAAATAATGTGATACGTTAAATAATTTTACTTGTCGTCAATATTTGACATAAACTTTGAGCACTAATTTTTCTAATTAAAATGAAAACTGTGCAGGGGAAACTAATTAACAAAATATCCAATAGAGCTTTGTGTTGGCTGTATATTTTGTTTGTTGAAACTAATTGAGACCTCCCCCCCCCCTCTTCTCCAGTAGAGTATTGTAATCATTATGAAACTAAATTCTTTAGCCTTTTGTTTTAGAAGTAAAAAAAAGAACAGCTTAGCTAATGGTAAACAATAGAGCTGCATCACTTTAAATATATGAAAACAAATGGGAATGTGTTTGCCTTATTCACAACTGATCTATTGACATACACCATAATATAGAAACTAAGTTAATGAGCATTACATAAAAATCTCTGTGTTAACATTTTTTGTGTAATCATTTTTTTTTACATATTAGGGTTCTTTCTATTTTTGTGTTTTTGATAATACACCATTATACACCATTAATCATTACCTTGATGTTGTTAATACATTTAATCCTCTTCTTTATGTTCACTCCATTGGTTCATTTTCAAAGAGTAGCTGATAACTGTTAAAAGCAATTTCAAAAGTTAGGTTACATATGTTACTCCTTTTGAAATTGCTTTGCTGTTTTTAAATGTAAGGCAAAGTAAAATGGTACAGATATAAACTACTGAACGAATGTTGCTGAATATAAATGGCAATAATAATAATAATAACTACATTGGGAAGACATTGTGAAATAGCCTCTTATTATCTGCCTAAAAAATACAAAAATAAAACGTTAGTGTCTCTAAACATACTTTAACGCAGTACACTTCCAAAGTGGGGACCGTTACAGTAGTGGGTACAGTTGCAAATATGGATCTGTAGAGAGCTTGGATGGATACAGTAGATCACCCTCATTGACTCTAGAGATGCTGTACATAGTTGTCACCTGGCTTGGAATGATGAGAGTTACATGCAGAGATTTTTCCTTTTGAAGCAATAGTATCTTCTTCATTATAAGGGTTATAACGCTTTATATATATAGTATCCACAGCTGTACATGGCTTTCTTTGTCATGCAGCTTGGAATATTTGCTGACTCCCACTTTGTATATTTGAAGAACAGAAGCAGAACAAAGCTTCTTCAGATAAGTAATGTGTGGTTTTAAGTGCACACACCTAGACAGGTACTACACCTTCTCAAGTTAATATATACTCAAGTAGTACTTTAACAAAACATTCAACCAGCTCTGCTATTTCTATTGAACATAACGAGCATCCATTTATGTAGGGGCAAGGCACCTAGTGAGCATAACATCTTCCAGAAAATGGAAATTATCCAAGATATAGACAGAGCCAGTAGATAAAAATGCCAAATCAGGTGACCCTAGGAAATGCCCATTTCTGTACAAATAAATGCTCTAATTCTTTATAGTTTACAACAGAGTCCCTCAATGTCAAATGCTGCATGGAGGAGTGGGTGGGAAGAGATGTACCTGCTTACATCTTTTAATTAGGACTCGGTGAACATGTGGCCTTCAAAATAAGATGTGTCTAAGAGGACTTTGTACTCTAATGTCAGAATGTCCCCCAAGTAAAGGCTGACTTAGCTTTATTTTCCTTGTTCAATGATGTCATCATGTAGTGCTTAATTATCTTGGTTTGTTGTAATCATGTTTTACCTATTGATATATTGCTGATTGATTCTCTCATGGCTTGATTATTAAGTCCCCTGGTCTACCAAGCTGTGTATAACCTTTTCCTATTGCAGCTTTAGTTTGTGTGGTCCAATGTAATACTAACACATAAGTTACTCTGCTCATCATTGGCGTCAGACCCGGCTCTCATTCCTGACACTTGTCATTCATCTTTGGATTCAGACCCAGGCTGATCACACTTGCATTTCGTCTTTGGATTCAGACCCATTATCTTTTTCCTGACTATTCTCCCAGATCACCCTTGTATGTCTGCAAGGGTGATCTGCTTACAACCTCAGAACTCACTACCTGACCAATCTCATGGATCTTCCATGTGGCTTTCTACAATAATGAAAACAGATGATTCACAACTACACTCTTAGAATCGTTGCCTAATTCATACTGACTTTGTTTCATGTACTCAACTCATAGTAAACTCCATAATTTTCTTATTCCTGTTTCAATCGTTTCAAAGACTGCACTCACTAAAATTCTTACGAACTTTGTTGCAAGTGTTGTGTTCTCTGTAAACCTCACTACTGCCTTGTTATTGATTTCTCTGCTCAATAGACTCTTGTCTCATCAAACCTCTTTGCTGCCTCAACTGTTCACTGAGAAACATGTGCAGCTCATTGATGCTCTTCTCTCTGCAGCTTTCAAACTGTGTCAGTCTGCCCAAGTGACCTCCTAGTCTTTGCCTATCTATAACTAAACAGTGATATTTATACCAAGCTATACTTTACTTAGGTTAACTCAGATTAAGTTGTATTGAAGGTATTATGTGTCACAGTCTAGGCTTAAACTTTTGTGTCTTCCAATTATTACCCAATATTACACCACAACTACAAGAAATCGTAACAGCTGATCGCATTCTGTCTATCTGCAGAAGCTTCCATAGTCTCCAAGTTATACATTGTGTCTTCTACTGCCTTCCATTATGGACACAAGGCACATGAAACAAGGGCGACACAAATCCAGGCCTCTGCATTTTTATCCACACATACTGCACTCTCTGTTCAGTGATAACTTTTTATGTCTCATTTTTTTTTCAGCAGTTTTTTACATAGTTGTTGTGACTGAGCTCCTGTACTCTGACTGAGAGCCTCCACCCAATTCGCATTCTAACCACATGCAGTTACCCTGGAATGATTCAGCCCCAGTCATTGAAGCTTGACTGGGTACTCTCAAGAACTATTCCACCCAACCAGGCTGCAGTTCTCTTCTTCCAGGCAGGTATTGTCCCCTCTGCCTTTTCCTCTTTGGCTCTATTTCAGGCAGGAATCCACATCTAGCTCTCTTTATTTGACCTGGGATACAGTGACCAGTTAGCCAGTCAACAGGTACGACAACTCTGTTAACGGAATCCCTGAACAAATCCACACATGACACATAGTTCCAAAAGGAACTAACACACAATGTTTTATCTCATGACTAGCCCATATGTGCATAACATTAAACTTGCTGTGCCAAACTCAACATAATACAAATAACCAAGTCATATTGGAAAACATACAGGAACCTATAATATCATAATAA
Organism: Pelobates cultripes; assembly: GCA_933207985.1. Lineage (NCBI taxonomy): Eukaryota > Metazoa > Chordata > Amphibia > Anura > Pelobatidae > Pelobates > Pelobates cultripes. Next base: position 36,731,374 of record OW240912.1, on the reverse strand, counting down.
CATTTAGAAAGGAGTTGGGAAGACACTAACTAACACAAAATATCTATCCTGTCTGCAGAATTCATAATATGCAAATCTACCTGAATATGCAAATTAACAAGCCTTGCTATTCAAGTAGTGCATATAGCGGTTTCAGGATCCCTACAACCAACAGATGGCACTGTACAGGCTCCACAGCTAAATCCACATTGTTGGTTGAGAGAATCAGCAGACTAGGAGAGCACACAAACATTTACAAACAACCACATTACACACACCCTGCAACCACAATAAGCACAGGGTGATTTAAATATAGGAGTCATGCAAGGACCTAATTGAAGTGTCCATCTTATGCTCGCAGTGTTGGTGAATACCGTCACAGTTGTATATATTGTATTGATTTTGTAGTTGTTTTCCATCATTGTTACAACAATGATTTCTATTATAGCTGTTGAGATATTGTCATGACTATATATATTTTTGGGTTATTTTGCTCCTCAATGGCAATAGAACTAATGCATGCTTCTTGTCTATGAACAAATTAATTTTTATTTCCTCAGTGATAGAATTTTGCTCTGATCACTAATATTTCCTGACTTTACTCATACACCTCTGGTGATATTGTTTCCTCTATTTTGATTTTTAATTTTATTTTTTAATTTGATTTAAAAAAAAAACATATAAGGGGTATTCTTTTATTTAGTCTTCATTATCAAACAGTTCCAAGAAATCCAAGCTGCATCATGATTTTTCCTTGTGTTAATAATTAGTTTAGGTACAGCTTGTTTCCAAATGGACACATGGTACTTTAGTTAATTTTAAGTTACAAGCAGATTTTAGAAGAGTACACTCTTTGTGCAGATAGTATAAGAATACTGTTACAATTAATGTCATAAGGTCTTCATTACCGTGCCATTTAATTACACTGTCTATATGACAGTTTACACCATTAAAGCTTTACAATTTCTAGATCAAAGGAGCATTTTCTATGATTTTCTATATCTATCTCAACAAAAACATTTCATTAAAATAACACTACAGTGTTGGAAATACAAAGCTATATGGAAAACTATAGGAACCCCTTGCCCCCACACCTTCCAGTCCCTCAGTGCTAGGTCGGGATCCTCCACTGCCAACGTCAGCCGATGGGAGGAACCTAATTCACATGCATGGGGAGCACTGTGAACGCATTAGGCCTTCCCTATAGGAAGGCATTGACTCAATGATTTTCTATGTGGTTTTTCAACACGCTGGATGTTCTCATGCAAAGCGAGAGGGCATCCAAAGTCATTTCACGGAGCCAAACTCTGTGAAACTGCAAGCAGCACCTCTAGTGGCTGTCTGGTAGAGGCATTCTTAGTCCTGTCATGTAACCATTGTAGTTTCTCTAAAACGACAATGTTTTACATTTTTAAGGGTTAATGGAGCAAGAACACTGCACTCAGACCACTTCAATGAGATGAAGTGGTCTGGGTGGCTATAGTGTCCCTTTATTTCAAATCCCTGCATTTATAAACCACTGTGTGCAGACACAGAAACAGGGCAATATAAACTTAAACTATGATTTGATCATATATTACTATAGTGCTTAAATTCACTCTTTAATTTATTTAGAACATCGGTGTAGACATAATAATAACATGGTGATGTTTTGGTTGTGATGCCATAGTGGGCACCATTAGAATGACACTTCAGCCAATGACTTTAAATGTGGACGAAACTGATATTGCTAATCTGTCAATGGAACTTCCACATTATTGATTCTGGCAAGCCAGAACAAGGCTGCAGGCGCCTCGGGGACCACAGGTCGATTGTTTTGACGAAGAACCAGGGAAAGTACCCAAGCCTACATTGACATTCAGTAGTTGTGGTGCTCAAACTGTCCTTTTAAGTATTTTGCATTATACAGAATACTAAATTGTAGCCACTAGTCAAAATCAACCTACAAGAACATTTTTATTCATCAAAAGTCTTTTCACTCTTTACTAGTTATGTGGGAAAATTAAAGAATAAACAGAACATCTGCTTTGATCTATCCTTTTATTTTGCAAACAATGGGAAGCTCAGTGTCATCTCTCAAGAACATTTGTGTCTTTTTCTTAGGTTTTAACAGTCAGGTCTGCTGGATATCTGCCAATAACAACATTCAGATGTGAGAGCAGTTTAAACACATACACCTTCGCAACGCACACTCCTAATACAAACAGTTCCCCCTCTAACCTTTTTTAGTTCTTCCACTCTTCTCCAATCTGTTTAGCCCCAACCCCCACCTTCAATTCTTCATTGTGTTATTTATAAATGTGTGAAAGTGAGACAGATATACAAACACGCAATTTGCAAATGTTCCTTGGTGATAAACCAAGAACCTGTTTAACCTGAATGTGCAAATCATCTGTACAAAAAAGATAAGAAAAAGCTTCTAAATCAAATGGCTGTGAAGTCAGTGCATTTCTCCTAATTACTATTTATTGGGGATTGCAGGTCACTCCCATAGATGTCCAGGGTCTGGAGTAACTCCATATTGTTATATGTTCCTGTGTGCAGCACTGCATTTATATTTCTACTGTAAAGGGATTTATTTAAAAAAAAAACACTGAATTGTTGTGACAGAAAACCCAGAAAAATCTTTTTATATTTGCTATTTTAGACTAAATTTTGCCATTCAGTTATCAATTCCGTGTTTTGAGATGAAAGCTCTCTTTGCTGTTTCATCTTTTTTTTTTCAATTTGATTTTCACAGATAAAAAAAAGGGGGGATACAGAAAGTAAGAGGGAAGGGGGGAATTGCCATACAATATTGCATTGCTGCGAACTTATATAGTCACTTCAGCTTCCCCTATGGGGGTAAGGTTTAAAATATTGCGTACCATCCATGTATGACAACAATTTGTGATCACATTGAGAACCAAGTACCACTAGTGGTAACCCCTGGAGCTTGGGAGCTGAGTGTTAATATTCGGGTACACACTTATACATCTTTACAATTATGGAGTTTTACATATACCCTCTTGCTCATTTATCTGACGACTTGTTGCTTCCAGGGACTGTCTCGGCGTGGAGCTCGAATTTTGCGTAGCTACAAGCGGGATGGGTGACACATAAGATAGGGGTGGTGGGGGTGGATGGGTTGTGGTATAACATATACCAACAGGGTCAGAAACTTAAACTACTATAACATGTCTGTACTGCACTTTTGCGTAAATCTGCACTCATGTGAGGTATGTTCCCCTTATGGGTTGCTATGTGTAGGCATGGTTGTCTGATCGGAGGGTGGTCGCGCTTGGTGGTCACCTACCTCCGCAACCTATGTGGTCATAGGTGGGAATGTTCGTTCTTGGCCTTGGTTTGGCCTGAGACCTTTACCTGTCTCTGTGTATGAGTTTCCCTTCCGTTATCGCAGTTTGTATCAAGTGGTGCTATGTTGTTCAGTGTATTTCCTCCACTTGGCTTGCGCTTCCCTAATTTTATGATTCGTACTTAGGTATTTACTAGCCATGTGTTCGTATTCTCAGTTTGTGGAGATTTGACAAATCAGTGCTTGTTTGGTCAGTGGTCGGGGTTGTTTCCAGCACCTGGCTATCAGGGTCACCGCTACTATTAAGGTTTGGAATATTAGTTGTCTTTCTGGTTTGTGCCAGAGATTTAGGTTCATGAAGAGCAGGCCTTGTTCTGGTGTCAAGTGATATGTGTTCCCTATCGTGTGGGTGACAATTTCCTCCACTTGTTTCCAGTACGGTGTCAGAGCTGGACATGTCCACCATATGTGGAACATCGTTCCCCGTTCCCCACAGTTTCTCAAGCAATCTGGTTTAGTACCTGGGTATATTGTGGCAAGTTTGTCTGGGACCATATACCATCTATATAGGATTTTTCTCATCGTTTCTAAGTGTGAGGCACACATGGTGAGACCTTTGTGTGCTCTGAAAGCTAGTTTCCAATCCCTTTCCTCCCAGGTCGGCATGCCATTTGTCTCTGAAGTCCGTTTGGGAGTTGGTATGTGTGTTCGTCAGGGTCGTATACAGTTTGGAGATGATTTTTGTGGGAGTCTTTTCAGTTAAGCACAATTTTTCCAGGGGGTGTTTGGGCTGTGTTTCGGGGCTGTCATACTTTGGGAGGATGGACACAAAGGATTTTAGCTGTAGGTAGGGAAAAATGTGTTTGGCCGGTATAGAAAACCTGGACTGCAATATCGGAAATGGTAGTATTTTACCTCCCTCACATAGCTGTCGCAAGTGTGTGCAGCCCCCTGCGAGCCATGGTATGTAATCAAAGTTGTGGATGTGTGCTTGGATACTCGCTATTGGCATGTTACCTATGTTAGGGCCTCCCCTTCCCATTGAGGCCTTAGCCTTCTCCCATACTTGTAGCATTACCCTCGTTGGAGGCAACATATCTGCGGTTGTCAAGCTTGGTGTATGAGGTGTCCAGTATATGTGCCTTAGTCCGTGTTTGCAGGCCCACTTAGATTCTATGTACACCCATTGAGGGGGTTCTGTCCCCGAGTGTGAGGTTGCAATAGCTGCCAACTGTGTGGCACAGTAATACGCCTGTAAATCCGGCATCCCCAAACCCCCTTCTGTCACCGGTTTCTGTAAGAGTTTTGTGGCTACCCGTATTCTGCGGTTCGCCCATACGAATCTTACCATCAGTGTTTGTAACGTTGCTAAGTATTTTCCCGGTATCCGTATGGGAATTGTGCGTAGGAGGTATAGGAGCTTGGGGAGTAGGGTCATTTTAAAAGCAGCTAATCTACCCAGCCACGATAAGAATTTTCCCTCCCATGTTCGTAGGGTGTCTACAAACGATTTGGTAAGTGTGGCAAAATTAAGTTTGAACAAGTTGGGCAGGTGGGGGGGGTATGTGTATTCCTAGGAATGTGATATTGTCTGTCCGCCAATCGAATGAGAGGGCGTTTCTAAGCTGTCTCAGAAGGTCCTTTCGGATCCCTATGCCCATGGCTTGGGACTTGGCGACGTTCAGTTTGTAGTAGGAATTGAGACCGTATTCCTTGATATTTTCCATTAGGTGTGGAAGGGATATCATGGGCTGGGTCAATGTTAATAGGACATCATCCGCAAATAAATTTATCTTAAATTCTTTGTCCCCTATACGGACACCATGGATAGCTTTGTTTGCTCTGATAAGTGCCGCCAGCGGCTCAAGAGCTAGTACATAAAGCAGAGGAGAGAGCGGGCAACCTTGTCTCGTTCCGTTAGTTATGTGGAAGGCTTCAGATGTGAAACTCGCGGTGATCACCTGTGCAGATGGGTTGTGGTATAGGGCCCTGACCGCTGAGCGGAACATCTCCGGCAATCCGAATTTGCATAGGACCGCTTCCAGAAACCTCCAGCCCAGGCGGTCAAAGGCTTTTTCTGCATCTAGTGAAATGACTAGGCATTCCATACGTCGTTTGCGTGCGCTGTGCATAATATCTATGACCTTTCTTGTGTTGTCGCCTCCCTGACGACCCCTCACAAACCCCACTTGGTCATTATGTATCACCTATGTCACTTAATCTGGTAGCGTAAATTTTAGCGAAAAGTCTTGTATCAGTGTTGAGTAACGAAATCGGGCGAAAATTTTGCGGGTGCGTTGGTGGTTTACCGGGTTTGGGAAGCGTGATTATGTGAGCTTTCAGTGCCTCCTGTGGCAGTGCTCGTTTTATAACTGCCTCATTAAATGCATTTGTTATGTGCGGGACTAAAATCTCTCCCACATGGTCGGCTCTCCACACATCATAGAAGTGGTGGCGGTGGAGGAGGTTTCTCAGTGCTCTACTTTGTTTTTTGAGTGGGGCGGTCCTTGCTTTAGACGTGGCCAGTGTGGTATCGATTGTGGGGTCAAACACATGGTTGAAATCTCCACATATTATAGTGGTGCCTTGTTGGATGTGCTGCAGTTTTAGTATGATTTTGTGTAGAAAATTTCTTTGATTCGTGTTCGGGGCATAGATATTTGCTATAGTGTACGGCATGTCGTTGAGTGTGCCTGTTATAATAACATATCTGCCATCTGGATCGATATGGTGTGAGTGAGGAATGTACGCGACGTTTTTGCTGATTAGTATCGACGTACCTTTCGTCTTGTTAGTCGTGGTCGCATGAAATTGTATCGGGAAATCTTTTTGTAAGATGGTGGGATGTGATCCCGTCATGAAGTGTGTCTCCTGTAGACACAGCACGTCTATGTCTTTATGTTGTGTTTCCTTATAGAGGAGGTGTCGTTTAACTGGGATATTTAGTCCTCTGATATTATGTGAGTAAACTTTCACGGTGGAAGGTGGTCATGTTCCTGTGTGTGGCTTCGTGTAGGCAGTCTATATGCGGGGGGCCTCTGTCGTCCCAGTTCTCTCGAACCCAGGGGGTTCCCCTTTTGTACCTCTAGATGTGTTAGGGCATGTTTTCGCTTGGAGGAGTGTGTTCTCAGAGCCTCGACCCCAATCAATGGTCTCTGTTGCCCTCGGGAGTGCTTTTTGTGAACAGCAGACATAACAAACATAAACATATAAACAATAATAATAACAACATGGGAAAAAAGGAATACATCCTGATTTGCCGGGTGTCCGGCTTTGCACCTGTGTGCGGTGCTGTGGGGGTGGAAGCTTACGGCTTCCGTCCTGGCTGCAGTTCAGCGGCCTCGGCCTATAGCTTGACCGTGTATGATTGCAGTGACCTAATGTTATTTAGTGCGTATGGGAGGTCTGTGACTGCGTCTGACTGAAAGGCCCGTAGGGTGTGGTGGTGGGGTTTATGTAGCTTTGTGGTTTACTCTGGATAAGTAGTCAGTCACATGCGGTAGTGTCCCTCTCACTTCGATAGACCTCCACATTCCAGCATGTCCCGATATCTGAGTGTACACCTGTGTCGATAGAGCGCAGTGGTTACTTTAAAAATTCCCCTTTTTTTTTTTTTGTAACCTGCATTAAGGAGACCCCGGGGAGGGGGGGTGGGAGGGGGGGGGAAGTCCGCTTGCCGGTAGTAAATTATGCGACATCTCGGTGTGGCTTCTCATCTCCCCAGGGCTGTAACCCTCTCACCTCGTGCGCAGTGGGGCCATGTCGGGTGTATGAAAATCAGAGCGCACTATGTACAGTCCCCCCACCCACATCTCCAACCCCCAGTCCTCCCGCCTCCCACCAACCTGTATCTCACCCATGCAAGTCAATTATTGCCCCACCCGACATCACAGTAATACACCCTTTATCCAAGCCTGATCTAGTTGAGCAGGATAATATCTGTTACATTCACAGTCTTAGCACCTCCGCGCAGGGACATATTAGGGCTTGACCTTCCTCCATGATGGAGTGAGTCTCTGAGTCCCTTGCCCTTTAGTTTTCACGTCGATGCCCCAGCTGTGGAAGGCCTTCGTTCCTTCCTCTGGAGTGTGCAGGATAGTTGTCTTTCAGTTTCTCTGTACCACCAGTTTAACCGGATAGCCCCATCTGTACGGCAGGTGTAGTTGGCGAAGGTGCGTCGTAATGTCAGAGAATTCTTTTCTTCTTTTCAGCGTGAACGCCGAGATATCAGCGTAGATGTGGATGTGCTGGTAAGCCGGGTTGGTGTCCCCTTTTTCCGTGTTCGGTTCGCTCTCATGATTTCGTCTTTAATGTGGAAATAATGTAGACGGATCAGAGTGTCTCTGGGCGTTTCTCCTGCAAAAAGGCAGGCTTCGGAATTCTATGTGCCCGGTCCATCAGGAACATGTCATGCGGCACCTCTGGGGCGAGGGCCTTGAACATGTCTGTGAGGTAGGCTTGGAGATCAGACGTGCCGACACTTTCGGCAATGCCTCTGATTCGGAGGTTGTTGCGCCGTCCCCTGTCCTCCATATCTGCAATTTTCTCCTCCTGGGCTGTGAGACGGGTTTTAAGGCTATCCAGCGCAGCCGCCATATCGTTGTAGGCCTCTTCGTGTTCCGCCATCTTATTTTCGATCGTGGACGTCCTCTCCCCCAACTCCTTGAAGTCAGATCTGAGGACTGTTATGGAGTTGTGGAAAGACGCCTGCAGCTTGTCAGCCATCGAATTTAGGAGGGTTTGCAGGATCCCCCTGGTAACAGGGAGATCCGCAGTTCCGGACTCCTGGGCTGCGCTGGTGTCCTCCTCCCCGCCATCTTGGGTTTCCTCGTGGTGGGCCTGACCTCGGGTTTGGCTAGGTTTTACGCCGAAAAAGTTTGTTTTGTCGCCTCTCTCTGTCTGGCAACGCTGTTTAGGTTGGGACATCCTGTGAAGTTTAGTGTCCCCGCAATATGTCACTGTTTGCTTCTGTTTTTAGGCCTTAGCAGCTCGGAGCTCCTGCTACATGCGACCGCTCTCGCCGGAGTCCAGGACACGCCCCCTGCTGTTTCATCTTAACGCTGTCAATTATTTACAAGGCAGAGAATGTATGCATTGAGTAGGTATGATAATATCACTTAGTATTATAGAAAGCTTACAATTTTTTAACATGAAGTCCAGAAAGGTCACAGTAAATTGTATTTATAATTTATATTATTATTATTATTATTATTATAAATAAGGAAATTGGGAATGACAATTATCTCCAAAACATGAGTTCAAGATAAATTACAAGTTATGAATAATTTCCTCTTTCACTTTCCACCATTTTCTTCCATTCATTTACAATCTGTTCAATCTGCACTTCTCAACCTAGTAGCTGTCCCTGATTCGTTGATACGGTTTGACAAACCGATGGCATTTGTTTTTTCCACATTTAGTTTTCATCTGGACAGGATCCATAAACTCCTTATTTCACCAGCTCATCACTTTCCTGCTACAAAAATCCTTACACATTCTGAACTTCACCTATTGTTATCCCCTGCTCAGTCTTTTGTAACTCTTCATCACTCCGCTTTGGTGAACATAAAATGTAACTGCTCCTGTCTTCCTCAGTACATCTTGCTTTGGTCATGTCTCGTCCCTTTTGCAAACAAAAAATGAATTTGCTTCCATGAGCACAGGTGTTCTGTTTTCAAACTCCTTACTCTCATATAAGAATCATCCAATAGCACTCCTCCACCCCATCTCTCCTGTCATATCCATACTTCTCCTATTACTTCCTCACCTCCATAATTGTTACACAACCACTATACCTTAGGCTTCTTCCTGATTCATCTAACCCCTTAAGGACACATGATGGAAATATTCCTTCATGATTCCCTTTTATTCCAGAAGTTGTGTCCTTAAGGGGCTAATTTTAAGTATTTAACTTGTACTACTGGAACAAATTTCCTCCCCAACCCCAATCACTCATTGCCTCTTTGAAGTTTTACAAAACCATGAATACATTTATTCACAAAAACCTACTTCCATAATTAAGTCCCATACTAGTCACTCTCAGTCCAACTCATTTGGCCTCAATCCCTTAGCTCATTAACATAGAAACATAGAATGTGACGGCAGATAAGAACCATTCGGCCCATCTAGTCTGCCCAATTTTCTAAATACTTTCATTAGTCCCTAGCCTTATCTTATAGTTAGTATAGCCTTATGCCTATCCCACGCATGCTTAAACTCCTTTACTGTGTTAACCTCTACCACTTCAGCTGGAAGGCTATTCCATGCATCCACTACCCTCAGTAAAGAAATGCTTCCTGATATTATTTTTAAACCTTTGTCCCTCTTATTTAAGACTATGTCCTCTTGTTGTGGTAGTTTTTCTTCTTTTAAATATAGTCTCCTCCTTTACTGTGTTGATTCCCTTTATGTATTTAAATGTTTCTATCATATCCCCTGTCTCGTCTTTCCTCCAAGCTATACATGTTAAGATCCTTTAACCTTTCCTGGTAAGTTTTATCCCGCAATCCATGAACCAGTTTAGTAGCCCTTCTCTGAACCCTCTCTAAATATCAATATCCTTCTGAAGATACGGTCTCCAGTACTGTGTACAATACTCCCAAGTGAGGTCTCACCAGTGTTCTGTACAATGGCATGAGCACTTCCCTCTTTCTACTGCTAATACCTCTCCCTATACAACCAAGCATTCTGCTAGTATTTCCTGCTGCTCTATTACATTGTCTGCCTACCTTTTAAGTCATCAGAAATAATCACCCCTAAATCCCTTTCCTCATATGTTGAGGTTAGGACTCTATCAAATATTCTGTACTATGCCCTTGGGTTTTTACGTCCAAGATGCATTATCTTGCACTTATCCACATTAAATGTCAGTTGCCACAATTCTGACCATTTTTCTAGTTTACCTAAATCATTTGCCATTTGGCTTATCCCTCCTGGAACATCAACCCTGTTACATATCTTAGTATCATCAGCAAAAAGACATACCTTACCATCAAGACCTTCTGCAATATCACTAATAAAAATATTAAAGAGAATGGGTCCAAGTACAGATCACTGGTGACAAGTCCAAGCTTCGAATATATTCCATTAACTACAACTGGCCTGTCACTCAGCCACTGCCTTACCTATTCAACAATATTGGAATCCAAACTTAAAGATTGCAGTTTATTGATAAGCCTTCTATGTGCAACAGTGTCAAAAGCCTTACTGAAATCTAGTACACTAATAAGCTCTTTTAATAGCTTTGGGTGTATTCCATCAGGTCCCATTGACTTATTTGTCTTTACTTTTGACAGTTGAAATAGAACCTCTTCCTCTGTAAACTCACGTGTAATAAATGACTCATTTATCCCTTTTCTTAACTGAGGTCCCTTTCTTTGATTTTCTTGCCTAAAAAGTACCCTGGTATTGCTATGTCCCAGTCATTTTTCTCATTATACCATGTCTCAGTAACAGCGACTAAATCTACACTATCAGTTGCCATTATTACCACAAGTTCATGGATCTTATTCTCTAAACTGCGAGCATTTGTAGACATGACTCTAAGCTTATAATTTTTTAATACACTTGCTACAGGCACCTTCTGTCCTTGTTTTGGGGGACAATTGGATTGATGTTTTATCACCCTTTTGCCCCCCCCCTAGTTTAAATACATCCTAGCAAAACCTCTGAACTGCTCACTGAGAACATTTGTTCCTTTTGAGAAAGATGCAAACCATCTTTTTTGTACAAGTTATTTCCATTCCAAACAGAGCTACCATGAGAAATAAAGCCAAATCCTTGCTCCCCAACACCATTCACCAAGCCACAAATTAAAGTCCCTAATAGCATCCGCCTGTCGTTCTGAGTGTTATGCACAGGTAGAACTTCAGAGAATGACAGTGTGGAAGCAACCTTGCCGTATATCATTGGCAAAAACACTAAAAACTTCCTTAACCTCTGAAACCTCATTGCAAGCCAAGTCATTTGTCCCTAGATGGACAAGTACATCCAATTCCCCTTCCTGCTTTAGCAGCAACAATATTACAGATACATCTCCTGTCTCTGTGAGCAGTAGCTCCGGGAAGACACCTCACAAGACCACCATTGTCCATCTCCACACCTCTTATGATGGAATCCCCCAACAACAACTGCTTTCTATTAGGCCTCACCTGGTCTCCAAGCCGGTCTCCACAACACCACTAGCCTCAGTGCCTCTCTCCACAACACCACTAGCCTCAGTGCCTCTCTCCACAACACCATTACACTCTGAAAGTGCAGAAAATGAATTATGAAGAGCAACAGACTGTGCAAAATGCCTTTTTATCCACAACTCTAAGTCTACCAGATCCTACAGTAATCCATCTGCCATTCCTAGTATGTCTCTGCGGCAGTGGCTTTGCAGCAGTTCCAGTCTGAGTATGTTCACCAGATAATTTACAAATCTCAGACTTCAAAAATACAGTCTCCTGCCGCAAGATAGAGAACTGTCTACAGATTAGACAACAACCAAATCTCCAAAAAGTGGAACGTGAAACAAATGCATAGCAACTATTACACTGAACTAAGCCTGCCATTCCAATGAGGAGAATAATTTAAATCAAACAAATCTTAACTTTTTATTTATCCTCCTGAATACCTCAGATTACCTCCAGTTTATCTCCAGAATATCTCCAACTACACACTTAGAAGCAACACTTAGATGAAGCAACCAGGCTATATTAGCCAAGCTAATGACAACCCTTATATAACGCCTAAAATCACCACCCACTAGGATTGTTTAACACCTGGGTAGGCCTCTGCTTATTTGCAAACAATAGCTAATTTAAACAGCAATCAATAGCAAGTAACTAACTAATCTAATCAAATGCCTTGTAACTACCAACAGGAATTCAAACCTTGTGCAATCAGTAACCTTTTCCTACAGATGAATCTTACCTGTAACAGTAAAAAAGAAAGCTCTTAGCACAACTCTTAGACAGTTGAAGCTTCTGTAAAACTCTCCAGAATATCTTCAACTACACACTTAGAAGCAAAACTTAGATGAAGCAACCAAGCTATCTCTGGTCTCCATCAGTGCACCATTTTCTTGACCTATACCTTTTCTTACACCAGCCACTCTTATTCTACCAGATTCTATTTTTTATCTATTGATGATTACAGTACATTATTTTATACCATGTAATCTTACATGGTTTTCCAGTAACGTGAGAATTATTAGGAATTCAAAGTAAATTAAAATTTTAAAAACTAGCTATTCATATGGTTGGACTATTTTGTTCTCATATTTGAAATACTCTTTGAATTCATTTTGATCTGCCAACATCTGCATCATTTTGATCTGCCTGTGTATGTCTATATAATCAACGCGCTTGCTAATGACTGTTTAATATTTTGGTTCAGCACTACGGAATTTGCGGGCTTTTTATAAATAATAAAATAATAATAATATCAACCTAGTCAGACTCTACTTGATTCTAAGGTTGTATGTGACTTGATAATGTGTTTAATCTTCCAGTGACTTATGTACTCTGTGATTGTGTTATCAATTAACTGATTCATGTTTGTATTCTTATACACTTTGTAAAGTTGGTAAGGGTGCTCTTAAGGAAATGTTAAATACAACAAAAAATGCTGTCTTAAACTAGGAAATATTTTCTTAAAATATAAGCATGACTTACTTTCCTCACAAAACATGCAGAAAATTAATATTTATATTGGCAATGTGTACAAATGATACTGGATAGATAATGAGAATTTGTATTATTAGCTCATCCCAAGCAGTGGCAGTGTGCCATTTTCAAATGGTTTGACACAATACATAACAGATTTACCTATCCCATCCATTTCCTACTCCAATGCAACTAAGGCGTAAAAAAATAATTTCTCTGAGTAAAATTTGGGAATATCTGGGTAAAAAAAGCCCCAAAACTGCAAATCAAAAGTGCTGTTTAAAGGGCAGCCCTTACTTAACAGGATTTTTAATATTATAATCACCTATTATCAGTATGTAGAAAATGTGTGTTTGTGCGGACAAATAGCATTAAATGTAGAAATCCAAACCACTGTCTTTAAATTTATCCTGGAACTGGGCACCTCCATTTTAGCACGCTGTCTATCATTTTTATAAATGTATAATATAAGGTTAACACAAGTTATGGATGGGTTCAATATTATTTCATGGTGTAATTTTCAGGAGTATCAGATTATCCTTTAAACAAATGTAAGAGTTATTATTTTTGGCTAATTGTTACGTTACAACTTTGGGCACCATATTAAATATGAACAGGGTTATTCAATAAAGTGAATTTCAAATTCAAGGTTAAAGAAGTTGAACAGGAAAAATTCTCTAAGTCAGCTACGCTACCGGATCGATTTGAAATTCACTTAGAATTCTCATTTCAGTAAATCACCCTGAGGATATATGTATTTAATATATACAGTTTCACATGATATCAGCTGTAAGTCTTGTGAAGTAGATGGGCTGTCAATCAAAATTTGTAAAGGACCGATTTACGTAAAGCATCTTAATAAATACATGTTTTTACTCTGCAGAAGTCCCACAGCAGACATTATAAACTATTATTTGATTATCTTTGGTTTATGTTTGGATAGTTAAAGCTATTGGTATTTGAATACGTATAGAAGTGTTCCTATCCGAAACCATTTAAAACACTTAGAGTAATTTTAATTAGATTGTCACTGAAAAATAAAATCATATAATAAAATAAAACATGGTATGTCCAAGTTTTCTCGCCTTTCTCTGGATCACTAATTCACTAAATATTGAATTGTAGCAAATTACAATCTGACAGGGTTATTCACTAAACACCACATTTTGTACACATCTTATTGTATTTTTGTAACTCTCAAAATAAAAATTCATAAATAGTTTAAAAAATGTTTTCAAATTTAAAATTGTGATATATATATTTATTTGGTACAAATACATCACATATATATTTGGTACAAATTTATTACATATAAATACTCTAAATAAAATTAGAAGACTGGACTCATTAAACAGTTACTTTTAAGTATGTAGGTTACAAAAACACAAATATAAAGAACATCTTACATATATAGTTCCTTAAAAATAAATTTTAAACACCAAAAAAAGGAAAGAAAAAGTTTAGTTGATGGATTGCCATATATAACTGAAACTTAATATATATTATCCTCATTCTTCTATATGTATGTAGTCACAAATATAGTGCCATATTATAATTTCCAATAGAGAAAACAACTAATAATAATAATAAGTCTATTCTGACAACATCTCGTCACGTTTTAAATCACAGTTTTGCACTATATATTTTTCATGATCAAACATGGCAGCATTTACTCATGGGTTAGCTCCTCCCCTCGAAGCAGGAAGAACAGGAAATGCAACTCTGAAATAGATCCACCCACTTCCTATCAGGCAATCCTTTTCCTGTCCTTCACAGCAGTTTGAAAGGAGTCTACTTAAGCAGGCCTAGAATTTTTTATTTTTTTTTATGCTCACCAGGCCAGTATTTTTTGTGGCCCTGCCAGGGTTCAGCCTATGAGCCAGCAACAGCACATCTCTATGAGTCGCCAGCCTGGGTACCTCCTTTAATGACAAAGGGTCTTACAAAGGTCTCTTCCTCAGGGGATGAAAGAGAAGAGGTCAATACCCACGGTAATAGAAAGCTTCCCTGGGTGACTGAGCCAATTGTACCTGTACATCCAGTGCGTACAAAGGGTAAGTGATTGCATAGTGAAAATATATACTTACCAGCAAGCACTTCACTCATTTACTGGTGTTGGCGTCTGGTTATCACACGGTATAAAATCATTTTTGTACATTTCTAGTGTGTTGTAAGGAAAGAACTAACCAAAGTGTTGTAGCAGCTTATTATATGTATCTTTCTATTGTTTAATATTTGCTTGTAAGTGCCTCTTTTATCACAGATATGTCCTATAACCTGGTCTCCACGCTTGAATAACCCTGTGAATATTCAAATTCAGGCAAAAATGGCCAAGTTGTGACTTGTTATTTTGCTCACCTTTTGCTATCAGACGTTAATTTGCTACAAATCAGAATTTAATTAATAAAACTGTTCATGAAGATTTTTTTCCTTTTGTATAAAAAGTTTTTTTTTCTTCAATATTTTTTTTTTTTGTAAATTTCTTTTATTCAAGGAATTTTCATTTTATGCAGAAAAAGCAAAAACATTGTCGCGGACACGCAGGTCCAATAAAGGCTTTCCCAGTTCATGTCTCAGACATGAGATAGTTATTGTGAACAACATAGTGACATGCAAGTCATCAAACAGTTTAAAGACGTATATGTCAGGATCGTGACAGGGATCCAACACGCAGAATACAAACAGGGGATAGGTACGTATACCGGACCTTAGAATGGCCGGACTAACGTAAGGAGAAGGCAAAAGAATAGTCAAAGACAAGCCGAGGTCGAGGGAACGAGAGATCAGGTAAGCGAGAGACAAGCCGAGCCAAAAGGACAAGAGAGGAAAGCAGGGTCAAAATACAAGCCAAGTCAGGAACCAAAAGACAATAGAGGTAATTGCACTGAGTGACCAGACTAGCTAGAACCACGACAGGGCAATGAATCATTTCACAGAACCCTTTTTTATACCTTGGCTCTTTAACTGTTGGCTCCGCCCCCAACGAGTCCTGATTCGTTGTTCGGCACTGGGTTGCCGTGATTGACGGGTCGGAACGTGATTGCCGTCATGACGTCGGCTACTGAGCGCCGCGTCATAAAAGGAGGCGGAGCTATCGCGGCCGGCGTGTAAACGACCGGGAGGAGTGCAAGGATCGGGTGAGTCAGCCCCCCTGGGAGGATGGACGTCTAGGTGTCTAACCTCCTCCGAGGTAGACACCAAAGGTACCCTGACAGTACCCCCCCTCTCAGAAACGCCCACCGGGCGGAAGGAACCGGGGCGGGACGGAAAACGAGCATGAAATGCCCGGAGGAGACGAGGGGCATGCACATTTTCATGAACCACCCAAGACCTTTCTTCAGGCCCATACCCCTTCCAGTCAACAAGATATTGCAACTTCCCCCGAGAAATACGAGAATCGAGAATGGATTTGATTTCATATTCCTCCTGACCCTCAACCTGGACAGCGAGAGGGGAGGACTCAGCGGAGGAAAATCTGTTGCAAACCAAAGGCTTCAATAAAGAAACATGAAAAGAGTTAGGGATGCGCAGGGCAGGCGGAAGGGCAAGACGATATGCAACCGGGTTAATCCGACACAGAACCTTGTAAGGGCCTATGTAACGAGGGGCAAATTTCATGGAAGGAACCTTCAAGCGGATGTTTCTGGTACTCAACCACACCCTATCACCCGGGGCAAAAACCGGAGCCACCCGTCTCCGTTTGTCAGCGTGTCGTTTGAACACCATGGAATTCTGAAGAAGAATTCGTCGAGTCTGATCCCACAACTTTCTCAGATTGGCGACATGAACATCAACCGACGGAACCCCTTGTGAAGGGGAAACTGACGGAAGAATAGAAGGATGAAAGCCATAATTCAAGAAAAAGGGGCTAGAACGAGTAGAATCACAAACGAGATTGTTGTGTGCAAACTCTGCCCAAGGAATCAGACCAACCCAATCGTCCTGGTGTTCAGAAACAAAACAACGCAAATATTGTTCAATCTTTTGGTTGGTGCGTTCGGCAGCTCCGTTGGACTGGGGATGATAGGCAGAGGAGAAATTCAACTTGATGCCTAAGTGAGAACAGAAAGACTTCCAAAAGCGGGAAACAAATTGGGAACCTCTATCAGAAACAATTTCAGAGGGAATACCATGTAAACGAAAAATCTCCCTCGCGAATATCTCAGCTAATTCGGGAGACGAGGGCAGTTTAGGCAAGGGCACGAAATGAGCCATTTTAGTAAACCTGTCAATCACCGTGAGAATAACAGTATGTTTTTTAGAAACAGGCAAATCGACAATGAAGTCCATAGCCAAACACGACCATGGTCTCTCGGGAATTTCTAAGGGATGCAAAAGTCCACAAGGGAGCGCGTGAGGTTGCTTAGTCTTCATACAGACAGCACATGCCCTGACGAAATCCCTTATATCCTTACGAAGGGAAGGCCACCAGAAATCTTTAGAAATCAGGGAACACGTTTTGCGTATGCCGGGGTGCCCAGCAATTTTACTGTCATGAAAGCAATGCAGCAGTTCCACTTGGAGCTCAGGAGGAACGAAGTATCGATCCCCAGGAACAGGTTTGGGAGCTAGATGTTGTACTTTCTTGATCTCAGCAAGCAACGGCGAGTGTATCCTGACACATGTGTTGGCAATAATATTACACTTGGGAACGATAGAAGACAAAGCTGCTTCAGACACCGTAGAAGGTTCATGTTGACGGGACAATGCATCTGCCTTAGAGTTCTTAGAACCAGGTCTATAAGTGAGCACGTAATTGAAATGTGTCAGAAACAAGGACCAACGAGCTTGCCTGGCGGACAAGCGCTTGGCCTCCCCTATGTAGGACAAATTCTTGTGATCTGTCAAAATAGTAACCGGGTATAATGTCCCCTCCAACAAATGTCTCCACTCCTTTAAAGCCATAATGACTGCTAACAGTTCCCTATCACCAATGTCATATCTACTTTCAGGCCCAGATAATTTCTTGGAAAAAAAACCACAAGGATGTAATGGTTTATCCAAACCTAGCCTTTGGGACAAGATAGCGCCTATACCTGTCTCCGAGGCGTCAACCTCGAGTAGAAAAGGCAAAGATGTGTCAGGATGAACTAATATCGGTGCTGAGGCAAAATGTTCTTTGAGTGTTTTGAAAGCAGAGAGAGCCTCTGTGGACCAAGTCTTGGTATCAGCACCCTGTCTAGTCATATTAGTAATAGGAGCAATAATTGAAGAGTAACCTTTAATGAAGCGCCTATAATAATTGGAAAATCCGATAAATCTCTGAATGGCCTTGAGTCCCCTGGGCAATGGCCAATCTAAAATCGATTGGAGTTTAATGGGGTCCATCCTAAATCCGTCTCCAGAAATAACGTAGCCAAGAAAGTTTATCTGAGATTGGTCGAAGCTACACTTTTCCAATTTGCAGTACAATCCATGTTGTAACAGTTTGCGCAGTACCCTTCTGACTTGTCTGTGGTGAGTCTCAATCTCTCTAGAGTGTATTAGTATATCATCTAAATATACTATAACGCATTCATGCTGAAATTCCCTAAGAACCTCATTAATAAGGTCCTGGAATACTGCAGGTGCATTGCAAAGCCCGAAGGGCATTACCGTGTATTCATAGTGGCCATAACGGGTATTGAAAGCTGTTTTCCATTCGTCTCCCTGCTGAATTCTCACCAAGTTATAAGCTCCCCTCAAATCTAACTTGGTAAAAATCTTGGAGCCTTTCAGTCGATCAAAGAGCTCAGTAATTAAAGGAATAGGATAAGCATTTCTAACAGTTATCTTATTCAAGCCCCGATAATCAATGCAAGGCCGTAGAGTGCCGTCTTTTTTATCTACAAAAAAGAAACCGGCCCCGGCCGGAGAGGATGATCTCCTAATAAAACCTTTGTCTAGGTTTTCACGTATGTACTCCTCTAGGACTAAGTTTTCCTTAGTGGATAAAGGATATACCGTACCCCTCGGAGGCATAGTACCAGGTAGGAGTCTAATTTTACAGTCGAAAGACCTATGTGGAGGTAAAGTATCAGCCCTCTTTTTGTCAAAGACTGCCTTTAAATCCAGGTACTGTGACGGTATCTGTAAATCTGTAGGTTGGGAAGAGTTAACCGGGGCGTCAACCCTGCAAATCGGTGAGACTTTCTGCACACATCCTCTCTGGCAACCCTGACCCCAGGAGACTATCTCACCCAGTTCCCAGTCAATGATAGGGTTATGCTTCTTAAGCCAGGGATACCCCAAGACTATAGGAACTGAAGGAGATGAGATCAGCATGAGGGATATTCTTTCCTCGTGAAGGATACCAGTGGTTAACTTAATTGGAATGGTTTCACGAAAAATAACAGGTTCAGATAATGGTCTACCATCTATGGCCTCAACGGCCAAGGGTGTATCCCTTAGCTGGGATGGGATAGAATGTTTAGTGACAAAGGCTTGGTCAATAAAGCTTTCAGCTGCTCCGGAATCTATCAAAGCCATAGCATTAAGTACTCCCTTTTCCCAAGCTAAAGAAACAGGTATCAGAAGCCTATGATCTTTATAATCATAAATAGAGGACAAAATAGAAACACCCAAGGCCTGTCCTCTTGAGAAACTTAGGTGCGAGCGTTTCCCGGCCGGTTAGGGCAATTTAGGCGTAGGTGACCTCTAATTCCGCAATACATACAAAGACCCTCCCTTCTCCTGTACTGTCTTTCCTCTTCTGAGAGTTGAGTATTACCTATTTGCATAGGTTCTGGGAGAGCTAAAGTAGTAGAATCAGAAGTCTGAAATGAGGGAGCTAGTCTTATGGAGGATCTGCGGGTTCTATCCCGAATATTCTGCCTCTGTCTCATACGTTCATCTATTCGGGAAATAAATGAAATCAGATCCTCCAAATTTTCAGGAAGATCTCTTGTGGCCACCTCATCTAAAATCTCATCAGATAACCCGTTCATAAATACGTCCATATAAGCCTGTTCATTCCACTTGACTTCTGCCGCCAAGGATCTGAACTCCAAAGCATAATCCACTAGGGTTCGGTTATACTGTCTAAGACGTAACAGTAGTCTAGCTGCATTGGCCTTTCTTCCTGGAGGGTCAAAAGCTCTCCTAAAAGCAGCGACAAAAGCATTATAATTATAAACTAACGGGTTATCATTTTCCCACAGGGGGTTAGCCCATCTAAGTGCCTTGTCAATGAGCAAGGTAATTATAAATCCAACCTTTGCCCTGTCAGTAGGGTAGGCGTGGGGTTGTAATTCAAAATGAATACCTATCTGGTTTAAAAAACCTCGACAAGTGTCAGGAGCGCCGCCATAGCGTGACGGGGACGTAACACAGGAAGAAGTAGCCACTGTGGCTACCTCTAGGCCTGTACTAATAGGAGAGATAGATGGGGTACGCATCTCCTCTGAGTGACTACTAGGACGAGATAGCAATGCTTGTAGAGCTAGAGCCATCTGGTCCATTCTATGATCCATGGCCTCAAATCTAGAGTCAGGAGAACCGACCTGAGAGTTTGTACCTGCAGGATCCATTGGCCCTGTCGTAATGTCAGGATCGTGACAGGGATCCAACACGCAGAATACAAACAGGGGATAGGTACGTATACCGGACCTTAGAATGGCCGGACTAACGTAAGGAGAAGGCAAAAGAATAGTCAAAGACAAGCCGAGGTCGAGGGAACGAGAGATCAGGTAAGCGAGAGACAAGCCGAGCCAAAAGGACAAGAGAGGAAAGCAGGGTCAAAATACAAGCCAAGTCAGGAACCAAAAGACAATAGAGGTAATTGCACTGAGTGACCAGACTAGCTAGAACCACGACAGGGCAATGAATCATTTCACAGAACCCTTTTTTATACCTTGGCTCTTTAACTGTTGGCTCCGCCCCCAACGGGTCCTGATTGGTTGTTCGGCACTTGGTTGCCGTGATTGACGGGTCGGAACGTGATTGCCGTCATGACGTCGGCTACTGAGCGCCGCGTCATAAAAGGAGGCGGAGCTATCGCGGCCGGCGTGTAAATGACCGGGAGGAGTGCAAGGATCGGGTGAGTCAGCCCCCCTGGGAGAATGGACGTCTAGGTGTCTAACCTCCTCCGAGGTAGACACCAAAGGTACCCTGACAGTATACTAGTTGGGCTCATGGGTCCTATAAACCTTTGTGTGGATGGGGTTTTCCCTCTCTCGTACGGTTGTTGTGGCTATAGTATATCACCCAGTGTGACAAAGGTGGTTGGTGTCTTGTGTCTAGGCAGGTGGTGTGTGTTGACCAACCGTATGGGGGGGAAACCGGGTGTTGTGTGTGCCTTGCGCGTTCAGTTCTCAGATCTTTGGTGACAGTGGGGTATACCCCTGTTGATCTGGCTGGGGTGGAGGTGGTTTGTACCGTCTTTAACTCCCGCCTTTGGCGTGAGTGCAAAGTTAGGCTTGTTTCTCCTTGTCTTATCCTTAACTGTGAACCCCTGTCCCTTTTCCTGTTTTTCCTGTCTGATTCTCTTTGTCTCCTTCATTCTTGACTTCCTTACACCTTTCCCTTTCCTTTCCCTCCTTTCTTATTCTCTCTTTTTACTCTTGGCTTTCCCCTTCTTGTTCTTTTCCTTCCCCCTTTGCTACCCTTATCTTTCCCCTCTCTTCCCTTCTTTGCTTAGAGGGTGCCCCTCCGTCTGGAGCCTCTACGTCTTATGAACTTCTCTACTTTGTCGCCTTCCCGTCCGCGGGTTCCCCCGGGGGGGGACCGGTGGGGGGGGATTGGGGGGGAGAGGGGGAGGGGGTGTTTTATTTATTATGATGTTGATTCTGGTGTTTTCCCTGTTTGTTTGTGTAGTCACTCCTTCAGTCAAGGTGGTCGTTTGTCCCTTCAGGTGTCTGCAGTCACGTCAGCAGGTCCTGGAAGTCAGCGTTAGTCGAGGTCAGTATCCAGTGTGTCCAGATCGTCATGTACGTCGGGGTCCTCCCCTCTGCCAGCAGGGAGAGCTCTTCCAGAGCTCTCAGCTCCTCCATTTTTTGGTACCACGTCCCCAGCGGGGGCGCACGTTGTTTTTTCCAGTAGAGGGGGATTAGGCTTTTGGCTACATTAAGTATCCGTATTGTTAAGGATTTTTTATATGTTGATGCTTTCGTCTTGGTGTGATGGATGAGGAATGTTGCGGGGTTCATGGGTGGTGGGGAGTCTGTGAATCTTTTGATGATCGTGTGGATGGTTGACCAGTATGGTTGGATGATTGGACATTCCCACCATATGTGGAGGTATGTTCCCTTGTGCGTGTTGCACCTCCAGCATACGTCGTCCTTCGTGGGGTCGTATAGGTGTGTGTGGAGTGGGGTGCGGTACCAAAGGGCCAGTATTTTATATGCTGTTTCTTGCGTTCCGCTAGATGGTGCGCAGTGTAGTGAGAGGGTGCAACGTTTGTCCCATTGGTTGGGTGTGAATGTAGTGCCTAAAACTGTTTCCCATTTCCCCATGAAGCTTGGGGGTGGCAGCCTCCTCAACTGCATGATCATTCCATAGAGCGTTGACAGGCCCCTCGGCAACGGGTCCGGGTCCATGCATATCTCTTCAAACGTTGTTAAGGGTCTGAGAGTGTGATTGTTTCGGGTGGTTTCTTGTATGAGCCCTTTCAGTTGTCGGTATCTGAATTGGAGCATGAATGGGTGATTGGAGTTCCCCGTCATGGTCTCTAGTGATTTGATGCGGCCGTTGTCTATGGCGTGGAAAAGCCTCGGTATGTCTTGTCCCAGCAGCTGGACCAACGTTCTTGGTTCCCTTCCTGGCGGGAAGACCTCATTATGGATTAGAGGCATCATTGGGGATGGCGTGGAGGTGAGCGAGAGTGGTACCGCCAGAGCTTGCCATACCCGTACGGTCGCTTTGATTAGGGGGTGTGGAGCAGCTAGCTGCCTACTTTGTTGGGGGTCCAGCCAAGGGAGGACTGCCGTCGGTCTCTCCACCAGGGAAGACTCCACATCTTTCCAGAGTTTCTCCACTCCCTGTTTAGACCACTCCACTATCCTTTGGATGTGTGTGGCTCTATGGTATCTCTTAAAATCTGGCAGAGCTAGGCCTCCCTTGACCTTCGGTAGTGTGAGCACGTCGTGTTGTATCCTGGCCTTCTGTCTCTGCCATGTGAAACGGAGGGCCATCGATCTAAGGGAGGTAAAAAATGCCTCCGGTATGGTCGCGGGGATAGCTTGAAACAGGTAGAGGATCCTCGGTAGGATGTTCATCTTGAGCACTCCCACTCTTCCAAACCATGAGAGGCGCACCTGGTCCCATTCCTGCAAGTCCTTCTGTATAGTGGTCAGGAGTGGTTGGAAATTCGCTGCGTACAGTTGGGCGAGGTCGTTTGTTAGCACCGCGCCGAGGTATTTTAGGGAGGTGGCAGACCATTGGAATGGCAGTGCTCGTTTGAGGGCCGTCGCTCTGGACTTCGAGACGGAGACATTGAGGATCGTGGATTTGGAAAAATTGATTTTAAAGTTCGAGAGCTCCCCGTATTGTTCGAATTCCTTCATTATCGTGGGCATGGATGTTTCCGGCTTAGTTACGAAGAACAGTAGGTCGTCCGCATATGCTGCCACTGCGTGTTTCCCCGCCCCTGTCTTCAATCCCGGGATATCCGGGTTGTTTCGGATCGAGTTCAGGAATGGTTCCAGGGCTAGCACAAAGAGCAGGGGGGAGAGGGGGCAGCCCTGTCTGGTTCCATTCCTGATCACAAAGGGGTCTGTGAAGGCTCCATTTATGCAGATCCGTGCTGTTGGTTGTGAGTACAAGGCCCTGATCCAGGACATCATGTGAGGCCCCATCCCCAGTTTGTCGAGGACCTGGAACATGAAGTCCCATGCAATCCTGTCGAAGGCCTTCTCCGCGTCCGTGGAGAGCAGGAGAAGGCCCTCCTGTCTAGTTTTTGCTAGGTGGATCAGGGAAAGTGCTCTGATCGTGTTATCGCACGCTTCTCGGTGCGGGGTAAATCCCACCTGGTCCTTATGAATCAAGTTCGGGAGGTGGGCCTGCAGTCTCTGTGCGAGTATCTTCGTAAAAAGCTTCAAGTCGTTATTTAACAGTGAGATGGGGCGATAGTTCGCACAATGTTCAGGATCTTTCCCGTCTTTAGGAATTAGGATGATGTTGGCCGCCAGGGTCTGTGTTGGGAATATCTGCCCATCTCGGATCGCATTGAGTGCCGTCGTGAGGCGTGGGACGAGAAGTTCCGCAAAGGTTTTGTAGTAGCGTGCTGGTAGGCCGTCCGGTCCGGGGCTCTTGCCCGTCTTGGCCGTTTTTAGAGCCCATGCTACCTCGTGCGTCTCGATCGGTTCGTCTAGCTCTGTACTTGCCTCCTGTGAGAGGCAGTTGCACATGCGCGGTTCTAGGTAGTCTGTTATCCGCGTCTTCCTTTCTGTGTCCGCTCCCTGTCCCCTGGGCGGGTCGAGGGAATAGAGGTCCGCATAGTACGCCCTAATGGTGTTGGCCATCTCGGTCGGCATACTGTGCAGCTTCCAATCTCTGTCTCTGATCCCCGGGATGTAGGCCGCTGCTCTCTTTTTGGCGATCATGCAGGCAAGGAGGGCACCACATTTGTTAGCATTGGTGTAAAAGAACGCTTTGGAGTGTAAGTATGCTCTATGGTGATTGGCATTCAGGATAGAGTTCCCTCCTGAGTACCGTTAGCTGTGTCCAGTCTGCTATCAGGTGGGTTTGTTTGTGTCTACATTCCAAAGTCTGTATGTCCTGAATTAGTGTTTTAAGTCTGGCAGATTTGGCTTTTTTAAGCGCGGCGCTTTTCGCTATGAAGTGGCCTCTCATTACGCTTTTATGAGCCTCCCATAGGCATAGGGGCGTGACCTCAGACGTATCGTTTTCTGTAAAGTATTGCGTAAGTCTTTCCCTGGCTTCTGTCGTCACTGTAATGTCGTTTAAGATCGATTCGTTCAGTCTCCAGTTACTGCAGGTGGGCCTATAGAGTGGGGAGGTTAGTGTCATCGTAATTGGAGCATGGTCTGACCATGTCGCTGTTCCAATGTCCGTTCGTCGAACCTCAGTCAGGTAGTAATGTGGAATGAGGAAGTAGTCTATTCTAGAGTACGTTTTGTGGGGGATAGAGTAAAAAGTGTAGTCTCGGTCTTCAGGGTGTAAAGCTCTCCAGCAGTCTACCAGACGCTTCTCTCGCAGCGTTTTTGATATGTTTGTTAAGATATGCTGGGGGGTCGTAGAGAGGCCTATGGATGTGTCTATGGTCGGCGTCAGGGCCACATTGAGGTCCCCTCCAACGACCAGACAGCCCTCCGCGAAGCCCTCTATTGTTCTAAGTGCTGTGCGTAAAAATTGGTGTTGGCGTTTATTGGGGGTATATAGGTTTGCGAACGTGTATGTGCGGCCTGCAATTGTGCCTTTGACACATATATACCGTCCGTGGCTGTCTCGCAGTGTGTCAGTGGGGGCAAAATGTAGCGATCTATGGATCAGGATTGCTGTGCCTTTGGACTTTCCCTCTGGGTTATTACTCAGGAAACATTGTGCGTAATGTTTGTCCGTCAGTCTGGGCACATGGCCCTCTTTAAAGTGTGTCTCTTGAATGAAGACTACCTGTGACTTTTGACTGTGGAAGTGACGTAGGGCATGCGAGCGTTTTTCGGGTATGTTCATGCCTTTAGCGTTGATGGAGAGGAATTTAATCTCCGCTTGTTTGTGTGTGTTGTGACGTGGCATGTTTGCTATGTTTCAGGAGAATCAGGGTATGGTGGGGAGGGTTGGGGAGTATGGGTGGGTGCTAGAGGGTTTGGTTTACTCCTCAAGTGCGGGTCTGAAGTCGGGGGTGGGTCCCCCTGGGTCCCGCGGGCGGGCGCGGCTTTCAACAATTCGTAACAAATGTAACAGTAATAAACAACAATAATAAACTGTGTGGGTTTTCCAAAAAAGACTAGGGTGTGGGCTAGGTAGGAGTCAGCTGTGCAGCACCTGTCGGCACCGCTGAGTCCTCCCGCCGGTATCTTGGTGCCCCTGTCTACCGGGAACGTGGCCCTCTAACTCCCTCACCCCGTAGGGCCAATAGTGGTGGATTCTTCTCCTTTCTAGGTCTCCAGTGTCCCTCTGCTCGGAAGCTATATAATCAGTACAGGTGGTGCTGGCAGCCCCTGGGCCCAGCCCATCCCGGCCCTTTCCCTATCTCCCAGGTGTGTGTTCGAGTGCGTGCTCGTTTGATTGGCTTTACCCTGCTAGTCTCTCCCCTGTGCCCCTAGATCTCCTTTGCCGGGTGGTGGGTTATGTTGCCGTGTTGTGGCTTGTAGGTGTGTGGCTTTAAGGTATATAACTAGCTGGCCTTACACCTCCCATTTCGTGTCCCTCCCCTTGCCGTGGTGTTCTGGGGGTCCGGTTGGCATTGGGGGCCTGTCCCTTCTCATAGTACTAGCCCTCCCTGGTAACCTCCGCTCCCTCTCTCTGTTGGTCTCTCTCTCTGTTGGTCTGGAGCGAGCCTTTATTCAGCCTCAGCCTCCCCTTTCCCAAATCCCCCCACCCAAACGGGAAAGAGGGAAAACAAGAAAAGAAAAAAACCCCCTGGAGGAAGGGGAAAGCAGAGAGGAAGGGCAAAACAACCCCATACATCTTCCCCCCCCCAATATACCCAGAGTCCCCAGTGTTTCTTTCGTGGGTTCCTCGATTGTGCTTGCAAAATGTCTCGTATGCCCACTTCTGATGGTCCCCCCACCCTCCCATGGCACGTGGGTGTGAGTGTTTTAACGGCTAAGTGTGTGGCCCATGTGTGGTGTAGGCCTACGTGCGGAGTGTCCCAGTGCATAGTTATGAGTTCCATGCATGGCTCCTGTCTTGTATGTCCGTTAACGTGTTGCCCCTGCTGGCCTCACGGTCTCCAGTCTTGTTCGGTGTCTGCGCTGTGTCGGTGCAGGTTCCCCCTGGGGTGTAGGTGGGCTGTTGTAGAAATCCAGTGGATCTGGCCAGGTCAGATTAAGGGGTGGCAAGTGGAGATCTTCTGACAATTCCTGTAGGTTCTGTGGGGTGCGGATCGGTCTAGGGCCGTTTTGGGTGGTGGCGATCAGGCCTGTGGGGAATGTCCAGCGGTATCTTATTTTCTGGGCCACTAGCATTCTGGTGAGCGGTTTTAGTGCCCTGCGATATCCCAAGGTAGCTGGGCATAGATCCGGGTACAGTTGGAGATGTGAGCCTTCATGGGTGATTTCTCCCTTGTTGCGTGCTGCATACAGAATTTCCTCCTTCAAGGCGTAAAGTGCTAGACAGCAGATCACGTCCCTAGGTGGAGCCTCTGGTGGGCCCCTGGGTCTCAGTGCTCTATGGGCTCTGATGAACTCTATGGGGGTCTCTCTGGGGCGGCTCAGGAGCTCGTTGAAGATGGCGGTGAGTGTGACTTTAAGCTGGGCGGGTGAGTCTTCACCTTCTTGTAGGCCTCTTACTCGTAGGTTCTGTCTGCGGCCTCTATTGTCCAGGTCTTCTATATGTCTGGCCATGGCTTGCATTTGGGCAGATCTTTTAGAGTAGTTTGTGGCTTGTGCCGTTTGTGTCGCAGTGAGGGCGTCGTGATCTGCTTCTATTTGGGCCATGCGGTCTGCCATCCCCTGAATGTCTGCCCTCATCAGCTGCAGGTCTGACTTGATAGAGGACTGGAGGGCTGAGGTGGCTTGGGTGAGGTCTGCCCGCGTGGGTAGAGCCCTTAGCAGGGCCATCCAGTCTGCAGGGGGGGGTTTCCCCTGTGTCCTCTCGGGCTGGGGAGAGGGAGTGTGGCGTGGAGGCCTCAGATGGCGGGTAGGCCTCAGATGACGCCTGGGAAAACGGGTCCGGCGTCGCGGACAAGTACTGCCGCATGGAGGGGTTTTGGCTCACCTGGCGGGTCCCCGGTGGTCTGGGGGTGTTCCCCGCCTTGGTGTGTTTCCCCATCCTCCTGTCCGTGGCCGGTATTTTGTGCGTGGCTGAGTGCGGCCGGAGGAGCTCAGTCTCTATGCGGCCATTTCGTTCCGCCGCTAGGCCTTTTTTTCTTCAATATTAATAAATAAAATTAAAAAAAAAAAAATAGTTTTTCTCTCACATGTTCTTACATTATTTATTTATTTATAAAATATTTTACCAGGAAAGATACATTGAGATTTCTCTCGTTTTCAAGTATGACCTGGGTCCACAAATCATTGCATTGTTACATTAGGGTACAATAAAATACAAAAACAATATTAATACACAATAAATACAAAATTTAACATAGAACAGGTAGGAAATATATAATCAACCATGACAGGTGCATTCTGTTTTGAGGTATGTAGAGAGGGATCTCTTAAAGGACTTTAGGCTTACGGAAGACTTTAAATTGTGTGGGAGGTCGTTCCACAATTGTGGTGCTCTGTAGGAGAAGAAGGATCGGGCCATTTTCTTTTTGTATTGAGGTAGACTAAGTAAAGTGTTGGTACTGGATCGGAGCTTATAGGAAGTGGGAACAGCTGGGGAAAGCATTTTGTTCAGGTAGGGTGGGAGTTTCCCAGAAAAGCTCTTAAACACAAGGCTGGAAAGATGAAGGGTGCGCCTGGATTCCAGCGACAGCCAGTTTAGTTCTTTTAGCATGTCACAATGGTGGGTCTTGTAATTACATTGTAGCACAAATCGGCAGAATGAGTTATACAATGTGTTGAGTTTATTAATGTGGGATTGCGATGCAGATGCATATACTACATCCCCATAATCAATGATTGGCATCAGCATTTGCTGTACAATCTTTTCCTTTACTGTAGGGCTTAGGCAGGATTTGTTTCTGTAGAGAGCACCTGGTTTTGGATAAAGTTTAGATGCAAGCTTTTCTATGTGCAGGCCAATAACCCCTACCTACCCCCCTCATCCTAAAAATAATGAGGGGGGACCCTTATCTAAATACCAGTTGAAAAAAAATAGACTTACAATTTGATGTCTTCTTTCTTCTAAACTCTTCTTTTTTCAGCCCCAAAAAAGCCTTATGAAGCCTTGCCCCGCCCTGCAATTAGACTCAGAGCACTCTGATTGGTGGGTTTAAGCAATCCAATCAGAGTTCTCTGACAGGTAAATGAAGATACTGACAGGTGGCTTGAAATCCACCAATCAGAGTGCTCTGTGTCATTTTACACAGCGTGGGAAAGTTCTTTGGTGTAATTTGACTCATAACACTCTGATTGGGGGCTGCTCACTGTTTAATAGACATGCCCCTACTCACGGTATAACGAGTAGGGGCATAATTTAATAATACTAAGTAACCAGCTTATATAGAGGCTGGGTCACATGCTGCACTGGCCAATCACAGCCATGCCATTAGTAGGCATGGCTGTGATGGCTTCTAAGGGCAAACAAGTCAAACGTTTGTTGATTGGCTGCCCTGCATTAGATTGCCGAACACCGAACTCCAACCCGAACATACAGTGATATGTCCGTGTTCGGGGTCCAAAAAACGTAATGTTCGGTACGAACCCAAACTTTATAGTCCGGGTTCGCTCAACTCTACATCTGAGTTAGAGTTGAGCAAACCCGGACTGTAAAGTTCGGGTTCGTACCGAACATTACGTTTTTTGGACCCCGGACCCGAACACGGACATATCACTGTATGTTCGGGTTGGAGTTCGGTGTTCAGCGATTTAATGGCGCGTTTTGAAAGGCTGCAGGGCAGCCAATCAACAAGCGTTTGACTCGTGTGCCCTTAGAAGCCATCACAGCCATGCCTACTAATGGCATGGCTGGGACTGGCCAGTGCAGCATGTGACCCAGCCTCTATATATAAGCTGAAGTCACATAGCGCCGCACGTCACATGAGCTCTTATTAGTGTAGAGAGAGGATGCTGCCGCTTTCAGGGACAGGTTAGGAAAGAATTCTGCAAACTAGTACATT
The DNA here is from genome assembly GCA_933207985.1 of Pelobates cultripes. Taxonomy (NCBI): domain Eukaryota; kingdom Metazoa; phylum Chordata; class Amphibia; order Anura; family Pelobatidae; genus Pelobates; species Pelobates cultripes. The sequence goes on along the minus strand of OW240912.1, from coordinate 36,701,622 downwards.
AGTGGGGTGCACTTCATATCTGAAAGTCAAATAGAGGCGTCAAATACTGTGGTTACATCGGAGTTTTAAAAAGTAAAAAAAATTTTGTGCTAAATAGTACATTTGGGGTGTGCACTTCATATCTGAGAGTCAAATAGAAGTGTCAAATACTGCTGTCACATTGCAGTTTTAAAACTTAAAATTTTTTGGGTGCTAAAAAGTACATTAGTGGGGTGCTCTTCATATCTGAGAGTCAAATAGAAGAGTCAAATACTGCGATTATAGCGCAATTGTAAGCATTCTTATTTTCTGGGTGCTAATCTGCTAAATAGTCAATTTGGGCCCTGCACTTCATATCTAAGAGTTAAATAGAAGTGTCAAATACTGTGTTTACAGTGCATTTTGACAAATTCACATTTTTTTTGCTCCTAAGAAGTACATTTGGGGCGTGCTCTTCATATCTGAGAGTCAAATAGAAGCGTAAAATACTGCGGTTACAGTGCAGTTGTAAAAATTCTAATTGTTTTGGTGCTAAACTGCTAAATAGTACATTTGGGGCGTGCTCTTCATATCTGAGAGTCAAATATAAGCGTCAAATAGTGCGGTTACAGTGCAATTGTAAACATTCTTATTTTCTGGGTGCTAATCTGCTAAATAGTAAATTTGGGGCGTGCACTTCATATCTGAGAGTCAAATCGAAGTGTCAAATACTGTGTTTACAGCGCACTTTGACAAATTCCCATTTTTTTGCTCCTAAGAAGTACATTTGGGGCATGCTCTTCATATCTGAGAGTCAAATAGAAGCGTCAAATACTGCGGTTTTAGCGAAGTTGTAAAAATTCTAATTGTTTTGGTGCTAAACTGCTAATGAGTAAATTTGGGGCGTGCTCTTCATATCTGAGAGTCAAATAGAAGCGTCAAATAGTGCGTTTACAGCGCAATTGTAAACATTCTTATTTTCTGGGTGCTAATCTGCTAAATAGTAAATTTGGACCCTGCTCTTTATATCTGAGAGTCAAATAGAAATGTCAATTAGTGTTGTGACATAGCAGTTTTAAACATTGAAATGTTTTGGCTGCTAAATAGTACATTTGCGGCCTGCAGTGCACTTCATATCTGAGAGTCAAATAGAAGCGTCAAATATTGTGCTTACATTGCAGTTGTAAAAATTCGAATTCTTTAGGTGCTAAAAAGTCAACTTGGTGCCTGCACTTTATATCTGAGAGTCAAATAGAACCGTCAAATAGTGCTGTGACATGGCATTTTTAAACATTAAAAAATTTTGGCTGCTAAATAGTACATTTGCGTCCTGCAAGGCATCTTCAAATCTGATAGTCAAATAGAACCGTCAAACACTGTGCTTACAGCCCACTTTTAAAAATTCTAATTGCTTAGGTGTGAAATAGTAAATTTGCGGCCTGCACTTCATATCTGACAGTCAAATAGAACCGTCAAACACTGTGCTTTTGGCGCACTTTGAAAAATTCTAATTGCTTTGGGTGCTAATGCTAAATAGTACATTTGCGTCCTGCGGTGCACTTCATACCTGAGAGTCAAATAGAACCGTCAAACACTGTGCTTACAGCGCACTTTAAAAAATTCAAATTGTGAGGGGGGGCGTGGCTAACCGCCGGACGAAATGGATGCCTAATCCTGAGCTCCGGCATCTGGGCTAACAATCCAGCGCCATCCCAGCATTTAGAAAGTGGGAAAAGCTAAAGACAGCAAGATGTCACAACCTAAAGCACGAAAGAACACATCTAAAGCCGAAAAGCTCAATTTCTTTGGCCAAAAACCAAATCAACCGGCGGGCGACTATCAAGGGGCCACTCTGGACGGCGGAGAGGAGGTAGAACATGGTGATCTCTCACCAACTACTGCGGGCAAAGAAGTACTTACCCCAAGCCACCTCGCAAAAGCACTGGATACTCTCTCGAATAAACTTATCACCGCGTGGCAGCACTCCATGGACTCCCTGCGCAAGGATGTCCAGGAGCTGGGCCGCAGAACGGCACACATGGAATCCAAAATGGACGACTTCGCGACGGCTCATAATGACCTGGCGGATCACGCAGAGAATATATCAGACAAGATAACGCTCCTGGAACATAAACTAGCCGACCTGGAAGATCGGTCGAGAAGAAACAATCTCCGGCTCCGAGGAGTGCCAGAATCAGTGTCACAGACGGAACTGCCAGCCTACATTAGAGGCCTGCTCAAGGCCTACGGCCCAGAGGTACCAACAGATATGCTCTTGGTCGACCGAGCACACCGAGTCCCGCGCCCGCGCCACCTGCCCGATACCACGCCAAGGGATGTGCTCATTCGCATCCACTACTTTCACATTAAGGAGCATATCCTCCGTGTAAGTAGGAACAAAAGCAGGCCTCATGACGATTACCCCACTGTTCAACTATTCACAGACTTGTCTGCAACCACACTCCGACGGCGAAAAGATTTTGCTCCAATTACCGATGCCCTCCGCACAAATGGCATAAGATACAGATGGGGATTCCCCACCAAACTGCTAGCACACAAGGATGGCAGCTTCAAGGCCATTATGTCACCGGAGGACGGACTTAAAAAACTGGAAGCTTGGGGCATTCCCATACAAGAAAACGCCGACACTGCCAACACACAAGTGGGGAGGCTGCGTCTAGCGTGGACGACATCACCCTCCAAACGCTAGAGTCGTCTATTGATCGGAGGAGTAAATCCGCAAGTATCCCGAGCCTGATAGCTCACTGCACACTTCCATGTCACCTGGGCCTCTGGCCCTCATGAACTTGCTGGCTACAGACACTCTCCTCCAATATATTGCGTTTAAACCTTCTGTGTGTTAGAGGCGGTGAGTCGGGTCCTGGGCGCCTCGGCCCGCCCGCCCCCCTCCGAGGGGGGAGGCCGGGCGGGAGGATGCGTCCCGGGGCTGGGCGAACGGGCATGGACTCACTTAAATGCTTTGCCGCCACAAGATATAACATGTTTAAATGTATAACGATTGTGTAACGCCCTTGGAAATTGCATTGCTGTTGTGATGTCTAGGTGCTCCGGACCGGCTCTGGAGCCGGGGTGCACAATTAGAGAGCAAAGATACCATAGGGTTGGGACCGGGAGAGAGAGAGAGGAGACTGGAGAGCGGGGGCCTTGGCCTCCTCCCTTCCGCCTGAAGCGGACTGGTGGAGCGCCGACGCGGCCGTGATCCAGTCGGAGAGAGAAAAGGGAAAAAAAAAAAAGAGGAGGGAGGGGGGGCCTAGGGAAGACATGGAAATTTAGATAAGCGGTAAAACTCCTAAACTGACTGACTCCTGGCACAAATCCTCACCTCTGCGTTACCCCCTTGCAAGACCTTCCCCTGCTACACGCTAACCCGTGTAACCCTTTCTGACCAAAGACATGATGACAACCGCTACAGCCCAAAAGCCACGTACACTGGAACCTACTGTTCCTAACCCCATGGTGCACTGTTTATGCATCACACTTCCCTTCGGGGAAACCTGTACATATTCCCTCCCAATGTTCAAACCCGACCCAAACCAACACCATCCCACCCAAGTTTTGCACTCCCTTAAAGGAACGCTACTCATAATTATATGTCACCCACGCACACCGAACATCGAAGTCATGATTCAAACAAGAACTACATCTCATCTTAAAAATTCATAACAATACGATCCATTAATGTTCGCGGACTAAATACGCCGCACAAGAGACGAGTCCTACTGGACTCAGTGAAGAAAGACAGAATAGATGTTCTTTGCATTCAAGAGACACATTTTGTACAAAACCGCACGCCTGAATTTGCACTTAAGGACTACCCGACTCAGTTCCATTCATCCCACTCATCCAAAACCAGAGGGGTATCCATACTGATACACAATTCACTTGCATTCGAACTCCTACAACTCAAACAGGACACGCAAGGGAGATACATTATTCTACACTGTAGGATCAACAACAAGACATACACATTAGTCACAATATATGGCACAAACTCTAACCAACGAAATTTCCTCCATCATGTGCTCTCTAAGATACCAGCGCCACAATTACCCTATTTGATCATGTGTGGGGACCTAAACCATGTACTACACCCCCACTTGGACACAACGGTGCCCCAGCAAACTCGAAGACACACATCTCTCACATCCAAGTGCAAAGCGCTCACCAAATTACTTATGGAATATGATATATACGACGCTTGGAGAACCAAGCACCCCAATGATCGGGAATACACCTACTTCTCCCCTATGCACAAGTCACACTCGCGGATAGACCATGCACTAGTGGCCAGAACCCTTTTACCTTCAATAAAGGATTGTCACATAGGCGACATAATTTGGACGGATCACGCCCCAATAGACCTAACCCTCACGGATACCTTCTCACATAGGGGGAAAACCCCGTGGCGCCTGCCAGACTACTTATTAAACAACCATGAATTTAAGACGTCGTTACAATCAGAACTCACCTCATACTTCCAAACAAATGACACACACGACGTTTCCCCTGGGACAATATGGCAGGCACACAAAGCGGTCTTAAGAGGCCTAGCAATCAGTAAAGCAGCCTACATCAAACGCACAGCACTACAAGAATACACTACCCTCCTAAAAACATTGCGAGACCAAACAAACGAACATCTACTCAAACCAACAGACAGGACTAAATGCTATAACACAAACAAACAAGAAACTCAATGAGTACCTGCTAGCCAAAACAACGTCTACACTACAAAGACTCCGTACCCACACGTACTGTCAGGGCAACAATGCAAGCAAAGCTTTGGCCTCCCTTCTACGACATAAACAAAGCCAATCTAAAATACCTTACCTCAACCTGCCAGACGGCAAAAAGCTTTTTGACCCACAAGACATCAACAATAACATGGCATTGTACTACACATCGCTGTATAATCTCAAAAATGACCCCAACACGCACCAGCCAACACACCAAGAAATACAAACATTCCTACTCCAGGCCAACCTTCCCACGCTAAACACAAGTCAGCAAACCGCCCTACAGGCTGAAATCACACTCTCAGAGCTTACAGAAACTATCATGGCCCTCCCATCGGGGAAATCACCGGGCCCCGATGGATTTACGAATACCTACTACAAGACATACTCCGACATCCTAGGCCCGCACCTACTCAAAGCATTGAACCACATCATAGACACAGGAACTATGCCACCAGAAATGCTCCTAGCTCATATTGCAACGATACCGAAACCCGGAAAACCACCAACCACACCCCAAAACATGAGACCCATCTCTCTACTTAATACTGACACAAAACTCCTAGCAAAAATTTATGCGAATAGAGTGTCAAGTATGCTCCCCTCCCTAATACACGAGGATCAGGTGGGTTTCGTCACGGGCAGGCAGGGCGCAGATGGCACAAGGAAACTACTCAATATCCTGCACAGTGCAAGACGGGGGGGGAGGCCCAGTGCATTTCTGTCACTCGATGCCGAAAAAGCATTTGACAGACTGCACTGGAGCTTCCTAACAGCTGTCCTCGCAAAATATCACTTTCCCCCAAGATTCATGTCTCTAGTATCAGCACTGTACTCTGCCCCGTGTGCCAAGGTAGCAAACAGCGGCTTTCAATCCATAAAATTCCCAATCACGAATGGGACCAGACAGGGTTGCCCCCTTTCCCCCCTCCTTTACGTTCTAGCCCTAGAACCTTTAGCGCACCTCATACGAAATGACCCACAGATACAGGGAATTATTGCAGGGAACACGGAACACAAGATCACAATGTTTGCAGATGACATTATGCTAACAATCACGAATCCACGCACGTCACTACCACGTATCAAGGCCCACTTATCGGCATACAGTGCCTGCTCATATTATAAACTAAACATAACTAAGACCAAGGCAATGCACCTCTTCTTATCACACAAGACACTAAGCAGTTTGAAGGCTACATATGCGTATCAATGGGACAACAATAGTCTCACATTCCTAGGTATAGACTTCCCAACCGATCCTCAACTCCTCTTCCAAGTTAATTATGGAACGATAGCCAAAGAAATCAAACAACGATTATCTACCTGGAAGGGAAAGTATGTATCCTGGCTCGGCCGAATAGCGGCCATAAAAATGATCCTTCTCCCCAAACTGCAGTACTTATTCCGCACTCTACCCATTGCACTCCCACCAACCTACCTGAAAAACATCCAAAAGACATTCAGTGACTACATCTGGAATTACAAAAAACCTAGAGTAGCAGCTACGATTCTCCATAGACCATTCAAAGAAGGAGGCCTAGGTGTACCCAACATAGCCAAGTACTATACAGCATCGCAACTGAACCCACTAATTTCCGTACACCATTCCAATACCCTGCCGACCTGGCTCAATATAGAGGCTTCACACACAGGAAACCACACGCTCAAAGAACTCATGTGGCTCCCATCCCATCTCCGACCCAAATACGACCATATCCTACCTACCACATCCTTAACTCTCTCTATGTGGGATGCACATCAACAGCAAACCAAAGAAAAAGTCACAATTTCGCCTTCCACCACTCTTATCGCAATCACGCCCCTTCTCCCCACATTTGCTGTGGCACATTGGACTGCATGCGGAATCTCCCAAATACAACAACTACTAGAGGGCCAAACCATACACTCATTTCTACACCTACAAACTAAATATGGACTGCCCAAATCTGCCTTTCTCTCCTATCTCCAGATTAAATCTTGGCTCACAAGGCACTTGCCCATAACAGCTACAGACGCACACAAAACAACAAACTCCTATATACCTCAAATTGTGGAACTTTGCACTAAAAAACGAAACCCCACGAAAATAATTTCTTCGCTATACGCACTCATTACAAAACAGCCTCATACAGGGAAACCCTCCTTTGCCAGGGCATGGGAATCAGACTTCAGAGAAACACTAGACCAAACACAGTGGTCCAAAATCTACCTAGCTAACAAGACACTTACCTTGTGCGCTACTCATATAGAATTAACCAGGAAGATCCTCTACAGATGGTATATGGTGCCTACGAGGCTCAAACACATGGACCCTAACAGGTCAGATCTATGCTGGAGGTGCAAATCAGAACCGGGCACCATGTACCACATATGGTGGACATATGGAATTACAAGGTTCTGGGAATCGGTGAGGCAAATAATACAAGACTCAGCTGGGGTAACGATACCATTAAAACCCGAAATCTACCTATTGCAACTCCTCCCAAGTAACATGCCAAAGCCTGTAAAATATCTGTCCTACCATATTATAGTAGCAGCTCTCTCAACAATCAGTAAAGCATGGCTCTCTGAGGCCCCTCCAAACGTTAATTTAAGTATCCAAACGGTACAAACCACTAAGTCATATGAAGTTATGGCTAGACAGACCAAACCCCCCAAACCTTTCTGGAGGGAGGCATGGAAACTATGGGAATCATACCTACCCAACAGGGAAGTGGCAACCCTCGCCCACTCCACCTCTTGTCTCTGAGACCCGCTCAAATTGATACGCAAACATTTAACCACACACGCCTTCACATACAATGATTGGCATATAAGGACGAAAAGTGTTCCCCCCCCCCCCAGTTTGCATTCCTATCTAGCAAAAGGAAAAGATGCAAGAAGAGGTTACACTGCAGCCTGAGCTCTACACAGAGACGATAGGTTGCGATAGACACGGGGCTACATGTACTGATGCACAGATGTAAACGAGAAATTGCAATCTGAAGTTAATGTTTTCTTAGCGACCCTGATCACTTGTTGCACTCCTTTAGAAAAAGATAATGTACACAAAACAGCGAAGTTCCCTAAAATGTAACAGCAACTAAAAAGGCAAACCTTTTGAACAACAGCTAATGTGCTTTGTGTCTGTTGTAACCATTGTAACCACTGCTCCTCTTCTGTAACCACTGCGCTTTTACTTGTATATTCATTTATCTTGTTGCGACATAAAACCAATAAAAAAGAATTATACCAAAAATTCAAATTGTTTTGGGTGCTAATGCTAAATAGTACATTTGCGTCCTGCTGTGCACTTCATATCTGAGAGTCAAATAGAACCGTCAAACACTGTGCTTACAGCGCACTTTGAAAAATTCTAATTGTTTTGGGTGATAAAAGTAAATTTGGGGTGGGCACTTCAAATCTGACAGTCAAATAGAACCTTCAAATACTGTGGTTACAGCGCAGTTTGACCAATTCAAAATTTTTAGGGTGCTAAATAGTACATTTGCAGCCTGCACTTCATATCTGACAGTCAAATAGAACCGTCAAATACCATGGTTACAGCGCAGTTTGACTAATTCAAATTTGTTTGGATGCTAAATAGTACATTTGCGGCCTGCACTTCATATCTGTCAAATAGAACTGTCAAATACCAGTATAACAATATTGTAATTCGGGGGCAATACCCTCACAAGTCAAACTGAGAGGTCAGTTTATAGGGAAAACTGTTGCCTGGATACAATTCTAAAACAATTCCCATATGTCCTTTGCAGAGTTTGCATGCTGGAAAAACACAGGTGCCAACTGCTGTGGCTTTCTGCAGTGTGCAGACCGGCAAGGAGGGCAGGGTTAAGGAGTGGGTGGAAGATGATGTGGAGGATGATGAGGTCCTAGACCCCACATGGAATCAAGGTCATGCGAGTGACGTGTGCAGTTTGGAGGAAGAGGCACTGGTCGCACAGAGGCACCAGCACAGCATAAGAGGGAGCAGGGTGCAAAAGCGGAGCGGCCGTCCCTAGCGCTCGTCGGCATGTATTATCTTTAGAATTCCCACAGTTATCCAAGTAACAGATGGAGCGATAAAAGGAACCATAACAGATTTAACGAGCCATTCGCAGTTTCGCAGTCCGGTGACCGGGAACCAGACACTGTCTGGGCGGCGGTCGGAAGTCCGGGACCCAGTATGCCTGATGTTGAAGTTAGGAGTCACATTGTGGAATGGATTAGCAGGGTCTGGTGCAGGGTAACCGCACGCCCCCTGGTGTTGAGCACCAGCGTTTGAGCACCAGCGCATCCTTGGCACACACACAGACACTCTGCATCCCCAGTACACACACAGACACACTGAAATCCCTGCAAACACAGACACATTGCATCCCGTGCACGCACACAGACACACTGCTTTGCCTGCGCACACACACAGACACAAACTGCATCTCCAGCACACACACAGACACAAACTGTATCTCCAGCACACACAGAGACAATTAATCCCCTGCACACACACACAGACACTTTGCAACCCTAGTACACAGAGACACACTGCATCGCCAGCACTCACACAGACACACTGTACTCAAGCACAAACATACAACTCACTCCATCTCCAGCACACACATACAAACTACATCCCCTGCATACACATTACATCTAAAATCACTCACACAGACACTGCATCCCCTTGACACACTGCATCACCAGCACACACACACTGCATCTACTACACAAAACACACACACTGTATCCACTATATACTCTCTGCATCCATTATACACACATACTCTGCATTCACTTTGTTTTGGTGGCCTGATTTGGGGGGGGTGGAGTGGGAGGGGAGGGGAGGAGGTGTGGCTAGTGAGGGGATGAGGGGGGGGAGGATTTTATCCTTGGACCAGGCAGCAGAGTGTCTTTGCCAGCCCTGGTGGAAAATGAGACAGTGGAGTGATAGTGCTCCATTTGTAGTAATTTCCTATAATAGTTAACTCTCAAGGTTGAATGTTAAACTATTAGCAGGGTATATGCAGCCTTTCATGGTTCCAGAGTCAGTGACGAGTAACTATACACCATGACATATTTGAAAAATAGCAAAAGCTTGATGTATCTTTTGAGGTACAATGATTTTATTTTACTATTTTGGCAATTAAATACTTATTTGCAGATAATATGTCATTCAACTGGACTGGGTAATGTAGTTCGATTGTAATGAAGTGCCAAAGTGTACCAGCCCCCAACTAGAGCCAGCGATTTCATGAACACAGATATCTCTGGAATGCAGACAGTTTTAGATAAGAGATGAAACAGCAAAGCATGGAAACCATTAAAAAGAATATTAGGGGCAACATTCTTTTGTAAACCAACAAAATACTCAATCCATTAACAGAAAATATACTAGTGTTTAAATTGCTGATGATTTTTTTTAACAAATTGCAAAGCATATTCTTTGCACTTCATGTATTTTTAATACAAAGATATCCTGACCTCTCAAATGAGAGCAAACAAGAACATCGTCTTGTTTAGAATTAGTGATGATAATTTAGATTTCTCAGTCTTCAGCAGAGCACAAGTGTGCCATAATCACACACATCTTTTTTAACCTTTCATCCAACATCAGTCTCGAGTACAAATAAAGTACAAACAAATTACATAAATTATGCAATTATATTACTTCAAAAGATTTTGTTTTCTAGTTAAATTATTAGCCTCGTCCATCTTTTCTGTGGGGCCCAGATGCGTCAAGCATACTGGGGTTCACCGCACGCTTACAGAGCTTTTGTTTGGTTGTTTTATTGTTAAATCACACACATGCTCAGTACACCAAACACATCTTCAGTGACAAAATGAGCAGATTGGGCATATAAAAGACCGCCCATGACCACGATGGAGGGAGACGAGAATACACCACAATAGCCAATGAAAACTTCATCCTTTGTCAACCCGCAGGTTATTCATAAGGAAAAGTTGTCCCCTACTTTTCCTACTTTGCAAATAGGTGTAATTTTAAAAATGGAAAAAAAATCAGGGCAGACAAGGGGGGATTTTAGCCATGCCAATAGAAATACAAAAATTATAGAGCCACTTAAAACTATGACACTTAAAAGTATAACAAATACAGTCAGACAGAATGGTAACACTTTACTCCAAGGTAGCATGCGTTTCAGTTAAGGCTCAAACATCCATCACATTTGAGTCAAAGCATTGTTATAACAATGCATTCCTAAAGACAACAACCACCCATAAATGCATTCACACTTAATTGCACTTTCTCATTGATTACAGTTTAATTACCCCAAAAATCAGGGGGCTCAAACAGCAGGATCTAATTATTTTCATTGTTCTCATCAGGATGAGATTTCAAGGAGAAACCCTGGCTCAGTGTGAGCAGATACAGGGCTGCACAGCTTATCTGCCCCTTTTATTGTCTTTCTGAACTGTTCTTCAATGTACCTTACAGTTATAAAACTTTTCACAGTACTTCTAAAAGGATATTGTTCTGCAGACAGCTTTGTAGACAATCACTGGAGGTGTTAAAGGAACACTCCAAGCACCATAAATACTAAACCATATCTACTAAGTAGTCAAAACATTTTTGAATGGTTCACTTTCATACCTGGGGTCTGCTCCTTGACTCTACTACTAACTCTGAAGAGTTGGAAGCTCCTATGCAGTGTAGGACTTAGCTCAGGAGAGCAAACCCAATTTCCTGCTTAGGAACTTCTGGATTTCCAGGATTGGTACCAGAGGAGGTGATGCGGGTGAGGCAGCAATGGTGGAATGTGATGCCTTACAATGAAGGGGTACCAGTGCACTTTTGGCACCATAACCACTAAACAGGTTGTTGTGCATAAAGTATTCCTTTAAGCTAGCTAGTAGATTGCGTGGACATGATACACACTGTCTACCATAGCTACCATGGCAAATGTTATCCAAGATTAGTGTAAGTTTAAATCATAAGTGGGCAGCCAGTAGAAGGGTGTGTTGTCATATGTTTCTATGGAGGTTCATTTCCTGCAAAGTGATAATGATTCCAGCAATTAGGAAGTAAGCTTTCCCAGCCACTCCAGTATTATTCATTTGCAGAAAAATAGAAGGTAGGTGTAAATAAATACTATTTGAGAACATCTTATGATGTGATAATGTGTGAATCAGACCCACACAAGGAGAGGTCAAGGAAACATGTTAAAATGAATGTAAATGATGAAATCCTTACTAATAACAGGCAATAAGTCATCATTGAGGCGTGGCAGAAGGTGGGGGCCCTAGCAAGAATAATAAATGGTGGGACATAGGGTTCAACTTACATGATTGTACTTCATTTTTTTTTTTTATTCTTTATTTTTGCAGTGCGTAGAATATCATACAAACACGCATACATTTCAGAAAAGTATAAATGGCAATACAAGGGTGTAGATTTCCCATGAAATGTGGAAAAGACTGCATCAAACAGCATACTCCCACCAATGGACTATTCAGCATGGGCTAGCAAATAATATAAAACATTAGACCCTGCATGAGTATGAGCAGTATAATGAGCAAGTAAAAGTTCATCTGACCCATGTATTTGTAGGAAACAGAATGTGTGGCTGGTGACCTATTGGCATGGTCATGTAGCCGCTAATAATTAGCAAATTCTGTTTCTGGGGCAGAGACTCTAAGTCCCCAAGGTATGGGGGATGTAGGGAGAAACGACCAAGAAGACCCAGTGCATCACATTACTCCAGGCCCAGGCCTCAATCAGGATTGACACTCAGTGCCCACTGACCTAACCTACAGAGGCTAAGTCAGAGTCCTGAGTCAGTCCCCACATCATGGCACATGCATGGCGGGCCTCTCAGGTGTGTTAATGGTGCTTTGGCATAATAACCACTGCCACTCCTGGCCCAGGTTGAAACCTGCCCCTGGAAGCTCCCTCCTTGAGATCCAGCTGGTCGGGTGGTGTGGTGATTCTTGAAGGCAGTTCTTCTATCCTGTCCCAGAAAAGAGAGCAGATGTGATAAAAAGGCCTCCAAGAATGTACATGGTTGCTGCACAGGTAACTCTGCCACCGCGTGCTTCATTGAAGTACAGAAAGCGGCCATCTTGGATCCGCATCTCTGGCACAGGCTCCACTCAGTGTTGCCCAGACCGAGCATAGTAGCTGGGTGAACGTGGTGGGAATGCCAGAATATCCCTTACCGGCCAACAGGGAGAGGGGTGACCCTAATTGAAATCAGGTTAGGCCCGGGCAGACCATGTTCGGGAGATCAGCCATGTCTCCCGCCAGATCCACTCATCAGGCCGCCAGGTATGTCCGTCAATCAGCAAGTCCCGTTGGAGGGACAAGAGCAAGCAGTTGTAGACTGAGATGTCCACAGTACTCGGCATGTATCAATAAAGAGCGTCAAAAAGGTAGGTTAGTCTATTTTATGTGGAAGGTGCAAAAAAGCCCATGCAAGCTGCTGCCATCCAGCTTGATGGTCAAGCCCAGTCCCTAGGGAGATCTTTTTATGATGAGAACATTTAAGTTACCATTCATGCTATTAACCCCCTCCCTCCCAATTACTCATGCTAACATTTATTTTGCATTGCAAAACTAAGTGTGCTTTATATAGTCCCATTCAACTGTTCCTTTGCTCCAGCATTAGTTTCATCCTGCAGAGAATGCATTTGTCTGCCTGTGCTCCATTCTCTACCCATTTATTTCTGCAAAAGGACTGTAAATGGTATACCCCAAACCTTATTCAGCAACCCTCAGTGGTCAAACTTCATGGTTCCAGCTTAGCAGCCGGCATTAGAAGCCAGGAACAGCACCCTGTAAAGCCAGATATTGTACAGATGTTAGGTATTTTTCATTCCAGTGACATTTTTAGGAATCTGCATTTCCAAAAATACCACAGATTTCCTTATAAATATTGTAAAGAGTTTGCATATAATCACAAAAATGTGTATCTCCCACCATAAGTATTTCAATAAAGTATGAAACATTACATTAAAAATTAAAATTGTATGAATTCACATTTATTTTTTAGGCATCTATAAATAACAGGAACACTAAACTGTTTTTTTTTTTTTTTTTAATGTTTATGCACTAGCTATTAGTCCCTGACTTGAAATTAATGTTATATGAATTGTTTTTGATGAAAATAACTTGGTAGTGAAGGGAATTATCATTTCAAGTTTCTATACAGTAAGCATTAAGAGGGTTCAGCATGATTATGCTGTGTACTATGACGCTGAACATAAAGTTTCAATTTAATATTTTTTTTTTTATACGTTTTTTGAAATAATTTAATATTTTTGGATGAACTTTTACAATTCTTAAATATTTTTAAAAACATTTTAATATTGTAATATTTCTATATTTTTCACATATTGATTTTTATCTATATTTTAATAATTAAAAAAATTATTAAATCAAGGTTAAAGAACTTTATTTTTTAAAGGTCTTAAACAGGAAGAGACGACATTTTAGATTAATCTATACATTTCCATTTTTCAGAACTCAAGTTTGTACTGCACTTGTAGCTCAATCTGATAACCAAACAGCAAATTTGCGCTCTATAAAATCACATGTGAGCTAAAACTTGAGCAACTTCATTTTTGTCCTTTTTTAAACGGTCACATGTTCAGAAGAAACGTACAAAGCAGGAAATATTCTAGTACTCTGAATCAGGATTTAAAGAAAGATTAGAGAGCAGTGTTTCATCTACTGTGGCAATTAATTTGATGCATATTTGAAAACTGTTCTGTGCTTTCATTGTACTGAAAACATCACAAGCAAAAGGTTACTTTTTAATCTTAAGAATGAAGCCAGGGTAACACCGAATTTCATAGCTGGGCTTTAATTCACTTTTTTTTTCTTGGGAACCTTTGATAATTTGAATGAAATTCAAGTAAATGTTGCTATTTTTCAATTAGATATGTCTGATCTAATTAGTGGATATGTTGAGGGCAGACAGCAGTGAAGTTGTACCAGTGCTATAACAAGGAGCCATTGTTATATATTACAATGACTAAGCTGACTCAGGCGTTTGTAGAAACAAAGATTTGCTCTTACTGTCTAATCCATTCCAGCTCATCGTTGTGTTAACTGAAAAAATATTACCATTCTTCTCTCACATTAAATACGTATTAACTTTTTCATGATCATAGCATTCTTTGTTTTGGACAAAATACGTATTATTTTTGTCCAACTGTAATTTCCTCCTATATCAAATAAAGATCCCATTGTACAGCGCTATGAAATTTGCTGGCTCTATATACGCTAAATAATAATATAATAAAATATGCGCCCCCTTTTTTCCCTCGTTTTTGCAAGCAGCTCTCATTCATTCCTTTTTTCTTTTTTAAGTGAACGTGGTGTAGGTTCTTTCTGCATTGTGTTGGTGCAAGCATCTATCATTTACTAGAATGGGGATGTAGTGAGCATTTGATGTGATCCACCATGCACAGTTTTCTTTTCCAGATCAGCGATTGCACAGGGAATTGTATGTAATCAGTCTGATTAATAATATTTTAAAAGTTAACAAATGATCTTAACTTAGCCACAGTTGGATTTACATGTCAGGTGCTGTAGCCACAACATTCAATGGTGCCTCCTCAACCCACCCACAAAATAAGGTAAAGTAAGTATAATCAATTTATTAACGGGTCTTTGCAGGACTAAAAACATCTATAAAAATATTCATATTTGAAAACTGCATTTGTGTAAATGTGTGTATGTGCATATTTCTGATCTGCTTTTAATGTATTGTGTTTGAATCTGTGAATATTGTGAGTATATGCAGCTGTATAAATACATGCAGGGTTAAAGATAATGGTGGAAGTGGTTAGGATAAAGGGGGTTTACTGTTAGAGAGGGGTTAATGTTAGAACACATAGAGTGTTTAGATTAACAGCTTGAAGGGGTTAGAGTTGTGGTATAAGGGCTGTTTAGGATTATTGAGTATAGGGCTAGAGTTGGGTTAAATTTAGTATCGGGGTAAATTGCTTAGTTTTTAAGAGGAGTTAAACATAGGATTAAGGTTAAGAGTTTATTTTCAGGTGTAGGCTTTGAGTACTGGAGTTTGAAAAGTTATTTGTAAAGTACTCACCCTCCAATGTCTTCTGCAAAACAGCCAAATTATATTGGAGCTACAGCAGCTGCTATACAGTGTGCATCACTAAGAGCTTCCCCATCTCCTTCTGCAAGGCAATTCTGGTGAGAGAGGTTACTAGTGGGCATATGGGAATTGATCTCTTTCACTTCCTGTCCAGCCTCATCACACACAGCAAACACTGTAGGAACTGGAACAGTTTTACACCCTGTAGTTTATACCTCTTCCTGCAGGTCTTTGATTAAGGCTGACTGGAGTACAGATGAATGGCCAAAGCCATTGTATTTATCACCACCAGCCTATTTAAAGTGACATGATAGGAACCAAATCAGCTTTAGTTTATTGAGTCCATTTTGGTGTATAGATTATGTCCCTGCAGTCTCACCGCTCAATTCTCTTCCATTTAGGAGTTAAATCACTGTTGTTTCTGTTTATGCAGCTCTAGTCACACCTCCCCTGGCACACATCTTCTTGCCTGCATGAAAAAAATAGCTTGGTGTTCAATCAGATGTGAACTTGCTTTAAAAGTTTTAACTCCTGCTCTGTAAATTGGACTTTAATCACACACAGGAGGCTTCTCCAAGTTCTAGAAGACTATTAATATAGCAGGAAATAAAACATTCTAAATGAAATGAAATTTTCAATAAAGGAAGTTTAAACATTAGATCACTCTTTACAGGAAGTGTTTAGGAAGGCTGTGTAAGTCACATGCAGTGGGGTGTGGCTAAACAAAGTGATTTAACTCCTGAATGGCAGAGAATTGAGCAGTGAGACTGCTTCATTAAGCTAAATTTGATTTGGTGCCTATAGTGTCCATTTAAGGTGAAAAAATAAAATTATTAGTGCTGAAAGCAGATGCCCCTTAGTGGTCAGGCGCCGCCGGTGGGCTGGTGCCTACTCTGCTTAATGGAAAATCAGGCCATGACCTTAGCAGGAATTGTGGAGTATTGTACATATCTGGGCTGCTTATTTTACATTGATATTGATCCAGAGCTGATCTTTACATTGCTTTATTCATAATCATTAATACAGATTTTAAATTCCTGTCTTAGCTAATTCATAATCATTTATCTTTCATCTTACAATCATGTATTTTTAATTATTTTTCATGTATTTTTAATTCATAATTAATTGTAGTCATTTTATATTAATATATTCTAGTTTTTACATAAATAATTCATTTTAGATTCATGAGATACTAATATAAATATAAGGTAAAAAGAGCACACAAAAAAATAACGTAAAAATAAATAAATATATATTTTCAGGCAGGCGTGTGACTGTTATGAGGCTGTTTCATATATTTGAATTCATTAAGTTGTTTGTAGTGTTCATTTCTTATTCATTTAGTGCTAACAGGTTTATTTAGCATTTTAAATGTTACATTACATTAGGAAGTAAAGTACAGTATTTACACAGTATCTGCATGTTTATATATTGGATTTGTTTGGTGATTTTAGTTGTTCTAAGCACTTTACAGTTTAATCCATTCAATGTAGTGGAGGAACTAATGTAGAGAGGGTTCTGGAACAAGAATATCTGTTGGACAACTCCCACAATGCAAGCTGGGGATCTACCATTTGCCCATCGTTGTCGGCTTACATTTAGTGCAGAGCAGTGTTTTTGAATGTAAGAATATTGTTTTATGGGGTATATTTAAGTAGCGGTGTATTTGTATGCAGTGTGGTCATTTGAATGCAGGCATGCATTTGTGTGTAGTGTTGGGTTTTGAATGCAACGGTTTATTTAACCCCTTAAGGACACATGACATGTGTGACATGTCATGATTCCCTTTTATTCCAGAAGTTTGTTCCTTAAGGGGTTAAATATAATTTTGGTGTTTTAATACAGAGGCGTGTTTGTATGTAGTGTTGACATTTGAATTCATGAGTGTTTGTATGTAGTGTTGACATTTGAATATAGGAGTTTATTTGTGCATAGTGTTGAAGATGAAATGCTGAAATGCATGCACATATACAAATACACTGCCACACACACACACACACACACACACTGACACACATATACAAACACTGACACATATAGAGATGTACAGACACACAGATACAAACACATATACACAGACACACATGCAGATACACAGTCACATAGATAGAAACACAGACACACATACAGAAACACACAATGACACACATATAAATACACACACAGATACACACACTGACACACATGCAGATACACAGTCACACAGATGCACACACTGACACAATACAGTGCAGGAGGGTGTCTTCTGCTGGCTGAGTCTGTGGGGAAGTAGAGTCTGGTTATGCTGTACGCAACGCCTCTTTTCATACTTTGCCTTCAATACTCCCTCTGTGTGTGTTTTGTTTACCTATATCGCTCTTAAGTTTCAATACTTAATTTACTCTGCACAATGCAAGAACATATGAAAAGTAGTATTTTTATTTTTTTAAAGGAACACTATAGTCACCTAAATTACTTTAGCTAAATAAAGTAGTTTTAGTATATAGATCATTCCCCTGCAATTTCACTGCTCAATTCACTGTCATTTAGGAGTTAAATCACTTTGTTTCTGTTTATGCAGCCCTAGCCACACCTCCCCTGGCTATGATTGACAGAGCCTGCATGAAAAAAAAAAAACTTGTTTCACTTTGAAACAGATGTAATTTACCTTAAATAATTGTATCTCAATCTCTAAATTGAACTTTAATCACATACAGGAGGCTCGTGCAGGGTCTAGCAAGCTATTAACATAGCAGGGGATAAGAAAATCTTAATTAAACAGAACTTGCAATAAAGAAAGCCTAAATAGGGCTCTCTTTACAGGAAGTGTTTATGGAAGGCTGTGCAAGTCACATGCAGGGAGGTGTGACTAGGGTTCATAAACAAAGGGATTTAACTCCTAAATGGCAGAGGATTGAGCAGTGAGGCTGCAGGGGCATGTTCTATACACCAAAACTGCTTCATTAAGCTAATGTTGTTCAGGTGACTATAGTGTCCCTTTAAATCAATGGGCTTATTCCATGGGCATGGGTCTAGACTCAAGCTTCACATTCATCAGCCCTATTAAAATTGAGCCTTTCCAAGTCATGTCCAATCTATTGAATTTGACACAGGTGAACTCCAAACAAAGTATAGATAAATATCAAAAATACATAGCAAAAGATCTGAACACTTGTGTTAATGTGATATTTAAATGTTTTATTGTTTAATAAATTGAAGTATTCAAAACTGTGTTATTTTGAAAAAAAAAATGTAAGTGTTCTGAATACTTTCTGAATGCACTATATATGTATACACACACACACCAAAAAATCTCCATGCTTATAAAAATAACTTACCTGGTGTAATGTTAAGCAGATCATACACTACAAACAAGGACATCACTTTTGCAGTACAGTTTTCAAAAATCTAGTTTTGCATTATTATGGGGTATTGAGCGTAGATTGATGTGAAAAAAGTAATACATTTGAATAGACACTATAGGCACTTGAATAGACATTTGAATAGACACTATAGGCAACCAGACCTCTTTATCTCATTAAAGTGGTCTGGATGGTGTTCCTATCCCACTTGGCTCTACAATGAAAAACATTCCAGTTTTAGAGACAGCCACCAGAGGAGTTACCTGCTGTTTCACGGAGTTTGACTTCGTGAAACTATGCTGTACGTACTCAAGCTTTGCATAAGCATCTTGAAAATCCCCACAGGGAAACATTGTGGCATTAGATTCCCTCATCTCTGTGACATTGCTGGAAGAGGAGCCCAATCCAGTGCCTAGGGACATCAGCGCTGGAATCAGGTAAGTGACTGAAAGTTTTTTTAACCCTTTCATGGTTGGGAGGAGGACCAACGGGGCAGAGGGACACTTTAGTGCTAGGAATTCATCTTTGTATTCCTAACACTAAAGAATTCCTTTAAAAGCAGATCCATAATTTTTTGCATATTTTGCACAGACCCCCGAAACTGCAGATCCGATGTTGGTTCGGTTTTTTTAACCCTTTCATGGATGGGAGAAGGACTGCAGGGCAGAGGGACACCTTACTGTTAGAAATACATCTTTATATTCCCAACATTAAAGTGTTTCCCTTAAAAGCAGATCTATAACTTTTTAGGGGTCTTGGCATATTTTTTTGCCGAAACTGACAGAGCATATGTGAGTACCGGGGGATGTGTCGTGGGCGGCGAGGTTTACTTACCTCAGGCCGTCCCTCGCGGCCACCGCCATCTTCGGTTCCGCCTTTTGTCAACCTAAATCCTTATGGCAGCGGTGCCCGATAGGTAGGTACATCCCCAGATGTTTTAAAACTACAGCTTCCATGCTGCTTTGTCATTTCCAAAGGCACACAAAGCATCTTGGGAGTTGTAGTTCTACAACATCTGGGGATCTACCTGTTGGGCAGCCCTGCCTTAGAGGATGTATATTAGCACGGTATTATTGAAAGCTGTGCGGTATTATTAAAAGCTGTGCGGTATTATTAAAAGTTGTGGGTATTATTGAAAGCTGTACGGTATTATTAAAAGCTGTGGGTATTGTTGAAAGCCGTGCGGTATTATTGAAAGCCGTGTGGTATTATTAAAAGCTGTGGGTATTATTG
This sequence comes from Pelobates cultripes, assembly GCA_933207985.1. NCBI lineage: Eukaryota > Metazoa > Chordata > Amphibia > Anura > Pelobatidae > Pelobates > Pelobates cultripes. The sequence goes on along the minus strand of OW240912.1, from coordinate 36,681,270 downwards.
AAAGCTGTGCGGTATTATTAAAAGTTGTGGGTATTATTGAAAGCTGTACGGTATTATTAAAAGCTGTGGGTATTATTGAAAGCCGTGCGGTATTATTGAAAGCCGTGCGGTATTATTGAAAGCTGTGCGGTATTATTGAAAGCTGTGGGTATTATTGAAAGCTGTGCGGTATTATTGAAAGCTGTGCGGTATTATTAAAAGCTGTGTGGTATTATTGAAAGCCGTGCGGTATTATTGAAAGCTGTGCGGTATTATTAAAAACTGTGAGGTATTATTGAAAGCTGTGCGGTATTATTGAAAGCTGTGCGGTATTATTGAAAGCCGTGCGGTATTATTAAAAGCTGTGGGTATTATTGAAAGCCGTGCGGTATTATTGAAAGCTGTGCGGTATTATTGAAAGCCGTGCGGTATTATTAAAAGCTGTGGGTATTATTGAAAGCTGTGCGGTATTATTGAAAGCTGTGCGGTATTATTAAAAGCTGTGTGGTATTATTGAAAGCTGTGTGGTATTATTGGAGGCCGTGTGGTATTATTAAAAGCTGTGGGTATTATTGAAAGCCGTGCGGTATTATTGAAAGCTGTGCGGTATTATTGAAAGCTGTGCGGTATTATTTAAAGCCGTGTGGTATTATTGGAGGCCGTGTGGTATTATTAAAAGCTGTGGGTATTATTGAAAGCTGTGCGGTATTATTAAAAACTGTGCGGTATTATTAAAAGCTGTGTGGTATTATTGAAAACTGTGTGGTATTATTGAAAGCCGTGCGGTATTATTAAAAACTGTGTGGTATTATTAAAAGCTGTGTGGTATTATTGAAAGCCGTGTGGTATTATTAAAAGCTGTGGGTATTATTGAAAGCCGTGCGGTATTATTGAAAGCCGTGCGGTATTATTGAAAGCCGTGCGGTATTATTGAAAGCCGTGTGGTATTATTAAAAGCTGTGGGTATTATTGAAAGCCGTGCGGTATTATTGAAAGCTGTGCAGTATTATTAAAAACTGTGTGGTATTATTAAAAGCTGTGTGGTATTATTAAAAGCCGTGTGGTATTATTGAAAGCCGTGTGGTATTATTAAAAGCTGTGTGGTATTATTAAAAGCTGTGTGGTATTATTGAAAGCGGTGTGGTATTATTGAAAGCCGTGTGGTATTATTAAAAGCTGTGTGGTATTATTGAAAGCGGTGTGGTAGGTGTAGATTGTGATAGTGGATGCACTGGGTGTGATCAGCACAGGACTCATTATCCAGGTCTCAGTCTGACAAATATAACTGTCTGCCCGGGGTACAGGTAGTAATGAGACCCCCGGGGGGGCGGGGGAGGGGCTGTATTAAAGGGACTGACCGGCAGACAGGTAGGTTGTAATGTACCTCACTGTCTCATCTCACTTTGTTTGAATTGGGGCTGGGTAGGGTCCTGGCCGGAAGTGACGTCACGATTCACCTGCTGGGATCCAGGCATCGACCATGGGCAGAGAGAGAGCGATAGATAGATAGAGCTCGAGACACATTGCGCTCGCGCTCTCACTCTACCAGCGGCGCACGCGGATTAATAACCGTTGGAAGGCAGCGCGAGGACAGGCAGTGCGGGTTGCCAGGTGACCGCGCGGGGGAGAGCGCTCCGTTATTATTATAGTATTATTATTATCACCATTGGTGTTATAACCGACCGACCGGGAGAGGGATACACCCAGCCAGGAGCCGCTCCTTCACCGATACCGGGCTATCCAGGATGGCGCTGCCAGCCTCCGCTCTGCTGCTGATTGTCAGCCTCGGTAAGTACTGTCTGCACGGACACCGGGCACCGCAAGGTGAGGGGGAGGTGGGGCCGGGCACTGCACCAGCTCGGCTGCTGTCATGGGAGTTGTAACTGTTCATCAGTAGCTGGGGATCCTGGGAGTTGAGTTGCTCAGTAGCTCTGGGAGCTGAGTAGCTGGGGGATCCTGGAGCTGCTCAGTAGCTGGGATCCTGAGGTGCTCAGTAGCTGGGGATCCTGGGAGTTGGGGCTGCTCAGTAGCTGGGATCCTGGGAGTTGGAGTGCTCAGTAGCTGGGGGATCCTGGGAGATCCTGGGAGTTGCTCAGTAGCTGGGGATCCTGGGAGTTGGAGTTGCTCAGTAGCTGGGGATCCTGGGAGTTGGAGTTGCTCAGTAGCTGGGGGATCCTGGGAGTTGGAGTTGCTCAGTAGCTGGGGGATCCTGGGAGTTGAGTTGCTCAGTAGCTGGGGGGATCCTGGGAGTTGGAGTTGCTCAGTAGCTGGGGGATCCTGGGAGTTGGAGTTGCTCAGTAGCTGGGGATCCTGGGAGTTGAGTTGCTCAGTAGCTGGGAGGGAGTTGCTCTGTAGCTGGGGGATCTGGGAGTTGGAGTTGCTCAGTAGCTGGGATCCTGGGAGTTGGTCAGTAGCTGGGGGATCAGTGGAGTTGCTGCAGCTGGGATCCTGCTGGTAGCTGGGGGAATGCTCAGTAGCTGCTCAGTAGCTCAGTAGGGGGATCCTGGGGTGGAGTTGCTCAGTAGCTGGGGGATCCTGGGAGTTGGAGTTGCTCAGTAGCTGGGGGGATCCTGGGAGTTGGGTTGCTCAGTAGCTGGGGATCCTGGGGTTGGAGTTGCTCAGCTGGGGGATCCTGGGAGCTGGAGCTGCTCAGTAGCCTGGGAGCTGGGAGGAGTTGCTCAGTAGCTGGGGGATCCTGGGAGCTGGAGTTGCTCAGTAGCTGGGATCCTGGGAGTTGGAGTTGCTCAGTAGCTGGGATCCTGGGAGTTGGAGTTGCTCAGTAGCTGGGATCCTGGAGCTGGAGTTGCTCAGCAGCTGGGGATCCTGGGAGCTGGAGTTGCTCAGTAGCTGGGGGATCCTGGGAGCTGGAGTTGCTCAGTAGCTGGGGGATCCTGGGAGTTGGAGTTGCTCAGTAGCTGGGGGATCCTGCTCAGTAGCTGGGATCCTGGGAGCTGGCTGCTGGGAAGGATCCTGGGAGTTGGAGTTGCTCAGTAGCTGGGGGGGATCCTGGGAGTTGGAGTTGCTCAGTAGCTGGGGGGATCCTGGGAGTTGGAGTTGCTCAGTAGCTGGGATCCTGGGAGTTGGAGTTGCTCAGTAGCTGGGATCCTGGGAGCTGGAGTTGCTCAGTAGCTGGGGGATCCTGGGAGTTGGAGTTGCTCAGTAGCTGGGGGGGGGGGATCCTGGGAGTTGGAGTTGATGTACCTGTTGGCCAAGTACTTCCTGCATGATTGGCTCTGGGCGCACATGACCACCTAGTTCATTAGCTTCCAACCACCCAGTCCTTGTTAGACTACCATTACTCTCAGCCAGCCTGCTGATAAGCTGTTCATAGTCGCCTAGTGCCAACACCCATTGCACTCAGAGCAAACCCAGCTCTTAGCACAGTTACTGGACACTAAATACACCATCTACATCTCATCCAAATACACCATCTACATTTTATCCATGGTACTCTTGGTTTTTAGAATGATTTATGTATGATGTTTCTAAGAAAATAATTACTGTCAGTAAATTATACTAACCAGAAATGACCCTTCATTATTCGCATTACACTAAAGTGGCCGCCAGCAGGTTGGGTCCCCCAACCCCCACCCCTTCGCAATGTTAAAGAACTGTAACTCACATGAGGCTCTACTAGCAGAGAAACATAGGAGTTATAGGTCAGTAAAGCTGGGGAGGAGTACTGTCAGTGAGTGTATGTGGATTATTCAAGCCCTGTAGGAGTAAATATAGAGGTATTGATGTATTATTACATTACCTCCTGGCACTCAAAGGTGGAAAATAATTTCTATTTTAATGTGCACCCAGTATACAAATAGTTAACACAAGACTACTGATTAACCAGGTAAGTGCAAGAGACATGCATGCTGCCTTCTGTCCCATGGGGCACACATTAAAGAGTTGTTTTCTTTAACCCTGATGTCATGGCATGTGAACCTGGATGCCCACATACCTCCCCCATCCCCCCACATGAGCTGCTCCTGCTGTTGGAGGGTTAAGTCAATCAGTGGGACAATGTAGTGGGGGAAGGTAACTAAGGTTTTATCCCATCAGGAAAGCAAGGGGTGGGGGCTTGCACCGTTTTCCGAGTTTTTATCCCATTAGGAAAGAAAGTGGGGGCTTGCACAATGTGCTGAATTCGAGAAGTGTGATCTATTAGTCACAAATCCTCCACAAAACTATTGGAGAAAACTTTTTGTTGATCTTCATTAGATAAGATGACCTGTAATCTACAGTTTTGAAACTGTCTAGTAATCCCATAATTTAGCTTTTACGTAATCGGGGAAGTTTTGGCTCAGATTCCTAACTGGAGAGTCAACACATTTTCATCATCCTTGAAAATAATTCATTGTAAGTAACTTTCCTTCAGTCCCAATTTACACATTTTACTTATCTGTATGGTTAATTTAGCCATAAATACAGTCAGCAAATATTAAAATATTTCATGACTTTATAAATTTGAGCTGCTCTCAACATTCCAGAAATGCATAATAAATGTTCTTATCCCTGACAATGAATCAATTGGTAATAGTCATTGACAAAGATGAAGCCTTCTTGAAGGGCAGTTTTTAACTTGTCCAATCCATTGAAGTGGTTAGGGTGCCTACAGTGTTTCTTTTAACTTTTTTATTAAATAGCAGACAAGGGACTGCCATTAATTGTAGTGTAATCTGCTCATTTTCTGGTTACTGACCTCAATTTACATTTTAGTTGTGGTTCTGGTATATTTCATAGTTAGTGTGATTTGTTAGGAACTCTAAATGATTTCATAGGGAATTTTAAAATGTAAGTTCAAAGTAGTTGAACTCGAAACCTTGCCGACAAGGAGAATTTGACCAGTTTGGCTATTTTGGGCCTTACATTTTGAGATTCACCCTGAATTCACATTTCATTAACAATTCTCACGTTGGTAAATTACTCTGATGAAATACTCAGATTTTCTTTCATGGTAGTTTTAGTTGCAGGCAAGGCTGTATGTTTTGGAATGTGCGTTTACTCCTCCTTTAGTTTGCCCTTTGTACTCTTCTTCTGATGAGTGTGTGGTATCTGTTGACTTTCAATCTGCAGAACATGCTATTTCCAGCTGACAAACTTCAGTGCAGGTTCCTTATCAGCACACTATTGTAAACTCTGATATGCATGTACTGTCTGGAATCCCATTTTCCTACTTAGATTTTGTGTGCCAGCAACATTTAAAGAAATACTCTAAGCAAAGTTTTACTAACTTTTTTACATTTAATGTATCACATAATTCTGCATTCCAGTGTCAGATGTGCTCTCCATTGAAATAGGGAAGGCTTTCTGCAGTGACTACAGCCATTCTGACCTGACAAATCGCTGTTGACAGAAAGGGCTGCAGCAGTTTAGCGATGCTGAATGAATCAGATGTTCCCATAACTCAGCTCTGTGAGCCTATCATTGCATATTTGGACAAATAATGAGGAAGTGGAATGCTTTATGATGTAGTCCTAAACTGGTTAACATTGTTTGTTTAACTGTGCAGTGACTCCCACAACAGTTTATTTGCTATATACTGTATAAGAAGGGGTGAGGATTTTACGTTCTCCCCTCTGTCCTACACATTTCTGCATGATGTACTAAACGCTCACAGTGAAATAGTTTAATTAGTGAGGAGGAGAAATCTGACAGGGTTATTCATTAAATTGTTGTGATTTAAAATTTAGGTCTTAATAACCTAAGTGAAAACCCTTTCCAAGTCTGCATTGTTTAAATTTGACCTAAGTTTGACATTTCCTTGTAGTTCCTTACCAGTTTATACCTTCACTGTTAAACTTTGCATTAAAACCAAATGTATAATTGATGACTGCTTGTGCCACTTTTGTCTCTTTGAAATTTTTTGTTGGTGCTACACTATATTCCTTTTTTTTTCTCTTTGAAACCAACCAATTGTACAGCGCTGTGGAATTTGTTGGCACTTTAATAATAAGGCTATGTACTAACGTGAAAATTGTCAGAATTTTCAAAGTGACAAACTCCACGTCACCTGTGCTTTCAGTTTGGCTTTAAAGAGTTACTTTGTGCACAGGACCACTTTAGTGATTTGAAGTGGTCATGGTGCTTGAAGTTTCTATGTGCAGCACTTTGCTATGAAGCACTGCACAGACAGTTTAAACCCTTTATTGCTGGAGGTCTAACTCCACCTCAGGCAGCATCATTAGGGCATCATTAACCAGCCCGGAAATGAGTTCAATGTTCTATTTCTAAGCACAGTGTTGCATTAATTGGCTGAGAGCTATCTGCTTACCCTTTCAGCCAATAACTAGCTGGCAGCATCTGCATCTGGCCTTTTCAGTTCTGCAGAAACTTGATACACGCAACATACAGCAAGAGAGCATCCTTTGCATTTGGTAGAAGCAGATAAGTTGGCAAACCTTGCCCCTTAACCGGGGCCAGGGTACACCTTCCATCATAACTACTCAAGCAGGCTGAAGTGGTTATGCTGCTTGGCGGACTTATGGCTAGAGTTTTAGAAGGATTTTAAATTGGATTTGTGGGGTGTATTGCAACATATACAGTTGTTGCTAGTATAGGTTTTAAGAAAACAACTTTTTTAGGAAAAACTGACTGAACAATCTGGTGATTACCAGATTAATCTCCTTAAAACCCAGGTTTTAAGGAGTTTAATCTAGAAGTAACCAACTAATTTTTTTTAATTTTTTTTTTTTTATAACAAAACCTCAACTCTTTCCTGTGTGCGAGGGAGCACAATCTAAAGTAGACGTGGTGACTGTATCAGCTTGGTAATTATAGACCTGTGAGTTTTTGTTGTGGGGAAATTTATTTTAAATGCGATTGGAAAAAATGTTCAGGAACACATTTTGAATAAAAGTATGAGTAGACGTGATTTTTATTTGGGGCAGATCATGGCAAACTGAAATCTTAAGCCACAATGGCCTTATTGGGAAAATGATACCAGCCTTGTTTGCCTTTCATTTAAACTGTATTTCTCACAATTCCCATTTTAATGAATAATGCTAAAAAAATAATTTTGCTGTATTTAATGAATAATGCTTAAAGATGACAAGGAGAATTTGTCAACTTAAAATTCTCAAACTGAAAAAAAACTATTACTGGTATTTATAAAGATCCAACAGATTCCGCAGCGCTGTACAAGAATTTACAATAAACACAGACCCATACAAAAGGTAGAAAGTCCTACCCGTAAGCTCAGATCTAGCCATTTAAGCTCTTTTATACAAAGTGCTTTACTAGATAGCCCGTAAGCTTACAATCTAAAGGATACCATGGGGATTTAAGAGAAGAGGTAGCAGTGGAAATTTGGAAGTGATGGCTAAAAAAGTAGAGTTGCAGCTATTGACAAAATATAAAGTGAATGAAGAGGTAATTGAGTGAGAATCAGGAATACCCCTGGGCTCTTTCGCTAACATCCCAGTGATCTTTTGCACAGTAAAAAAGTTTTGTTCTCTTCCCAACTGCACTACATTTTGTTGTCTGGCTTGTCACCCCCAAATAACTTTTAGGTTTCCCATTTAACTTTTTTTTTTTTCAAACATCTTTTTCTTGTCCAGATCTAGGTCCTAGGCGCCGCCATCTTAGTGTTCTCAAATAGAGGGAACATATGCCGTGCATTCCCGGTTGCAGACATGGGAATTCGCTATTGTTCGAAATTCGGATGGGAATTTTGGATAGATGTTTATTCGTCAAAAAATCGAATGAACAAATAGAAATTCCAAAGACCGAATTGCATTTTGGTCTTCATTTGTTCAGTTTAGAACAAAGCGGGAGCTACCGGCTCGTGGCTCCCTCCTTGTAATATGTAAAACTAGTAGTGGCAGGGAGCTGTGCTCCCTGACACTTCTTGACCCTCATTAGCATTAGGGATGTTAAATTCTCGCTTCTGGCCATGTGGCTGTAATATATGTATGCAATTTAATAAAAGGGGTTCTATTAGCGGCAGGTGGGGTCCTAGACTACAATGGGGGTCCCTCTCAGCCTCCATCCACTAGTGGGAGTCCTAACTGATAATGCGGGGTGTCCCTGCTACCCACTCACGGCAGGTGGGGGCTCTAAGTCAAGGGGGGGGGTCCTGTGTCTGCACACATTAGCAGGCTGTGTGGATATGAAGCGATAAGGTGGGGACAATATGTTGTAGTTGTTCTGGTGACTATAGTGTCCTTTTTAAGTCGGCTTTTTATTACTTTATTATTTTTTTTTATTTTTTTTTCAAGTTGAAATTGAGAGGAGACTTAATTCCTACACCCCTTAGATATGTCTGTTAGTGCATTAATAACATATCCTAAGTCTCTAATTTTAACATTTATAGACATTTACCATAAATTCCTCCTGTGACGAGGCTCTTGGCAGAACCCAGGTAAGTTCTCAAACGGTCTCATATGGTTTGACAACTTACCCTTGGAAGGTGCAAAGTGCACTCCTGACATCATAACAAATACAGCCTCCTGTAGTGGTTATGATATGGTGCTTGGAATGTTCTTTTCAGATTAAATTATTTTGGTGCTTTGACTGCCCCTTTCCTTAAAAGACCACTATAGTGCCAGTAAAACAAACTTGTTTTCCTGCCACTATAGGGTCTTTGGATCCCCCCACACCCTCATGGCCCCCCTCCCGTCCGGCTGAAGGGGGAGGAAGGGGTTAAATTCTTACCTTTCTCCAGCGCCGGGCTTCCTTGGCGCTGGGGACTCTCCTCCCTCTTCTGACGTCATCTGCCGCATACGTGGCAAGAGCTGTGCGCGCATTCAATCAGTCCATTGGAAAGCATTTCTCAATGCTTACCTATGGACGGCAGCGTCTTCTCACTGCGAAAATCACAGTGAGAAGCGCGGAAATGCCTCTAGCGGCTGTCAATGAGACCGCTACTAGAGGCTGGATTAACCCTATTGTAAACATGCAGTGCTGATAGGATGTCTTACAATGTGTTTCTCTCTCTGAAACTATGTTTACAGCTGCAGGGTTAACCCTAAATGGACCTGGCACCCAGACCACTTCATTGAGCTGAAGTGGTCTAGGTGCCTATAGTGGTCCTTTAATCAAATGTCATCATCTTCTAACATTTTGTTTTTTCTTTTTGGTAAGCTTGTGGTTGCTCTTTGACGTGCTCTATATCTTTTTTATGTATTATCTCTTAATACTCTTTTTTTTTTTTTTTTCTTCTTCTTCTTCTCGATCCAAAGGAAGCTTTGTATTCTTTTTCCTCTCCTATGAGATTAGAAAAACTAAAAATGGGTGTGGATTTTTTTTTTCTTTTTTCTCAGTCTTGAGAAAAAAACATTGGGTATTAGCATGTGGATTTTTATAAACTCTGAATAGACTGTAACATGTTTCTTTGTGATTGTTTTTTTTTTTTGTTTTTTTTTTATACATAATTTTCCATAGTTGTTTCCTACTGCTCTAGAACCCCTGTTGTGTTTTGTTAGTGCTGATAGGATGTCTCACAATGTGTTTAGTTGTTCAGCGTACCTCTATAGACCATATCATGTGAACCATGTTAAAATGTGGCATCACAGAATCTTAACCAATTGTTCAGTACTGTGATTGTGTGACTAAAAGTGGTTGCGCACTTGGGAAGACTACACAGTAGCAGAAACTTTGCATATACTTTGGGAGGCTTTTGCATACTTGACAATGAGGAAATGATTGTCAAGAAACATGTCTACATTGTTTAAAAATGTGAACGTATTTTTATTTTATTCTATCAAATAAACATTTGATATTTTGGTTTGATTGCAAGTTTACCATTAGTATCTCTAACATGTGATTCGCTTGCTGCATTTCAGTATTCTTGATTTGTTTGCAGAATGGTAATAGTTACTTCTTTCATGTATCAATTTGTTCAAATTTCTGAAATGATTGTCACTGTGTTCTGTTCAGTGAACTAAAAAAATTCACTGCATTCTCTAACCCTTCCATGAAATGCAACAGTTGGCACACGATATAGCATGATTGTGTGCTGGGCTTTGTTATTAATAAAACGTATGGCTTTGTTCAAGGGGCATACCAGGCTTGCATTGACCTATTTTATGTATTTACAGATAAAACGCTAAAATGTGCCAACAAATGTACATTCAATAAAAAGATACTTGCCTTTTAAACAAACCCTTCAAACATGTCTAGGTGCCCCTATAAACCCCAAGGTAAGTAGTGGAATTGTTAAGTAAGAGTTTGACTGTTTCCAACAGTGGAACCCGGATAATAAGTACACATTTTTAGAAAGTGGTTTGACTACTTGCATTGGGAGTGTATCAGGGCATTGTTGGCACCATAACTACTACAGCAAGTATTCCTGGTAAATTAATGAGTGCTGCAAATTCCGTATTCTAAACTGTGCCCATACTTGGAAGTAGCTGGCATCTGTTGGACAATACTAGCTGTCCCACTGGATTACCAGGAGCGCTGAGTAAATCTTAAATTTTTTTTCCTTCGCTGCAGTGGTTTATTTGATCTTTATTTCAGCACTTCGCTTCTGTTCGAGCCACTCTGAGACATGGAACTTTGTATGTCATACATTTGCTCAGTTGACACATGTGACAAAATGCCTTTTTGTCCCTGGATTGTTAGGTGACAAGCTGCCCTTTGGCCCCGGCTTTTGGAGGAACCTGATTGCCAGCCTCCTTCCTCATGACTATGGCCCTGGGGTGTATTGCCATTTAAAAAGACTATTTGGGGCTTATTGGCTTCTAAAGACAGTTTCTTCCCATGTGAATCCATGGGAAGGTGTGATTCTTCCCCACCCCCATTTCCTGTCTATTGTTCTCCAGCAGGGCGTTGTCCCAGGCACACTGCCAAACTAGTTGGAACTGACTGCTTTTGTCCCTCCTTGGTTTCTCAACAGCCCTTGCTATGCTTTACCCCGTGGAAAATCTACTCTGTTCATGGGATGTGAGCGCTGTTCACCTAGATTGGGCGCTCAGATCCGAGCTATCTGGGGATAGGTTAAATGTGGGGGTTCTGTATAATAAAATAAGAATTATGTATTTTTATTTACTTTTACGTATTTTGCTGTTGGTGTTAAATGTAGATATTTTCTGTACCTGGAGATAATTGAGTTTACTGCAGTGCCTTAAGCCAATTATCTCCAGGATGGAGAGGAGGGATTTCATTGTGTATGTGAGAGTGTTATCATGTTAATTAGTGTTCCCATTGATTTGTGTCCCTTTTGTCACAGTTTACCACCAGGTCCAGGGGGTGTGCCTCTGACCTGAAAACTTGTGTATATAAGGAGTAATAAACGCTCATTGGAGTCAGATCATCTTGTACCTTCATGAAGTTTCGGCTCAAGTTTGGGGGATTGGAGAAACTACACTCTGGGGATTGCTATAATCATTGCAAGGACACTCAAAAGCCTGCCATCCATGGATTCTGTCAGTGTTTTGATCTGTTCACCATCAACATTGCGTGCAGCAGCAACCACAGCCTCCCAGACACTGTTCAGAGAGGTGTACTGTTTTCCCTCCTTGTAAATCTCACATTTGATGATGGACCACAGGTTCTCAATGGGGTTCAGATCAGGTGAACAAGGAGGCCATGTCATTAGATTTTTCTTCTTTTATACCCTTTCTTGCCAGCCACGCTGTGGAGTACTTGGACGCGTGTGATGGAGCATTGTCCTGCATGAAAATCATGTTTTTCTTGAAGGATGCAGACTTCTTCCTGTACCACTGCTTGAAGAAGGTGTCTTCCAGGAACTGGCAGTAGGACTGGGAGTTGAGCTTGACTCCATCCTCAACCCGAAAAGGCCCCACAAGCTCATCTTTGATGATACCAGCCCAAACCAGTACTCCACCTCCACCTTGCTGGCGTCTGAGTCGGACTGGAGCTCTCTGCCCTTTACCAATCCAGCCACGGGCCCATCCATCTGGCCCATCAAGACTCACTCTCATTTCATCAGTCCATAAAACCTTAGAAAAATCAGTCTTGAGATATTTCTTGGCCCAGTCTTGACGTTTCAGCTTGTGTGTCTTGTTCAGTGGTGGTCGTCTTTCAGCCTTTCTTACCTTGGCCATGTCTCTGAGTATTGCACACCTTGTGCTTTTGGGCACTCCAGTGATGTTGCAGCTCTGAAATATGGCCAAACTGGTGGCAAGTGGCATCGTGGCAGCTGCACGCTTGACTTTTCTCAGTTCATGGGCAGTTATTTTGCGCCTTGGTTTTTCCACACGCTTCTTGCGACCCTGTTGACTATTTTGAATGAAACGCTTGATTGTTCGATGATCACGCTTCAGAAGCTTTGCAATTTTAAGAGTGCTGCATCCCTCTGATATCTCACTATTTTTGACTTTTCTGAGCCTGTCAAGTCCTTCTTTTGACCCATTTTGCCAAAGGAAAGGAAGTTGCCTAATAATTATGCACACCTGATATAGGGTGTTGATGTCATTAGACCACACCCCTTCTCATTACAGAGATGCACATCACCTAATATGCTTAATTGGTAGTAGGCTTTCGAGCCTATACAGCTTGGAGTAAGACAACATGCATAAAGAGGATGATGTGGTCAAAATACTCATTTGCCTAATAATTCTGCACTCCCTGTATGAGGAGATGCTGACTGGTGCAGTGTGATGTTTTGCTGCGCATGCGCAATAGCCTCCCAGTACTTTCCTATGTGAAATCATTTGATTCGCTGAGATTAAGATTGATGATGTGGTGAGACTGGCAGGAGAAAAGTTAAGAGAGGGTCCGGAAACTATAGTTTGTTTTCCTGACTATAGGAGAGCAAAAAATGGGTCGCAAGAGTATTCTGAGGACAGACAGTAGCTAAAATAGCCTGCTCTTCGGTGGGTCCCCGCTCAGAACTCAAGCTGGTTTTAGCTCATCTTGTGCCATTACAGAGAGAACATATCTGAAGCATATCAGACTGGTCCCACCCATACGGGCAGTCCAGATCCGAAATGCCAGCAAGTTCTCTCTGCACGAGAGATACAGCAACCCCAGACGATCGTTTCAGCCTTGTTAGGCATCGTCAGTGAGTCATAGCTGATATCTCTCTAGGCACCGTGAGCAAGGGGTCCACGTCTGGATTACCCTTTAAACTAATGGAGAGCAAAAAATGGGATGGACAGCAGCTAAAATAGCCTGCCCTTCGGTGGGTCCCCGCTCAGAATACTCTTGCGACCCATTTTTTGCTCTCCATTAGTTTAAAGGGTAATCCAGACATGGACCCCTTGCTCACGGTGCCTAGAGAGATATCCGCTATGCCTCACAAGGCTGAAACGATCGTCTGGGGTTGCTGTATCTCTCGTGCAGAGTGAACTTGCTGGCATTTCGGATCTGGACTGCCCGTATGGGTGGGACCAGTCTGATATGCTTCAGATATGTTCTCTCTGTAATGGCACAAGATGAGCTAAAACCAGCTTGAGTTCTGAGCGGGGACCCACCGAAGGGCAGGCTATTTTAGCTACTGTCCGTCCTCAGAATTCTCTTGCGACCCATTTTTTTTTTTTTTTGCATTCCTGACTATAGTGTTCCTTTAGGCACACAAACATTTTCTTTAATGGCTTATTTTTTTTCCATTTTCAGAGTTACATTGAATTCTATTTTTGACAGCAGAGGGCCCAGGCTTCAGTTTGACATAGAATAATGGCCCAGCACCTAAAGAATCCTGCAAACTGTTACTACTATGACTGTATTGATTATAGTACTCAACTTCACTTATTTGGAAAAACTTTGGTTTTACAATTATGGAGTAATGGGTTTTCTTTTGTTCTTTATTAGGATTGCCAACAAGTAGTATAGCTGCCACCTGGATTGTGGACATTTTTATTTTTTGTTTGATTTATCAGCACTCTCCTCTTCCCAGTATTTGTTTTCTGTTGGAATGATAGTGATAGTTCACCCACTGATCCAATGACATCGGTATTAAGACACCTTTTAAACAGGATAACTAATGAATCTGTTACAGACAAATTTTATGCTGTACAAATAAGCCCAAAGAATACTAGACACCAAGTAATGGCCATCTGGCATGAGATTATGTACAAGCTCCTCACCGTAATTTTATAAAAATCTGACTGGCATACGTGAGATGCAGACAGTATAGCTATCAATCACAATGTGGAAAGTGTAGATAGGACAGTTTATACAAACCAACTTAAAGGAATACCTATAGCATTAGTAATACACCCATGTATTCCTAACACTACCAATAGGTTGCCCCCTCCATCCCCTTGCTGTATTTACATTACATCCCGCCTCTTGCTGGTTGTACCAAAGCTCTGTTTTTATGAGACCATTTTATTGAAATAGCAATGTTTTACTCAATTTCAAAACATTTAGAGTGCTTCTAATGGCTGCCATTGGGACAACTATTATGGGCATTTTAAGCCTGCAATGTAAACATTGCCTTTCCTGCAGAATGGCAATGTTTTCAGTTGCAGGGCTAAATGACAAGAACATGGCTCCCAGGCCACTTCATTGAGATGAATTAGTCTATGTGCCTACAGTGTCCCTTTTTAAAGGGATGTGGAGTACCATTACAGCGCACTATAGTGTTTATGGTATCATGAGTCCTCTGGAATCATTGATACTATTAAGTGTCAAACCGTTTTCATGGTCCCTTGGGCATCCATGGTCTCTAACTCTTTATAGAATGCTTACAAAGTGAACCCAACACTCATTATACCTTCTCCCAATGTGTTCCTGAGATTTGGAACAGCTGTAAACATTGCCAAGTGGAAAAAATTCCTGTGAGTGTATATAGTAAAGACTCTTTAGCTTGGCAACCGTCTGCAAGTGTTTAAAAATATGAGACGATTACATTTTGGAGATGCGCTGATCCAGTCGCCTAGTCAAAGTCACTCAGATCTTTTCGCTTTTCCATTTTTCCTGCTTACAAAACACATGACATTCAACAACTGGCTGATCACTTGCTGCCTTATTATCCCACCCCTTGTCAGGTGCCATTTTAACAACATAATCAATATTATTCACTTCCCCAGTCAGTTATTTTAATGTTATGGCTGTTTTATGTATGATCTAAAGTTAAAATAACAAAAACAAACATAACTTAAAATACTCTGAAATCCTTCCTTTCTTTTCCATTTTATTCTCTGAGCTTCATCTCATTTATACACTAGGATTGATTACAAACCGTAGGTCAGGGGTGCACAAAAGGTAGATCTCCAGATATTGTAGAGCTAAAACGCCCATGATGCTTTGTCATTCTGAAGGCATGCAAAGCATCTTGGGAGTCATAGTTCTACAACATCTGGGGATCTAACTTTTGGGCACCCCTGGCAAACCTCTCTGTCAGAAGCCACCATTGGCATTTATTTAATGTCTGTTCACCTCCTTTCAAACAGAAGTCACCAAAAAAAAAAACCTTTAGCTTTATGAAGCAGTTTTGGTGTATAGATCATGCCCCTGCAGCCTCATTGCTAGATTCACTATTTAAGGGTTAAATAACTTTGTTTATACAGCTCTAGCCACATCTCCCTGCATCTGGCTTGCACAGCCTTCCTAAACACTTCCTGTAAAGTCATCTAATGCTTATACTTCCTTTTTTGAAAATTCTGTTTAAGTTGGCATTTATTATCACATGCTTTGTAAACCGCTTGCTAGACACTGCAAGAGCCATCTGTACATAAAGTTCAATTTACAGAGCAAGAGACATGTATTCCTGACACAATTGTATTAACAACACATGTAGGGTCCCCAGCCCCCTTAAAGAAGTCTAAAGCATAATTATTTCAAGAGCTGTGTGAAACAAAAGCCTGCATGGATCACCACATTAAGCTGTAGTTGTTCTGTTGACTCTAGTGTCTTTTTTTCTGATTGAAAATGAAACCATTTTGCTTTCATGCAGGTGGTGTTGGTCACAGCAAGGGGAGGTGTGGCTGGGGTTGCATGGACAGAAACAAGTTATTTAACTCCTAAATGGCAGTGAATTGAGCAGTGAGACTTCAGAGACCTGGTCTATGCACAAAAACTGCTTCATTAAAGGAACACTATAGGGTCAAGAATACCATCTTCCCCCCTCCTCACGCCTAAATACAGCTGAATCTTACCTTTATTTCCAGTCTGCTGTTGCTGACTTTGCCCCTGATCTGCCTCCTTGGCTGACCTCATCAGAAGTGATGATCTAAAGCCAATCACATTGCTTTCCAATAGGATTGGCTGAGATTGCCAAGGAGGCCGATCAGGGGCAGAGCCAGCACAAGCCAAACACAGCCCTGGCTAATCAGCATCTCCTCCTAGAGATTCAAAAGGGACACTATAACCAAGAAAAGAACTACAGCTTATTGTATTTGTTCTGGTGAGTATACTCAGTCCCTTCAAGCTTTTTGCAGTAAACCGTTTTTTTCAGCGAAAAGGCAGTGTTTACATTTTAGGAATATCTCCACTGGCTACTCCTCAGATGGCTACTAGAGGTGCTTCCTGTGATAGTGTTGCAAGTGTGACTGACATTAATGGAGACAATAAACTTTCCTCGTAGAGATGCATTGACTTGATACGGATTGGCTTGGGCTGTGTTTGGCTTGTGCTGGCGCTGCACCTGATCTGACTCACTCTGCCAATCCAATGCTTCCCTATGTGAAGGCATTGTGAATGGCTCAGAACATTTATTCTGATGTCAGCCAAGCAGGCAGATCAGGTGCAGAACCAGCAGCAGCAGACTGGAATAAACTTAAGATTTTGCTATATTTGGGGGGATACATGTTTGTGTTACTTACTCTATCGTGTTCCATTTAAGCTAAAGTTGTTTTGGTGACTAGTGTCCCTTTAGCAGAGCATAAAATGTGAAGTTATGTGTTACTAGCCAGGCCTTAAAAGCTATAAACCTATATGTAATTTGCTTGTAGGTTTTTAAGGACTCCGAAGGCATGGCATAGTACAGCTTACTAATAAGTGTTAACAGTATGTCAAATGAATGTTGCATTGAGCACAGTTAAATCTTATTTTTGTTCTATTTATATGCTAATGATGCATATGCTTCAAATGTTAAATGGATCCTATAGTGCCACGAATACAAAGCTGTTTAACTGGCACTATAGGGTTAATAGGGTTAATAGGTCCCCCCTCCCTTGTGCCCCCACTCCCATGGGGCTGGAGGTCCATTTCGAGGGCAGACTTAGAGCTGTAATGTAAACATTGCAGTTTCTCTGGAACTCCAATGTTTTACATTGCAGCACTAAGTGCAAAAAGGTCACAGCACCCAGACCACTTCAATGAGCTGAAGTGGTCCGGGTGCCTACAGTGTCCCTTTAATATTCTTTCTATCAAAAAGTGCTTGGTAATGAAGGTGTTAACAATATACATGATTGCTGTACAATTTCATTAGGTAAATCTAAAACTGCAAACAGATGAATTTGAACGAAACGGCATAAATGTGGCCCTGCTTGAATTTACAATCTAGTGGATGTACACTTAAGCTGGTGCTCAGATTGTTGGCGCGGTGTGATCGCATGGAATTGTTTTTCATTGTTCTGTTGCTTGTTACTAATCTCTGGAGAGCGAGGTCAGCACTGCACTTGTTGCTAAGAAACATGGAGACAAATGGAACATGACTCTGGGAATTACTGCAATCCGACTCTGTTCCTCTTACTGGCAATGTGAACAGGTCTGTCGAAAAACTAAGCCTTTTTCTTTTTTTGTAAAAACATTTTTTTTTCTTTAAATGTAATATTTTTGTAGTGCATCGAAACAATACATATATATTAACATCTGTAGCCTGTTGCTGTTCGCTAGATTGGCAATACGAGTTGGCTTTTAAAATATAGACAATAACATAGGTTTAGCTAAACTTGTCATTTATCAGGTACAGGTAACTCTGGAAGTAATGGTGTAGAACGTAGCTGGCTACCCTATGGATTATAAGTAGTCAGGGTTGATTTTGGGGAAAGAATTACTGAAAGGGAGTGCCAACTAGTTTACCTCTTTTCCTTTCGTGTCATGGGTCTAAGCAGGCTACTCTTATGTATATAGATTACTGTAGTCTGGAGCTGCAGTGTGACGGCACTAGTAAAACATTAGTAATTAAACAGTGCTAAAACAGTGTTACAACGTGGTAAGATGGTGACAAAACATCTAGACCTCTTAAGCAGCCTAGCTACAGCAGTTGCTCAATACTAGAACGATGAGCGCTCTGTGGTCTTGTGGTAGTGTCTCTTTTTTAACTAATGCCTTCTCAGGGGATACGGTCTGCACCCGCTGGAGGTCCTCAGGGAGCTGCTGGTGCGTAGGTACTCGTGAGGGTGACCTTCTTGCCCCAGGCTGGTGTGTGGTCCTGCATCTGTTGGCCACAAACTCGGTCCTTGCTAGAGTCCGAGTTTCCTCCACCTGTGGGAGTAACGGCCTGGTGATTTGCCTCTGCTTGCGGTGCTTCGGTCTCCGTTGGTGTGGGTGATGCTGTCTGGTTTTCACCCGCCTAACCTTCAGTCCAGGTGGGCCCTATAGAGGGGGAGTAAGTGGGTATAATGTCGCTGTGCCCAACGACTTCCCCTCACCTCCTGTTGCTCGTGGCTCCACTCATCCTTAGTCTGTAGAGTGTGCTGTGCGTGCTGGGCTACTTGTTGTTGCTCCCAGAAGTCTAGTCGTTTCATGGTGTCTTGGTGCAGCCTGTTGTGTGGGAGCAGACTTTGCTCGAGTGTCGCTTTAGCAGCCGCCATCTTAAAAATAAGTGAGAAGACGCAAGCGTCCATAGGAAAGCATTATGAATGCTTTCCTATGAGACTGGCTGAATGCATGCGCAGCTTCTGCCACGCATGCGCATTTAGCCGGAGAGGAGGAGGAGAGCTCCCCGCCCGGCGCTGGAAAAAAGGTAAGATTTAACCCTTTCCTCTCCATCCAGCCCGGCTGGAGTGGGACCCTGAGGGTGGGGGCACCCTCAGGGCACTATAGTGCCAGGAAAACAAGTGTTTTCCTGGCACTATAGTGGTCCTTTAAAAGTGAATTTGAAAATTGAGGGCAAGATAATTCTTTATATATTTGCCTGAAATGTGAAATTCACTTTGAATTCCCAGAAATGATCACTTTAATGAATAACCCTGTTGATCTACTTAAAGGAACACTCTACACCATAACTACTTAATTTTATTGTGCTGTATGGAGGTCCTTTGCACTGTCTGACCCTAAGGGGTCAGACCATTTTATTATGGATGCAATCTCAAAGTGCTCATAGTAGCTTTTGTCCTCCATGTATTTCTCCTCCTCTGGCTTCTATGCAGACACCTTGGACTGGGCACCAGTAATGGGGTGAGAGTGACAACTGATGCTTTTTCGACCTTTCACTGGCTTATAGAATCAGGTACACGAGCATGTATTCCTGACACTATATAATACATATTTTTTTTTTGTTTTTGCACCGTGCAGAGCTCAATGACTGGCCCACACCTCGCTCTGCCAACGTGGCTGAGATCATCAAATTTGATATTTGAACCAATCCAATGTTTTCCTGTAGGAATGCATTGGGAGCCATGCTTGGTAAAAAAACACGCTTTGCCAATTGTATCTCCTCATTGAATCAATGCATCTCAATGGAGAATGTTAAGGACCTCCATGCAGAGCCGCAGGAAGCTCCTCAAGTGGAAAGGAAGTGTTTAATTAAAAAGCCTGCAAAGACATGATATAGACACCAGCACCAATCTATTAAGCTGTATTTGTTCTGTTGACTATATAGTGTCCCTTTAAGGACATTGTTGTTTATTTTATAATTTTTATAATTATAATGACATCCATGCTTGGTCACTTTTTGACAGTGTTGTGAAAGGGAAGGGGCATGGTCATTATCACATAAAGCCAGGGTGAATAGCGTTTTCACAACTATGGTGACATGTTTGTATTCCTGACACTATAGTGTTCCTTTAAGCAAATTAACGAACATCACCATAACAACTTCATCTAAATGAAAATGCTATGATGCCAGGAAGCCCCTGGGTGCTCTTTCCTTTAAGGGGTTAAACCGCTCTCAAATGGTTTAACCCAAAAGGCTTCCTCCAGCTCCAGGTCGCTCAGTGGTAGTCGGCTTCTGAAACGTAGTGTCAGGAAGTGTAGATTGATGTCAGGCATGGATGCTGCAGATTGGTTAGAGTGGTCAGTTGACGCTCTAAGCCAATCGCTAGTTCCCGGTTCATAAAAATGTTTTACTTTTTTATGAATGGGGATCTACTGATTGGCTTAGAGTGCCAGCTGACTGCTCTAGCCAATCAGCTACTTCCCTACCCAGCGGCACTCTGTGCTTCCTGACACTCAGTAAATAAAAGTGAACACATTAACACTGATGTTTTTTACATGGGGAGTTGAGAAGGTCCAAAGTTTACCTGCCAGGCCCAGGTACCAAAGCCTTATGATGTGGTGGTGTCCAGAATAAAATGGAGGGTTCACTTAAATTGTACTCCCTGCTCCAATCTCCATTTCTTCTCCTTCATTTGACAGTCTTCTTTTTCTTCTGACACTGTCTTCTCTCCTCCTTGGCTCCTTTTGCTCCTTTACCTTTCTGCTACTTTCTGCTTATTTTGTGCCCTTTCCAGCTCCTTGCAGACCCTTCCCCTACTTTACCTTTTGTGATCCTTGCTGTCCCTTCATGTAGGCTGTGCCCCACCATCACTCACTTACCTGATCTGTAGGCTGACCCCCCCCCACCACCATCCCTCACTTACCTGATCTGTAGGCTGACTCCCCCCTCCCCTCCAACCACCCCTCACTTACCTGATCTGCAGGCTGACTCCCCCCCACTTTTCTGATCTGTAGGCTGTGATCTGTGGCTGATCTGCATCCCTCACTTTTCTGATCTGTAGGCTGACCCCCCCACCATCCTCACTTACCTGATCTGTAGGCTGACTCCCCCACCCCCCCACCATCTCTCACTTACCTGATCTGTAGGCTGACTCCCCCCTCACTTTTCTGATCTGTAGGCTGACCCCCCACCATCCCTCACTTTTCTGATCTGTAGGCTGCCCCCCCCATGCCTCACTTATTTGATCTATAGGCTGCCCAGGAGAGAGAAGCAGGGATAAGACATAGCTACCTCTCCCTGTCTCTCTTCATACACAGCGCCACCTATTGCAGTGTATTTTTAGTCTCACATGAAAAATAGCAGAACTGGCTGAAAAATCCAGGGGGATTCCCCGTGGATGCCCATGCTACTGGTTATTGTGCTTTGAATATTCCTTACAGCACAAAGGGCCAAAAGTGTCAAATTGTACACAAAAAGGAGAATGGTGGGCTGATTGCCTGCGATCTGCCAGAGCTGCATATGTGTAGAGCACTGAAAAGGTGCATTTTGCATCGGAAGAAAACCTCTGCAATGGAAGAGCCTTTATAGAAATGCTTGTGCTCCACAATGATTTCTCCTGATTTCCCCAAAGTGGAGCATACCTATATGTTGGAACAGAGGTCCCAGCCTAGTACTGTCCTGACTTACCTGGGACTATTGGGAGTTGTGAATGATTCATGTGTTATTAAACTAATATAATGGTACTTTGACACCTGTTTAACATGCCTAGTTGTTCCATGGGGATACGACAGGAGCTTTGTAAACATATAATCTACACCCAGCCATCAATCCTCTTTTTATTTTTAAAACTTTTTTTAGATGCCATAAAATGCTTCTGTATGTGAGAGGTTCATCGCATTGGTAGCAACTTTGGTAGAAATGTATTTGTGACTTTTGAATTCACGTATGTGATTAACCCAATGCATAAACTAAGAGTGTGTACTAAATACTTTATTTTATTTATTTTTTTCCTCTTTCCTTACTCAGGTTCAGTAAGAGCCTTAGAATTAGTTCCCACCGATCAGAAAAAGATAGAAAAACCTGAAGGTGATCGAGTAACATTAGATTGCAAATTTACTGTTGGGCCTTTAGATGTTGGATCCCTGGATATTGACTGGGCATTAGTGGCCGCAGATACTCAGCAAGAAGATCAACAGGTATGTACCAAATAACTCATTCATAAATTGTGGGGTTTTTTTGTTTGTTTTTTTTTTACTTCATATTTTTCTGAGGTTTTAGTCCTCTGGCTGATATGGTCATGCCTTCTCTTCAAAGATAAATACGTTATCTAGTATTGAGTTAATAACCGAGACACTGAAGAAAGATATATAGAGAATAAACCATCTGAAAATAAGTTAATGGAAGAGATCATATTTAGATTTTTAAACATTTTACATAAGAATTTAAAGGAGCAGCCTAATTTTACTCTTTAAATTTCCAGCAAGTGTGTATAAAACGGCAGTCTAATGGCTACCAATGGTTATACTCCTAATTGCCTAGTCACTGGACATGATTTGAATTATAGCTGTACTTTCATTAGGTTCATGGTGCTCTCAGCCAGTGGGATACAGCGGATTATAGATGTTATGGTTTTCTCACATAACTTTTATATTTATATCTATACTTGAAAAAAGAATAACAAATCTTTCTTTAAAAAAAAGGGGGTCCCAAATCAAAAGACTATGTATGGTTAACGATTCTCAAAAAAAGGTTAGATTACCCACATTGTTTTATCCCCACAACTGTTTGTCCAATGTACAATTCCCCTATAGTTTGTAAGCTCACATCAGTGTTCTCTTTTTGTTTCAGTATGTCTTAATATTTATCTCTGTATAATTACTAATGTTTTTGCATACATTGTAAACCACTCTAAATAAGAGCGCTCTATAAAAAGTAAAAAAAAAATTAAACAACACTTTTTAATTGTTGGTAATGACTAGAACAGGTTTTGCAATTTCTGTTTTCTTACACATGGTTTTTGTCTTCTAGATAATTATGTTCAGCGGAGGGATGCCATATGTAATATATGATGGGCTAAAAAACAGAGTACATTTTAATTCCACTGATCCCGCAAATGGTGATGCATCCATAGATATTATTAATTTAAAGTCTAGTGATACTGGTACTTATCAATGCAAAGTGAAGAAAGTCCCCGGTGTGCAAAGTAGAAAAATTGGTCTTTCTGTATTTCGTAAGTACTTACCTAATTTAACCTTGGCAAGCTTGTTTATTGATGGCCAAAATGGTTTTTATACAAATTATGCTTATAAAACAGGAAAAGGTGTAGTGCCTGAAGTGTCCTTTACGGAATATATGTAATAACAAACAAAAAGGACTGATAGTTTAGTAAGTTAAAAACTTCTTGATAGAGTAAGGAAAATAAAAAATTGTACACTCTCATGCCTGGGCGGAATGATTATATATATATATATATATATATATATATATATATATATATATATATATATATATATATATATATATATATATATATATTTATGGTAAAAATGCTTGAAGTTTTGTTTGTTGCGATGGGTATCCTCTTAAAAAAATACAAGTGATTAAATAAAAATGTGTATATAGTGTAGTATGTTGATGTAATTAGCAGGGGTAGGTGTGTAAATTGGTGTACACTAACATATTATGGAGACTAAATATTGACTCCAGAAGCAATGCGTGAAATGGTATGATCCCCACTCTAGGATATAGGTGATGTGGAAAATTCTCTGTATGTGTGTGTGAATGTAAAATAGATGCTGTCTGGGAGGGAGGGTCTGCTGCTGATTGGCTGGAATGTGTCTGCTGACTGTGAGGTACAGGGTCAAAGTTTGTTTATGTTTGCCGTCCGTGGCGAACCGTTCGGGACATCACTAGTTATGAACTGTGTGTTCAAACCTCATAATCTATTTGATGCAGGACTGCCTTTCATCCTGCTGAGATTTGTAAAAATGTAATGCCTACTTCAGGACATGTATAATACAATATCAGTGTAGCTTCATGGTAACATTCTTTTTCACACGTGAGTTGTATTCGTAGTGGTATGTAGTAAGCTCTGTTATTGTCTACATCCACCATTACCCAATAGCATTCCATGTAGGTTATAAAATAAGGTAGGTGAATCATATCCACAAGTATTGATGCACATGATAAATGAACATCATTCACATCACATAAGAATTCATTGTTGTGCTTGTTTCTGGTTACCTGTCATAAATCTCTAACACAGGGAATGAGTTACGATTAGGCATTCATTCGATATTTGTTTACTGGCAGTCAAGATAACACTGTAGGAGATGCTTTTGTAGGAGATTCTTCTCCTCCTCCTTCTCAAGGGAAATCAAACTACAGATGTCAACAAATTCACCTGTTTACTTTTTTTGTGTGTATTAGACTGATTAAAGTGTACTAGCATGTGATATATAGAATAATTTGATTATGGTATTTATATCTTTATTTATTTTTTTCCAGTTAAGCCAGCAAAAACAAGATGCTCAATTGAAGGATCACAAAAAATTGGGAATGACCTCATCTTTAAATGTGGATCAAGTGAAGGAACGGCCCCCCTTACATATGAGTGGCAAAAACTCACCGGCTCACGATCGCTTCCTAAAGGATCAGTATTGGGTATAAAAGAATTTAAATTTTATTGCTCAGAATGCGTTTTAGCATTATGTAAAGATACAAATTTCTAAATAATGTACTTCTCCAGCTATATGCAGGATTCCTATAAAAACTCACAAAATTTGTGAGAATGTCTTGTTTGTTTTTCTAGATGAATCAACTGGTGTCCTTACTGTCAAAAATGTTTCTCAAGAACACAGTGGCACATATAAATGCTTTGCCAAGAATCGGGTTGGTAATGATGAGTGTATGGTCAGACTGGATGCTGTTCCTCGTAAGTATATACTTTTAAATTTCAAGTTGTTTTTTTTTTAATTTTTTTATTCATTTAATGACTTTGAACCTTTTGGCAAAATCAAAACCATGAGTTTTATTCTTTGCCACAGATACTTTAGCTTGCTGAATTGGTTGTGATACAAGGCATGCCTCTCCTTTACTTGCAGAAGAGTATTTGCTTTATATATTTTTAATAAGACATATACATTCTGTCATTGAAGAGTTAAGTTGGTTTACGGTTTCCTGTATAGTCCTTGTGTACACCCGTAACTACCAATTGTTGATGTTTTAACCCAACTGGCAAGGCACTTTTAAGCAATGGCATTACCTGTAATGAAGTGCAGACAATTTTAAAAATGTAAAAGCCATACTATGTATTTTTGTTCTTGTTAGATTATTTATATGCCAATATATAATGTGTGTATTTTTTTCATATTCCTCTACTCCCCCTCACACCCCCCATGCACCTATCCTGTCCTCCTCTTTCCTTCCTTCCTATCTGTGGACTGATCCCTTCTGTCTGTCTTTCCTCTCTCCTTTTTCTTTTCTTGCTCTTCTCTCCTAATGTTACAATATTACATTTGTATTGTATATGGATTTTTTTGTATTTCTCCCTATTTTCAGTTCCCTTTGGCCTCTATCCTATTTTGATCTCAAGAATCTAATATTGTCCTATTGCTCCAGCCACTCATTAGACATATATTTACTTATCACATTAACATTTGGAATACCCCTCTGCAGCGCTTGCTTCCTTTTTAGGGGAGTGTGTCATGAAATTTAATCTAAATGAAGTAGTTATGGTGCCAGGAGGCCCCCTTCCCCTTGGCGGACTCTCACCCCAAGAGGCTAAACCACCGATGAACTCCCTCCACTCTCCCCCACCCCCCAGGTGACATCTGGGTTATGAAATGTCAGTTTCAGGAAGTACAAAGTGCCACTGGGCAGGAGCTCTAATCGGTGACTCCCCATTCACTAAACTGGCTTGGAAAGAAATGTGCCTTTTCCAAGTCAGTTTTTTTAAAATGGTGTGTTACTGATTGGCTGAGAGTTTTAACTGACTGTACTCATCCAATCAGCAGTATTCCTGCCTGGCCGCCCTCTGCGCTTCCCGAAACACAAATTTTTTGAAGTCGGATGCTTTTGGGGGGAGCGGAGGTTGGCGCTAGCGGTATCTTTGGGGTTAAACCTTGAGATGGGATTGAGCCCGGGGGCCTCCTGACACTATACAATTTAGATCGAGTTGTTGTGGTGCCTAAACGGTACCTTTTTAAATCAGAAACCAACTAATACAGTATTTAAAAAAATATATATTTGTCTTTTAGATTCAAATATTGGTGGAATAGTTGCTGGTGCAATAATTGGAACATTATTAAGTCTCGGGCTTGTGGGACTTCTGGTATATTTTTTCTGCAAGAAGAAAAAAGAGAAAAAATATGAGAAGGAAGTACAGCATGAAATCAGGTAAGCTTGTGCATGGGAATTACTGTATTTAACAAATTTAGCATATAATGACCTTGCACTGATTTAGAAACCCAAGTCTTATGCTTTATTCCTATACTTCAAACTGTATTAAATTTAAAACAGAACTGATACATTTAAGCAAAAAAGATGGAAATTATTTTAGAATCAACTTTTAGCTAAATTTTACAATTCTGTTTTTATTCCACTACAGTTTAGTGTTTGGTAATTAGTTTTTTTTCCTAAATTGAAAGGGTACCGGTCATCCCACTTTCTGATTTGCAGAAATTAGATCTTCTCCTTATTCTGTCTATACGTTGTGCTAGCCAGTGTATAGTTTTTGCAATAAACCACCTTTAAGATCATTCTCTATGCACTTCAAGTTTTTTTAAAAAAAAAAGATCATTCTCTATGCAGGGAACTAAATAGAACTAGTTTAAAGGGTCACTCCAGACCCCTAAACAACTTTAGCTTGAAAAGCTTTGTGTGTGTCCTATGTTTTTTCATATTGCAAAAAGTTCAGATTTCGATAGAAATTGACACTTTTTTTACAAGTTAACCTGGTTACACCCCCTTGGCCTTCAAGCAGACAACAGGTAATGTTACTTCCTGGTTTCGTTAGCGCAATGCAGCGTACCTCAAGAGGTAGCAATTGCCTAGAGCACCTGACTTTACAAAGACTTCTCATTGAGCTGTATTGGATAACAGGTGATTAGACAATCAAAAGTCTGAGTTAGAAGGGGAGAGCTCACAAAGGCAGCAGACTAGAGATCTGCAGGTTTTGCAAGCTGATTTTTAGATATATCCCAAATGACAAAAAACAAAATGCATGCTAGTTTACATTTGTGGTATATCTACTAAACAGTGATTTTTATTTTGGCAGTGGTGTGTCCCTTTAAGTTAAAATAAGCATTGCAGGTTCATTTTAAGATATAAACCTGATGTTATGTTACATTAATATTTTATTTTTATAGCACCAGCAAAGTCCGTAGTGCTGTAATGTAATTTCTTATATATTTGTGAACTAGATTGCGCAGCTTTTGCAGCTCATGTCGATAAGCATGTATTGCCATTTGCCATTACAGAGAAGATGTCGCCCCTCCTAAAAGCCGCACCTCAACCGCTCGCAGTTATATCGGGAGCAATCATTCTTCATTGGGATCTTTGTCCCCATCAAACATAGATGGATACTCCAAATCTCTTTACAATAAAGTACCTAATGAAGATCAAGAACGTCCCCCAAGCCAAACACCAAACTTCGTGTTGCCTAAGGTAGCTGGTCCAAATCTGAGTAGAATGGGAGCCATTCCTGTGATGATTCCAGCACAAAACAAAGATGGTTCAATTGTGTAAATGAGATAAAATGGTCACTTAGTCTACAGATGTGTGTGAAGGTTTGCAAATGTACAATTTTTCCATCTCTATCTTTATTTGCCTTGGCAGCACCACTATGTCATTTGTATTGTCATTTTATTTTTTTTCCTAACATGCCCCCGATGTTGGTAAAATATTGAAAGCAGAAAAGTGAAACTGGACATAACTAGCATGCGATGTTCACAAATTATGTGGGTTCCTCCAGTTATTTAAAAATTGGCAAACCTAACTTATTCACGTTTCAGAAACTTAAAATGTAGTTTATCTTGATATAGGCTACCCCCTCCTTTTCAATTTTTTATTATGTATATGTGCTGTTATTGGGTTGAACACCATTTAACTGGACTTTGTTTTTGAAACACAGTTATGAGTTTGTACTCTTATTTGAGGGTTTTTTGCCAGTCCAGTATTAGATTTGCATGTATAGCTCTGTATGATTTTGAGGACGTTCAAAGTACACGAGACAAGCTTGTGTCTGTTTGCAGCCTCTACTTGCATGAGTTTTGGGTATGCTTGTTGAAGTGCAGGAAAGAGTTAAGTGTTGTGCTTTAATTTTTAATTTGCTTTAAAATGTCTCCAGATTATTTACCAATGGAAAGGTGAAAGGGGTTGGGTTGAAATACACACTAATCAATCACAAGTTTAACCGCTTAAGGACACATGTGTGACATGTCATGATTCCCCTTTAGTCCAGAAGTTTGGTCCTTGAGGGGTTAAACAAAATCTTTTTGAAATAACTTAAAATGGAAGCAGTGTTCCGTATTGCTTTTTCTGAAAGGCTTACATGTTTTAGTGTGATCGCACCAGTTGCTGAAAGACTTCTAAGTATATGATCTGAGAAGTTTTAAAAATGGTGGTATTGCTTCTAAAATGCTGAGGATCACTGCAATAGCATTTACCACTTTAATAAGTCATATCTTTTTTTGCATGTGAAAGGTCAATAGTTGTTTTGTTTTGTTCTTGCCGGTTACCATTTCATGTATATTTGTTTGTATTGATCATACATTTCATGCCAGCTTCCGGTCAGTTGTTGTAGTGAAACACATATCTATCTTACCCTAACCGGTGCCTTTATAACTAAAGCCTCATGCAGTAATGTATCTCTTTAACCACGTGTGTGCCTAACTTTTTCAAAGGTGCTTTGAATGTGAAGGTACGTGTTTTGTTTTGTTTTTTTTTTCCCTACTTCACGTTGATTACATTTTGTCTTTGTCAAAGCCTTGCTCACAACCAGGGTGAATTCAAACACTTGCAATTAAATGTGCTCTTTCAAAATGAAAGCGAATTGGCAAATAAAATACCGAGCTTGGGATATTGCCAAAAGATCATCCTGAGTGTGACTAATGGTTCTCCCGCTGCATTTTCCTGCCTTCTTTCTTGGACAAAATTCAGCTGTAAAGTAGTAGATTTCTAGTGTTTTTAACATGTCAAATGATTTACAAAAAAAGTTTGTCAAAACATTTTTGTATTTTTTTGTAAATTCTATACAATCTACTTTGGGTAACCTTTTTATTCTTTAGTGAGACCAGATCTTCTAGTCACTTTGTTACATGTCTATTTAACTACTAAAACTACATTGCATGTGTAATTTTTCAGGCTGTTAAACCTGAAGATGGACTTTTTTATGAAACATTTTGCTGATTTCCAAAGGCAGTTGTGTAAATAGTATGAATATATTTATCTTGATTATTATTTTTTTTTGCCCCCAGTAGTAATACGTTTAAAACCATTATTCAAATCAGTAACTCTGCTCCGATATCATTATATCAACACATTTGTACTACATATTTGAAGTACAATAGACTTTTCTTCCAGTTTATCTAATAACTATTTACACATTGACTCTGCCAGAACACACTAAACAGGATAAGCTGATCAGCTTGACTCCCACGATGCTTTCACAGTATAATGGGAGTTGTGCTCTTTTGCACAATAGTAAGAGTAATAAATGCTAGATCCTGCTTATAGCTTTCCTAATTTTTATTTTTTTCTTTTTTTTTTCTTTTGTGACAATTATTTTATTTTTATTTTTTTTAAGGAAAAAAAAATGTACGCTAAGGGCTTTCACTTGTGTAATATTTTGGGTAGTTTGTGACATTTCTGTACTTTTTAAAATAAATATTACTGGTAAATCCATACTTGTCTGTTTTTCTGCGTTTTGTCCAATAAAAACTTACAATTTCTGTCATTTGTGGGGTGCAAGAAAACTAATCATCCTTTTCTGTTTCTCATAACATTCATTAATTGGCAATTCGGTTTTTATTCTCTGTTCTGTGAATAACCAAATCATTGGAAAATAAAACTTCATTTTTTTACTTTTCATTAATTGCTTCTGTAAATCTGCTACTGTTTCTATATCTTTAAGGGACTATTTAAGAAATTGGACATAAAATTATTTCACTAGAGGATGACTTTTTGCAGTGGACATTTAAGTGTGTTGTTTGCATCTAATCCAATGAACCTTAAAAAAGCAACATGTGAAGGTTTAATGTTTATTTGAAATCTTATCACTTTTCATAACAATTTTATTTTTAGTTAAGGTGGAAAACAAAAATAAACAAATGTTGTGTATACTTTATAAACCCCAATGATCACTTTTTAAATATCCCAGGTTTTAAGTACTATTGTAACGTCCCTAAAAGTTTATGCTCACCTGCCAATAACGTCCAGGCAGCCTATATAGGGAAGTCCTACATTTATGCCTCTCTGGTTGTATTCAAAACCTCTGACACTAAAGTGGATTTTCTTAGGAGCCCATACAAATGAATAGGTCTTGTGGAGAGTAAACCACTGCGTAAACAAAATAGATTAAAACCAAAAATATTAACTGTGTGTTGAAGTGAAAATCCCTTTACACCTATATGTAAATCATACAAGTAGCCTGTGCTCTAACCCAGGGCTTGACAAATTTTACTTAATCTAGGAGCCAGCTAAAAAAGTTAGGAGCCATTTTTTTTTTTCCTGACGTGTTGGCAGTACTGTGCTTCCTAATTGAGACAAGCATCTGCAAGATAGGTGGTTAAGAAAAGTCTCTCCCCTTTACCCTATAAAGGGCTTCCCTGGCAAACCCACCTCAGTTCTTACTTGTCCCAGCACAGGACAGATCAAGCGTCTGTTGGAGGTGAGGCATACAGGTTGCTGGGGGAGGTAGCCCAATTGCCGCCCAGGTGGTAGGCTGTGCGGTATGGCTCCGTCCAGGGAGGTTCCAGAGCCCTTTGTTTAACTTTGCGCGGAGTATGTTCCGGCATGCGTGAACTGGAACTTCCGGGAAACCGCTGAGTGCGCTGTGCTGTTCCCTCTGGCAGCAGGAAGCTTGTCAGAAGGGTTCCCGGTGTCACCAACCCCCCACACGGCTCAGTGGCTTTCAAGGTAAGATTAGTTGATCTTTGCCTTAATCTGTTCTGCTTAAAATTGCAAGTTATGGATGGAATATTTTTGCAGAAAGTGGACTGTATGTGCAAGATGGACTGTTTGTACACCGTGGAATGCCTCTGCTATACTCTGCTTTGCTTATTGTATCTGTGCTACTCCCCTTATTATGGTTCTGCGGTTTATAAATATGACCAAGGTGCTGCAATTTCTTGGGTAATATTAAGCAGAGAATATGCAATCATTCCTATCTATGAATTCTTATAGAGAATCAAATAGTGTATCAGCTGCTCTGCCTGAGATGTTCCGCAGGTACCGAAGATAAGCGTCCTTCGATTACTACTAATGTCTGGCGAATGTTTATCTACCTCTTCTTAAGACATGTCTGGTTCATCATACTGTGTGGAGTTGGTTCCCACCTGATGTACTGAGAAGGTTCATTAGGAATGTATCGGTCATGGCGCAGGATAAATCTGCTAAACTTTTAATGAGGGTTATCTGTTCCTCAAACCCCATGTCTTTCTTATATACAGAAATGGGAATACTATGTGTAACGAGCCTTTCTTGCCCGACGTTTAATATGTTTACCATCAAATGGGTGAATGTTACACTGGGAATCCATAAAATTCTGCAGAAGTAGCTGCTTTTAAAAACCCTGTCATCAAGAAGGCTGAGACATCTTGCAGGCAATCTTTCCAGACTGTTGGGTTTCAGTATGGGTCTTTGCTGGCAGGTGCAGCGGTGTCCAAAACTTATAACTTTGTTTACAATCGTTAATGGAGGTTATTTAAGTCTCCTGGTAAGCAGCTTGTCAGTTTCCTGTTTAATTTGAGATTGTCACATATTTTATATGGATTTGACTAATAAAATTTGACAATGACTGCCAGGCTCATGGGTTGATCTGTTTCCCTTATATCCTGGTGGCTTAATCTTGGACGGACGATCAGCGTCCTTTTTAGATCCCCTGTTTACTCCCATGTCGGAAAAGGGGAAAAAAAGCTGTACCTCAAGACAAGTAGAACTAGGCCGGACATGGGTAGGCGTTTCGGACACCAAGAAGCTTGGAGGTGTAATCCTGCATTTCTATACGAAGTGTTGATAGCTCAGTGGGTTTAGACATTGTTCAACCCTTGGGGTTCACAGGTTTGTTTTCCCTGCAAGGTTGATTCAACCCTTCATCCCTTTGAGATAGATGACTGGAGTACCATTCAATGGAGTCACTTAACATTCCCAGGATGCATTTGGGAACCAGTATTTATCTTAATGTCTCTTGCCTGGCTTTTTAGTGTACCCTACTTGCAATCACGGATTGCTTGATCTAGGGCACCGCTTGCTCTTTTAAAATCTGCCCAATCCATAATCTTGCGAACATCTGATACTCTATTTACAGAAACAGTGTTCCTGTTGGATTCAAGGAGTTTGATATATGGTTCTGTGAAAACATGAAGTTTGTTGGGTTCCTCAGGAATCTCCTGATTATCAAACTCTGATCATTCCTTTAAACCGGTTATGAATTTAAACAAATTGGTTGCTCTCCTGAGCTTCAGAATTTGAACTTCTGCTTCTATAACTCTGATTCTGCAGAAAGGAATTTCATGGTGTATATAAATCAGAGATATATTCCCACATATCCCTATTGCGGCCCCTCAATAAGTTATCTGAAAATACGCCATAATACGTGGATTGTAGAGATCTCATTGCTTTTCAAAACGCTCCCATAACAGCATATTTTAGGGAACGAGGCATTCCCTACTTGGGAATTTGGCTACTTATTGCTTATTGGGATGTTTGCCCTTTAAGTATGTTTTGGGTAGCTAGCAGAGCGCTACAGCAACACTGTTGGATACGGAGACTATAAAGTATTTTCTTCTTCTCCAGGAAACATAGGGGTTTTTGAGGTTCATGTTAACTTTAAAACATTACCTCTGCATTTACTGCAGTCCTAAAGGAAAGGTCCAATTATTAATAAAGTGAAAATTCCTCCATAAGGACAGGAAATGGGATTGCTGGGATGTCTGACATCTTCAATTCCTCCAATCTTTTGGGCAAAATCTGGATGTGGCCGCTACAGTGGAAAATTCTCTCCTCTGGGTCAAAGTGTGGAAATCTTTTGGATTTCTGTCTCCTAAACACTCTTTGGGGAAAAAAGCAGAAGCTGTCCTTTCTGCCTATAGAAGGCGTAAGTTTCACCACAGAATGCATCGAACACAGGCTGGGTCGCATGTCTAAATTCTCTGTCAGCGTTCTTGGTCCTAAGAAAAATAGTCCATTAATTTCAGAGCTTTTAAGGCAGTTTTTCACTCCCCTCACCGATTCAGATATTTGTTGATTTGAGGGACCTATTACAATGCAGTCAGACCACAACACTGTTTCCCTCACGTCAACAACAGACAGGCAAGGTCTGTTTCAGCTATGTACCAAAACTGTGTACTCGGCTCAAGATCTCTGGGAGGTCCTCTCTCCATTCCACTCATGATGTGTTGACAATGTCATCACCTACAACCTCAGCACAATAAATGTATTTATGTACTATTTTAGGGGGAATTTTTAGTCTCTGTATGGCTCGCTTGTTGTACATATTATACAAGCTCTCCCTCACTTTCTCTATTTTTTTTTTTTTTATTTTTTTTTCGTGTGTGTGTGTTTATATTATGTATCTATTTTATCATATTAATCCTTTTAAATATAAATTATTATTTTTTTGGCTTCCTAAACGACATATATCCCAGGTGGGGATCATGCCACCAAAGCGCTGTATACTAGAGCAGGTATATGCTCTAGTTCATGTGAAGAAGATACCTACCTTTTCATATATCCACTACCACTTTGATATACAGATTGCACTAGTTGATATCCTAATTTTTGTCTTTGTCTATTCTACCACCACTGTAGCTGAAAATATATCCAGTGACGGGGATTGTACCATCTATAACCTACACAGCAGAGCTCTTTGTAGCTCTATAAATTTTGAGTGAGTTTTTGCTATAGCACTCTACTGTACTAAGTTAAAGACATACTGCACTATTTTTGTTTCTTTTTCTTTGAGATACCATGCACTGTATAACAGCCAAATTCATAGACTTTGAACAAAAATGTATGTACATATGATTTGTTTGACCTTATTTTTGTACATTACTGTGTTTTAAGGTGCGGTTATCTATTTTTTGTATTTGTCTTCTGTCTCTAATCCTACAAGGTTTTGGGGAATCCTTGTTAGATTTACTGCTGCCTTAAAGAATATAGTGAGCACCAAGTTTTTTAGTTTTTTTTTTTTATTATATAAGAGCAGTGGTTCTGCCAATCTTTCCATACTGGCCAAACACAAGCCAATTTTCAGCCTTGGTGCTGATGACTTTCAAGTTTGGGGATCTTCCGATCTCAAACACTTTTGGAAGACAGGATATCCTACTGGTAGTGTTGAATAGGTTCTTATTGACGGTAGGGCACTGCATGGTGGATCCTTCATCTCCTGAGTCTTCATGAGTCAGTCCACTTGTTGCGTATAATCTTCGTCGTTCCGCCTCTAACCTTTTACATGAGGATTTGGGTAGAGTTGGGTAGAACGTTATTGTCTTCTAGTTCTTTCTGAGAAGGGATTGGTCTTCGTATATACTGGTTAGAAGTTTATTTAAAGCAATAGGCTTCTTGAGCCACCCAGGAAGTTCTGTTTCCCTCCTGGGATCTTTCTTCAGTCTTTCAGGTCCCCTTTTCCTTTGGAGGGGTTCCTTTTAATATGCTAAAGCTTAACCAGCATTCTTAGTGGCCATTACCTTTGCCAAGAGAGTAAGCGAGCTTCAGGATATATCTTCAGCGGAATTTCTAATATTCCATCAGGGTGAAAGTTGTTTCATCCTAAAACTTTACTTCTTCCAGAGTTATCTTTTAGAGCCGTTAATCAGCTCATCCTTCTATAATTATGCCAACTCCCTGCTGGAACTAGTTGGCATATTCTAGAGTTTAAAAAGGGCATTTCAGATGTACCTCTCAAGCCAAACTCAGATCAGATCACCTGTTAACTTCTAGGACAGTTTTAAGGGGAATGAAACCTCTCATAATTCTATTTCTCTTTATTTCGTCCATCATATGACCTATGCTTCAGTAGTTTTGATTCGCCAGTGTCTTTCACAACGCATTCCACAAAGGCAATGGCCACTTCGTGGGCAGAGAAAAGCTCTTGCTTCACCCGATGAAATCATCATGGCTGCTTCTTGGTCAGCTTTTAGCACCTTACAAAATGTCAGGCATTTTCAGGCTAGATGTACTCTCTGCCTCTAAAATTGCGTTAGGGCGTAGGTACTTCAAGCTGTTTAGGCATAAGGCCCACCCGATTGGGAATCTTGTTATATCCTATACGTACTGTTACCATATGTGTAAAAAAAAAAAATTACTCACCATAAATTATTTTTTTCTTAATATGGTGGCAGTTAAAATCTCCCTCCCTCTAAATTACAATTTTGCTTGCAGTGTGTGGATTAGGTGTGTATTCTTGCTATGACTGAGGTGGGTTTGCTGGGGAAGCCCTTTATAGGGTAAAGGGGAGGGACTTTTCTTAATCCCCTATCTTGAAGATGCTTGTCCCAATTAGGAACCACAACCCATATGTACTGCCACCATATTAAGAGAGAATTTACGGTGAGTAAAGACTTCTGCTTTTTAACGGACACTATAGTCACCAGAACCACTACAGATTAATGTAGTTGTTCTGGTGCCCTTAGCCTGTCCCTGTAGCCTTTTCAATGTAACCGCTGCATTTTCAGGGAAAAGTGTTTACTTTGCTGCCTACTAAGACCTCTACTGATAGTCACTTAGACGGCCACTGGAGCTGAATGTTACCCATAGAGATTTCCAAGCAGGCTGGCTACAACGCTCCATGAGCCGACAGCTTCCATGCTCCCGCAGGCGGGTACTTTAGGTAAAAGGATGACAAATCCCAGGCACCAGGGCAAAATTTCTAGTCGACCTGGCGCCCGGGATTTGTTGAGCCCTGCTCATCAGTGTATGGTTTTAAATATGTTTTTTAGTACCCTGTAATGTCCCTCAAAATGTAAACTCCTCTACCAACATCAATACAAAAATCTCTTTGGTTTTCAACTCCAATCATGAATTATACAGACGAAACAGAATATCCTGTAAAACATTACTGAACATTGTGCAAACTACTATAGTAGTCAAGAGTCTAAACTGCTAATCCAATTTTTAATTACAGATTCATTTTAACCTTAAATAGCTGTCTAAATGATGGACCTAAATCATGTCTAGGAAGTAATTACCACTTTGAGGCATGTGATAAGCTTTTAGTGATGTTTAAATGAATGTCTCCATGTCTATTTAAAAATGTTTTTAAGACAAAGCAATAATTAAGTCTATTGGACCCTAACATTTGGCTATCACGTTTCTCTATGATATGTGTAAACACATCCAAAGGAGATTTTCTAGTAAACATGGCTTTTCCTCTGGAGTGAAATGCAAAAAGCAATTAGCCCTTTTAAAACCTAAATTCTTTTTTGTTCATATCAAAATGAAGACCGGAGATACATTTCCTTTTTAGCGAATCCAGAAATATTAACTCTTGCGATGTAAGCAGGGCAGATTGTATTATTTTGTGCCCCCCCTCCTTCTATTATCTAAATATTCAACTTTAAGGCATACTCAGTTGAGGTAATAGAAATAACAGTTTGGATCCGGGATAGGCGACCTGCACTCCTCCAAGTGTTGTGGACCACATCTTACAGACATAATGCAAAGCATCAGATAAAATGGAGTGCACAACATCTGGAGAGTCGTAGGTTGCCTACTCCTGGTGTAGATGGGCAGTACTGCGCTTCTTGAAGTTTTCTGAAAAGTAGCAACATTGACTTAATATAGTTATTTAAAGTCACGTGCCAAACATGTGTAGCTCTTGCATATCTCACTAATTACTAATTGGTATGGTAATGCTTCCAAGGTAGTATACCAACTCGTATAATGTTGGGGTGTTATTCAGTAACGGAGTGTCAGCAAATGTTAAAACTCTTGGTGTGAGGTGATATGATTATGTTGAACCAGTACTCCTGGCACCATAACCACTACAGTACAATGTGCTTCTAATCCATGCAGTATCCAATTAATGCTTTATTTTTTTCCATGTTTAGCTTTTTTTCTTCCCTAATTATATTTTCTAGTACGCCTAGTGTTTCCTCTACAGTGGACAATCAATCGTAACCCTTTAATGACAGGGCTTTTATGCAGTCCTAGAAATAGTAGGCTTTAACACCTCTTGGGATAGAGTGGAACTTACTTTCCTTCCAGCTTTGGTGTGAGCAGGGTTAAATCCTTGGGTGCACCATGGAGTCCAGGTACAAACAGATATTGGGCTTACTGGCCACAAGCTGACAGAAGGGATATGAAAAGTGCCCAAAGTGAGCGCGGATACACCCATTTGAAAATATCATAGCCAAAATCTGTGTTTAGCCATGCACTCGCCATGTCCTATCGGGGGAGACCCACAGGACCTAAAGAGACCCTGATAGTCTTATTGTAACCTTTCATGTGTCTGATCAAACCACCATTGTGATCAGACATCCGTCTCAATGCAGAAAGAGGTGTCTGATTCCTATGTGTGATCGGGCCGAGCAAACTGCAGCCTAAAAACAGACTCTCTGAGCCTGTCACAGAGCTATACAGTGTACAGGGAGAGAAACAGTGTTTTTCCTCCTGATGTTTAGATCTCACAATGTACAGCAGGAAAGCCATGGAGATAACATCAAACAGGGATTCCCTACGAATAGCAGATCCATGGCGTCTGCATCTCCGTTTATTTAAAAAACAAAATTGTAATAATGAGAGATTCTTCCCTTTTACTGAATTCTTTGGGTAAGGGAGCGTTCCAGTTCCAAGGTTCCAATGTATTTCGAAAATGTTATATTAGAAATACAGTAATTTGGAACCTGTTACCCAAAAACATCTAGGCATTTGATTTATTCAAACATTAGAACAAATACACATTTTGATGTATTTCTTTTTCTTAGCTACATAAAAAAAATACTACCATATTACAAAAAAATTATATTTTCGTGCTTTCACCCGTTTTTATATATTTTAATCATACTAAATGATCATTCACAAAAACACATACGTATGTATTGTCAAAAAGCCCTAACTGTCCTTTAAAAAATTATGAGCGTATTGGATTCACGTAAAGGATCACTGAAACGTTTTTAATGCCTTTTCATCTGTTAGAATATGCTATTTTGTTTATATCTTTATTCATGTATGCTGAAATGTTTTAAGTTTACTTACTGTACCTTCCTGACTCCCTTTTGAGACTGCTATAGTTAAGCACCTTCTGTCACATTATCAATTATCTGACCTTATGTTCCTATTGTGCAGTGTTAAGTTGCTTTTCATAATCCCCTGAAAGCTGTAGGCAGAAACACACAATTTTGAAAAGCAACAGACTTGCAAATAAGTGAGCATCGGGTCAAACAAGTCACAGTCCGGCCAAAGGTACATAAAGATGGCTGTCTGAAAGGGGGAGTGGGAAAGATAGTGATTTCTTCAAATATTTCAACATACATTTTTCTTTTTTATGGTATATTATATCAAAGAATATATCAAGATATTAAACTATTAAATATGGAAGTGGAAAAGTACAGTAAAGCAAGCATGTATCAAAATTCGATGTTTCCTATTCTCTTCCTCTCGCAGAATCAGTTTTTCTTTTCTTCCCATCTGATCTAGTTTTCTTTAAAACATAAGACAAAGTAGAACTGTATTTAATAGAGGGGGGGTCTCTTGGGACACTTAGTCAATTTGTGTTAGGACGAGATTATGGCATTTTTTTTTTTTAATTCAAAAGAATGAAATTCCAGCTGTTTAGTAAATTGCTCCCCAATAAAAAGCAATCTACTAAAAGGCTGAAAGACCAAAATTGATATTATTAGGGTGAGGGGGATAAGTAGAACTGTATTTAATAGAGGGGGGCTCTTAGTCACTGATGGGGGGGCTTTATTTTTACAATTACTCCCCACCTTCACATTGCACGGTGTCTTGTGGGGAACACTATGTCCGACTGTCCCCCGTTATTTTAATAGGTGACCCCACTATTACAACAATGAGCAGCCATTGTTGTAATGTACCCCAATTCCCCCTGCCCCCCCCAAAGTAAAACAGGTATGGCCATGACAGTGCCGCTTTAAGGGAATCCACTGTTTTTAAGAGGTTGTAACCTGTATTCTTTTGTCTCCTGTTTTTCTTTTTGAAACATAACAAATTCCTGAAAGCTATGCACTGAATGTTTATCGCCACCTGCAGACTAATACTAACATTGCAGTCTTTTATAGATATTTCAAGCACCTAAAGGAACACAATAATGTTAGGAATACAAACCTGTATTCCTGACATTATAGTACTGGTGTGCTTATTTAGGTCTCTGGCCCCCTGTCAGTGAGAAAGTGAGCTTTAGGCTTGGATTATACCGTCGGATCTCAAAGTGAACGCTGCTTATAGATCTTTAAATGTTGCAGTAGCTTGATCTCGCTGCCGCTGTAAATTTACTAGTCAATTTCGCCCTCCTGCATCCTGTCACTGTCCACCCCTTGTGTCGGGGAGACCCCCAGGCTCTGAAAAGACACCCGGGAGGGCTCCCTGCTTGCCCCTCTGTTGCAGGATTAGTACTGGTCTCTCATGCTGCAATCACACTGTATAGAAGGTTCAGCAGAGGGATTCCCTTGAGAGGCGGTATTGGGAATTATGGATAGGATTAGAGCAGGGGTCCTCAAACTCCGGCCCCCCAGATGTTGCTGAACTACAACTCCCATGATTCTCTGGCTATCTATGTAATTCAAAGAATCATGGAAGTTGTAATTCAGCATCATCTGGGGGACTGGAGTTTGAAAACCCCTGGATTAGGGGTTGTGTTAAGGGAAAAGTTACGGTATACATGTGGGGTATCATTGTACTCTAGAACAGTAGCAGAATACATATATGCTGTGTTTGCAGCATATTTCAAGCGAGGAGTATAACTAATCAGATGCAAGGCTACTACTGAAAGGAAAAAAAACACATGAGATTGCCACTTTAATTTTTATGGTCTCCTTGACACTGTTGTTTCTTCGTCTCATCCTATCTCTACTTCAGTAAGGTTTATTTCTGATCCCTTGTGTTTATACACTTTATGTTCCACTTGACAATCAAATTATGACTTGATTTCTGTATCTTCTATATATGAAGATGACACTTATGTATTCTCTGCTTCCCTGCCTGTTTTTTTTGTCCAACACAGTTCTTTCACCAGCAACAAACACTTTTTTAAAAAAAAATTTATATCAATCTCCCTTTAAAAAGGCGCTATCGGGGGGCGGGGCCTGACTGCCAAGATGGCCGGACGCACTCTCTGACAGCTCCGGCACCAGCGGGCACAAAATCACGAATCCCGATCTACCGGGCAATGTCAGCAGAGCATGGTGCCAAGGAATCGATACAGGACCCTGCACGGAACATATCGATACCTGTCCCGCATCAAAACAGGAAACGAGTGCCTGAACCAACCATGAGGCCTAAACAGGAGCGGAGCCTAAAGCATGGGGGAGGCGACCGATGATCTGGCAAGAGAACCGCTCACAAGCATGAATCAAACGTTGCCCTGCCACCGCCCCCCTCTGGACCGGCAGGGAATATCCCGGTCCATGCAGGGGGTGCCCATCCCCGCAAAGCTACGTGAACAAGCGACAAAAACTGTGGTGAAACGAAACCGCCAGGGCTCAGGCAAGATGGCGCTACGGGCACGGCTGGCGACGCAACGCACCCGTTTACAGCCACCCAAGCACACCTTGGACTTCTTTGATCAGCTCTGCGCAAGCCTCTGGACGAAGCTCAGGGCCAAAGGTCAGGCCTTTAAACTAGCAAGGGGACTGGCGGCAGCATGGATTCGCCCAGCAATCCGGTGACACCTGTGTGGACTCCCGCCAAGTACCACTAGGGCGGCCTCCCGACGGCACCGGCAAACAAGATAGCGGGAAAAGGCTACATGTCCCGCATGCGTTGGCGCTCACTCGCACACACACCAGGGCAAAGCCAGCCAGCATACCCAAGCTGTCTACCGCGCAGAGACCTTGGAGACTTCCGACCTCCATGCTAACCTCACCAACCCCCGAACCCCAGCCTGCGACAGCAAGACTCACCAGAACGGTGAACACCGCACAGGGGCCTCAGTAAGGGTCCAGCGAGAACAACCACAGGCTTTAACCCCTTGCACGCTCGCAAACGAGGGAGACAGACACCTGTACACCTGTAGCTTCCCACTACAGGGCATCGGCTGAGCAGTCTGCAG
This sequence comes from Pelobates cultripes, assembly GCA_933207985.1. NCBI lineage: Eukaryota > Metazoa > Chordata > Amphibia > Anura > Pelobatidae > Pelobates > Pelobates cultripes. Next base: position 36,640,177 of record OW240912.1, on the reverse strand, counting down.
GGAGGCTCACAGCATGCACAGGACACACAGATCCTTTTGTGTGATTAAACTGTTAACTGCAAGTAGTCTGATTATGGACAGATTCTTACCATTGCCTTCTTACCCTGATGCATATTAGTCACAGCTCTATACTACCAAACACATCCCTTATACGCTAATATATAGGACAGTGAAGCTCATATGACATTTTACTCAAAGGCTCTGTCTTGTATGCAGCATACTCCTGTATTGTATTTTACTTACTCTTAAAGAATATTGTATAGACCTAGCATGCTTACACACTGTGCGCCCCAGCATAGCGTTGCGCTTACCTCTACTCATTTACTAAGTAGATATGCATTCAAACGACTGAACAGCAATACCCAGTATAATGTTACCTCAGCTTGTTCTCTACCATGTTAATGACTCACGGAAATCTGTGTAAATACACACTAGCATTCACCCAGAACGTAGGTTTAGACCGAAACGTTTTGTTTTAGTTTAGGCTTGTTGCCCATCTACATTACTTACTCCTTAACTATAATAACCTGTAACCGATTAGCAAGCGAATGCGAAGACAGCACTTAGAACTAGCCTGTAGCGCACACTGGAATGTGCATATATACATGATTTGCGACGCCAGCAACTAGTCAATATGCCGAACAAGCCTACTTAAAGTTTGAACACTCACTAAAGTTGCTTATGTAAGTTGATCGTATTACTTAACATTGGACTCAGAATATGCGCAGTTACACGACAACCTTTATACTTAAAAATGTGTGCACTGTTATTGCATACCCCATTGTTATAATTGTAATGAAACTAATGTGTGGAGTGCTGTTGGGGTACCACACGCATGTCTGTTCAACACATATGCACTACAAAAATAAAGAATTAAAAAAAAATGTTTTTTAAAAAAAAGGCACTATAATTTTTCTTGTGGATTTGCCTTTCTAAAGCCCCTTGTACTATAATGATTATACCCCCTTCTTGCAACGTGCATTTATTTATATTATCGTTTCTTCCTTGTGCTAGATCTGGGTGCCGCCATTTTGTTCTCTGCTAAGATGTTTGCTGTTCTGTGGAACATATTTTACTGATGAGTTGTGGGTAAATTTGACTGGCAATGGAAACCGAGTCTTGCTTTGAGCTTTCTGCCATTATCCAGTTTTGTCAACTTGACTTCTTTACATAAGGAACGGTAGTCCCTACTTGGAGCACTCAGGAACAAAAGTAAAATGAGATTCAGAAGCAGGGAACTATGGGGTAACAGATTAGATAAAGAGGAAAATTGTTTCATACTTCCCACAATTTTCTTTTCCTGATAATTATACATAGCAGCATTTACTTATGGTTAACTTCTTCCATCAAAGCAGAAATAATTTTTTAATTTTTTTCTCATAAGTAGATTCACCCCTTTGCATCCTCCGCTCTGCCTCAATCCTTCTTTGATTTGCCCTGCTTGGGACCTATGCCCAAACAGGGCAAAACTCATCGGTGACGTTGGCATGCTGGCTGTGGTGCCAGTGTATCGTCGTCAGGACAGAGTAACGTCACATCATTTTGTTATACTCCCTAGCCAACATTAAAAAAAGAAAAAAAGAAAAAAGCAGCATTTAGAGTTCCCATAGTAACCATAGTGCATGCACTGTGGTTGCTATGGGTAGAGAGCAGAGGGACTGCCTGTAGGAGGTCTTTTCTGCTTTTTCTTGTCAGTCAATGCTCGGGATGCCGAGGCATTGACTGGCAGCTAGGAGGAAATCCTATTTTTAAATAGGCTTTTCTCCTAATGTATACATTTGCTAGCAAAACTGCTAGCCCAATGTATCGATAAAATCTTATTCTCAATCTAATGAGCATAAATTGTTTTGGGGCATGACTGGTGCTTTTTAAGAAAATTACATCAATAAAATAGTACTGAGCAGTACAGTAGAAAGCACAGAAACCTCCATTTTCCATTTTAGGCACCATGAAATGTTATTGAACATGTCATGTTCTGTAAAGTTTTTGGACTTCGCACATGTAGGATTAAAAACTGTAAAACAAACAGGCTTATTTGGTGCCTACTATGTAGGCAGTAAATCTGCTGCCAGGTTGAATCAATACATTATCTTTGTGCAAAACAAAGTCAAACATAAATTCAACAACTGAATTGTGGAGCGCAATTCAATAAATCCTGAGGCACGAAATTGATCTCCAAATAAATATTGACCCATTGGCTGCTTAAGCACCCACTGGTAAATAATAAATTATCTAATGATCAGGAGGAGGCAGGAATGGCTTGTTTTATATTCACCTCACAGTGCTGAATGAAGGAATGAAGACAAAAGTGGGTTTTTGTATCCCTCGTGCCCATTGTAACTATGAGGGGAGAGCCCCAGCCTCTTTTTTTTTTTTTTCAAAAAGTGAATATATGATTGTTCTTAGCAGAGGCCTTCAAATAACCAAGGCTGCCATGCAAAACATACCTCTTATTCTTGGAATGGGTAAACTTGCCACATTCACCTATAATATGGGCATCACCCATTAACCCCTTAAGGACCGATGACTGTTGAGGACCAGTGACGGTCCTGAACCGTCATAACGGTATTGGGGTGCTTACCTGATCACCACCGTTACCCCAGCAGCGATCAGCGTTTCGCTTGGTCTGGGGGGACTGCCTGTCTGCCCAGACAGTCTCCCCGCGGCCACGTGATCGCTCGATCACATGGCCGCAATAGGTAACTGTATATCTGCCTGCAGGGGGACTGCCTGTGTTTACATACTGTCCATTATCACCTGTAATGGCAGTCCCTCAGATGGCCACTAGAGGTGCTTCGTGGGCCACTGCTGCACAGTGGTTAGAAGAGAGCAGATCAGTGGTTCATTACAGGATGTTCTGTTTGGACATGCATAAGTGATAACGGGGTGCATGTGTGCTAATCACCATAATCCTCCAACATGTTTTTTTCATAGAGAAGGTCTGAATTCAATGCCTCTCTATGAGATGCATTTGTGTGTGATGACAACGAATGCATAGACATTCAAGAGGGTTGGAGAAAGTGCTTCTAATTGCTCAAATAACTTATAATCACTGCTATATTTTGTACATTGGATAAACAGAACAAAACACAGAGGTAAATAAATTAAAGCAAACCGTAAGAAAAAGCCACTTTTTGCAACTTTCTTTAAATATAATGGAGAGAAAAAAATAAATGTGAGTTTCCCCACTGTTGTGGGTGTGTAGTTTTCACAAACCATTGTGTTGGGATAGGTGGGATAGGGGCCTTACCACATGCTCCTGCATGCTTCTAGATCCCAAGAGGGACACTTTCATTTTAAGAGTGTGAGTGGCCTGGAGCAGGACTGTCCTGAGATATTTTAGGTGATTTACTAATATGACAATTTATACAATAAAATGTAAGACAAAACTGCAACATTTCATATCTACACAAACTGATTTCTAAACACATTCATTGCAGTTTAGACTATTACTGAGATGCACCAACAATACTGAGCTTTTAAAAGAGAGGGACAGAAGGATTTGGGCCTAAAATAAGCACTACCCCTTATAAATGGGGACACTTGGGAGTTATGCTCCGGAATGTCCCTTGAGTTGTGTCAAGCTGCTCGAGAACAGGTTGAATGGTACCAGGGGGGAAAACAGACCAATTTAATAAGAGAGGATCATGTATGTACTGGACTAAAAAGGAAATCTAAAAAATTATCTTTCATTAAAGTAAAACTCTGGAGCAGCTGCAATCATTTACTTAGTTAATAAATGTAGGTTTCCTTTTAAAGATATATTAATCATTCATGTTCTAATAAAGCCCAGTTTATAATCTTGGTAAATAAGAAATGATATGAATGCAGTAAATATATATCATTTCTAATTATATGTTTTTCTCTTCTCTTTTTCATTCCAGCATCATGGCTTGACAGTGGTCTAGTGAACAGCTAGAATGACGTGATTGGACAGAATTACAAATATGATAAAATTGAGGCCTTTCAGGATACTCCGGTTTTTAACATTTTCAACCAATAATCATGTTTACTTTTAAATTTGTATCTATAAAGTACCATTGCACTTATTTCTCTTCATCCAAGTGAACAGCGGAATCCTTAAAGAGGAGTGTCCACATTAGAAGGAAATGCAGTCTAAAAGAAAAACTAAAATGTAACAAAAACAATATAGCAATCGGAATCAAATGCAAGGATGTGCTGGCACTGACTGGCATATCATGCAAATTTCAAAATGTCTGTGACCTTGCAGTGACTCATGGTAAAATGATGCCCAACCAGGTGTCACTGATGTGTTTGTATAACTTACCCCAGTACAACTTCTATAGTGTTTACTGGGGATGGACAATCGAGAAACGATCATAGATGTAAAGGGGGCAAGCTGTCTAACAAGAGAAACCAGTCTTTCAGGGATTTTTTACATTAGCATACTTTAAAAACAAAGAGAACATTATTTGCCCTCTACTAAGTTTTATTTGGAATTTAAAACAGGTAATATGGCTGTCTTTTACTTTAGACAATATATATGGGAAGGCTCAACCGGCCTTTAAATACACAGGCCTCCCCTTCCTCTGGGCCGATACTTCTTGATTCAGCCCACCCTCCACTCCCTTTATCAAGCCATTTAATTTTGGTGGGCCCTCTTTTTACAGGCCTATCCAAGCATTGGTTTCGCCACACCACAACAGACTTACACCACGTCTACTATATCTCGGCTTATTGTCCCTGACCACAAATATATATATATATATATAAAAATATATGTATACATACACACATTTTTTACAGAAATGAATTAAAATCCAGTCTTGTATCATATAAAATGTGTCACCATTATCAATCTAGATATTCCATATTTTAGATAGTATACTTGGGTGTGAATTCCTTTTCTTCAGAAGGAATTCCTGAATTTGGACATTAATGGGGACTCCGGTGAGACTCGTCTGACCTCTGCAGGAACACTCTGGTGCTACACTGAAAAAAACAAAAACAAAAAACCTACAGATCTTACCAGTGACTCTGGCCTATTCAAGGTGCCCAATAATGCAATATCTGCGGTTTAGCTACTCAAACACTAAATAAACATGGGCAGAATTATTAACTATAATGCGAATGGCCATGGACTGACAAATTAATTGTACATTTTAGATCAAAGTAGACAAACTGTAAATAAATCTGCAATCAAACTATATTTCCAAATCACCTATTTTGAACTAAAATTGGGACTTCCTAGTGAATTCCCAGCAATTCACTCAGAATAGTGGTATATTTACTACACTTCAAGTGATTCACTAAACTGGAATTTATTGGGACCTGACCAAAGGATCAACATATCCAAGCTGCCAATTTAGAGTATTTTACTAATTCTGGTATTTTGATCTAACATTTGTAATTCCTTTGTCCGAGCGCTCATTGTTAGTGTATTGATCACAGTCTAGGGAAATAAGCTCCGTAGTGCTCTGAAAGGCACAATAAAACACATACTTCAATGAGTTCAGGCAAACAATCACCATTCATTTTTCTAAAACAATGAATTTCGAATATTGATCATCAATAAAATAAATCAGTACATAGATTTCAAAACAATACAATTAACCATACTACAGATTTTGAACTTCATGAAAATGTTTTTCTTTTTAATACACTAGATTCCTTCTTATAATTATAATAATAAAAAAATCTAAAAGCAGTGAAAATAAATTAGAAGTAAAATGAATTATGTCTCGCTCTGGCAAATAAGACTCCGTAAATAAATAAAAGTGCAGTTCTCGGGCAATACCTATTCAATTTAATTGTACACGTTGGGATGAAATTTTGCAAATAGTTTTTCTTACCTGGTCATCGGGTGCTGATCTTTGTCTCTCCTCTTCCTATATGAAGAGCTGGAAGTTTTTCCCAGGAGCTTCTGTTGGCTCTCCTGAACTACGCCCTGCAGTGCATGGGGTCTCATTTGCTCAGAATGTCAGTTGATCACTCTCAGCCAATGAGCTAAGCCCTGCACTGTCAGGTTTCGCTCTGGAAGATACCTTCAGCTGCAGAAATGCAGGGTCAAACCGTTCGCAAACAATTCTACTACATACATTGGAAGATACTCCAAGCATCATAACAACTATGCTATGATGTAGTGTTTATTGTGTCCCCTCCCCCCCCTTACCACTTTACTTATTTGTATTATTTGGGACACAATGAGCAGTGGATACTGAGGTTTTACTGTAATAAGAAAATTAAGGTGAATTTTAGAGAACGAAATTGAGTGACTGCAAAATATACAAAGAAGTTGCAATGTAATAGTGCTGCGTTAAAGGACCACTATAGGCACCAAGACCACACCAGCTTAATGAGGTGGTCTGGGTGCCTGGTCCATCTAGGGTTAACACTTTTTTCTATAAACATAGCAGTTTCAGAGAAACTGCTATGTTTATGTTAGGGTTAATCCAGCCTCTAGTGGCTGTGTCATTGACAGCCGCTAGAGGGCTTCCGCGTTTCTCACTGTGAAAATCACAGTGAGAAGACGCCAGCGTCCATAGGAAAGCATTGTGAATGCTTTCCTATAGACTGGCTGAATGCGCGCGCATTCAGCCGAAGAGGAGGAGAGCTCACAATTCTGAAGCCTTCCATTCCGGTCTAGAAATAACCCCTTCTTCTCCATCCAGCCCGGCGGGAGGGGGACCCAGAGGGTGCCCCACTATAGTGCCAGGAAAACAAGTATGTTTTCCTGGCACTATAGTGGTCCTTTAAGCACAGTTGAAGTTTTATTGTGATTTGAACTTGGCTCATATAACAAGTTTTAGTCATTTATTCAGTGACATATACGTTTACAAAATTGTTCCTTAAATTACTTTCTTAGAATGCATTGATAAAATAGGATTGAAATGATCCAGAATGGACAAACATATGATTCACAATTCTATACATCGTGATATTCAAGGTGTCCTTAGTGGTTTTTTTAAAACAAATATTACATAAAAATGAATTAAAAAGCAGAAAAAAACCAAAACATTTTCCTTGCATTTTTTTATATAGATGGAATTATTCTTGCATTTTGGATTGGTTTGGTGCTTTTTTACTGTGAATATGTAAATATAAATAAAGGGATTTTATTTCAAAATGTTTTCTGGATTCATTTAGGTACCGGATTTAACTTTTTTTTTTATTGTAACATTTTCACACATAAAGACTAAATTTTCTGTGGTTATACAAAAGTGATACTAATATGGTGAGACATAGCCTAAAGTGAACCGGTCATGGCAGACATAGGTTTGCAGTTTTTTTAACCATCTGACTTGACTCACATTTTAAAATTAGGAGTTTCTTCCCTTAATACTGTTAAAGCTCATCTTTTAATTTAAATTACACCTGTATCCTGTTAATCCCATCAATCATGTTTCCTGTGAGTGTTACACTTGCTGTGAGACACATTTGGGACGCACAAGCTTGTTTCCCATTGCAGGTTAAATGTCTAGAACCCTCTCTTCATTCTCAGACTGCCTGTCCAAAGCTGCTGCAATAAATCATTCTGGCTGTTTCTCTCCTCTCACGGATCTGCTGCTCGGACACAGATCTTGCACCTCCCTATTCATCCATTTGCAGGCATTGCTTTCCCTTAGACTGAATTCAAGAAGAGTCATGCTGAGAGGAGGGTTTTCCTGGTAACAGACACACACAGCACACTGATATTTATCTGTATGCCAATTGGCACAGACTGAATTGAGAGGAGGCAGCGGGTTTTTTTTTTCAACCTCAGATTTAAGAGAAATCTAGACATTTGCTAGCAATTCATCTAGCACAATGTATAGATAAAATATGATTCTCGATCATTTTAGATCAAGTTGTATTGTCATGACAGGTACCCTTTAAAACCTATTTTGCAAACCATGTTATGGACAAAGAAGTATTTTCTAAAATCAGTATTTAACAGTCATGTCTGGGATTTAAAAAGGCAGAGGAAGTCTTGCACGTTACTGCTTTCAAGCCACCATGCTTATTCTCTAATATTTCCCTCCATTGTTGCATACCTTTTAGGGGAGAGAATCCCTAGTCCAATTTCTCTCTCTTTGTTTTGTGGGAGAAACAGGTGATTTGTGCCTCCAGTGTTACAGATCTAATTCCTTTATCTTACTGCTGCATGCTATTGCAATCTTAGGGTACCTTGACATGATGACAAATACCAGCACCCCCAGTGTCAACCAGAGAATGAAAAGATAAAAGACCTTTGCCATACTTGGGAAATTATCTGCTGTTCTTACATGGTAAAGATTTGAATGAGGTTTACTAGGTGCAACTAGTAATTAAGGAGCCCTTCCAATGAAGCGGACAGAGATAGAAACATAGAATGTGACGGCAGATAAGAACCATTTGGCCCATCAAGTCTGCCCAATTTTCTAAATACTTTCATTAGTCCCTAGCCTTATCTTATAGTTAGGATAGCCTTATGCCTACCCCACGCATGCTTAAACTCCTTACTGTGTTAACCTCTACCACTTCAGCTGGAAGGCTATTCCATGCATCCCTCTCAGTAAAGTAATATTTCCTGATATTTTTAAACCTTTGTCCCTCTAATTTAAGACTATGTCCTCTTGTTGTGGTAGTTTTTCTTCTTTTAAATATAGTCTCCTCCTTTACCGTGTTGATTCACTTTATATATTTAAATGTTTCTATCATATCCCCCCTGTCTCGTCTTTCCTCCAAGCTATACATGTTAAGATCCTTTAACCTTTCCTGGTAAGTTTTATCCCGCAATCCATGAACCAGTTTAGTAGCCCTTCTCTGAACCCTCTCTAAGGTATCAATATCCTTCTGAAGATACGGTCTCCAGTACTGTGTACAATACTCCAAGTGAGGTCTCACTAGTGTTCTGTACAATGGCATGAACACTTCCCTCTTTCTACTGCTAATACCTCTCCCTATACAACCAAGCATTCTGCTAGCATTTCCTGCTGCTCTATTACATTGTCTGCCTACCTTTAAGTCATCAGAAATAATCACCCCTAAATCCCTTTCCTCATATATTGAGGTTAGGACTATCAAATATTCTGTACTCTGCCCTTGGGTTTTTACGTCCAACATGCATTATCTTGCACTTATCCACATTAAATGTCAGCTGCCACAACTCTGACCATTTTTCTAGTTTACCTAAATCATTTGCCATTTGGCTTATCCATCCTGGAACATCAACCCTGTTACATATCTTAGTATCATCAGCAAAAATACATACCTTACAATCAAGATCTTCTGCAATATCACTAATAAAAATATTAAAGAGAATGGGTCCAAGTACAGATCCCTCAGGTACCCCACTGGTGACAAGTCCAAGCTTCGAATATATTCCATTAACTACAACCCTCTGTTGCCTGTCACTCAGCCACTGCCTTACCCATTCAACAATATTGGAATCCAAACTTAAAGATTGCAGTTTATTGATAAGCCTTCTATGTGCAACAGTGTCAAAAGCCTTACTGAAATCTAGGTAAGCAATGTCTACTGCACCACCCTGACCTATAATTTTAGTTACCCAATCAAAAAAAAATCAATAAGATTAGTTTGGCATGATCTCCCTGAAGTAAACCCATGTTGTCTCTGATCTTGAAATCCATGTGTTTTTAGATGTTCAACAATCCTATCCTTTAACATGGTTTCCATCACTTTCCCCACTACTGAAGTAAGGCTTACTGGCCTATAGTTGCCCAACTCCTCCCTATTACTTTTCTTGTAAATGGGCACAACATTCGCTAACTTCCAATCTTCTGGGACTACTCCTGTTAACAATGATTGGTTAAGTAAATCTGTTAATGGTTTTGCTAGTACACCACTAAGCTCTTTTAATAGCTTTGGGTGTATTCCATCAGGTCCCATTGACTTATTTGTCTTTACTTTTGACAGTTGAAATAGAACCTCTTCCTCAGTAAACTCACGTGTAATAAATGACTCATTTATCCTTTTTCTTAACTGAGGTCCCTTTCCTTCATTTTCATCTGTAAATACAGAACAAAAATATTCACTGAGGCAGTCAGATAGACCTTTATCTTCTTCTACATACCTTCCTTCTTTTGTTTTTAATCTAACTAATCCTTGTTTTACTTTTCTTTTCTCATTTATGTATCTAAAAAATGTTTTGTCCCCCTTTTTTACTGACGGTGCTATTTCTGTGTGATTTGGAAGCTCTTATAACTTGCTTAGCCTCTTTCTGCCAAATCTTATAGATCATTTTGTCTTCCTCACTCTGGTTTTTTTTATAATTCCTAAATGCTGACTTTTTGTTTTTAACTATTTTGGCCACATCTGCGGAGTACCACAGTGGTTTCTTGAATTTTTTGTTTTTACTGACAAGCCTAATGCAATTTTCTGTTGCCTTCAATAGTGCAACTTTTAAATAATCCCATTTCTCTTGGACTCCATTTAAATTGCTCCAGTCTGATAATGACTCCTCTACCCATATTCTAATTTTAGAAAAGTCTGTTTTCTAAAGTCTAAAACTTTTGTTTTTGTGTGGTGTGACTCAGTCACTGTTCTTATATTAAACCACACTGACTGATGATCACTGGATCCTAGACTTTCACCTACAGTAATATCTGATACCAAATCTCCATTTGTTAACACTAAATCTAGTATGGCCTCTTTAAGAGTTGGCTCCTCAACAACTTGTTTTAGAGACAATCCCAGTAGGGAGTTTAGAATATGTGTGCTCCTGGCACAAGTAGCTAATTTTGTTTTCCAATTTACATCAGGAAGATTACAGTCGACCATGATGATAACTTCCCCTTTCATTGTCATTTTAGCTATTTCCTCAACTAGTAGATTATCTAACTCTTCAATTTGTCCTGGGGGGCCTATAAATCACACCTACACGAGTTACTGTGTGATTACCAAATTCTAACGTAACCCAAACGGACTCTATGTTTGCCTCACTAACTTTTATTAAGCTAGATTTTATGCTATCCTTCACATACAAGGCCACCCCTCCCCCTTTCTTGCCTTCCCTATCTTTCCTATATAAAGAGTACCCTGGTATTGCTATGTCCCAGTCATTTTTCTCATTCTACCATGTCTCAGTAACAGCGACTAAATCTACACTATCAGTTGCCATTATTGCCACAAGTTCATGGATCTTATTCCCTAAACTGTGAGCATTTATAGACATAACTCTAAGCTTATTTTTTAACACACTTGCTACAGGCACCTTCTGTCCTTGTTTTGGGGGACAATTGGATTGATGTTTTATCACCCTTTTGCCCCCCCCTCCTAGTTTAAATACATCATAGCAAAACCTCTGAACTGCTCACTGAGAACATTTGTTCCCTTTTGAGAAAGATGCAAACCATCTTTTTTGTACAGCTTATTTCCATTCCAAACAGAGCTACCATGTGAAATAAAGCCAAATTCTTGCTCCCGACACCATTCACCAAGCCACAAATTAGAAAGGCCTTAGGTTAGAAAGGCCAGTTGGCTTGGACCACGTCATGTTACAGGTGAGCTTATGTGGGATATCCATCATCCACGGGTTGGTGCATGCACCATTTATCACAGGATTCCATTATACCATTGTGGAGATGACAAAGAAAATGAAATCTCTTTATAAACAGTCCATATGGGTTAACTGAAAACAGAATTGTAACACTTAGGCGAAACAAGCCAATTTGTAAAGACCTGCCAACTCTGTAGTCACAGACTACTTTAGCTTTAATTCTGCTAAAGTGACCAAACTTGGTTGCAATGAAAACAAAAAAATAATCGTTTGCGATTTCCGCTTCACACTGCCAGTGTTATTGAATTTCTTATGCGATTTGATTTATATGAATTTATTACATTTTATCTAAAATGTATGTTATTATAAATGCCTAAATTATGTACACATACATATGTGGCTTTAGAGGCATACCCATAACATGCTGTGAATTATACACATTCATGTAGATTGTCCAGATGTGCTCATTATGCCTGCAAGGGTATTAGCCACACCTCACTGACGAGGCTCACAGGGGCCGAAACGAATGTCTGTGATTGCTGTATAGCTCATGCATTGGAAGCCAGTCTTCATTTTTACTCAAAACGAGACTGCTCTGCTGTGCTACTGTGGTGCAACTGGCCAAGTAGAGAGGAATCTCAGAGAACAGCTGATACCAACACAAAATCACATAAAATATCAGCGCAGGCAAGGGGGTAAAGGAAGGTGTCGGCAGAGAATTGTAAAATAAAACCAATAAATATTTTAACAAAAAAAAAAAAAAACATTTGGGAAGGGGCAGACAGTACACAAGATACAGATTTATTTTTTATTTTTTTTAAATCTGCAAGGTGTTTTCTAGCATTAAGCTTTATAATATGTTCTTCCATTAACTCCACAAGTGAACGCAGGAGCTGGTTTACTGCGCACCATCACAACTAGTAATTATTGCAAAGCAGCAGAGTGTGTGGAAAAAAATAAAAAATAAATAATCACTGCAGCTAAAAGACAGACTCCTTGAGCTGTCAATGCCAACTGCCTAATATTAGTTTTGTCCCACAAGTAGGAAGAATCTCTCTCCTCTCTAGAAAAGTACTGAGCTGGGGCAAACTGCCTGTGAACCAGGTTGTTTGTGTGCAGACTGCAGCCACAATATGGATTTTATAATTTCATAAAAAAACGTTTTCTTGGTTCTATGTTATGAATGAAGCTTCAGTTGAGGAATAAACTACTTATGCCATAAACACTTGCTGGACTAGTTTACGGGATAATATCCTAGACCGGAATGGAAGACTTCAGAATTGTGAGCATCTTCTTGCAACTGAATATATAATGCACTCTCCAAAAACACAGAGTCAAGTTTTAACAGCTGTGTACCTTTAACAATGAGCTAGAGCCATAAAACAGCAGAAATGCAAAGGATCTTTAATGCCACTGATTTACCTAAAGTTTGGAATTTGGTTATCAATTCACAATTAAAGGGATTCTATAGCCACTGAAGTGGTCTGGTTACCGTGTCCCTGAAAACATTTGTGTTTTGCCAGGAACTGCAATTTTTCATTGCAAGGTTGACATGCCTCTAGGGCAGGGGTTCCCAACCCTGTCCTCAAGTACCCCCTACCAGTCCAGGATTTAGGGATTACCCTTTTGTGTCTGAAGTGTTGTTTTTTTTTTCTTCTTCTAAAAACACCTGAGACACAACGGAGTAATCCCTAAATCCTGGACTGGTAGGGGGTACTGAGGACTGGGTTGGGAACCCCTGCTTTTGGGGGAAGAAGGAAAAAAAACAAGAGTAAAATGCACAAACTAAAAAGGGGAATACTTCATGCAGGGTGCTCCATAAAGTTAGGGCCAAACCCTGAAAACATCAAACGGAAGAGAAGAAATATCCAGGCACACTTGAGGTTTCTTCTAAAAGGCTGTAGAATATTGCATATTCTATGTTTCTATTGATTATATATATGGATGTGTGGATTGACATAAGTAACAGATGGTATCAATAAGTCACAAGGCTTTCTTTGTCCGAGAGCTCTGGAATGTGGATGTGGAGGGTTTTGTCCTTATATGGCTAGAGTTATATGCTGATGTTAGTATTAGCACTTCTATATAGTAACAGAGGGACACGAGGTCTCTCAGTCTTAGTCCTGTCTTGGCTTGGCTCTGTACAACGATGTAACTCTCCCATCAGAAGTACAGCAATTACCATCTGCTGTTAAATGTCCATTATCCTGTAACATCCTATATTATGTTTTATGTATCCGTAACTAAGAATAAACCTGAAGAAACCGTAAGTCAGATTGCGTATTACTACTTTTCAATAATATAGACATATATTATTGTGGCGAGCATTTGGCCCAAGAATATATATACAAAAGACGTATATATATCAATCAACTGAAGACAAGAAGAAATTAAGAAAGAGTCTACATTAACATCCATTCATCTAGTTTTTTACATTGGCTAGCCAGCCAGTCTTCTATTCAAAGTTTTGTTCCCACTTCAAGGGGGGAGAGAGAAGAATCGAGTTACAAAGCTATTTTGGAACTGGGAAAACAAACTTGAAGAGAAAAAAAAGAATCTAGACTGACTGTCATAGAAGAACTGTGGTTTGTAAGAAAAAGAAAGTTTTCAAATTAAAGACTGTACAAGACTATTTTCTACAACGGAGACAAAAAGCACAAGATACAACGTGAATTCTAGAAGCAAGCACGTGGCAGAGATTGGCAAGCGTCCAAGCAAAGAACTGCGCAGCTGTGTGGATGAAGCAACGAAATAGACAGAAATAACTGATCTGGTGAGTAACATGGAATTCATAAATGATAATGCAGAGAAAAGTAAATTGCAGTTTGCATGTAATAGCAGCTATTCAGAAGCTGTATTGTGGCAATCTTTATACACACAATGTGAAATTGCCAATAGTGAAATTGACAAGAAATTGTTTGTTAATAAGAAAAAACAAAAGATCAGAAATGTTATGAAACTAGTCTGTACTTACAATGCATTGATTTGTAAACGAGATGCAGGTCAAGAAAATTTAGAATCATCAGAAAAAGAAGTAGATTTGAATGGGTTAACAGAAGACAAATCAGATTTAAATGAACAGTGTAACAAAGTAACAGAGAGAACATTGTCAGAAACAGTCTGTGAATTAGAGGATAGAGTTGAACTAAGAAATGATCTTATTTGCCAGCTTGGAAATGAAGTTAAACTAGTGTGTGTTAATACAAGAAAAATACAAGCACAGAATCTAATCCCAGAACCAATAGATACTGAAAATGTATCCTCACAGAGTGATTTGCAGAAATGTAAATTCCAAGACAGAACTGCAAAACTTAATTTGAAAATCCATGATCAATTAATGAAAATTGTGAAATGTATTCCAGTTTATGACACGTCAGTGGATGCATTCACTAATGCTGAAATATTTGAGTCTAATTTAGACAAATACAGCCTAAATGACGAACAAAGGAATAGACTATTTAAAACATGGCTGCCGACTCAAATTGCACGTAGACTGACTCCACCCATTAGTACCCCTAATGACGAAGATGGTGAAATAGTCCATGGGAATAAGCAAGACAGATTAACACAATTAATAAAATTAACAACAGGGAATGATTTTGCAGACACTGAAATGTTGGAAAACCTAAAACCACACATTGATGAGGATATTTTTAGTTTTCTTGTAAAATTTGAAAATGCATATAGACTTGTTGCTGATTTTTCTGAAGATCAGTTAATTAATGAATTTGTGAAAAAATTTCAAGATCTAGATCCAACTGCAATTGTGTTAGCTAGAGAAAAAATCACTTTGACAGAAGTAGCTTTGTTCTTGGATAACTTAAGGAGGGAAACCAAGAATGAAGGGGTTAAAACGACTTGTGGCTTTAGGCAGAGAAAGAAGTGCAGATGTTACAGCCCTCGTCCCCCTCCTTCTTCTTCTTCTAGGACAGAGTGTAGAGTGATACAGACAGCTGAGCCCCTCCCAATTTATTCAACTAAAAACTGTAGAGTTGATAATATAGGGCAAAATATAACTCCTAAAGTTATTTGTTTTTGGTGCAACAAACAACATTATTTAAGATCTTGCAGATATTTTATCCGAGATATCAAATCAAAAGCAAATGAGAAATTAAATATGTTGATTAAAAATTTTGACAGAGAAAATGGAGATAAATCAATTAAAGCCTTTCCTTGTAAACTGATAATCAGACAAATAAAAGCAATTTTAGCTAAATCGAAATTAGGAGACAGACAAGCAATGCAGTGTGACACAGAAAGTTATAAGAATCAGATAACTTCAAGAGATATGATTAGTTTAGGGAATGAGCATGGATATGTGTTCCAACAGATGTACACAGGCTGATTCCAGAATTAAGAACAGCACAAGAATAGAGTTCTATGTTAGTTTGTTGTTTTAATGAATTGTTAGTCTGAACTGTTTTTTCATTGTTTTATGTGTGTTATAAGGAAGTATTAGGTTAATTAATGGAAATAAAAATTTACATCAAGTTTGCAAATATGACAGAATGAAATACACTAATGTAGCAGTTAGGAACATGCAAGGTTATATTGGGTGTATGCGATTATACAGTAACTCCAATCATTTTACAGAAGGAAAAAACAATGTTACTTCTGAGGTTGATTTAAAATCTTTGATTTAATTCATGAGAATGAGATTTTAATATCATGACTGATAATGGATTACTATATTTTGCAAAGCCTGGACATACATATGTTTTGACTACATAGAAGACAAAAGTTTTGATAGAATAAAACCTAGATTTACAAATACATTTGATGAAGGAAACAATATATGTTTTTGTAGTTTGTTTCATGTGACAAAATGGTGCCAGTGTTAAGACAAAATGGCTGCTATTGCTAAAGTATAGTGGAAAACAATATTTAGTTGTAACATCTAATATGTGATTAGGTTATACCTCCAGATTATTAAACAGTTTAAAAGGGGGGTATGAGTAATAAAAAGTTTGAGAATTGAGAATTTACATGTTCAGAAAGATTTTAATATAAAAGGAAATTTAAAGATTATACATCACATGGCATAAATGTAATGACCACTAGATGGTAGATCTCATGAGAAGAAATGAGAATGTTGTGTAGTCCATGTAATTCAATGTTAAACTGTGTAATAATAATGAGATATAAACTTTGTAAGCCATTGTATTGATGCTGCACATGGTTTTTGTTTTAATGTAGGTAAAGCGTGACAGATCCTTGTGGCAATAAATCAGGAAAGCATTCCTTCAGACAACTGGACATCGACTGTAGGAAAGAGACTTTTCATCTGATCTGCAAACTGTGATGGAAGATTCTACAGAGTTCATTCGATACAGAAGATTAACAGACTTACAAAGAAATAAAAGATTGACACTAACATAAATATATCTTCCTAAATATTAATGAAGAAGAAAACAGACAATGAAACATTATTTAACAGTTATAAGTATTAATACCAAAAGAGACTACTTATAGCTATATAACACATGGAGTACAATCACGAAAAGATAGTATTTGAAAAGAACTATTATATTATTACCTATACATAGAATGAGACGTATCAGAGGTAGATAAAATATGAAGTCGATAAAATAAGGATCATGGTTACTTAATACCACAAAGATTGAGTTCAATAGTATTTCATAGATTAACTATAATGAGTAATTTGTTTATATAGTTGAAGTAAAACAAACAATGGTAATAAAAGGAAGAAAACTGAGGAAGGATAATTTATATTGATTAATATTAAGTAATAGTATACATTAAGAAGGCCTTGGATATAAGAGTTCAGAGATCCAAGAGGAATTGAATGGAAAGAGTATAGTACACAATTATATTTAACCTAAGTCTATAAAGGTATGGACTAGGGAGAATAGGTTTCTGGATATGACGGTATCCAATGAATTGAATACGTTGTTAAGATTTCCCTGAGTTTGTAAGACACAGACTAGGAATAAGAGTTTCTGGGCAGTATGACCCCAAGTTTATTTTTGTTTTGTTTATTTTATTTTAGTCAGTTGAAGTGTACTAAGGAATATGGATTGGTCAGAACATTAGGACAATCCTGCTTTTAAGATGTATTACATTAATAAGTCATCACAATGCTAATGAAGAGAGTGATGCTAATGAATTTAAATTGTTCTTTCCAAGTTCTTTTAAAGTAAACTATGTTTCTATTGAATTTAAAGTTTGTTACTACAAGGTGGAATTTTAGTGAAAATTATAATTATGTAAACTAAAACAAATCTATGATAGAAAGATTTCTGGGTGAAGAATTTCTAAATTGAAGAATTATTATAGAACTTCATGGTTGATAACACATCCTTTGAATGAGACTTATAACTAGTGTTGATATATTTCAGGTAGTGAGAGCCTACTGAATATACAAATTAAATACTATGATTGTAAAGTACTGATACAATCATCACTAGGTGGTATTAATGGTATAGGAATGTAATTCATGAATACAAATGATAAAGATTTTAAGTTGCTAGAAACCATACGATTCATGGAAATCTAATTGGACAGGATATTATAGTAATACATGTATTAGTACTTAAGTAATATCAGGTATTGAGAATGAAAATACTATGCTATATGTGTCTGTAGGAGTATGATAGTGATACACAGTTATTATTATTTAGAAAGTTACGATCTTGGATTTTGTTATCTACAAAGATACGACTGTACCATAGAAGGTAGATCTTTCTGATTGCTTTATTGTTTATTGGATCAACATTTGTAAATATTTTATTTTATTCATTTATTATTGTTATATATGTATATATTATGTTCAAGTAGTTATGATGTAACATGGATATGGATATCAATACATAGCTGAAACAGAGGGAGTTTTGAAGTAAAGTAAGCAGTATAAGGGATAGAAACTCGACCTTCTAAGAACTCTCATATAATAGAAAGTTGTGACTACATCTTGTTCTATGCTCAATGAATGTGATACAAGTGATGTATGAATGGACAGGTTAATTACATTGTGTTATGGTTTTAAAACAAACCATAAACAGAGGGAATGTAGAATATTGCATATTCTATGTTTCTATTGATTATATATATGGATGTGTGGATTGACATAAGTAACAGATGGTATCAATAAGTCACAAGGCTTTCTTTGTCCGAGAGCTCTGGAATGTGGATGTGGAGGGTTTTGTCCTTATATGGCTAGAGTTATATGCTGATGTTAGTATTAGCACTTCTATATAGTAACAGAGGGACACGAGGTCTCTCAGTCTTAGTCCTGTCTTGGCTTGGCTCTGTACAACGATGTAACTCTCCCATCAGAAGTACAGCAATTACCATCTGCTGTTAAATGTCCATTATCCTGTAACATCCTATATTATGTTTTATGTATCCGTAACTAAGAATAAACCTGAAGAAACCGTAAGTCAGATTGCGTATTACTACTTTTCAATAATATAGACATATATTATTGTGGCGAGCATTTGGCCCAAGAATATATATACAAAAGACGTATATATATCAATCAACTGAAGACAAGAAGAAATTAAGAAAGAGTCTACATTAACATCCATTCATCTAGTTTTTTACAAAGGCAGTCTTTTTATTTGAAACAAGAAAGTGGAGACAATGTTTCGGCTCCTCCCCTTGTCTCCCCTTTTTTGTTTCAATTAAAAAAACTGCTTTTTAGAAGACAACTCAGGTGTGCCTGGATATTTATTTTCTTCCATTTGATGCCTCTAGGGGAAGTCAGGAAGACAGCCACTAGAAGGTGTTTCACAGCTATCACCAAGTCAACTCTGTTATAGATCAAATCTCCTCCTAGAGAACATTTGATTGGCCGCACAAGCGTACAAGGCTCGGAATGCTTCCATATGGAAAGCATTGGATAGGCTGAGATCATCACAACTGATTATCATCTCAGCCAGGCAGGCAAATGGAGCAGAAGAATGGAGACCAGAGTGCCACGGGTTGCAAGGTAAGTAAATATTACTACATAGGTAGGGGAACACGTTTGAATTCCAAATGCTATAGTGTTCCTTTAAAGCTTTACTTACTCCAATTCTTTTTCCATATCATATGTACGACCCAACATTCAGACTTTAAACATAAGCCAGTACAAACAGAGACAACACATATATTCAGAACTTGTATGCAGTTTTATAAGTTTTATGAAATAAACAGTTCAAGAACGAACAACTTATGATGAACACATTTTGTCAACATCCTAACAAGGACAGCTGGTTAACAACAAAACACCCAATTCCAAAAAATATTTATATATATATATATATTTTCAAACCCTATTTTTCATTTTAATAAAAGTGTAAATGTGCCCATCTATTATATGATAAAATATGAACTAAATTGTAAATAAATATATTTTCATATAGGGAAAAAAAACAAAAAAAACTTGAAATGACGGCAATTGAACTTTAATTTAACCCAATCCTGTGCGAGCCACAAAATATAAATACACTTCCATTATTAAAATACTCAGGCACTTAACTAGAAACATTTCCCAAGTGTTATAAAACTTTTACTGTTAAACAGACAGAGTGCAAAGAAGTTGAATATAAATAAAATATATATATTACAAATATAGGAGACAAGGATGCTTACATAATTTGGTCCTTTTTTTTGTGTGGAAATTTCACATTTTAACATACTTATAACAGTGCTCCATCACATAAATTGTTTAAACCAAGCACTGGTGGGCAGTAGTCAAAAGATGTACATTAGTCCACTGGTTCCTTTCATTTGATACCGCTGGTGGGAGCCATGTGATTTGTCCGTACACCTTGTTGCTTCTCCCCTGTGGCTGATAGTTGGACAGAAAACGAGGCTGTTGGTGGTAGTGAAAGCCATGTTTTTTCTTTGGGTACTTGTTCATGAAAGACATGGGTTGCAGCACATATTCCTGTGGTTCCTGTGTGCAGAAATACTTGGTTTGCATTCTCAAAATAAACACATGACAGGAGATATAAACTTTTGAAAAAGCTGGATATATATATATATATATATATATATATATATACATACATACATACATACATACATATATATATATATATATATATATATATATACACACACACACACACTTTTTTTTTTTAAATCTTGGAAAAATTATACTGATTATACGGATTAGGATTTATTATCTTGAAACCAAACTAATAAGACACTTAGACAGGTGTACATACAAATACAAGTAGTAAAATCTAGTGTTAGCATGAATGACTATAAGAATATTTACTTAGACATCACTATTTGAATGCTGTGTGTGTAAGCAAAAATAAGTAAATAAATGAATGAAAAAAATCCAAGCTGGTGTTGGCATAGTACTCTAAATTAAAGAGGTGCTCTATGTACCATAACCACTAGAGTGAACTATAGTGGTTATGGTACCATGGACAACTGCAGTCCACCACAACATGCAGCAATGGTCATGGTGTTTTAAATAACCCTTTAATTTTGAGTGCCAAGTATTGGAGTACTTGTTTGTGTAGCTCCCAACATTGGAAGGTATGATACCAGGACAAGGTGGGCAGCCTTGCGGGGGTGGTAAACCAGTGATGCCAACCCCTCTATATAAGACCATGCAGAGAAGACTGCTGAAGCACTCCCTGTATGGTCCTAGTGCCTGCTCACAGCATGAACATTTCGAATTATGTTTTTGTGCTGTGCCACCCGAGGATGCAGGACACCAGGGAACTAAATTGGGACTGTTTGGAGGTCTGCCTTGAATGGACAGTTTAGGCACCATAACTTCTTCTAAATAAAGTAGTTATGGTGCCAAGAGGCCCCCGGCACACTCTTACCTTAAGGGGTTAAACCATTCTCGAATGGTTTAACACTAAAGTAGGCTTCCAGTGCCGATCCCCAGTCCCCCAAGCGGAACCCGGCTTCTGAATCTCAGTTTCAGAAAGCACGAAGTGCCACTGGGCAGCGGCACAGCTGATTGATGAAGTATGTCCTTAAATTAAGCTGGGTCCGATGCTGCTGTGTAAGAACACCTTGTACTTTTGAAAATTAGAAAAGGAAGCAAGGTGCTAACTGACTAATTTTTTTTTGAAAACAGGAAAATAGTTGGGACATGGTTAAGCTAGCTTTTACAGGGACATGGGAAAGGGCCATGTCAAGCATATTAACCCTTTATGTTTTAGTGATATCTGTCCTGTGAAGAGATGTAAGGGCAACAAATCCATCTGTGAGATCACCTGTATTTCTGCATGGGAAATATTGCATTGGAAATATTGCATGCACCCCAAAAAAGTGTTAAAAATTTATTTTTTAAATGTTTTAATTCACATTTAATTAAACTCAACAATGTATCACCTTTTTTTGGCCAAACATATTTTTGCAATGTGTTTTGTAAGCCAATAGGCTGAGAATGCCATCAGTTATTCTGCCAGTTGCAATAGTAGCATACCTTTTCGTACGGACAAAGCTCAGAGTTCACTATGTAAAGCACATTTTAAAATACCTGGTAAATATTCTGTCTATCGGAAGCCACCATCACTGGGGAAGTCTTTCTGCGACTGATGTAAACTTCATCATCTGAAGAAGACCCGGAGTGATAATCGGATGTCACATTATCCATAGCCTGGCTAACTTTCTGGGACACTTCGGCCTGGCTGTCGTCTTCACTTTCAAAACAGGCTACGGTGAAAGGGTGGCTATGCTCACCGTACCTGGTAGACAGCAAAGACCGGCGTTATTCCTTGAATCAGGAATCGCAAATGTTTATAACAAAAAACACAGAATTTGAGAATTTTTCAATATCGCTATTTTGAGCTAAAATATTCAGTTCAGAATATAAATTGACCCTGTACACCTTAAATATGGCAAAAGAAGAAATCATTTTTTTTTTTTATTTTTTACACACACACAGAAAATAAAAAAAGAAAAGAAAAGTAATTTTAGTACATTGCTTGTGCCTCCTATTATACTATGTTCAGAGGAAATATTTGCACAAAACTAACACGAGCTTACAGCTCACTGCATTGCAACAGCGTTAAATAAAGTAAAAAAAATTACTATATCCCCATGGAAACCAGAACAAATAACTTTACAAAAGTCTTTGTATATTTTTAGGTCTATGTTTACAGATTTTATGCAACAGCACCACCTGCTGGTTACTACCCCTAAATTCAATCTCAAGTACTAGCAAAAAGCTCCATCGAAACTCAAAGCTATCTAAAGTGAGAATTGTCCTGGTTTGAATTCCTGACAATTCTCAGTTTAGTAAATAACCCTGTATGTTGTTGTCACAATGTACAGTAGCTTGGTCTGTCAATAGTATCCCAATACAGGCCCCATTAAGGAGATCAGTAAGGCCAGTTTCTTGTTACTGACCTGCAGCAGACTTCCCATGGATCGACCCACAAGGTTAGTTCTCTGGGTAAGCCCAGGTCCTCGTAGACTAGACCACTGACCATACAGGCTTTCAGGAGATCAGGATCAATACCGTGAAACTTGTTCACACGGATACACCTAAACAAAGTAACTACATTTTAACAGTGGTGCAAAGTGGTTCATAATAAAACAAAACAACTTTAGCTTAACCCCTTAAGGACACAACTTTTGGAATAAAAGGGAATCATGACAGAATATTTTCGTCATGTGTCCTTAAGGGGTTAATTAAACAGTTTTGGTGTATAGATCATGCCTCTGCAGTCTCAATGCTCAATTCTCTGCCATTTAGGAGTTAAATCACTTTGTTTATTAACACTAGTCAGACCTCCCTGCATGTGACTTGCACAGCCTTCCTAAACACTTCCTGTAAAGAGTCATCTAATGTTTATCCTATTCTATTTAATTTAGATTTTCTTCTCTTTTTTTCCTGCAAGAGTATCGTATATGTGATTAAAGTTCAATTTACAGAGCAAGAGACACAATTGTTTAAAGGGACACTTTAGTCACCTGAACAACTACAGGCTATTGAATTTGTTCTGGTGAGTAGCGTCATTATCTTCAGGCTTTTTGCTGTAAACACTGTCTTTTCAGAGAAAATGCAGTGTTTACATTACAGCCTAGTGATAACTCCACTGGCCACTCCTCAGATGGCTGTTAGAGATCCTTCCTGGGTCATGGCTGCCTAAAATGCATCCAAACATTCAGTATCTCCTCCCTCTGCATGCAGACACTGAACTTTCCTCATAGAGATTAATTGATTCAGTTCAGCTCTATGAGGAGATGCTGATTGACCTGGCTGTGTTTGAATCATGCTGGCTCTGCCCCTGATCTGCCTCCTTGTCAGTCTCAGCCAATCCTATGGGGAAGCATTGTGATTGGATCAGGCTACCACTTCTGATGATGTCAGCAGACTGATTTTTTTTTTTTTTTACGCAAACAGCATGCAGATCTACAGCTTCTGGCTTGAATACAGCAAGATTTTTCTATATTTATGGAGGTATGAGGGGCCCAGGGTGGCTAGATGGTGGTTTTAACACTATAGGGTCAGGAATAAGTTTGTGTTCCTGACCCTATAGTGATCCTTAAAAGGTAAATTACATCTGATTGAAAGTGAAACCAGTTTTTTGTTGTTTTTTTCATGCAGGCTGTGTCAGTCAGAGCCAGGGGAGGTATGGCTAGGGCTGCATAAACAGAAGCAAAGTGATATAACTCCGAAATGGCAGTAAATTAAGCAGTGAAACCTGAGAGGCATGATCTATACACTAAAACTGCTTCATTAAGCTAAAGTTGTTTAGGTGACTATAGTGTCCCTTTAAAATAAATTCACCTACTTTAGTATTATCAGTAAATTATAACCAGCCATAAAGAAGGCGATGCATAGGAAAATATGTGAATTAAATGTCAATATAAAACACAGATAAAGGGAAACAAACAGAGCAAAAAATTGATGGAAAAACCCAATATCAAGAGAAAGGAAACAAACAATGTTTTGATACTATAAAGCGCATTATTGTGGTGGAGTTGAAGCAATTCTCCCATTAGAATTTCCAATACTCACCGATATGCCTGTCCTCTAGTTGGGGTTTCTGGGTACCAGTGATTGATATACTTCCCATGCAGTATTCGGGTCAGTTCTTCTGAAAACATTTCAATGTCTTCTTTTATTAGCTTTTCATTCTTTTGGATAAGTCTTGATAGAAAAAAAACCACAGCTGAGATTTCGTTCTTCATCTTGCCCTGGTGAAAGTTAAAGTATTCTGGATAAAAAAAAAATAAAAACACTAATAATTATGACAATCAGAACAAATTAAGCAAAGAGTAGGGACAACTGAATTTGCTGTAAACGCAGGCACTTTACTTGATAGTAAAAAACGGACAGCGGCGTTCACAACATTATCATATTATGTTATCAGACAGACACTCATATTTAAGCGAATACTAAGTATACAGGTTATTATTAATCAGCTGATCGGTACTAATTTTGTCGAGGAGGAAGACAAATATAAGTAAAACAAGCAGGTAAAGAAGGGTGTTCATTAAAGGGTTACACCTAGCACCACAATCATTTCACTGATCTGAAGTGGTTGTGGTGCCTGAACTCTGTATGTGCAGAATTTCGCTATAAGACCCTGCTAATACAGAGATTAACCCCTCTGCTGTTGGAAGTGTGACTCCATTAGCTGCCGAGCCATTAGCCACTTGGAATAAAAGTTCCAGGCTGGCAACATGTGCCAGCACTAACATCCCTTCAGTGAAGGAGGATAAGGCTCAGGGAGAATTTGGCCTTTAACTTTTTTTTGGGGTTGGGGAGAGAAGACAATATAGAAAGGGTTATTCTCACCAAAAACAGTGTTATTAACAGTGTTGGAGTTACTCTTTAAAGCAAATGAGCTTTTTCACCAGTTTAATGGAACTAGATGTGTAATGATTTACCACAAATTGTATAGTATATCAAAGATGGCCAGCTGCTGGGATTGCCCCTTTTATTAAAGCATATTGCCATATATCTCATACAGCCATTTACAAAGGGACTTGTGGGACATTAAAAAAAAGGGAATCTACTACCTTAAAGGGGAAACCTAAACACCATAATCATTACAGCCTACTGTAGCTACACTGGCTCTGTGTCAAACCGTTTTCAAGCACTTTCACACAAATCAAGGGTCCCCAAGGTGCTAATGGCCCAGCATTGTGTTGTTATGGGAAGTTACACTCCCTTATTAATATCAATTTTGTGAGCCGACACGTGCAGCCAATAAACTCCGAACAAATAGGGATGGAATTATTATTGATAATGTGAAAGAGCAATGTGGTGAGGACCCTTAGTTTGTCATGAGAAATCATGATGTTTTATGAAATCAATATTACTATAGAGATAGAAACATTCTATACAGTTAAGGGAAATTGATTGTAACTGATCTAATGTTCTGCTGAATCAGAGAAATGTAGTGCTGCCTCTTTAATGTGAAAAACAAGCCAAATTGAAATTCTCTTTTAGTCTACTACTTTATTAAATGGTTACTCCAACCACTATGACCACGTCTACAAAGTAGCCATAGTGCAAGCGGTTTGTATGTGCAGTGTTTCAGCTCAGTTGCCACTCAGCTCATCTCGATGCTCGTGAATGCACACAGCACTCATGCACAGTGCAGCATTCACCATTTCTAATTGAAAAGCATTTGATTCAATGCTTTGCCATCAAAAAAAGCTGATAGGTGTCCTTAAAGGACCACTCTAGGCACCCAGACCACTTCAGCTTAATGAAGTGGTCTGGGTACCAGGTCCAGCTAGGGTTAACCCAATCTTTTATAAACATAGCAGTTTCAGAGAAACTGCTATGTTTATGAATGGGTTAAGCCTTCCCCTATTTCCTCTAGTGGCTATCTCATTGACAGCCACTAGAGGCGCTTGCGTGCTTCTCACTGTGATTTTCACAGTGAGAGCACGCCAGCGTCCATAGGAAAACATTATTAATGCTTTCCTATGTGACCGGCTGAATGCGCGCGCAGCTTTTGCCGCGCGTGTGCGCATTCAGCCGACGGGGGGGAGCCGGGCGGGAGGGGGACCCTGAGGGTGGGGGCACACTCAGGGCACTATAGTGCCAGGAAAACAAGTATGTTTTCCTGGCACTATAGTGGTCCTTTAAAGCGCTCACCTTCCCAAAAAAATCCAAGGTCCAGCGCTGCTTCTTTGAGAAGCATTTGATTGGAACACAGACCAAAAGAGTCTGATAAGGCGCGATGACAGAAGATGTAGACGGATCAGGGAGAACTTGGCCCATGGCTGGGTTCAAGGCAGAGAGGGTGTGATCAGTGACAAAGGCCTAATAAGATAATTACTACTAAATACAAAGACTGTCTAAAACAGGGTTACAGTAACCCTTTAAAAGGAGAATTTTCTCTGGTACAGACATTTTATATTGGTAAAGTCACACATACATTTCAACTCTTGGGAGAAACCACTGGGTTATTAACACAGTATGGATTATTCACTTAACATTCAATTGTATTGACCTGAAAACCAACCTACAAAATATAGGCTTAAAGAGATACCATAGACAACAATTACTACAGCTTAATGCATCTTTGGGAGGAGATGCTGATTGGCCACAGAGGCATTTGGCACCACCCCACCTCCTAGGTGGAGATCATCAGAATTGACTATATCAGCCAATCCAATGCATTCCTATGGGAATTCTATGTGATTGGCTGAGATCATCACTTCTGATGAGGTCATCCAAGGAGCGCTGGCGGACTGGAATAAATGTAAGATTTTACTAAATTTAGGGCAGCAAGGGGAGGTCAGGGGGGTTAGATCGTGATTTAAACACTGTAGGGTCAGGAATACACATTTGTGTTCCTGACCCTTTAGTGTTCCTTTAAAGGGAAGAGATAATATAATGTAAGGAATACAAATCTTATATTATAGTTCCCTCTATTAATAAACCCTTTCCGTACTCCCCCAATTACAGCGCCGACCTCCCTCGGCACTGGGTCGGCGCGCCACCTCTTCTGACATCATCCACCGCCCTCCCTATAGGAAAGCATTTCTACAAGACTTTCTTATTTGGCTTTAACTGGCGCTAGATTTCCCCATGCAGAGCTTGAGGAAGTCCAACATCAGTTAGGCAACCAAAAGTCGCCTAGCAAGCAGGAATCAGACAACCACTAGAGGCAATATAGTGCCTATAGTGTCCCTTTACATAGCCAAACTATAGTTGTATTTATTTATTACTGGTATTTATAAAGCGCCAACAGATTCTATAGCGCTGTACAATTAATGGAAGACGTACAATAAACACAGACAAATGCAAAAGGTAGAGAGGGCCCTGCCCGTAAGCGGAGATCTAGCCATTGAAGCGCTTTTATACAAAGTGCTTAGCTAGATTGCCCGTGAGCTTATAGGTGAGGAATATATATATGTGTGTAGCTATAGATCAGCTATTAGATCACTATTTTACAATTTGGCTTTTAGATTATTACCATTTGACATGGCTGTAATGTGTGAGAGAAATAACTTATGAGCATTCAATGTAAATAAAGAGCAGATATTTAGTTTGTTATTGAGAGAAGGAAATTAAAGAAAACATCCTGTACTTTTGTGTGCTTTGAACTACACAGGAATCACAGTAACAGAACAAGCTGTGCCTGCTACAGAAACCGTTATATGGTTTACTGAAGGCGGCATTCTATAACTAGGTGTGTGTGTAAAGGACGTTTGAGTATGCAGAATAATGAGGACTTTTGTTCATAGAGATGCATTGAGAATAAAGAATGCTTTGCTAATCTAAAGTCACCTTTACTGTTGTACTGTTACAAACGCGCTAGAGTACAACACAGCGGTCTATAAAAGATCCTCCAAGACAGCCGAATTCTCCATAGTACTGCTATTGCAATGTGCAAGAAGATGCATTTTCCCATAGGCGTCAATACGATGACAGCTTGGATTTGGCAAAACGTGATGGTGGTATCTCGCTATTGCCAAGTTATGGCACACTCGGTCCTCACTATATGCTAAAGTAGTCCCTTCTTTGTCTCATGATGTCTATTGCAGGGCTTGACAAATTTGCTTTGAATCTAGGAGCCAGCTAAAAAAAAAAAGTAAACTTACAAAGCTTTATATTCAGTGACAAAAATACAATTCTTAAAGGGACACTATAGTCACCAGGACCATTACAGCTTAACCCCTTAAGGACAAATGACATGTCATGATTCCCTTTTATTCCAGAAGTTTGGTCCTTAAGGGGTTAATGTAGTGGTTCTGGTGTCTATAGTCTGTCCCTGCAGACTTTTCAATGTAAACACTGCCTTTCCTAGTCACACCTCTAGTGACAGACACTCAGACGGTCATTAGAGGTGCTTCCTGTGTCACTGCTGCACAGTGTGCAGCACCTAAATTCAGCGTCTCCAAGCTCTGCATGGAGGCGCTGAACGCTCCCCAGAGATGCATCGATTCAATGCATCTCATTCTCTATGACGAGATGCTGATTGGTGCAGCATTTTGCATCCAATCCTATGGGAAAACATTGGATTGGCTGAGATCACCAAGCTTGATAATCGCAGCCATAGAGGCAGAGCCAGTCGAGCGGAGACTAGCACCGCGTGGGGAAAAATGGTGAAAAACAAAAACAAAAAAAACATTCCCTTGTGACCGGAAAGGGTCTGGCCACCTAAATACACATATCATGAGAGACAGACACACACACCGTCACACATTATTGCTTGTTTTAATACCTGTGGGGTCCAGTGGCCAAAAGGGCGGCAAGTTGGGGGATTTTGAAGGAAGGCGGCTGGATGCGCGTATTGTTGCTGGCAGTGAGGAAGCTGATGTTCTTGCTCTGCTCCCCCAGAGTGCCACTTAATGTGACCGGGCCGGCATATGACGTCATATCCCGGACCCATTAAGTGACGCGCGGGGGAGCAAGGACATCACAGCTCCATCGCCGTCCTCCTCCTATTCGCTCAGCCAGCCAGCCGCCCACCTCCACGACCAACCAACAAGCCGCCTTCCTACAAAATCCCCCCAGCTTGCTGATGGCCAGTCAACCGCTCGCCTTGGAGTGAAGGGGCTCGCATATCCCAGACGCCAATGCAAAATTCCGAGGCGCCATGGTGCCTGGGATTTGTCGAGCCCTGATCTATTGAATGCAATGGAAATTCAGTGGAATTACAACACAGCCAGAATAGTGCTTCATAAAGATTCTAAATGACAAAGCTGACTTTGGCATAACAAGTGTTCCTCTGTTTAACATACTTCTGTAAATTCAGTAAAAAAGCTAAACAGGACAAAGCAATATTACATCATTTTGCAACTGCTGTATGTGTGCTAATCCAATTTTGGTTTAATACTTTTGTGTTGCTAGTAGGGTGTGCACCTACTTAAACCGATCTAATCAATGAGCACTCTTGCCCATACTGATGCACATGGTATGAGTGGCTCATTTTATGTAGTGGGGTCAGACAGGACATCTGTTAAGTCACTAACATCTTTCGTCAAGGCAAGACAGGGTGAGTACTATTAGGACCGGATAAAAGGTATCTGTTAATTACATCAAAATTCCACTGACTTTATGCATTGGTCTGACTATGCTGAAGAACGCTATTGCAATTTTAAGTCCTTTTCCAAGACTGTTGTTTCTCTACGTGGCCAGTTACTCTAAATAGTCTGTGTTCCACTGACTCAAACCATAACAGATGTTGTGGTAATGACTAATGCAGCATAACCCTCTTTTAAAAAAATTTGGGGGTAAAAGAAAAAAAAAAGTCTTACATCTCATCATGGCATAATAGGTGCACAAAGCAGAAAGATTTTAATACTCAGAAATGCATTTTAACAGTGCAAGATCCTCACCACCTTTTTGTTCATTTGAATAAAGCCCGATTAACTCCTTAACGCCGTTAGGGAGTGCAACGTGTCCTACGTAAGTATGGTTTTACGCAGTTATGGTGGCATAGCACACACTAACGATTGGATCCTCCCGGCAGCCAGCATACTTACCCTCCACGATTGCCTGACAACCGAGGAATATCCCTGGATCCTGAGGAATATCCCAGGATCCTTGGCTACTAAAAGAGACTGGACATATTCCATTTTGAATACCCTGGGTTGTCTACTTTTGCAGTTGGTATGCCAAGATGAAGATCATTTCTATTAAATCTATTATTATGTTCTCAAAGGCAATATAGGCCCAGCAAACCAATCTGGCAAATTTCAATGTGTTAAAACTGAAATGGGCAAGCCTATATGTGACTCTGTAACTTTCAAGAACATCATGAAACGTGTACAGGTGGCATTGGGGGACATCACATGATAAAAAATGTCTGTGTTTTATTGCAGTAAATGTTAACAGTATTATGACATTCACAGTTATAGTGACATGCAGAAGTTGGAAAACAACAAAACATCTTAATTTCTCTCACATTCTTTTAGATTTTATTCACATTAATTGTGTTCCATACATACATATTTGATGTGAAATTAAAGCCCTGCAGAATATATTGGCACACTATGAATAGTAACCGCAATCACGATACAGAGGCACAAGATCAATTCATCACTTGGGTAATCTGTACATGTGCCCAAAGAGCTAATTCACTCGTGCAAACTTAAAACTACAATAACACTATTCTACAGGAGTGTTGGGCACAGTTTGATACCCGGGTTTATAATACCTGTACATACCGGAGCATATACCAAATTAAAAATAACTTCATGTAGATGCATAAATCCCTTTCTTAATGCATGTAATATAAATCCATGTGTAAACATTTTGCATTATTACGTCTAAATTATAGCATTATTTTGACAATGCTGAATTGTTTTGTAACTGTCAATATTTATTGTTTATATGAAATAACTCCTACACTATTCAGAATTCTATAACACTAATAATAAATAGGAAAAGTTGGCACTCGGATTATACATACACTAGTTATTCACTCCAATTTTTGGAAAATGTCAAATGCTAGTTTGTACTTTGATTCCCACAAACCGTTCCCAACTCCAACAGGAAGTGGTAAGACAACGTGTGGGGAAAATCCAGCTTTTGCCAATTTGCACAAGTAGCTTCATTCATTTTAGGAAATTTGGAAGTAAAAGTGACCAAGCTGTTGAGCACAGCAGGGCTTTGAGGAGTGCCCCCACGGAAATCAACTGGAGTCCCAGGATTGGCTGGGAAATCACAGCCATTCCAGAGGCCTTGCTGTCATAACTCCAGAAGTAGAAGGTTTGTGTGTCCATCTTCTTATGGGTACCCCTTTGGAAGTGACCACAAAAAAGCATTATTTGAGGAGAGTCTAGAAGCAGTTCAAGCAGTAATTATAGCAGTTAGCATGTTTGTCTCCCATGTCAAAAATAAAATAAGACCAACCAATTTTGCGGGATCTATGACCTAGCGGTGGGCTTAACACAATATGGCCATAGGGTGTAACTGAATCCCCATATTTGTTTGGTAAGATATGTGACTAAGTAGCCTTGTAAGATTTAAAACGGCTTATTTTGTGTGTGTGCGCTGTTCCTTTATCTATATTGTTTTAGACACTTACCGGAACATTTTCACAACTTACCTAGTTCCCTCCAGGCACCCAAGCTGCATCTGATCTTCTCGGTTTAAACTAGTATATATGTCGCAACCTCATAGGATGATAAATGATGGTCAACTCTGCCACTTAAAAAGTTAGCGCCATCTGAATGGCAAAATAATTGGCTAAAATATCAGATTTTTATGAAAAAGTCACAGTTTGGCTATTTTAGCCTGTATTCTGCTTTGTGAATTTTCATTTTGCTGGCATGCAAAGTATGGTGAATAATCCAGCCTCTATCAATGAGAAATGACAATGAGGCAAAAAATAAATAAATAAATAATAAAAATGCATACATAAATAAAATTGGAGGAACTAGCAACTAACTGTATTTTAAACTACTACAAATATGTTGGGCACAGAATACTTTGGGAGTGTATCACTCTCAGGCAGCACTAGGGGCTGGCTGAGAATTAAGGGAGTTGCAGTCCACCCCTCCTGGGTTGATTTGGCCAGCAGCAAATTTCACAAGGGACTGATCCAGGCACAGAAGGGTTAAAATATCATTCCATTCTGACACCTCTCCCATGACTGGCGTAGTTTTTAGTAAATATCATTAAGTTTTCTCTCTCTATGATGTCACCAGTTTTTATGAAGACATTAAAGTGTTGCAGTGGGCTCAGCCAAGCTCCTCTCTTACCGCCAGGGAAGCCTCATGGAAGGCGAGGGGTGACCCGGTACCGTGCAGCCAGAGGATGCACAACTTGCTCCCGCCGGCTCTGCCGCTCTTTGACGTCATCGGTCATCCGGGGCCGCGTTCTATGTCATACCCATCATCCGCCGCTAGATGGCGCTGCAGAGATGAATGCCATATCAAAAGGAAGACTAGACGGTTCGTATAGCCAATCAAACAGCGCGGAGCGGGAGGCTACGGCTGCCATTTTACTCTAGGGCAAGAATCCTTATTTGGCAAAAGGGGAAAAGCAGTAAGATGTGTTATTTCTAAGGAGTAGCACTTTTTTGTGAATTGTGATATATGCACGTTAGAAATGGTTAGAGGAACATTGTTTTTTTTTAAAAAAATTATTTAAAAAAAACTATATATATATATATATAAAAACAAACAAAAAAAACTATATATATATATATATATATATATATAGCCCCAGATGGAATTATTTCCCCAAGTAAGTGGGTTAATCTCATAAGAGCAGACAGTTGGCTGTTAGTGTCGGATCTGCCAAAGATGGGGTACATTGACGTTGTGGCAGGCTTATGCAATGTATGATCATATAATGTAACTAAACCCCCATTATATTTGCCTAGATTAGGTGTTTTTAAAAAAGCAAATAAAATCTTTCAACATTGAAGTTTCTGTTTAGTGGATAGGTGAGTGCGCTGGATCTTGTGTATTATATATATATGTGTGTGTGTGTGTGTATATATATTTCCAAGGAGCCACCAAACCAAAATATGCAGGAATAAGTTGAAGGGACACTGTAGGCACCCAGACCACTTCAGCTAATTGAATTAATGCTTTCCTATGGAGGCTGGCGTCCTCTCACTGTGAAAATTACAGTGAGAAGCGTGGAAGCCCTCTAGCGGCTGTCAATGAGACAGCCACTAGAGGCTGGATTAACCCATAGGTAAACATAGCGGTTTCTCTGAAACCGCTATGTTGACAGAAAAAAGGGTTAATCCTAGCTGGACCTGGCACCCAGACCACTTCATTAAGCTGAAGTGGTCTGGGTGCCTATAGTGGTCCTTTAATTGTAAAATATAGGCCTTGATTTGAAAGGGACGCTACAGTCATAAGAACAATCACAGCTTATTGAATAGATTCTGTCTATAATGGCACAGGTTCTGGCGTCTATAACCTGTCCCTGCACGATTTTTAATGTAAAGACTGTCTTTTCAGAGAAAAGACGGAGTTTACGTTACAGCCTAGGAACACCTCCAGTGGCAGTCACTTCCTATGGGAAAGCATTGAATTGGCTGAGATCATCAAATTTGATGACCTCAACCTAGAAGGCGGAGCAGGGCCAGCCATGACAAGACCGGCACAACGATAGTAAGTTGAGTTAAACACTTAAAGCGGCACTGTCATGACCGAATTCCATGTTTTTAACCCCCCATGACTCCACTACATCTAATTGACCCCCTAGTAGCCCCCAAATGCCCCTAAGCCCCCCTATTTTTTAACTTTATTTCCTGCCCCGATCAATATTCAGGGCGCCGCTATCTTTGTGTGGGTAGATGAAGTCCCTATGGGACACGTCATCTGCCCACACTAGATAGCGCTGTGAGATTCCCGCACATGCCCAGTTAAACACTTAGAATACCAGTCAAAGGTTACCTCCTTTTACAGAGGAGTGTGTATAGTACAGTGCTTTAAAACAGGTGAAGTAATTTGTAGGCTGCTCAATACACTTATGTGAAAATATCCTCTATTTCACAAGATACGATTGAAATTATTGGTGTGGTTTAAGCTATAAACACTTAGACATGCGAACGGGAATTTCATCTATTCATTCATTCATGTATCAGTGTTTGTTTATTCGTAAAGTTTATTACAAGGAGGGAGCTACCGGCGCGCAGCTCCCTCCTTGTAAAATGTAAAGAGAGAAGCGGCAGGGAGCAGTGCTCCCCACCACTTCCAAAGCCCCCCGTGTCCTCCCTCACTCTATGGGTGTCAATATGACCCCAATAATAGCATAAGGGAAATTAAAATCTCCCGAATGCCACTATTCGCTATACTGCGAGTAGGGGCATGTCTACTAAACAAAACATCCACACAAAAAAAAAAATAACTACTA
Source organism: Pelobates cultripes (assembly GCA_933207985.1). Lineage (NCBI taxonomy): Eukaryota > Metazoa > Chordata > Amphibia > Anura > Pelobatidae > Pelobates > Pelobates cultripes. The sequence continues at coordinate 36,605,510 of OW240912.1, read as the reverse complement.
TCCGCCCCCCCTTGTCCCCCACCCCTGCGCGACGGGTAGGGGCCCTAAATAACAATAAGGGGGTGGGACCTACTGTCCTCCCCTGCAGCCCCCACCCCTGAGCGGCAGGTGGGGGCCCTTAATAAGAATGTGGGGGGGATGGACCTACTGTCCTCCCCCCCGGGCTCCACCCCTGAGCGGCGGGTGGGAGCCCCTAAATAAGAATGTGGCGGGGGACCTACTGTCCTACACCCGGCCCCTACCCCAGATCGGTGGGTGAGGGCCCTAAATAAGAATGTGGGGGGGGACCTACTGTCCTCCCCCCCGGCCACCACCCCTGAGCGGCGCGTGGGAGCCCTAAATAAGAATGTGGGGGGGGACCTACTGTCCCCCCCCGGCCCCCACCCCTGAGCGGCGAGTGGGGGCCCTAAATGAAAATTCCCCCCCCCCAAACAAGGTGACTAGGGGTCCCCAATCCCCTAGTCACCCCCCCCACCCAAATAAAAAGTTATTCCCTACCTACCCCCCTCACCCTAAAAATAGTGAGGGGGGGAATAAAAAAACTAACCTGTAAAGAAAACTAAAACTTACCATTTGACATCTTCTTTTTTCTAAAATCTTTTTCAGCCCCAAAAAAGGCCAAATAAAAAACCATCATACCCGTCGAGCTTAAAATAAAATAAAAAACCAGAGCGCAAAAAAAAAACCTGACGAAAAAGAAAAAACCCGACACCAAAAAAAATAATCCATCTTCACCCATGGAGGGCATGGCGCAGACTGTGCTCCGCAGGGCGGGGTAAGGCTTATAAAGCCTTGCCCCGCCCTGCAATTAGGCTAAGGACACTCTGATTGGTTGGTTTAAGCCAATCAGAGTGCTCTGTGTCATTTTACACAGCGTGGAAAAATTCCAGAGAACCTTCCCACGTTGTGTTAAATGACACAGAGCACTCTGATTGAATGGCTTGAAATCTAACCAATCAGAGTGCTCTGTGTCATTTTACACAGCAAGTTCAACGCTGTGTAAAATGACAAAGAGCACTCTAATGGGCTTAAACCAACCAATAAGAGTGTCCTTAGCCTAATTGCAGGGCGGGGCAAGGCTTTATAAGCCTTTCCTCGCCCTGGGGAGCTTAGTCTATGTCGTGCCCTCGCCGGGTGAAGATGTATTAATTTTTTTTGCGCTCAGGTTTTTTATTTTATTTTTGGAGGGCTGAAAAATGATGATTTTAGAAAAAAGAAGACGTCAAATGGTAAGTTTTATTTTTCTTTACAGGTTAGTTATTTTATTTCCCCCTCACTATTTTTAGGGTGAGGGGGATAGGTAGGGGATAGATTTTTATTTGGGTGGAGGAGTGACTAGGGGCTTGGGGACCCCTAGTCACCTTGATTGGGGGGGATTTTCATTTAGGGCCCCTACCCGCCGCTCAGGGGTGGGGGCCAGGGAGGAGGACAGTAGGTCCCCCCCTAAATTCCTATTTAGGGCCCGCACCCGCCGCACAGGGGTGGGGGCCGGGGGGGAGGACAATAGGTTCCCCCCCCTTATTCTTATTTAGGGCCCCAACCCACCGTGCGGGGGGGAGGACAGTAAGTCCCCCCATTTTTATTATTTAGGGCCCCCACCCACTGCGCAGGGGTGGGAGCCAGGGGGAGGACAATAGGTTTCCCCCATTATCCTTTAGTGCCCCCACCCGCCGCTCAGGGGTAGGGTCAGGGGGGTAAGACAATAGGTCCCCCCCCACATTCACATTTAGGGCCCCCACTCGCTGCTCAGGGGTGGGGTGCGGGGGAGGGTTGCTCTAGGTCCCCCCCTTCAGTTTAATGTTTTTTTGTTTTTTTTTAACAGTGAGCAGCCACTGGCTGCTCCCTGTTTACTAGACATGCTCCTACTTCCAGTATAGCGAGTAGGAGCAGAATTTACTTTTACTTAGTATTAGTAAAAGTGGCTGAAAGACCAATTTAGGTCTTTCAGCCTTTTGGTAGATAGCTCCCTTATACCGTGGGAATTAGGTAGCTATCTACTAAGCGGCTGCAAGATGCAGCCGCGGCAATAAATAGGATCACAGTTTCATTCATTCAAATGAAATTCCGATACGAACAAAGTCCTGAATTGCGTTCCAACACGAATGGACAAACTGTTCTCATTCTGTAAGGACGCAATTCGGAAGTTTTGCCGGCGTTCTGTCTAAATGACAGGACGTTCGGCAATACTGACAGGAAGCATCGTGGGAACAGAGAGGATGGCGTAGGAAACCTCCAGAAGAGAAATAGTGCCTACTTTGTCTTAATTTTTAAAGAAAACTAGAGCAGACAGGAAGAAATGAATAACAGACCCTGAGAGAGGGGGAGAAGAGGAATTGATTGGGGAAAGGTAAGTTCAGCATGACAGTGCTGCTTTAACTGGGGGGCAAGTCAGGACGACCACCTAAACAGCGCATTTATAACTAAAGTGTCAGGAGTACATGTTTGTATTCCTGATGCTATAGTGCTCTTTTAAGCATCCATGTCTGGAAGTTAACAATCCAGCAGATTTCTTTTTAGCTGAAATCTGGATTAAATTCAGTGTTATTCAGAGCCTGGTTTGCAAAATCCAGACATTGTTATGCACTGTGATCAATGCCAAATGGCCCCTTACAGCAGCAAATGGTTCTGGCTGTGTTATGTATGTGGGGTTTATGTGTGGTTGGCTGTGTTATGTTTGTGGGGTTGATATGTGGTTGGCTGTGTTGTGTATGTGGGGTATATGTGTGGTTGGCTGCGTTATGTTTATGGGGTTTATTAGTGGTTGGCTGTGTTATGTATGTGGGGTTTATGTGTGGTTGGCGGTGTTATGTTTGTGGGGTTGATATGTGGTTGGCTGTGTTGTGTATGTGGGGTTTACGTGTGTCTGGCTGTGTTATGTTTGTGGGGTATATGTGTGGTTGGCTGTGTTATGTACGTGGAGTTGATATGTGGTTGGCTCTGTTGTGTATGTGGGGTATATGTGTGGTTGGCTGCGTTATGTTTGTGCGGTTTATTAGTGGTTGGCTGTGTTGTGTATGTGGAGTTTATGTGTGGTTGGCTGCGTTATGTTTGTGGGGTTTATGTGTGGTTGGCTGCGTTATGTTTGTGGGGTTTATGTGTGGTTGGCTGTGTTGTGCATGTGGGGTTTATGTGTGGTTGGCCTTGTTATGTTTGTGTGGTTGATATGTGATTGGCTGTGTTATGTTTGTGTGGTTTATATGTGGTTGGCTGTGTTATGTATGTGGGGTTTATGTGTGGTTGGCTGTGTTATGTTTGTGGAATTTGTGTGTGGTTGGCTGTGTTATGTTTGTGGGGTTTATGTGTGGTTGGCTGTGTTAGGTATGTGGGGTTGATATGTGGTTGGCTGTGTTGTGTATGCAGGGTTTACATGTGGTTGGATGTGTTATTTATGTGGGGTTGATATGTGGTTGGCTGTGTTGTGTATGTGGGGTTTATGTGTGGTTTGCTGTGTTATGTATATGGGGTTTGTGGTTGGATGCGTTATGTTTGTGGAGTTTATGTGTGGTTGGCTGTGTTGTGTATGTGGGGTTTATGTGTGGTTTGCTGTGTTATGTATATGGGGTTTGTGGTTGGATGCGTTATGTTTGTGGGGTTTATGTGTGGTTGGCTGTGTTTTGTATGTGGGGTTTTTGTGTGGTTGGCTGTGTTATGTTTGTGGAGTTTATGTGTGGTTTGCTCTGTTGTGTATGTGAGGTTTATGTGTGGTTGGCTGTGTTATGTTTCTGGAGTTGATATGTCATTGGCTGTGTTATGTTTGTGTGGTTGACATGTGGCTGGCTGTGTTATGTATGTGGGGTTTATGTGTGGTTGGCTGTGTTGTGTTTGTGGGGCTGATATGTGGCTGGCTGTGTTATGTATGTGAGTTTTATGTGTTATGTGTTATGCTTGTGGGATTTATGTGGGGTTGGCTGTGTTATGTATGAGGGGTTGATATGTGGTTGGCTGTGTTATGTTTGTGTGGTTGAAATGTGGTTGGCTGTGTTATGTATGTGGGGTTTATGTGTTGTTGGTTGTGTTATGTTTGTGGGATTTATGTGTAGTTAGCTGTGTTATGTTTGTGGGGTTTATGTGTGGTTGGCTGTGTTGTGTATGTGGGGTTTATGTGTGGTTGGCTTTGTTATGTTAGTGGGGTTTACGTGTGGTTAGATGTGTTATGTATGTGAGGTTTATGTGTTATGTGTTATGCTTGTGGGATTTATGTGTGGTTAGCTGTGTTATGTATGAAGGGTTGATACGTGGTTGGCTGTGTTATGTTTGTGTGGTTGATATGTGGTTGGCTGTGTTATGTATGTGGGGTTTATGTGTTGTTAGCTGTGTTATGTTTGTGGGGTTTATGTGTGGCTGGTTGTGTTGTGTATGTGGGGTTTATGTGTGGTTGGCTTTGTTATGTTAGTGAGGTTTACGTGTGGTTGGATATGTTATGTTTGTGGGGTTGATATGTGGTTGGCTGTGTTATGTATGTGTGGTTGGCTGTGTTGTATATGTGGGTTTATGCGTGGTTTTCTGCGTTATATTTGTGGGGTTTATGTGTGGTTGGCTGTGTTATGTTTGTGGAGTTTATGTGTGGTTGGCTGCGTTGTGTATGTGGGGTTTATGTGTGGTTGGCTGTGTTATGTTTGTGGGGTTGATATGTGATTGGCTGTGTTATGTTTGTGTGGTTGACATGTGGTTAGCTGTGTTATGTATGTGGGGTTTATGTGTGGTTGGCTGTGTTATGTTTGTGGGGTTTATGTGTGGTTTGCTGTGTTATGTTTGTGGAGTTTATGTGTGGCTGGCTGTGTTGTGTATGTGGGGTTTATGTGTGGTTGGCTTTGTTATGTTAGTGAGGTTTACGTGTGGTTGGATGTGTTATGTTTGTGGGGTTGATATGTGGTTGGCTGTGTTATGTATGTGTGGTTGGCTGTGTTGTATATGTGGGTTTATGCGTGGTTTGCTGCGTTATATTTGTGGGGTTTATGTGTGGTTGGCTGTGTTATGTTTGTGGAGTTGACATGTGGTTAGCTGTGTTATGTATGTGGGGTTTATGTGTGGTTGGCTGTGTTATGTTTGTGGGGTTTATGTGTGGTTTGCTGTGTTATGTTTGTGGAGTTTATGTGTGGCTGGCTGTGTTGTGTATGTGGGGTTTATGTGTGGTTGGCTTTGTTATGTTAGTGAGGTTTACATGTGGTTGGATGTGTTATGTTTGTGGGGTTGATATCTGGTTGGCTGTGTTATGTATGTGTGGTTGGCTGTGTTGTATATGTGGGTTTATGCGTGGTTGGCTGCGTTGTGTATGTGGGGTTTATGTGTGGTTGGCTGTGTTATGTTTGTGGGGTTGATATGTGATTGGCTGTGTTCTGTTTGTGTGGTTGACATGTGGTTAGCTGTGTTATGTATGTGGGGTTTATGTGTGGTTTGCTGTGTTATGTTTGTGGGGTTTATGTGTGGTTTGCTGTGTTATGTTTGTGGAGTTTATGTGTGGCTGGCTGTGTTGTGTATGTGGGGTTTATGTGTGGTTGGCTTTGTTATGTTAGTGAGGTTTACATGTGGTTGGATGTGTTATGTTTGTGGGGTTGATATGTGGTTGGCTGTGTTATGTATGTGTGGTTGGCTGTGTTGTATATGTGGGTTTATGCGTGGTTGGCTGCGTTATATTTGTGGGGTTTATGTGTGGTTGGCTGTGTTATGTTTGTGGAGTTTATGTGTGGTTGGCTGCGTTGTGTATGTGGGGTTTATGTGTGGTTGGCTGTGTTATGTTTGTGGGGTTGATATGTGATTGGCTGTGTTATGTTTGTGTGGTTGACATGTGGTTAGCTGTGTTATGCATGTGGGGTTTATGTGTGGTTGGCTGTGTTATGTTTGTGGGGTTTATGTGTGGTTTGCTGTGTTATGTTTGTGGAGTTTATGTGTGGCTGACTATGTTGTGTATGTGGGGTTTATGTGTGGTTGGCTTTGTTATGTTAGTGGGGTTTACATGTGGTTGGCTGTGTTATGTTAGTGGGGTTGATATGTGGTTGGCTGTGTTATGTATGTGGGTTGTATGTGTGGTTGGCTGTGTTATGTTTGTGGAGTTATGTGGTTGGCTGTGTTATGTATGTGGTGTTTATGTATGGTTGGCTTATTGTGTAGGGTGTTTGCTGAGTGTGTTTGTGTGTCATTGTGGTGTAATTGTGACTGTGTTGGGTTAGAATTAGTGTAATATGTGTCTACAAGGTTAGCTGAATTGGATGTGAATATAAATTGGGACTATATTGCCTCCCCACACATATTATTATTGAATTGTTATTTAATAATAAAAATTTTTTTAAAAGTCTCCTGCTTACTTTTCTGTAGGAGGCCATAATCCAGATACGGCTAAACTGCGGCTCATGAGCCACATCCGGCTCTTTAGACAGTCCAATACAGCTCCCAAACTTTTCAAGTCCGGTGATGCCATATGGCGGCACAGGTGGCCACCTTAGGGCGCACTGGTCCTCACTGCACAGCGCTCCCCTCCTGTTGGTCATTCTTTGTCACATGGCCGAGCCACAGACCACGGTAGTGCAGCTTGTTTCCCTCTACCCAGTCTGACAGAAAGTGCGAGCACTGAGAGCAAACTGCTTCCTGAACTGCCATTATTGTCACCTGGACCACTCCATCGCAATGTAATTGTCTGGGTGCAATGGACCTGATGGTTTAACCAGTGGCGGAGCTACTGTATGTGTTATGTATGTGTGTGTGTATGTCTTAAATGTGTGCATGTGTTATCTCTGTATATATGTGTGATATACATGTGTGTGTGTGTATATGTTATGTGTGTCTGATTAAGGCTGCATAAACAACATAATTTAACTCATAAATGGAGAGAATTGAGCAGGTGCATGATTTATATATATATATATATATATATATATAAAACCACCTATGAAACTAAAGTTGTTTTGGTGCTTAAAGTGTTGCTTTCATTTTCGATCTTTCAGCTGTTTAGTTTTTAACCCCCTAAATAAAATTAGTACCCTTATAGATATTTAGCAGATAGCTACCTTATTTGGTATCCTTAAACAGGGCAATCCTATGTAGGGATAGCATATTAGGGAGTCATCTACTAAATCGATGATCAGGGACCCGGCCAGGCACGACCAGACACCTGTCAGATATTGCTGGGAGGAAGTGAGAGCAGAGCGTAGGGAGGACTGGATGTAGAGAGGAGGAGGAGAGGAGGCACACCGAGGAATGAGCCCATCCCCAGATGCCCATCATCCTCAGCCAGCAGGACCTACTGGAGACCAAGGAAGCAATCCTCTTGTACCCTGTATCTTGGAATGGAAACAGGAGGGTGGCTAAAACTATGGAAATAATGACTTGTTTTTGTATCTGTGTGTATATGCCAGTGTACGTGTATCTGTGCAAGTACGTGTTTGTATCTGTGTGTATGCATATCTGTGTCAGTGTGTGTGTTTGTGTATCTATTTCAGTATGTGTGTGTATCTGTGTGTGTCAGTGTGTATGTATATCTGTGTCATTATGTACGTGTGTCAGTGTATATATGTATGTGAGTCAGTATGTGTGTGTATCTGTGCGTGTGTCTGGGTGTGTATGTGAGTCAGTAGTATGTATGTGTATCTGTGCGTGTGTCAATGTGTATGTGTATCTGTGCGTGTGTCAATGCGTATGTGTATCTGTGTGTGTATCAGTGTGTATGTGTAATATGCAATGTCAATCTGCAGTTGCTAAGGCCAGTAAGGTTTTGTCATGTATAAATAGGGGCCTAAATTCTCGGGATGAAAATATAATTTTGCCTCTTTATAAATCGCTGGTAAGACCACACCTTGAATATGCTGTGCAATTTTGTGCGCCTGTTCTAAAGAAAGAGATCATGGCACTAGAAAAAGTACAGAGACAAGCTACAAAATTGATAAAAGGAATGGAGAGTTTAGTTATGAAGAAAGGTTAAAAAAATGTAATCTGTTTAGTTTGGAAAAACAGCGCCTGAGAGGGGATATGATAACTTTATACAAATATATTCAGGGCCAGTACAAACCTTTATCTGGAAATCTTTTCATAAACAGGGCTATACATAGGACACGAGGTCACACATTTAGGCTAGAAGAAAGGTGATTTCATATAAGGCAAAGGTTTTTTTTTACAGTAAGAGCAATAAGGATGTGGAATTCTCTGCCTGAAGAGGTGGTTTTGTCAGAGTCACTACAGAGGTTTAAACTGCAACTTGATAAATACTTACAAAAACATAACATACAGGGATATAATTTCTAATTAGTGGAGTAATAGCTGCTTGATCCAAGGAGACATCTGACTGCTATTTTGGGGTCAAGGAGGAATTTTTTCCTAGTTTGTGGCAAAATTGGAAGCACTTCAGGCTAGGTTTTTTTGCCTTCTTTTGGATCAACAGCAACAACATGTGTGAGGAAGGCTGAACTTAATGGACACAAGTCTCTTTTCAGCTATGTAACTGTGTAACTATGTGTATGTGAGTCAGTATGTGTGTATTTGTGCGTGTGTCAGTGTATATGTGTATCTGTGTGTGTATCAGTGTGTATGTGTATCTGTGTCAGTATGTGTGTGTATCAGTGTATGTGTATCTGTGTCAGTATGTGTGTGTGTGTGTCTGGGTGTGTATGTGAGTCAGTATGTGTGTGTATCTGTGTGTTTATCAGTGTGTATGTGTATCTTTGTCAGTATGTGTGTGTGTCTGGGTGTGTATGTGAGTCAGTATGTGTGTGTATCTGTGCGTGTGTCAGTGTATATGTGTATCTGTGTCAGTATGTGTGTGTGTGTGTCTGGGTGTGTATGTGAGTCAGTATGTATGTGTATATGTGTGTGTATCAGTGTGTATGTGCGTGTGTGTGTGTGTGTATCAGTGTGTATGTGAGTCAGTATGTGTGTATATCTGTGTGTTTATCAGTGTGTATGTGTATCTGTGTCAGTATGTGTGTGTGTGTGTCTGGGTGTGTATGTGAGTCAGTATGTATGTGTATATGTGCGTGTGTATCTGTGTGTATATCAGTGTGTATGTGTATCTGTGTCAGTATGTGTGTGTCTGGGTGTGTATGTGAGTCAGTATGTATGTGTATCTGTGTGTGTGCCAGTGTGTATGTTTACCTGTGCCAGTATTAATTTGTGTCTGTTACCCCAATGGGGGTGTTACACCTCACTTCGAACCCCATCTGGTGCTGCGCCTGGTGATACTCCACTTGGTCCCAGTTTCAATTCCAAAAATTATGGTATGCCTACCCATAGGGAATAATGGACATCCGAATTTTGAAAATGAACAAATCGAAATTAAACAAAATACATTGTGCACTCCCTGTGCACATCTCTTATACCCATAAACTAATAATACAGCATAGCTGTAAAAAAATATAATAGGTTGGAAAAAGGCTACTGGCCAAAAATGACTAACCTGTGGCTCACTTGCTCACAAAACAGATTGGTGTATTGTGTGCCATCTTGTTCATTGTTTTAGTATGTGCCACAGCCAAGATGCCAGAAGGTAATTTCTGTATCAGATGGTACCTTCTGGTATGAAAAGACTCAGTCAACATTGGATTTCATTTGTATTAATTGATTTGTAAAGCCTTCCAACAAATTATATTAGATCCTTGTAATTATGTTAATTCTCCTTTTATGAAGCCTCTAATTTAAAGTGTTGTATTGACTGTATAGGAGTCACTAGGTTCTTCCTTCAACACTTGTTTTATCATTGCACTGGTTATGCTCTCCTTTTTATTTTACCAGTATCTGATATATAAAAAAATTAAAACTTTAGTGTAAAAATTAGTGGCGCTTATTTCTTATTGTAGTGATTTTATTTTATTATAGCAGCTGAAAAACACTCTGTGGGTACTCCAAATAACACACAAAACCATAGAATGTATATCAAATATGCACCTACACCCCTAACTATTAGATAAAGTGCGAGTGCAGTGCTTCAGAGTGAATATAGGGATTTAACATCAAAATTGTAACAATTATGGATACGTGTGAATAAATACTGTAACGAAACTGCTTGCACCCAGACCGGGT
>OW240912.1:36531297-36590941 GCA_933207985.1 Pelobates cultripes | reverse complement strand
GCTCTGGCGTACATTTGTGGTGAACCCGGCTAGCCAGACCGACACCACTACCAGTCAGTCGCGCCTGCACCACGGCTTTCAGTAGCCAGATTAAACTAATAGAGGTGACCCCTCTTTTTACCTGGGTGATCCCCAGTTCTACCAGGAGTCTAACACCCCTACGTGCTGACCCTCACACTATCTCCCAACAGGACGGGAACGAGTCATGGTGGACACTCTCAACGTTCCCAAGATTTCTAGACAATGATAAACGTCACAGTAATGGCCTCAGTGGAGAAGGTTCTGTTATGAACTCTACCCCACACCGCTTGATGGAGACCTCAGGCCCACAAGCCTTCAAGTCAAAACGGCAAGGGAAGGGCTCCAGCCCCCTGCCACTAAGGTCAAGGGCAAGATGCCCATCGAACAGACCAAATAGGCGGAGCACCGGGAATCCAAACCCCGTCCGCCACAATCTTCCGACAAAAAAGACTATTACCCACCACGTACTTTGGACATGGTAGATGAGCGACACGAAGACAGCTCACCGTCTGAGGAAATGGAACGGCAAGACCTTCCCCACACTTCCTCGAAGTAAGTTAGGGAAACCTTACTCCGTGACGGCGGCTGAGGCAGAGATCACTGTAGCGGCACTAAACCAGAGTAGCCGAAGACGGAACGTTCCTGGACAAACACTATTGGCTGCACAACCCTAGGGGGATGGAAGGATGCGCACGCCTCAAGACCGAGTTGCCCCAGGGTATACAACTCAACCCTACCACCTCCAAAGAATGGTCTCAATGCTCGATATGCCTCCTGGGCAACGTAAATGACGCACTATACGCCGACAGACGCAAATCTGTACTGGGCCGCATCGACAACACACTATTGGACCTAGGAATGACAAGTATTCGGCCCAAAAGCACAAGGCCTACTATTCGACGTAGTGTTCATTGTAGTACTCAAAAAACACGTGAGTTTATTCACCACACTAAACCCAGACCTCGCTAAAACAAGTCTTCCACAACCCTACGGAGAAAGGTGTTTCTGGGAGGACTGGTCGGTAGCTGAACCGAGCCATCAGCTGCTTCTGGGCGACAGGTTCCAGATCGTATACACAGTCCTCATGTTTCTCCCATCTACTACACAAAGGAACCCATCCGCTTCATCTACTAGTGTGTCAACCTACATAACTAACTGTTTCCAATATTATGACCGGCAACCTGTCTCTGTTTTACAGAATTGGGAGACGACTACCAAAGTCACCTGGGTTCTCCAGACAGTACAAGGTTATGTCATAGAGTTTTATCACAGCCGTGCAGGTCGCCCCTTCACCTCCATTACGCACGCTGGCGGAACAGGAACGCCTCGTGGACAAGAAAATCTGCACCCTCTTCAGGAGGTGCGCAATTCAACACGCAACGGAGGGGAAGGCTCCCCCAACAAATTTTTCATGGTCAAGAAGAAGCCAGGAGTCTACATCAATGGAACTCCTACATGGTATACAAATGCTGCAAGATGGAGGAAATTCGTCTTCTACAAGACCTCCTAGGCGATAACGACTGGTTTACACATCTGGACCTCAAGGACGCACGCTTGTCGGTACCTGTTGCCCTGGACTGCCGACGTTTTCCTCCGATTCCGATGGTGAGGACAAACACGGCAGTTTACGACTCCGTGGTGCTCGCGAACCTACTGTAACCAGTGAGGGCACACATCCGCAAATTTGGGCGTGTGATGCCTCGTATACCTGGAAGACTTGCTGATTCTTTACGAATCCAGGCTACATTTGCAGACAGATTTGTCGTTCACTTTCGGGACTCCAGGGATTTTTTGTTGTACACAGACAAAGATCGCTTCTCCATCTGAATCGGGCCAGTTCCTCAGTTTCGACATCGGCTTGGAGAACTATGTTCTGCGTCAGTCTACGGCAAAGAGCGCCTCTATAGGGATAGCTGTCGGATTGTGGGATTCCTCTCCTCCTCTCCTCCTCCATACTAGCATTATTCCCTGGCCCACTATGACTGATGGTGAGATACGTACGCACCGGTCACTCATACGACCACTGGATCCCACTGTCAGCGGAAGTGAGGATGGAATTTCGATGGTGATTACTTCACATACAAACTTGGATTGGCAAAACGATCTTTGACTCTTCCTTCGGATACGGGGCGATGGAGGAACCCCTGCAAACGCGACCCAGCCGTTTCTCCACAATAGCAAGGGTGCTTCGATACACACACACACCCACAAGATATCGCTCCTGCTCATGACACCCCTCGGGCAGGGCCAACCGTGATTTCCCGGATCACCTGGAGATGTCTCGCGAAGACCCTCTACTACTCCCTACCTTCCCTCTACTTCTGACGGGACCTCGAGGGGAAGCCCACTCCCTTGTCATGGAAGGACAACTGGCACTAGTTGTCTGGACGGCTTCAGGGGCTCCTGGTCAGATCACGACCTATTGCATCAACTAAGACCTCCTATGGGACTCATAGGCTCCCGGCACCAGGAAAGGCTATATTTCTGCCTGGTCGGCCTGGAGTGATTGGTGTGTGGAAAGGGATTCCGATCCCTTTACCGCACCTGTCCCACTGATCCCCAACTATCTGTCACACCTGGTCTCGTTGGGTCGGTCATATCGATCCCTCAACGTGATCAGATCCGCCATGTTGACGGCGCACGTTCCGGTACAGGGCAGACCAGTAGGTCAAGATACACTGGTTTGTCGACTACTGCGGGTTGCCGAATTGTCGAGATCCCTGCACCCAAATATTCATGCCTCTGGCAGGTGGATGTGGTGCCGAGATTCCTTAGGGAATGGCCGGACAATCCTTGTTGGTCACTGAAGCAACTTTCAACCAAACTAGCCTTCTTATTATGCCTCGCCTCATATAGACGGTGGTGGACGTTAGGGCTTGCGATATGGATGGTTTCTCTCTCACATCAGATGGGGTTTCCTTTACCATGTCGAGACGAACTAAGTCTGATTCGTCTTCAGTGTCATACCCATGCTTTGTGTCAGACGCCACACTATGCGTGGTCAGAACGCTAATGGGGTACACCAATATCTCTACCCCCTTCAAACTCACTCGACGGATCACCTTCTGACTTCTTACGTAAACCCTTATGGACCGGTGTCTACCGCAACACTGGCCAGAGGGGTCCGCTGGTTTTTGTCTTTAGCGTCGAACCTTGTTTTGGAGCCCACTCGGTCAGGGGAGCAGCGGCCTCACAAACCTTTTCGGCCGACGCTTCCCTAGCCGACATTATACGCTGCGTGGACCGAGCGCGAGAGAGTACGTTTAGAACGTTCTATTTTTCGGCAAACATCTCATGCTTCCTTCACATTGGTCAATTCAAAGCTTTAAAAATGCAAATATGAAGCCTCCTGTCATGTGGTAAAATTGAAGATTATATTAGCTTTAGTGTACTAATAATCTTAATTTTAGTAATGACAGGAGGCGAATATTTCCCACCCTATAGGATCCCTCCCATGTTTCTCGTGTTGAACAGAATATGTCCTTTATGTTCAGGAAGGTAAGTACGTATGGTTTGTATGTTTGCTACTTAGACCTGTATCTTGTGGGTCTTGTATTGGCTGAACATTAGACATGAACCTTGCATTATGTTGTGTTATAGATTCTTAAATATCATTGCGTTAGAATATATATATATATTGATATGTTTCACATTCTAATGTTCGTTGGTATATCAGATGCTTAATGCTTATTGTATGCGGATAAGTTTCACGCCAGATACCTTTCACCTTTTTCTTTTTCTTGCAGCGTGAACGTCTTCTCATCGAGACAAAGATTCACCTTCCATACCTCTGCATCGCGGAACTAATGGAGTTGGATGTTCTAATATGATTGTTGAACTGTTGACGTAATATGATTATGTCTCTTGTTGTTATTTATTGTTTCGCTTCAAAGAAAGAGTAAGTGATGTCATAGACAGGGCCTTTTATGGGCATTATATCTTTTTTCTGATTGGTTGTTTATGTTACTATGCTGCTGGAGTTTTGAGTAAAGAAAGATATGCAAATATTCGCCTCCTGTCATTACTAAAATTAAGATTATTAGTACACTAAAGCTAATATAATCTTCAATTTTGATTCCTCACAGGTCCCTGGAGTCTTTATGTATTCAGAAAGCTACACAGACAATGGCCCTGAAAATTCTGTGATTTCCATTTTCCAGGTACCTTTATAGTATATATCAAATGGTGGAAGTTCAGGACCTTTAAACAGTTTAGGCAAATTACCCAATTCACAGTTACATAGTAATTCTGGGTTAAAAAAAAGACTCCAGCTTTGAAGTAGGATAACCGGTGTGAAAAGCATGTAACAAAGTGTGCAATGCTTTATGGTTTTTTTGTTCACAATTGCAAGAAGATATTTGTAATGAAGGATTCTCTGCTATTGTGACATCTCTGTAAGGCCACCATAATGGACCCCATGGTACGTCTCACAGTGGGAAAAACAATTTTTAATTTTTAGGCACGTTGTGCTGGTCCTATCATGTTTATCGATATGTTTATAGAAACACTATAGTTTTAGGAGTACAAATATTCATTCCTGACATTATAGTGCCCTAGTCACCATTTAGATGACAAGGCCAGCACTGTCAGAATAAAAAAGGGGGATATACTTACCTTATTCCCTCGCCTCATCTGTCTTCTTGTTCAAGTCCTATCTGAAAATCCACCTACTAAGACAAGCAGGGCCTGATTTCATAATTGTTCTCCCTGCAGAGGGTGCCAATTTATAGCACTTGTAATTAGTGATGTCCCAAACTGTTCGCGAACGGTTCGCCACGAACAGTTCGCCACGGACTCATCATTGAGTAAACTTTGACCCTGTACCTCACAGTCAGCAGACACATTCCAGCCAATCAGCAGCAGGCCCTCCCTCCCAGACCCTCCCACCTCCTGGACAGCATCCATTGTGAAGCTGCATTCTTAGTGAGCTGTCCAGGGGGTGGGAGGGTCTGCTGCTGATTGGCTGGAATGTGTCTGCTGACTGTGAGGTACAGGGTCAAAGTTTACTCAATGATGAGTCCGTGACGAACCGTTTGTGGCGAACCGTTCGCGAACCGTTCGGTGAACAGTTCGGGACATCACTACTTGTAATATTATTATTATTATTTTATTATTTATATAGCGCCAACAGATTCTGTAGCGCTGCACAATATGCCTTTTTGGATTTAACACCACTAGGGTAAGGTATCACTAGGATTTAGAATACCGGTTTAGAAAGGTTTAGAATGTTTATCTCCCCTTAACAACTAAATACCTCTTGTACACCAGTAATGAACTTAACCCCATTCTAACCCTTAACCACAAAATTCTAAACCCTTTATGCCACAACAGTTGCATATACCCATCATACTCAGATTCAAACACAATACATTAGACAGAGAATTATGCACATGAATACATATATACATATAGAAAACAAATATAATGAATACATATATACATATGCAGTTGTCAAATTTAAATATATGTTTTTAGATGTGTATTATGCCTGCAATAAATCCATTAAACTCAATTTATCTGGAGGGGGAGGGGGTGTCTTAGAATCCTGTGCCTTGAGACACCTTACATGTAAATCCAGTCCTGCAGAGAAGCCTGCTGGCATTTCCCTTCTGATCTCACATAAAAATTCCAAAACTAATAAATCTCTCATCTATTCCCCATGCTATCACTTCCTACCAGTTATTGCCTTTAACTGTCCTATTTCCTCTTTCATGTGTTCCCTTTACTTTCTGTGTCTTTAAGCCCGACCTTCTGCTTCATTGTAAAGTTCTGGACCAGCATGTTACTACTTTTGCACGTTATGTTAAAACTTTATTTAATTTCTATTAATCATCAGCGTGTCTGTAACTCTTGTTATATTGTAAAACTGTGGAATCTGCTGGCACTGTATTAGTAAACAAGTACTAATATAGCAACTAAACCACAAGACAGTTGTGTTGAATTACACAAGTAAAACATTATGGCTCGGTTAACTGTGTATGTTTTAGAGATATTCTGCCTTAGGAAACCTCACATTCACTTCTAACCCTGTGGGGACAGGTATGATCACAAATGAAAATGCAATGCATTCTGCTGCTCGAAGAGAATGTTACGTGAATGTGCGCAAGCATTTCTTGCCTGCAACCTGGAACTAGATGTGGGGTAAGTATTTTTAGTTTATATCTGCAAATCTATATATTTAAAAACACATTAACTATGATCTTAACACACCATCACTCATTGGAGGTTGCATTGGCTAATCCCAATGTATGAAAAAAGCAACAACAACAAGAGAAAGCTCCAAATTGGTCTCTTTGTTCTTGTCTTTTGTTGTACTAGATTAGCTCTTTTTACTCAGTTCCCGTCTGGCCTGGATGAATTATTAGCCTAGCTCTATACTTCCACATTCTAAGTAATTATTAAGGGATCACTATAGGGTCAGGAACACAAACATGTATTCCAGACGCTATAGTGGTAAAACCACCATCTAGCCCCCCTGGGCCCCTCGTGCCTCCATAAATATAGCTGTATTCAAGCCTGAAGCAATAACTCTGCATGCTTTTAGACTCAGAAAATCAAACAGTCTGCTGATATCATCAGAAGTGGAAGCCTGATCCAATCACAATGCTTCCCCATAGGATTGACTGACAAGGAGGCAGATCAGGGGCAGAGCCAGCATGATCAAACACAGCCCTGGCCAATCAGCATCTCCTCATAGAGATGAATGGAATCAATGAATCTCTATGAGGAAAGTTCAGTGTCTGCATGCAGAGGGAGGAGATACTGAATGTTTGGATGCATTTTAGGCAGCCATGACCCAGGAAGGATCGCTAACAGCCATCTGAGGAGTGGCCAGTGAAGTTATCACTAGGCTGTAATGTAAACACTGCATTTTATCTGAAAAGACACTGTTTACAGCAAAAAGCCTGCAGGGAATGATTCTACTCACCAGAACAAATACAATAAGCTGTAGTTGTTCTGGTGACTATAGTGTCCCTTTAAGTCCGCCCACCCTATGGTCCGGCAATGCACTTTCCTAACCTGCCTTTCAGTTAGGTTGCAGTTTATACCATGTGGAACGATCCTCAGTATCATGACAGCCACCCAACTGTGTCTCTCTTCCTAAGTGAAATTCTGCATCTCAAAAGACAATCATGGTTATTCTTTCTCAGATTCTCTTACTGCGCACAGTATGCCTGGTTTGTTGTTTTTTTTGCTTAGGAGATCTCTGAACTTTTCATATGCTAAGTGACAATTAGCAGTTGGTTGACAATTTCTGCAATGGGTCATAACTAAAAACAGTAATAATAACCCAGAGGTAATTTAAGCATGCCTCTTTTTATACATATTGAGAACTGGGAGATCATTCCCTACAAAAGAAACTCAAACATGACTAATGCAACTTAGGCCATTTGGGGAAGCTGGGGAAGTCTGTTATTTTAGGTCACAGATTGGTCAAAATCTATGAAATGGATACATGGTGACCATTCCACAGATGCGAAAATGATTTTTGTGTCAGGCGTACTGCAAAATATGAACATATTTTTATTTATTACTTTTGTATATTGGTGTTTAAAGTGGCCAAAAGTTGAGAGGGAGGTGTTATCAACCTAGACTTCTACAAGACTTCCCTCTGCATTGTACCTTCTTCTTGGTCGGCTCGGAAATCTGAGATGGGTCAAAAGTGTATAAAGTCCATGGAATGCGAATGAGTAAGTGTGCTCACTGGGAGTCAAATCCAATTTGGGTTAGTTACCAGTTTTCTCTAGTGGAACAACCCCAGACAGAAGATACTATTATTGTAACAGCAAAATGACTAATTATGATTTTCTACTAATTTCTCCTTTGTATTTTTTAACTGTTGCTGGTTTAAATTATATGTTTATCATCTATTTTTCTTAGGCACGGAGTGTAGTGGTGTTATGGAGACAGGCTCAGGCACTGAGTTTGTGCGACCACCATCATCTATGTCAAAGTTGAGCAAGACTGCAGCTAATGACAAAAAGGATAAGGTGAGGCCTGAAAGCAGTTGTTGTTGGGGGATTCTATCATAAGAGGTGTGGAGCTGGACAATAGTGGCTTCATGGGGACAGTAAGTTGTTCTGGGAGTTTTAGTCAAATTGCCAACCTCGGCAGTATTTTTGGAGCAAAACAGCTAAAAATTGCAGGGGAAATTGGATGTGCTTGTCCATCTAGGGACAAATGACTTGGCTTGCAATGAGGTTTCAGAGGTAAAGGAAGTTTTCTGTGTTTTTGCCAATGATATACGGCAGGTTGCTTCCACACTGTCATTCTCTGAAGTTCTGCATGTGCATAACACTCAGAACGACAGGCGGATGCAGAACTTTAACTTGTGGCTTGGTGAATGGTGTCGGAGCAAGGATTTGGCTTCATTTCTCATGGTAGCTCTGTTTGGAATGTAAATAAACAGACAAAAAAGATGGTTTGCATCTTTCTCAAAAGGGAACAAATGGGAACAAATGTTCTCAGTGAGCATTTCAGAGGGTTTTCTAGGATGCATTTAAACTAGAAGGGGGGGAGGGGAAGCGTGATAACCATCAATCCATTTGCCCCCAAAACAAGGACAGAAGGTGTCTGTAACAAGTATGTTAAAAATGATAAGCTTAGAATCATGTCTACAAATGCTCGCAGTTTAGGGAATAAGATCCATGAACGTGTGGCAATAATGGCAATTGATAATGTAGATTTAGTCGCTGTTACTGAGACATGGTATAATGGGAAAAATGACTGGGACATAGCAATACCAGGGTACTCCTTATATAGAAAAGACAGGGAAAGCAAAGGGGGAGGGGTGACCCTGTATGTGAAGGATACTAAATACAGCCGCGTGCACACGTTGTACTAGAGTTAGATCAAGACTACCACGTGGAGGCCATGCGGTCACCAAGATAGGCCACTCTCTACTACATAATGTAGTCAAACGCTTTGGGCATAATTTCACCCCAAAATCACAAACTTCATATCCCTTTGCAAAGTTGTTCAACATACACGACAAGGGATCAACAATCTTTGAGTCAGACGCACCCATACTGGCAACGGAGTGTCTAATACAAAGAAACACAATACTCCCGACCTAGCGACCGAAATTTACACCTAGACACACTAGTCAAGATAGGACACCGGTGTCTGGCATGAACTATTTACACCAGGATTCAGCCTGACCCAAACCACCTATATTAGACGGGCTGACTACAAAGCGTCTAATTTCCAGATAAGCGTTGCACCTTCGCTTCTTCCCTCCAGAGGGAGGGGGCAGTCCAATAACCGGTTCCAAATATAAAACCCCTTGTGGGCCTACCGCTCTAACGGTATCAGTCTTACCTCTTCATTCCTGAACCTGAGCTCACACTCATCGACGGGGCACCCCGGCACTTACTACGTAAAGGCAGATGATCTCCTGGGCGAAGCAGCCTAGTGGCCCCGAGATGAAGGGATGTCCACGCAGAAGTTCAGGGGTGCTGCCGTGGAGAACGTTGGTAAAAATCTACCGTCTCACGTCTCTGTCTCAGCTTCCGTGACGAAGAGCTTCCCGGCCAATGCACCAAAGATGTAACCGAGAAAACTTGCAGAAGCCAGACACAGAGAGATGGAGGCAGGTCTTCAGTAAGTACAAGGTCTTTATTAACATACCGATCGGGTCTCAAATGGACTAACGTTCCAAAACAGGTCTGAGGGCCGAACACATGGAGTACATGCTTTTTATAGAACTATAACTCCTCCTATTAATAGCTCCACCCGCACATACCATTAACCAATCGATGGACAGGATCTGGATTTCCTTATATGGGCAGACCACATGGCTCATCCGAAACAAAGGAGAAAGGAATGTGATTTCAGTTCCCATATTCCTGCACATGCTCAGTACATTGATGACAGTATCTTAGTTAT
The DNA here is from genome assembly GCA_933207985.1 of Pelobates cultripes. Lineage (NCBI taxonomy): Eukaryota > Metazoa > Chordata > Amphibia > Anura > Pelobatidae > Pelobates > Pelobates cultripes. The sequence continues at coordinate 36,581,032 of OW240912.1, read as the reverse complement.
GTGTAACTAACTAACTGATACAACATACACGTGTACTTACATATGCCACATGGAAATCTCGGCCTACTAAATTTACATTTCACCGAAATTCCATCACAGAAGGATATTGATACTTTAGAGAGAGTTTAGAGAGGGGAAACTAAACTGGTTCATGGATTGCAGGATAAAACTTACAATGAAAGGTAAAATGATCTTAACATGTATAGCTTGGAGGAAAGACAAGACAGGGGGCATATGATAGAAACATTTAAATACATATAGGGAATCAACACAGTAAAGGAGGAGACTATATTTAAAAGAAAAAAGCTACCACAACAAGAGGACATTGGCTTAAATTAGAGGGGCAAAGATTTAAAAACACCAGGAAGTATTACTTTACATGGAGGGTAGTGGATGCATGGAATAGCCTTCCAGCTGAAGTGGTAGAGGTTAACACAGTAAAGGAGTGTGGGATAGACATAAGGCTATCCTAGCTATAAGATAAGGCCAGGGACTAATGAAAGTATTTAGAACATTGGGCAGACTAGATGGGGTGAATGGTTCTTATCTGCAGTTATATTCTATGTATTTTCTATGACTATTTTTGTTCATAATAAATATTCTTTTTTTAAGTTATGCCTTTGTCTGGTAAAGGATCATGTTACCTTATGGATGGATGTTGAGAGATCCATTTGATAGTATTTTTGATTACATAAATAATTTGCTATCTTGTGTTTATGGGTTTTTAATCTAATTTGGTCGGTACCCAATTATCAATTGCCTTTGTGGTGGTACGGTAGCTTTTGACATTAGAGTTAACTGTGGGTTGTGTTAAGTGGGATTTTTTCTTATCATTACCAGAACCAAGTTGGGAGCATACTTGGAATAGTGTGACTCTTGACAATCATTACTGATATTTACATCCAAACAGATGCTTCCCGTAGAGAAGCATTGCGACACATGTTGCATGCACAGCAATTTCTGCAGAAACACTTTAACCTCTACTTCTCTGTAAAAAATCCTCACTTCTGCTTGGAACTACAGTTCAAAGTGAGTGCACCAGGAATCCAGATGTCTCTTCAGAATTTTGAGATCATGTAAATAATTGTACTTCTTTAAAATTCAGTTATTAGAATTTCTGAATTACTGATAAAAACAGATTGTAACGAACGTGATGGACTCTTTGGTACAGATTTCTATTTTTCTATAGGATTTACCATTAGTAAATCTCTACATTGCAACCATTAGCATAGAATCCTGGACAAATCCTGTCCCAGGGAACTTTTAAAGTGGCTCTCTAAGCACCATAACCACTAGAAAGCATTGCAATGGATATAGTTTATGGTTTGGTGTACCATGATTTCTGTCAAACCATTTTCTAGCACTAGCCCTAGCATTCAAAGCCTGGTCCCTCTTCAGCCACTGGGATAATGCTCAGATATTCATTCAAAGTGGTCCAACTTTGGAGAGGGACCAAGTTTTGCATGTGGGAGATACAATGCTTTTTGTCATACCGGTTTGACTAAAAAAACCTTGGCCATAGCATCCAAATACTCAATGCGCCACAACAACTTGAGGAAAAAAAGTTATGAAAAAATAAATAAAGTACAGACTGTACTACATATTTGCAGCACTCCAACTATAATCAACTGGAGGACCTTGTCTGTTTGGAAAAACTCTGGCATCTCTCTGCGTCAGGGTCAATGAGAGGTTAGTATGTTAAGTTATTAATTAATATATATGTTTCATTTATTTTTTTTTGTTTTGTTTTGTGGTTGGTAACATCTGCCTTGTCTATTCCTCCAAGCCAGTTAGAGTAGATATTTGAAAGAATCTTTACTTAAAGGACCACTATAGTGCCAGGAAAACATACTCATTTTCCTGGCACTATAGTGCCCTGAGGGTGCCCCCACCCTCAGGGTCCCCCTCCCGCTGGGCTGGATGGTGAGGAAAGGGTTAAATCTTACCTTTTTTTCCCAGTGCCGGACGGGGAGCTCTCCTCCTCCTCTCCGCCTCCTCTCCTCCTCCTTGGCTGAATGCGCATGCGCGGCAAGAGCCGCGCGCTCATTCAGCCAGTCTCATAGGAAAGCTTTCACAATTCTTTTTGCTATGGACGCTGGCGTCTTCTCACTGTGAAAATCACAGTGAGAAGCACGCAAGCGCCTCTAGCGGCTGTCAATGAGACAGCCACTAGAGGCTGGATTAACCCTAATATAAACATAGCATTTTCTCTGAAACTGCTATGTTTATAGAAAAAAGGGTTAACCCTAGCTGGACCTGGCACCCAGACCACTTCATTAAGCTGAAGTGGTCTGGGTGCCTATAGTGGTCCTTTAAGTAGTGTGATGATGTTTTAATTACCTGTTCTGTAACAAATGGAGGGTTAAATCTTGGTTAAATCCAACTGGCTGCCATCTGTGGCATCTTGGCAAGCAGCAGTTATCATATGACATCTAGTGGCTGCTCTAAGTAATGCTACTTTATGCAGCATTTAAAAGGACACTTTTAATATCATAACTTTGTTAGCTCGTTGTAGTAGTTTTGGAGCTAACATTCTGGGAACATCGTCTTCCAATTTTATGCCAAACTGTTAAAGCACTTGACAAATAATTCGAGGCTTTTCAGGGCAAAAATAGCTCACTCCTCTGCAGTTATTCTCATAATATGGAAAATATGCTTTTGAGTGAGTATCTGTGATTCAGTTCAATCTTGGATGGCTGTGATATGCTAAAGGCTCTGGGCTAACCCAGACATTTAGTGCTATTAACCCCTTCATACTCAAATTCTCTCTACAAACATATCTTGGCAGATAGTTCAGTCTGTGAATAGATTTCATTTTATCCAGTCCTAGAATCTCTGATCTTTTTTATAAAGTGGTGTTTCTACATTTGATCTGCTTCATTAACCATATGCTCATCCAACTTCATAGGTAAATGGCCATTTCGTCGGCTCTCTTAACCTCCATCTATTCTAAAATGAATCAAATTCTACTGTTACAAGTTTCATAGGTACACAGCCATTGCACCTTTAAAGGCACCCTCCAGACTGGAGATGGCCTATTTATTTTAAGATTATGATACAGGTAATGCATTCGAATATATTGAAAAGTGATGTATTAATAATAACAAAAATATTATGTTATTTGCTGCAAAACGCCGATCTCTGCAGATTGCGTGCAATAAGCTGTCACCAAACCATGCGTTAACTCTGGGCTTTTCATGAAGTGTAGATACCAGTGTTTGTTAAAACTTAGCTTTTATTAATAATTGCTAAAATAATATATCAAAATATATATATATTAGAGTATATTCAAAAAGCTATATACAAAGATAAGAAGGAGAAGGGAAAGCAATAGCTATGGACCTCGTGTATGTGGAGTAGTGATAGTCAGAATTGGGTGCAATCCAAATTATGCCGATCGAGTACTTACTGAAAATAGAGATATATAATAATGACTTAAGACTACCTCCATTAGAACACTAGCCCTATTGTTACCTACAAGGGTACCTAGAAATAACTCCCAAAACTACTACTGTAACTGAGGTGCCATCAACAATCAGTTTCTACAATTCCCTATATCATGTGTAAAAGACAATCTACTCTTCTTTTTTTCTTTTTGCTAATAATTATTATTTAATGAGGAAAAAAAATAAAAAGACACCCAGGATATCTAAATGTAACCTAACGTACATATTAAACCGAACATGTTGTTACCCCAGCTTTCTTAATTTAAGATTTCAATACAACATCCCACTGTGACAGTAATATCCCTTTTTTTATATTTCACATGTAACTATGCAATTCCTTTATGAACATTTTTACATATAGAAAATAGTCAGATTTTGAGTCATCCACCCACTTGCATGAATATTTTCCATTTAGACTTTCAATGTATAATAAGCAGTTAGTGTGGTTAGTGTAGATATATCATTATTTATTCATGGGATGGAAACCATGGAGTGCTTAAGAGGTTTTTTTTGTATTTTTATAAGACTTTGTTCTGTGTTCTTCTATTCAGTACATGACCCTTAAATGTGTACTGTCTTCTTGGGATATACTGGCATAATGTGTACATAATTATCTGTGTTTATCCATGCTATTTAAAGGGACACTATAGTCACCAAAACAACGTTAACTTAAGGACTCATGACATGTGTGACATGTCATGATTCCCTTTTATTCCAGACGTTTGGTTCTTAAGGGGTTAATGAAGCAGTTTTGGTGTATAGATCGTGCCCCTGAAGCCTCACTTCTCTGCCATTTAGGAGTTAAATTACTTTTGTTTCTGTTTATGCAGTCCTAGCCACACCTCCTCTGGCTGTGATTGACAGAGCCTGCATGACAAACGATGGTTCCATTTTCAATCAGATGTTAACTTGCTTTAAAAGGTTTTATATCCTGCTCTGTAAATTGAACTTCAATTACACACAGGAGGCTACTGCAGGGTCCAGAAGGTTATTAACAGAGCAGGAGACATTCTAAATTAAACAGAATTTGCAATAACGGAAGTGTAAACATTAAATGACTCTTTACAGGAAGTGTTTATGAAAGCTGTGTAAGTCACATGCAGGGGTGTGTGACTAGGGTTGTATAAACAAAGTGATTTAACTCCTAAATGCCAAAGACTTGAGCAGTGCGACTACAGGGGCATGATCTATAGACCAAAACTGGTTCATTAAGCTAAAGTTGTTTTGGTGCCTGTGGTGTACCTTTAACCCCTTATTTACCAAACTTCTGGAATAAAAGGGAATCATGACATAGGACACATGTCATGTGTCCTTAAGGGGTTAAAACCATGGCTAATGAGTGCCGCCCTGCATGGCTCAGGTTACAGTGTATGGATGTATGCCCCTGGTGGATCCCAGGTAATTTGACAAACCATTCTAAAATGAATTGATGAATTACACAGAGATGTGTAATATAGCAGGTATTGAATCTACATATACATATAAGTGCATGTAATACTCTGAATTTACTCAAAGTCTTTATGTTACAATGTGATTTATAAAACACAATAGAGCTGGCTTTAGGAGGGGCTTAAAACAATATATGTTGGTATTTTTTACTGGGGCTATACAATTTCCTCTTAGGCTGAAGCCTCTGGTCTGTTTGCCACCTGTTAACGCCCACAGGTGTGAAGCATGCTGAGCAATATAAAAGTCCATTTCAATTAAAGCTCAAGGAGATGAGACTATTCAGGACACATCACATAGAGAGAAGGAAATATAAAAGTCAAGTTGTTCGTAATAAAGAAGAAAAAAATGACATTTAAAAAGGGACCAGGAGCAAAGGGTGGGAACACACCTTCAAGAATGTATCACATTCTTTAAAAAAGTCAGAGTTGCTTTAAAACTTTTTTTTAGCTTATTTATATAATCTTACTAAGTTCAAGAATTAATGACATATAATTTTACTAAATGGGATTTTTGTACAATTATAGAATACTATGAGGTTTATATAGATATATTTACAGTCACCTTTGCATATGTCATTGAGATGACATTGCTGTATCACACTATTGAAGGAATACTTCTAACACCATAAATACTATAACCACTGTATCGCATGTGTCTATCACATGTGTCTGGTCTTCTCTAGCAGGAGAATCTGGATAGCTCTGTAGAGCAAAGAATGGTATAGTGATCTCAGCCAATGAGCATAGTCCTGCATTGGTGTCACACTTCCTATCACTTTTCTGACTGGAGGATCTCTTTTGCCTTGTCCTTGTAACAGTACATATATAAGTATAATCCTGGGGACTGGTGATCTTATGCTGTTTGAAGGGTGTTATTGATTGCTACTTTATTGCTTGTATGTAATGTACAAATTGTGTATATTTGTGTTCTATAGTTGATTAATATTACAATGCAGTATGTATTTCCACAGAAATAAGAAGAATAGTGTATGGCAAAAAAAAATAAAAAATGTTTTTCTGAAAGAAAAATAGTTTTGGGAGATTTGGGTTAGATGAAGACTTCTGGTGGTATTAGTTTAATGGGCCTCTCTCATTATTATTACAGAAAGGGAGAGAGGTAGATTTCATTTAAGAGTGGTGGCTAGGGCTTTGGATCCCCGAAGAACCCTGGGAAGGGGGACATGGCACCCATGTGAAGGGTAGACAATGTCAATGTAAAAGCTGTACTACTGGAAGCAACAGAAAATTCCAATAGAGCAAAAAAATGAAGAAACCACTGTGGTACTACGCAAATGTGTCCAAAATAGTGAAAAACAAAAAGTTAGCATTTAGTAATTACAAGAAAAACAAGAGTGAGGAAGATAGACAGACCTATAAGATTAGGCAGAAAGAGGCTAAGCAAGTTATAAGAGCTTCCAAATCACACACAGAAGAGAGAATAGCAGTAAAAAAGGGCATAAAACATATTTTAGATACATAAGTGAGAAAAGGAAAGTAAAACAAGGATTAGTTAGATTAAAAACAAAAGAAGGAATGTATGTAGAAGAGGATAGAGGTCTAGCTGACTGCCTCAATGAATATTTTTGTTCAGTATTTACAGATGAAAATGAGGGAAAGGGACCTCAGTTAGAAAAATTGACAAATTAGTCATTTGTTACATGTGAGTTTACAGAGGAAGAGGTTCTATTTCAACTGTCAAAAGTAAAGACAAATAAGTCAATGAGACCTGATGGAATACACCCAAAGTTATTAAAAGAGCTTAGTGGTGTACTAGCAAAACCATTAACGGGTTTATTTAACCAATCATTGTTAACAGGAGTACTCCCAGAAGATTGGAAGTTAATGAATGTTGTGCCCATTCATAAGAAAGGTAATAGGCAGGAGTTGGGCAACTTTAGGCTAGTGAGCCTTACTTCAGTAGTGGGGAAAGTGATGGAAACCATGTTAAAGTACCCTTTGCACAGCGCTACAGAATCTGATGGCACTATATAAATAATAAAATAATAGTAATAATAATTAAAGGATAGGATTGTTGAACATCTATTATCACAGGGATTTTAAGATCAAAGACACCATGTGTTCACTTCAGGGAGATCATACCAAACTAATCTCATTGATTTTTTTGATTGGGTAACTAAAATAATAGATCAGGGTGATGCAGTAGATATTGCTTACCTAGATTTTGACATTGTTTCACATAGAAGGCTTATCAATAAACTGCAATCTTTAAGTTTTGATTCCAATATTGTTGAATGGGTTAGGCAGTGGCGGAGTGACAGGCAACAGAGGGTTGTAGTCAATGGAGTATATTGGAAGCATGGTCTTGTCACCAGTGGGGTACCTCAGGGATTTGTACTTTATTAGTAATATTGCAGAAGGTCTTGATGGTAAGGTATGTCTTTTTGCTGATGATACTAAAATATGTAACAGGGTTGATGTTCCAGGAGGGAAAAGCCAAATGGCATATGAGTTAAGTAAACTAGACAAATGGTCATAGCTGTGGAAACTGACACATTCCGTGTGCTATAGCGTCGTGGCGTCCTCACGCTATGTGAGGACCTCCAGCGTCGCTGAAATCCCCATAGGAAAGCATTGGAAGCATTTTTCAATGCTTTCCTATGGGAAGGTCTAATGCGCGTGTGCGTGGCATTGCCGCGCATGCGCATTAGGTCTCCCCCGCTGCTGGCTGCGCATGCGCAATAGTTCATCCGGTGGGGGAGGACCGTGGGCGGACCCTGAACTGGATACAGGTAAGTCATTGAAGGGGTTTTAACCCCTTCAGCAACTTTGGATGGGGGGTGGGACAGGGGACCTGCAGTGCCAGGAAACGGTTCGTTTTCCTGGCACTGGAGAGTCCCTTTAAAGGTAGGCAGATAATGTAATAGAGCGGCAGAAAATGCCAGCAGAATGCTTCGTTGTATAGGGAGAGATATTAGCAGCAGAAAGAGGGAAGTGCTCATGCCATTGTACAGAACACTGGTGAGACCTCAATTTGAGTATTGTACGCAGTACTGGAGACCGTATCTTCAGAAGGATATTGATACTTTAGAGCGAGTTCAGAGAAGGGCTACTAAACTGGTTCATGGATTGCAGGATAAAACTTACAAGGAAAGGTTAAAGGAACCTGACATGTATTGCTTGGAGGAAAGACGAGACGGGGGGATATGATAGAAACATTTAAATACATAAAGGGAATCAACACAGTAAAGGAGGAGACTATATTTAAAAGAAGAAAAACTACCACAACAAGAGGACATAGTCTTAAATTAGAGGGGCAAAGGATTAAAAATAATATCAAGACGTATTACTTTACTGAGAGGGTAGTGGACTCATGGAATATCCTTCCAGCTGAAGTGGTAGAGCTTAACACAGTGAGGGAGGGAGTTTAGGCATTCGTGGGATAGGCATAAGGCTAAACTCAAGATAAGGCCAGGGACTAATGAGAGTATTTAGAAAATTGGGCAGACTAGATGGTCCGAATTGTTCTTATCTTCCGTCACATTCTATGTTTCTATGTCCGCTCCCTTGTTTAATTATTTTTAGAGCACCTACCTCCTGAATATTGGTGAGGACTGGGGTTGAGGATACTAGCTTCCCCCATTGTTTAGTTATTTTAGAGACCCTACCCACTGCCCACAGATGGGGGCTGGGGTGAAATCACTAGGTTACTTACAATTGTTTAATTATTTTTAGAGCCCCCACAGGCCACCCATCAGTGGAGGATGGGGTGGGGAACCTGCATAGCAGGTGTGGGCATAAGGCAGGTCTTCAACCTCAGTTATACTAATATTGGGATCACGTTGGATGGATTTTTTTTTTACATTCAAGTGGCACTTGTCTAGCAAACACCGGCCAGCCTCCACATTTTTTTAAACCGAATTTTGGCCAACACGACTAGACATGTGACAGAACTTCGGTCACACTGAAAAAAAAAATTGATCTGACCGAATGAACTAAAACAACAAAATGTTTTTTTCCAAGCAGTAGCATGATAGGCACAAAGCCTTATGACTTATTGATACCATCAATTACTTATGTCAATCCAGACATCCATACATAATCAATAGAACATAGAATATGCAATATTCTACAGGTTCACAGATCATGTGAAGTAACCAACAGAGGGAAAAAGAGTAGGAGCAGTAACAAATCTATATTTAAATATTACACATTTATTAAATATAGAATTATATAAATATAGATGTTTTTTCCAACTGTTCTCTCTATTAGTCACTTCTCACTTAATCTGTGAATAAATCAACTTTGATTGGCTGCCCCATATCCATCAATCATCAACAAAACAGTTTTATCCATTGTCTGTTTTACTTTGTTTTGTGATTCGTCTGTGTAGCGTTCTGAAATTTGGGGTTTCAGCTGAATTGCCAGTCGCCCAAAATTCAAACGAATTTCAATTTGATTGAAATTGAATACACAAGTCTAATATAGAGTATTGCCACAGTACAGTCTTTATCTCTCTTTTTTTATTTTGGAAAATGCTGCTTTTGTGACACAGCTTTTAATTTAAGGAAAATCTGTCATTGAGTATAATAATTGTGTTTCTTTTTTTAACACAACTAAATAAATAATCGACTGGCAGGGTTTTAATGTCAATTAATGCTATGGTTTGCTTCATAGCTTTAGCACCCTCTGGTGTTCATTTGCTGTATACATTATAAGAATCATAAATTAACATTTATTCATTGTCATCTGAATTATCATTTAAATGCAGTTTACTTGTACAAAAACATTTAGTTCTACTAGTCAATAAATGCCAATTAGATGACATTTTGTCTGTATCCCCTGGGTTTGCATGCTAGTTAATTGGCAGAAATTATGCTTGTTTCAGAATTGTACCAGTTCTGCATTTCAGCAACATTTAGCCACATTGTATGTGACTGATTCTCTAATTTTGAGCGTATAGGAATATATATTATTTGAGCTGTCATTTATTTCCCCTGTTGAGTTGTGCTAATAGCAAATACAAACTGCCAAGTTTTAGATATTTATTTACTCACATTGCATCACACTTTTGGTTTATTTCTCTGATAGTTATAAATACGACTGGGGTCAGCATTACATTGTTTCTTAAAGCGGCACTGTCATGGCCGAATCCTGTTTTTTTTTTTTTTAACCCCCCCTTCCTACTCCACTACATCTAACTAACCGCTTAGTCACCCCTAAATGCCCCTAAGCTCCCCATATTACTTATTTTTTAACTTTATTTTTGTTGCGGGTCCCGGCCCGCCGCATGGTGCAGCCGCGCCCGACCGGCACGACCTTTAAATCCCTAATTCACTCCAGTTCCTGTTCCTGGTTCCCGAGAGTGCATTTATCTTTGTGAATCTGACTTCCTGGTATCCTGATCTTGGCCTTTCCCTGGTTATTACGAATTCTGGTTCCCCTGACTTGGCTTGTTTAAAAGGTATCTGAGTATTTCTGGCTTCCATGACCTCGGCTTTCCCTTTGACCATTCTCTATCTCTAGCGTATTAGTCCGGCCATTCTAAGGTCCGGTTTACGCTCTGTCCTTTTATTTCCTTTCCTTTTTTATGTATATGTTTACATAATTTCTGCGTGTTGGACCACACTAGCAGCCGTGACATTTTTATGCCCCGATCTATATTCAGGGCGCCACCATCTTTGTGCTGGTAGATGAAGTCCCTGTGGGACACGTCATCTACCCACACTAGATAGCACTGTGAGATTCCCTCACATGCCCAATTAAACACTTGGGAATGCGAACGGGAATTTCATCTATTCATTCATTTGTCAGAAAGACGAATGAATGAATAGAAATTTCAGACGAACAAACAAACACTGAATACAGTTTAGAGACTTTGCCCAAGACCCTCAGGTTAAGAAAGCCGCAGGGACACAGATGACATTTTACAAAAAGATGTGCGCAAAGGAAAATTTTTCGAGTGGGTTGATCACATATATATACACGCAACAATGCAACTATACACTAGAATGGGGAGGAATTACATAAATAGATCAGTGGGAGGCATATAGAGTGGCAAGAGATGTGGGTGGCAGCTGCGCGATCCTCTATGTGTGTGTCACTGCAGGAACAATCTTATAAGACGCTATTTCGATGGTATACCACACTGGTAAAATTATGCCGAATTATTCAAATTCCTACTGACCTATGCTGGCGGGGATGCGGCCTAAAGGGAACATATCTCCATATTTGGTGGGAGTGCCCAATAGTACAGGTTTATTGGTGATACAAAAAATTAAAAATACTTGCCTGATGGATGATCTAACAGCCTGGATAAGAGGAACCACGAGGAAATTCGAAAAAATACGGAGCCCTTGGATAACTAGCGCAGCGAACGCTTGACACACCCACAGTTGAAGGCTCCCCCGAATAAACCCATCTTGGTCCGAGACGGGCCCGCTTAGAGCCCCTCGCACCCCCCCGTTCCCCTCCCCCCTCCTCTTAACCCCCCACTTACCTTATTCTTCTTACTATCTTATCATACTATCCTATGTGAGCATCTCTCACAATTGTTATACCACTATTATACGATGCTTAATACAACGCAACACTAACTGATATAGACACACCACCTCAAAAGCCACCGGATGGGAAATGAAACAAGATCGCGAATTGGGGGCCCTAAATAAGAATGTTGGGGGGGGGACCTACTGTCCTCCCCCCCGGCCCCACCCCTGCACGGTGGGTGTGGGCCATAAAGGACAATGAGGGCCATAAATCACAATTACCTACTGTCCCGCACCCCTAAACGGTGGGTGTGGGCCATAAAAATAATGAGGGGGGACCTACTGTCCTCCCCCCGGCCCCCACCCCTGGGTGACGGGTGGGGGCCCTAAATGACAAATTCCTCCCCCCTTACTGTCCTCCCTCCAGCCCCCACCCCTGAGCAGTTGGTGGGGGCCATACAGGAAAAAGAGGGGGGGAACCTACTGTCCCCCCCCACCGGCCCCCACCCCTGAGCGGTGGGTGGGGGCCATAAATCCCAATGGGGGACCTACTGTTCCCCCCCCTGCTCCCACCCCTGGGCGATGGGAGGTGGCCCTAAATGACAAATCCCCCCCCCTTCAAAGGTGACTAGGGGTCCCCACCCCCTAGCCACCCCCCCTACCAAAATAAAAACTATCCCCTACCTACCCCCTCACCCTAAAAATAGTGAGGGGGGGATAAAATAACTAACCTGTAAAGAAAAAGAAAATTTACCTTTTGATGTCTTCTTTCTTCTAAAATCTTCATTTTTCAGCCCCAAATTTACCTGTCCTCCCCGCGGCCCCACCCCTTTGCGGTGGGTGGGGGCCATAAAGGACAATGAGGGCCATAAATCACAATTACCTACTGTCCCCACCCCTAAACGGTGGGTGCGGGCCATAAAAATAATGAGGGGGGGGGACCTACTGTCCTCTCCACGGCCCCTTCATTTCTTCCTGTCTGCTCTAGTTTTCTTTAAAATATAAGACAAAGTAGGGACTATTTCTCTTCTGGAGGTTTCCTACGCCATGACCAGCTATTACCAGAGAGGCAGCTGCGCGATCCTTTATGTGTGTGTCACTGCAGGAACAATCTTATAAGACGCTATTTCGATGGTATACCACACCGGTAAAATTATGCCGAATTATTAAAATTCCTACTGACCTATGCTGGCAGGGATGCGGCCTAAAGGGAACATATCTCCATATTTGGTGGGAGCGCCCAATAGTACAGGTTTATTGGCAACAAGTTGCACAGCTGCTGCGAGACTGCTGTGAAAAAGAGATTAAGCCAGACCCATGGGTATTCCTACTGGCTAGATCTATAGACAATAAGAATAACGCAGAACAAACCTTATTACATAGATTGAACCTGCCCGCTAGGAGAGCTTTGGCACAGGTGTGGCTGCAGAGAGAGACCCCCAGTCTATCTGTGGTGATACAAAAAATTAAAAATACTTGCCTGATGGATGATCTAACAGCCTGGATAAGAGGAACCACGAGGAAATTCGAAAAAATATGGAGCCCTTGGATAACTAGCGCAGTGAACGCTTGACACACCCACAGTTGAAGGCTCCCCGAATAAGCCCGTCTTGGTCCGAGACAGGCCCGCTTAGAGCCCCTCGCACCCCCCCCCGTTCTCCTCCCCCCTGCTCTTAACCCCCCACTTACCTTATTCTTCTTACTATCTTATCATACTATCCTATGTGATACCACTACTATACGATCCTTAATACAACGCAACACTAACTGATATAGACACACAACCTCAAAAGCCACCGGATGGGAAATGAAACAAGATCACAAATTGGGGGCCCTAAATAAGAATGTTGGGGGGGGGACCTACTGTCCTCCCCCCGGCCCCACCCCTGCACGGTGGGTGTGGGCCATAAAGGACAATGAGGGCCATAAATCACAATTACCTACTGTCCCCACCCCTAAACGGTGGGTGTGGGCCATAAAAATAATGAGGGGGGGACCTACTGTCCTCCCCCCAGCCCCCACCCCTGGGTGACGGGTGGGGGCCCTAAATGACAAATTCCTCCCCCCTTACTGTCCTCCCTCCAGCCCCCACCCCATAGCAGTTGGTGGGGGCCATACAGGAAAAAGAGGGGGGGAACCTACTGTCCCCCCCACCGGCCCCCACCCCTGAGCGGTGGGTGGGGGCCATAAATCCCAATGGGGGACCTACTGTTCCCCCCCCCTGCTCCCACCCCTGGGCGACGGGAGGTGGCCCTAAATGACAAATCCCCCCCCTTCAAAGGTGACTAGGGGTCCCCACCCCCTAGCCACCCCCCCTACCCAAATAAAAACTATCCCCTACCTACCCCCTCACCCTAAAAATAGTGAGGGGGGGGATAAAATAACTAACCTGTAAAGAAAAAGAAAATTTACCTTTTGATGTCTTCTTTCTTCTAAAATCTTCATTTTTCAGCCCCAAAAAAGCCCCCCCCAAAAAACTATAAATGACTCATAACACTCTGATTGGATGGATTTCAAGCCATCCAATCAGAGTGTTATGAGTCATTTTACACAGTGTGGGAAAGCTATTTGGAATTTTATGGCAAGACAGGAGGCTTCATATTTGCTTTAACCTTCTTTACTGAACCTCCCAGCAGCAAAGAAATAGTTAAACATATAGAGAAAAAATCAACCAATCAGGACACATATTAGAACATAACAGTCTGTCAGGCTCCTCCCAAATCCTCTTTCTTTGCTGCTTGCCTCCCAGGTGAGTCTATTCCAATTATAGCTCTCTAATATATATATTATTGACCTACCTTATATTGTTTTTTTCCATATATTTTTTGACTCCTTTAATTAACTTTCCCTGTCTTTTATTTCCATGAGGTAATGGTGTGTTTATTTTATCTGTGCACTTTACCACATAGACCTTTTCACAGGTCAGCCCACTGTTCAGTCCCTTCCCTGTGCTTTTTATTTATGACTGACTGGGTTTTTTTGTAGTAAAACCTTAATAACCTTTTCCTTGGTGAAATTATCTTCAGACCGCGCCACTGCTGTGGCTGCGGTCGGTTTTAATCATGCCCGCGATCTATTTCCGTACCGCTCGTTTTTTCGCGTCATTTGATTGACACGCAGTTTCCCGCCTTCCTCCTTCTATGCCGGCGGCCATCTTCTGTTCGGCGGTTAGTTTCCGTTCGCGCGCTTTTTCGGTGAACAGCTCTCTGCTACTGGATTGCAGCTCTGTTAGACGGTAAGTTTAATTGCCCCCTGCTGGTACATTTTTTTATTTCATCTGAATATTACACAGAACACTTGCTTATATTAGCCTATTTGTGTTTTTATTTGCAGATTGCTCTCAAACTATACTATACAGTTCTATGCCTATTATAGGGTGACCCCCTCTTGCCTTTTTGATTTAAGGGTGATCCCCTTGTGCCTCTTTATTGAGGGTGACCCCCTCGTGCCTTATCTCTCAGGGTGAACCCCTTATATATTTTATTGATTTGCACAGGTTACCCCTGTCATTATTATATTGACAGTTTAACTGCCATAATTGTGGATGAACCCCACTTGGTCCCCTTAAAGGTGACTGCATATTATCTGGGTGAACCCCAATAAGACAGCCCCTGCTTTTACTTGTTTTGTGTAAAGTTTGTTAATATATATAATTAAAAAAAAAAAAAAAAGAATTTATATAAAAGTTGTTTAAAATACCTTTTGGTATACTGATTCTGTGGTGAACCCACTACTAGTTTACTGGTCACCATGTCGGACCAACCAGAACCTGCAATGTCAGCAGAATTAAAAGCCTGGCTTCAAGCTGCAATTGCAGACTCTATCCCCAAAGCCTTGGCAGCATTTCGTGACCAGCCAGCCACTACTGCCACCATCTCGCAATTGTCAGACTCTGATGATTCCAGGGTCTCTGACCATGACGAAGCACCACGTAAACGCCCGTGGAAGGGTAACAGTGCTTCTGCTGGCAAAGGCAAAGCCCCAGCAAAGACAGCTAAATTGTCTCATGCCAAACGCACTTTGACCTCAGAATCTGACCTCTTTAAGGACTCAACCTCTGGCTATCACCTACGAGTGATAGACGAATACAATGCGTATCCAGAGGAGGATCTCCCAGGTGACCCTTCCCCTTCTGAATTTGTTACAGAGACTTTCCTCCTACCCCAAACCCAGTCCTTTCAGGACACTGACCCTATGTCCACTACTAATTTAGACAATACTAAGGACGATATCCTACTGGATACCAATGGTTGTCCTCTATTTGACCCACGCTGCATCAGACACCCTCGTTCAGCGGAATGGACACCCCCTGATCACATTGCAAAATATTGCAGATTATGGCTTCGTAAACCCTTAGAAAAGGAGATTAGGGCCAAATTAAGAGCAGAATGTCCACGGCCTATGATCCCTGATAAGGTGGCTGTCACCCCTGAACTTGACCCACTCCTGGTCACTTTTCTAACTAAGACGGGTAAAGATCCCCGCAAGGGAATCGAAGTTGGCTTAAAAGCCACCCAGGACAAGCTGATGGATATAGCAGGCCCGCTTATCCAGATTTTTATAATTGCTGATGAGACGCTAGCAGGAGGCAATTTTGATGCACACATGGTGCGTGAATGGGCACAAAGAGCGTTATGCCTGTTAGGCAACGCCAATGTAGCTATTTCCGTTGAACGGCGTAAAGCCGTGTTATATAAAATTGATGCCAAATTGGCAGAACTAGGCACCAAAGAACTTGGTCCAGAGGCTAACGGACTATTATTCGGGGACAGGTTCATACAAGACCTGAATAAACACGTATCCGTGTTTACCTCCCTTAACAAGGCACAATGGAACCTTCGCAGGGTGTTCAGACCCCAGCGTTTTTTCGGGCGAGATGGTCGCTATAGGGGCCGAACGACTGGCAGAGCTGCCTTCACAGGCTACAGGCCTCAACCAGCAGACTCATGGAATTCGGGCAATACCCGTTTCTACCACAAGCAGTTCTTTCCCTCTAGACGTTCCATCAGAGGACGTGGATATGCTTCCCTCCGGGGCCGCACTGCTTCAGCTAATCGACTTTCCTTATTCTCAAGTTCCTATTGCAGGTCGGCTAACCCTTTTTTTCCAACAGTGGTCTCTATTAACTAAGGATCCATGGATCCTTCAAACTGTATCTGGTTTCCATATAGATTTTGCAAACGACCCTCTACAAGAGTTCTCCCCTCCACCTCTGCACATGTCTCAAGAGGACAATGCGACTTTGGAGGCCGCGCTAAACGACCTTGTCGCCAAGGGCGCTATAGAACGTTCTCGGTCCCCTCACAGATTCATAAGCAACATATTTCTGGTCCGAAAACCAGGGGACTTTCGACCAGTTATCAACCTGAAAGACCTAAACACTTTTATTGTTTACCAACATTTCAAAATGGAGGGTATCCACCTCCTTCGAGACCTACTCTGCGAGGGAGACTGGTTCTCCCGTTTAGACTTGACAGATGCTTACATCGCTGTTTCCTACAGTTCAGATGGCATCAAGACTTATGGCAGTTCACATGCCTTCCCTTTGGACTCTGTTCCGCACCCTGGTGTTTCACCAAGCTGATGAAACCGGTCATGGCCTTGCTACGCTCCCAAGGGATTCGCTCCATCATATATCTGGACGATATCCTCCTTATGGCTCGGGACCCAGGCACTCTACGCCTCCATACAGACATGACCACAGCTCTGTTACAAAACTTGGGGTTCGTGATCAATGTCCAAAAATCCATCCTCACCCCATCTCAGGTGGTTCAATTCCTGGGATTCCAAATACATTCCGTTTTGGCTATCCTACAACTCCCTTCAGTAAAGATCAAGAACATCAAAAAAGACATCAGAAAAAGTCTAGCCTCTTCGACTATCCGCCTTCGCGACTTAGCTCGCATAATCGGACTACTCTCCGCCTCAATTCAGGCGATCTTCCCAGCTCCTTTACATTACCGAGCAATGCAACGTCTGAAGACTCGCTCGTTACGTCACTCTGCATCTTACGATCAACAGATCTCCTTGACAGACGAAGTCCGACTCGAATTGAACTGGTGGCTACACCATATGGAAGCATGGAATGGGAGAGCGATCTTTGGATCACAGCCAGATTACATCCTAGAATCAGATGCCAGTCTTCTAGGCTGGGGTGCATCATGCGCAAATCTCTCTACCGCAGGTCCTTGGTCCCCATCAGAACGGGCATTGCACATGAATTGCCTCGAGTTGATTGCCGGGTCCTTTGCGATTCGCAGTTTCGCAAAGGACTCCTACAATTGTTCCCTAGTACGGAGAATGGACAACATCTCAGCTGTTCAATACGTGAATAGTTTAGCGGGATCCCGTTCCAAAATGCTCTCAGACCTCACAAAAGAACTATACCAATTTTGTCTGGACAGGAACATCTCCCTGCGAGCGGAGTATCTACCGGGTTCCGACAACTTAGTCGCAGATTGGTTCTCTCGACACTGGAGAGACTCCAGCGACTGGCAATTGGACTCACACGTTTTTTACCGTCTCCATCTTCTTCGGGGTCCATTCAATATCGACCTATTTGCATCTCGTCTGAACCGACAGACGGACACTTTTTTCAGTTGGTTGCCGGATCCGACCTCTCTGGCAGTAGACGCCTTCCTTCAATCTTGGCCAATGTCAGGATACTGACAGGGATCCAATACGCAGAGTGCGGACAGAAGGAGGTACGTATACCGGACCTTAGAATGGCCGGACTAACGTAGGGACAAAGCAAGAATAGTCAAAAGGTAAGCCGAGGTCGAGGGAGCCGGAGGACAGGTAAGCGAGATACAAGCCGAGTCAAAGGAGAGGAGAGGACAACAGGACAAAAGACAAGCAAGGGTCAAAACCAGAAACACTAGATAAAGAACGCGCTGAGTGACTAGCAAGCTAGAACCACGACAGGGCAATGAGCAGTAGTAAAGGTTTCCTTTAAATACCCTGTTACCTAAATAGGGACCACGCCCCCAAAAGGTCCGGAATAGCGGTTCCCGGCACTTCATGTAAATGCCGACGTCATGACGTCGACGCTAGCCGTCGCGTCATAAAAGGGGGAGGAGCTAGCGCGGCCGGCGCGAAAACGGCCGGAATATGCCGAAATGCTAGGGGCAGGGAGCCCCTAAACAGAGAGGATGTCTTCCCTGGATTCAGCACCAACAGGTACCCTGACAGTACCCCCCCTTCTAGAAACGCCCACCGGGCGGATGGGACCGGGCTTAGAAGGAAAACGAACGTGGAAGGCCCGAAGAAGACGAGGAGCATGCACGTCTATACCAGGAACCCAAGACCTCTCTTCTGGACCATAACCTTTCCAGTCTATGAGGTATTGCAGCTTCCCCCTAGAAATACGAGAATCAAGGATGGACTTGATGATATATTCCTCCTGACCATCCACATGGACCGAGGATGGAGGAGCAGAGCGGGAGGAAAATCTGTTACAAACAAGAGGTTTCAATAAAGACACATGAAAAGAGTTAGGGATGCGTAGAGTAGGAGGCAGATCCAGCAAATAAGAAACCAATTTAAAAAATAAATCTTCGTTTTATCGGGGGGGCGTGGCTTGGACGTCGACCGGGATGGAGGCTTGAATTGTGAGCTCCGCTCCTCCGACCCCGCGAAAGCCCTAATTATTAGCCCACATCAGCACACATGGGACGAAACCGTAAAGGTGACCCCACTGGGACACCCAGGAGCTCCCAGGCTGGTCAATCCTATGGCCCGATGGATGGCTTTCTGCAGACGCCGGCAGACACACGCGACGAGGCCGGAGACCCCAAGATGGCGGCGCACTCAGCCGCGACCGGAGACACCCCTGCCTCTACACTTGAGGGGATTGGGGACGAACTGCGCACGATTGCAGCCTCTATGGCCACGAAGGCAGACTTGTTGGTCCTGACCACTACCATCCAGGATGCGCTGAGGGCGGAAATGGCCGGCATACGCACAGAGGTGACGGCACAAGGTACCCGAATACAGGAGCTGGAACACTCCCACGAGGCCCATACTGCCAGGTTGGTGGCTACCGACACGGCTGTAGCACGACAGGGTACCCTACTATTGCAGCTACGGAGAGCGGTCGAAGATCTTGATAACCGGGGCCGCAGATGCAACATCAGAGTACGTGGCCTACCCGAAGCAGAAGGCGAGGAAGACGTTGAGGACACCCTAACGACCCTATTCCGCATGATTCTGCCAGCGGACACCTCCCTGGCACTAAGATATGAGAGAGCACATAGGGCCCTACGCCCCCGATCACTCGAGGACGGCCCCAGAGACATAATCTGTTGCATCCATTCATTTGCGACAAAAGATGCCATCATGAAGGCGGCCAGGGCCCAACCCACCTGGGACTATCATGGAGCACAAGTCTCGCTGTACAACGATCTGTCCCCGACCACCCTGGACGCTAGGAGGGCATTGCGGCCCATTACGTCTTTGCTGAGGGACCGCAACATCCCCTACAAATGGGGCTTCCCGTTTGCCCTATCGGCAAGACACAGGAATGGCTGGGTGTCACTCCGCGGACCGGAGGAGGCCCCCGCCTTTCTGGAAGAACTTGGACTTCCTCCTACACCAATACCGGACTGGATCCTAGGGCCACTGGGGCCCGGCCAGAGGCCGCAACGCGCACCCCGCCGACGTGGGGGAAGATCACCGCCGAGACCTGCACAACGACGCCGTGAGGCGCAGGAAGGCCGAGATTGACGACCGTCATCCTGATGCCGCTCACCCACCCGCCAGCTAAGTACTGTCCCCACTGCCAGAGCACTACCCCCACCACCCCATACCGGACTGGGACTTGGCCCATTGCTGTTATTGTTGGCCGATTTACCCCTGACCAGAAACATTCCCCAACCCTGTCTAATGTGACTGCCGAGACAGGGGGGGGTATAGAAGGAGTATGAACAGTGGACACATCACCGGGAACTTTGCTGCTCCCCCTCTCCAACTCCCTTTTTTTTTTTTTTTCCTCTTCTCTCTCTCCTCTATGCCTGGGAAAACAGAGCTGGCCCACTGCACTGAAGCGCATGGTATCACTGCGGAACGAGACTTTTAGATCTGCTCACTGAGCAAATGACTACCTACCACTTTTTGGAGATGTATCCTTAGAACCTTCTCATCTCAATAAGTACCTCTTATTTTTACTGTACTTGATGCATTTAACTGTGATGTTGCACCACCCGCAGTGAGGTAGACTCGACTACACCTGGTAACAGAACAGGGGCACTAGACTTGCTTTACAGAGCGTCCTAGACTGACGACAGAAGGGGAGAACTGAGGAAGGGTAGGACAGGCAGCGGAACCAATGTATATATTTATGCTCTGAGGGGTCGAGAGGAGGGGGGACACCCGAGAGATTATATTTTGGAAGGGGAAAGGGGAGAGGGGATGAGAGACGTGAGCTGCGGGCCCAGGGAAAGGGGGAGAAAAGGAGAGGTAGGACAGGAGAGGAAGAGAAGAGAGGAGGAGGGCTGGTAACACGAGGGGGGTGTGGAGGGAAGGGGAGAAGACGGGGGGGAGGGGGAGGGGCCAGACCTATGACAAAGGGACAAGAGCGAAGGTAAAGAGAAGGGAAGGGGAGGGAATTGAGAACAGGTGGAAAAAAGGGGGGGGAAAAGGAAAAAACTTAATTAAATATTATCTCTAAAACTGTTAGCTATGTTACATATTACTTAGGGATAAATGAGATATATGAGACAGTACACTACTATGGCCCCTGGGACGCCCTGACATACCCCCGATCACAGTCTATGAGGAGACGTACGGCCCTACCTCACACCCAGAACCTACCCTACTGAGAAACAGAGTGACGGAGTTGGAGCTGTCACTTCCCATGGGATAAACCCGGCCCGACTGCTCTTGATATGATGTGTCAGAGGGGAACTTGAGACCGAGTGGAAAGATGGGGGGAGGTTATGGAAACTGCCTAGGACCAAACAAGGGGACCTGACCTAAGAGTACACTAGCAGTGACAGCGGGCAACAAGGGGTGATGAATGTTTCTGCATACTTATTGTTATTGATATTATTTTTGTATATACCTTAATCAATTATATCTGTTATCGTATAGCCTACCTTCTGATATACCTAAATTCCCCATGTTCATACACACCTGGGCTAGGGCCCGGATGGAGCGGGATAGATATACATTCTACACACATACGCTTCACCATACCTGGTTTAGACACCGACCACTGCTCTACGCATTCACCTGCGCAAGTCTCTCGGCGGAGCCACAGGTATACCCACTCACCGATCTGGTTATCGGGGGGACACCTGGCCACTCCTGCTGAGGCGCAGGTACTCCTCCTTCTCGAAGGAGGCTCCGGGGTAATACCACCGTTTACCCCACGGGGACATTACCCGATAGGGGGGCTTTCTTTGCCCACCCTTATTTTAATCTATCAACCTACACTACACCACACCCATACTCCACACCCACATACTCTCTTACACGTACACACATACCTTTGCAAATACCCCACTCACCGCAATCACCACACGCGTTTGGGCTCCACACAGTAACAAAGAGACAACACGCCTGACAGCGGACGACGACAAACAGGCTTCCCTGACGCTCCCTCCACCCTTCATAGACCCACGTTAGCCATACGAACACCCGTACACTATCCTAACTCATCATCATTCGTGGGGCTGCGCCGTCGGCCCGGACCCTTGCGCCGCTCGGGCGGACCTCCTGCAGACGAGCGTACATCAATCCGGACAGAGCCATGGCATACCATCGCACCCCCATGACCGTCATGACACTCAACTGCAGGGGACTGAATATCCCGGAACGCCGCTCTCACCTGCTGAGGGTGCTGAAACGGGGGCATATATCGATCGCGATGCTACAAGAAACTCATTTCAAAGAAGGCGCTGCTCCCAAACTCCGTAACACATACTACCCTATAAGCTACTGCAACAACCACCCACTAGCTCGTCGGGCAGGAGTCGCAATACTGATAGCGGCGAACTTAGGTTTTCAGGAACTGGACCGGATGGTTGACGAACATGGACGCTTCCTATTTCTCAAAGGGGTGATAGCTGACAGAGTATACACCCTAGCGTCTATTTATGTACCCAATTCAAAACAAGCACAATTTCTGCGGACAACGCTACGCGCTCTACAAGGATTCTCGGAGGGGGCCCTCATAGTCGGGGGAGATTTTAATGCCCCCTTGGACCCGCTCCTGGACTCATCCACTGGCTACAGCAGCCTCTCACAAAAACACATTAGATCCATACGCAGATCATTAGGGGAGCTGTCGCTGGTCGATTGCTGGAGGACGCTACACCCCACCAGCAGAGACTACACGCACTATTCGGTGATACATGATCGCTACTCCCGGATTGACTATGTATTGATTAAGCAAGACGGACTATCTCGACTGAGAAAGGCATCCATAGAACCTGCAACATGGTCAGACCACGGATCAGTCCAAATAGAGCTGGAGTCCCCGTTATTTAAACCGTCAACCTGGACCTGGCGCCTGAACGAATCCCTACTCCAGGATTTCGCGGTGAGGACTGAGGTTTCCCAAGCACTAGAACACTACTTTCAGGAAAACGGAACGGACGAGATGTCCCCTATATCCGTGTGGGAAGCACACAAGAGTGTCATACGCGGCACTCTTATTAGCATTGCGACCCGCAAACGGAAGGAAGCAACCCGCGCGATAGCAGAATTATATGGCACCATCTCGCGCCTCGAGCTTCAACACAAACGCTCACAACTAGTTGAAACATACCGCGAATTAATGGAAGCCAGACGTAACCTGACAGCCCTTCTTACAAAACGATACCTACGATCGCTTCAAAGGTCGAAAAACTTCTTTTATACACACGCGAATAAAGGGGGGAAATTCCTCGCGCGCCTACTCCGAGGAGACATGACACGCACGCAGGTGCGAAAAATCCGACTGTCATCAGGCAACATATCCCAGCACCCGGAGGACATAGCAGGGGAATTTCGAGAATACTATAATTCGCTATATAACCTCCACCATTCGAAGGAGCCGACCCATAGGCGGGAATTGTCCCCACATATACGAACATACTTACAAGACACCATACGGACACAAATAAGCCCAGAAATGGCGTCCACGCTGGATGAACCGGTTGCCACCGACGATCTGGCAGCGGCACTTAAATGTGCGAAAACGGGGAAAGCCCCGGGTCCGGATGGACTTCCCACGAGCTATTACAAACACTTCGCCCAGATCCTACTGCCGTGGCTGACAAAGGCAGTCAACAAAGTAACGGAGGGGGGACAATTTGGAGTGGAATCCCTTACGGCAACGATAACCGTCATACTTAAACCCGGAAAAGACCCGGAACAGTGCGGCAGCTATCGTCCAATCTCCCTGCTGAATGTGGACACGAAACTCTTGACAAAAGTTTTGGCGACCAGATTTCAACAGATACTGCCAAATTTAGTCCATGTGGATCAGACGGGATTTATCCCGGGCCGAGAAGCTCGGGACAGTACGCTACGCCTTTTCTCTGTACAACATCACGCAAGGAAACACCGGAAGCCTCTCCTGCTGTTATCCACAGATGCGGAGAAGGCTTTCGACCGGGTAGATTGGTCGTACATGACCCGAACACTCCAGCACATGGGCTTAGGGCAGAGGATTATGGCGTGGATATCTGCCATATACAGCTCGCCGAGAGCGTCGGTTCGTGTTAACGGAGCTCTGACACCGAGCTTCGGAATTACAAACGGCACCAGGCAGGGATGCCCCCTATCGCCGCTCCTATTCGCTCTCTCCCTGGAGCCACTGCTACAGGCAGTCCGAGATCAACCGGACATCCATGGCTATTCCTGGCAAGGCACAGAACATAAGGTGGCAGCTTATGCAGATGACCTCCTGTTCTTTATTTCCCAACCACGGATCACATTGCCGTGCATACTCTCAGAAATCGATAAATTTGGCCAGATATCTGGGTTTAAGCTAAACTTGGCGAAATGTGAGGCGCTAAACATCACCGTACCTGCGGCAGAATACCAATCCCTAGGCACGCTCTTCCCATTTCGTTGGTGTGCAGGGGCAATGAAATACCTAGGAGTCTGGATTCCGACGGATCCGAAGGATCTATACCGACTGAATTTCGCACCACTCCTGCAGTCAATCGAATCAGACCTGAAAAAATGGGCTTACCCGCACATAACGTGGCATGGCCGCATAGCGGTACTTAAAATGAACATTCTCCCGAGGATCCTATACTTATTCCAGACCATCCCAGCAGCCCTACCGTCGACATTCTTCTCGACACTCCGGTCGGCTGTTATCCATTACACGTGGAGAGGCGAAAGATCTAGACTACGCCACGACTTATTGTGTATGCCCAGGCATAGGGGGGGTCTAGCGCTGCCGGATTTCAAAAAATACCACCAAGCGGCGACCCTACAACGGATCCTGGAGTGGCATGAAACAGACACGAGCAAGCAATGGGTGTATTTGGACAGGGAGGGAGACACTGCAAAACTAAAAGCGATGGTATGGAGGAGACGGACGACCAGGAGCGGTAGGAAACAAGCCGAAGGCCCGGTAGAACAGACATTGCTTACGTGGGAAAGCCTTAGGGAAACACCCAGGGTCTCCCCGACCCCGAGCCCCTTGCTGCCGCTTGCACACAACCCCGATATAGGGGGTGGGCTGCCTGGGGAAGCCTGGACATTCCTGGGGGACGCGGAATACATCCCGATATCCTTGGTCACCCAGGACGGTACCCTAAAGACACTAGATGCGCTGCTGGCCGACCAACCACGATCACCGATGGCAATTCTCCGATATATACAGCTGCAACATTTTTACAACTCTTTGCCACATAAGGACAAACTACGAAGAGAGCTCACGTGGTTTGAGGACCTCTGCTCTCGTGGCGCATCACTAGGGAGATCAATCTCGAACCTGTACCAATACTTGCTGACCGACCACACGACGGACAACAACATCTTCCAACGACTCTGGGAACGGGCCATGGACAAGACTTTCACACTGACGCAGTGGGACAAAGCCCTGATATGGCAACATAAGAGCTCCTCTAGCTCGCGGTATCAGGAGGTAAACTATAAACTGATCTCCATGTGGTACAGAACACCGGTACTACTGCACAGGATCTTCCCTGCTGTCGAGCCAACGTGTTGGAGATGCCAGGAAGACAACGGGACTCTATTACACATCTGGTGGGAATGCAGACTTATAGCACCATTTTGGAACCAACTCAAATCAGATGTTCTCCTAATCCTTGGGAACGACACTGAATGGTCACAAGAACTGGCCTTACTGCACATCTCATCACAACCACTATCCGCATACAAAAAATCTGTACTGCGCCATCTACTAAACGCCGCCAAATCACTCATTCCAGTATACTGGAAGAATACAGAAATCCCCACAAGAGAAGAGTGGATTCACAGAGTCGAAGACATTAGAGCGGCGGAGGCACTACAGGCAGAATTGACGGGCAGAGAGACAAAATATGCGAACATATGGGAGCCATGGCTCACCTTCCGGGCGCAACAATAGGGGGGCGCTGGCGGGGGGGGCTGGGGGCCGGGGGACGGCGCAGCCCTCTCGACAGACTCACTACATACATTATAACCGACGGCCGCCCAATGTCACTCCTGTTGGCAGACACTAAGCCTCATGTACCATCCACACCACTCCGACTGGACGAGACACTACAAAGGATGACTTGAGCCAACAAAAACGCCCCTAAGCGGCCCACATAAATACACACAATTAACTGACTAGTCGATACTCACACATCGCCCCTAACTAGACAGCACGACACAGCGACGGACTATGAGCCCTCACAGGCAAGAACAACGATCTCCGGACCTTCACAACCCCCAAGGAGGGGAAGAGATAAAATGAGACAGATCTAACACTGCACGTTATCCACACCCAATCAGCTGATAGACGTCAGACACATCACCCTGACCCCCATGAGAACCCTGATTATACACCATATGACAAAACAGGTTGACTGGGACCTGACCGGACAGACAAACCATCCGAGGGACTGGGTGTTGCAGAACACAACGACCCTCACATGTAGGGACCCCTCGCCCTCAACCCCCCTTACTTATGACGACGATATACCTTCACACCCACGGGGCATTACGGCTAACTTGTACCTCATACCTCCATCAACACAAGACACCTACTACGACACTTCCAACGCACGCCTATTGCGACATGCACAACCCGATCATACAAGCTAGACATGGAACACAACACGATCAGGCAACAGGTTGACCAAACCTGGGGAAACCTCATGACACAGCTGGGCTTTCCCACAATGGCCCTCCTGCACCAAATGCGGACAGTTGAGAGAAGAATGAGAACACCTCGATTAAATATTCACATTGCTGGAGGGACTCCCACATGCTACCGAGTCCTCTTCTCGAACCAACACCATCCTCTTCCCATCCCACCTACAATAATTGTGTAATGCCACACATCTATAATAACAACACTCAACAACGCCCTATCTGTGGGCTAAGACACACCCTAATCCAATGCATCACACCCCACTTACACACCTCTCGACGAGAAGATTTGACACATGAAACATTAGTATTCACACGGCTATAAGACGCCGATACATATCGATTACCCCGCACCGCCCTAGCCCTCAGGGGACTGATCTGAATAACTATGATTATCACGAGCTCTAGCTAAGTACCCCTGGGAGAGGGACACGGTAACGGCTACTATTAACGATCACATGTTACCTAATATTGCAATTGTAATAGATTATAACCACACATATTTATACTGTTTTGATATCTGATGCTTTTATTGTGTAACCTAGTACTCTACTATAAATGCGGGCCTGCGTGCCCAACTTTACCTACTGACTGGCTTCAATAAAAACTGATTAACAAAAAAAAAAAAAAAAATCTTCGTTTTATCCAATTAATTGTAAATCAGATGTAATACGCACATTTGAAAAATTATGCCTAAAAGATATAAAAAAGATTAAACCAATAAACAAATATAAGGAAAACCTCACAAAAGAAGAAAAGCTAGCTTTAAAAGATTTGAAAGAAGATAAATCTATAATTATCAAACCAGCGGATAAGGGCGGAGGAGTTGTGGTTTGGGATAAAAGTAAATATTTACAGGAGATTTATAAGCAACTTGATGATGATAAGACATATAAAAAATTAATAAATAACCCACTCCCCGAGATAAAATTAAATTTTAAGAAGTTTTTAGATGAAGGGCTAGATTTGGGAATTTTAACTAAAAAAGAGTATGATTTTTTAGATGTTAAATATCCTAAAATACCGGTAATCTATGTCTTACCTAAAATTCATAAAGACGCCACTAACCCGCCTGGCAGACCGATAGTTTCGGGGATAGGTTCTTTGTTGTCACCTTTATCCCAATATATAGATTATTTTTTACAGAAAAAAGTTATCGAATGCCCAGCATACCTTAAGGACACAATGAGCCTTTTACTAATTCTAGATAATTTCGAATGGCAAGAAGATTATATCATGGCCACGTGTGACGTTAAAAGTCTGTATACGATTATAGAACATGAAAAAGGCTGTGAAGCCGTTAAATTTTATCTAGAAAAGTTAAAGGATATTGATGAGTTACAAATTGAATTTTTAATTAAAGCAATAGATTTTATTCTCAAAAATAATTTTTTCTGGTTTGAAAACGAATTTTATCTGCAGATTTTAGGTACAGCTATGGGGACCAGATTTGCCCCGAGCTATGCTAATCTTTTTATGTCCTTCTGGGAAGAAAAGTATATCTTCTCTAAAGAGGACATTGGGGCAAATCTGGTCCTATATAAGCGTTACATTGATGATATTTTTATTATTTGGAAAGGGAGTAGGAACTCCCTAGAACAATTTATTTCGTCTCTTAATCAGAATTTTTATAATATTAGTTTATCCTATGATATAAGTAATGACCATATTAATTTTTTAGATCTCCTCATTTATATAGATGAGTGTACAATTAAGAGTAAGACTTTTTTTAAAACTGTTGATGTTAATAGTTTTATAGACCTGAAAAGTTGTCATTTTAAACCCTGGCTTAGTAATATCCCTAAAGGCCAGTTTTTAAGGTTAAAAAGGAATTGCACTGAAGAACAAGAATTTTTTAAACAAGGAGAGATTTTAAAGGGAAAGTTTATTGAAAAGGGATATAAAAAAGAAAATTTGGATAAAATTGAGAAGGAAATTGGAGAAAAGAAGAGACAAGGACTTTTAAAATATAAAATTAAGGATAATTTAGAGAATTTTAAAAATAGTGAAGAGGATGGAGAAAAAATCCCGCTTATTTTTAATTTTAGTACTAATAATTTTTTATTACAAAAAGTTATTAAAAAACATTGGAATGTACTTAAAGAAGATCCTGGTATACTCCCTTTTCTTAATGATAAACCGAGATTTATTTTTAGAGGAGCTAATAACTTCAAACAAATTTTAACTCAAAGTTTTTTAGATAAAGATAAAAATGAGGAAGATGGAAATTTCTTAAAGGGAAGTAAAGGATTCCATTTTTGTGGCACATGTAGAGGTTGTTCTTTGAGATTAAATAAAAATAAGAAAATCACGCAATTTGTATCAGGTGTAACTAAAAAAGAATATCAGATTAAGTCTTTTTTAACATGTTCTAGTAAAGATGTAATCTATATGGTTACGTGCCCATGTGGGTTCCAGTATATTGGTAAGACTACACGTAGTCTTAAAATCCGTATTAGGGAACATATTTATAATATTCAACGTAAATTTGTTAATCATAATGTTTCCAATCACTTTTTACAAACTCATAACGGTGACCCCAAGGGCATAGAGTTTATAGGTATTGATCAAATTAAATTACATTGGAGAGGAGGTAATAAAGAATATGTCCTGGGATTGGCAGAGATGAAGTGGATTTTTGAACTTGATACAATGTCACCACAAGGTCTTAATGTTGATTTTGAGATTAATAGATATATTTAAAGTTTTAGGATTTATTATATTACATACATATATTTTTATTACTATACCGTTTATATTTATCAATTTGGATTTTTTATATTCCTATATTTTTATATTTTTATATTATTTACTTAATTTTTTATTCTCTATTATTCAGATTTCCAGTTTTGCCTCTACTATTTATATATCATCTGTATCTGCTTTTTAACGATTGTATTGTTTATATTTTTCTCTTATAAGAATTGTTTTTGGCAATTTTACTGCTTTGGACGTTTAAATGTTAGGAGCAATATAATTGAAGGATGCTCTGTTTTCAATTACGTTTCCGATACGTCCCAATATGTTCCCCAACCGGAAGTGAGGATAGACGTCGGGACGTGATGACGCAGGATGCGTCTCGACGTCGGACCCGGAAGTAAAGTGCCCCGAATGCGGTGAAAAAGGGCGTGAGATAACAACATATAAAACAGCATGCCGTGGATCATGAGAATCACCTCGGATGAAGGCTTATTGCCGAAACGCGTCAGGTGCTCTGTGGACTTTTATTGTTAAGGGACTTCCTTTGTTTATGTATAGTTTTTATTCCTTTTATAATAAAGTGTATTGTTACCCCTTGAACCTGCGTTTCCTGGTGGTGCATGGAACATAACTACAAGAAAGGACCCAGAGAAAGCCCAGAGAGAGTTTGTGATTCAAGGCATGCAAGTTTGAGCCAGCTTTTGAAGTGGTTCATTTTATGTGAGTGCGACCAGTAATAGAGTCTTTAATTGTTTATCATTACGTTATTACCCTATGTTTTTCTTTTATCTGTGTTTACTTTCAGATGGTAATCCAGTTGGGGTAATTGTACCGTAATTATCTTATTTGTGTGCTCTCACCATTTGTATTTTTATTTTCAAATAAGAAACCGGGTTGATCCTCCTCAGCACCCTGTAAGGACCAATGTAGCGAGGAGCAAACTTCAAGGAAGGAACTTTCAGGCGAATATGTCTGGTACACAACCAGACCCTATCACCCGGAGAAAAAATAGGAGCAGGCCGCCTACGCCTATCAGCATGTGACTTAAACACCGCGGAACTACGTGTAAGAATTTGTCGAGTCTGATCCCACAACTTTCTCAGGTTGGCTATATGAATATCAACCGACGGTATACCCTGGGAAGGAGACACCGACGGAAGAACAGTAGGGTTAAAGCCATAGTTCAAGAAAAAGGGGCTATTATGAGTGGAACCACAAACAAGGTTGTTGTGAGCAAACTCCGCCCAAGGAATCAGACCGACCCAGTCATCCTGGTGTTCAGAAACAAAACAACGTAGATATTGCTCAATTTTTTGGTTAGTGCGTTCGGCTGCTCCGTTAGATTGAGGATGATAGGCCGAAGAAAAATTCAGTTTGATGCCCAACTGGGAACAGAAGGATCTCCAAAAACGGGAAATAAATTGGGAACCCCTGTCTGACACAATCTCATTGGGAATACCATGTAAACGGAAAATTTCTCTAGCAAATATCACGGCCAGTTCAGGAGAGGACGGAAGTTTAGGCAAGGGAATGAAATGAGCCATTTTAGTAAACCTGTCAAGGACCGTGAGAATAACCGTATGCCTACTGGAAGCTGGTAGATCAACAATAAAATCCATAGCCAAACAAGCCCAAGGTTTGTCGGGAACGACTAAGGGCTGCAATAAACCACAAGGGAGATCCCGCGGAAGTTTATTCCTGACACAAACATTGCAAGCCTTGACAAAGTCCTCCACATCCCTACGTAAACCAGGCCACCAGAAGTCTTTGGAGATCAGGCAGTAAGACTTGTGGATGCCGGGGTGACCAGCGAACTTGCTATCGTGAAAACAGCGAATAATGTCCACTTGGAATTTGGGAGACACGAACAAGCGGCCCACAGGAGTACGTTCGGGAGCAAGAGATTGTTCGTTCATAATATCAGCGAGCAATGGAGAGTGTATTTTGACATTGGTGCTGGCGATAATATTGACTTCAGGAATAATAGGGAACAAAGTGTCCTCTGTAGAGGTGATAGGTTCGTGCTGACGTGACAAAGCGTCTGCCTTAGTGTTCTTAGAACCAGGCCTGTAAGTAAGCATATAATTAAAGTGTGTAAGGAACATAGACCAACGTGCCTGCCTGGCAGATAATCTTTTGGCCTCCCCCATATACGATAAATTTTTGTGGTCAGTTAAGATAGTAACTGGGAGGACAGTGCCCTCTAACAAATGTCTCCATTCCTTTAATGCCATAATGATAGCTAACAGTTCTCTATCACCAATGTCATATCTCCTTTCAGTGTGTGATAGTTTCTTGGAAAAAAAACCGCAAGGGTGCAGCGGCTTATCTAAACTTTGTCTTTGGGACAACACTGCGCCTATCCCTGTTTCAGACGCATCAACTTCAAGTAAAAAGGGTAGAGAGGTATCAGGATGAACTAATACAGGTGCTGAGGCAAAAGACTGTTTGAGCGTTTCGAAAGCAGATAAAGCCTCAGTAGACCAGGTTTTGGTATCGGCTCCTTGTTTGGTCATATTAGTGATAGGAGCGATAACAGAGGAGTACCCTTTAATAAAACGTCTGTAATAATTAGAAAATCCAAGAAATCTTTGTATGGCTTTGAGTCCCTTAGGTAAAGGCCAATCTAAAATCGATTTTAGTTTGGTCGGGTCCATCATAAACCCGTCTTTGGAAATTACGTAACCTAAGAAAGTTACCTGAGACTGGTCAAAGCTACATTTTTCCAATTTACAATACAATCCATGTTGTAAAAGTTTCTGTAATACCTTTCTGACTTGTCTATGATGTGAATTAATGTCTCTAGAATGGATTAGTATATCATCCAAATATACAATTACACATTCATGTTGGAATTCTCTAAGAACCTCATTGATTAAGTCTTGGAAGACGGCCGGGGCGTTACAAAGCCCAAACGGCATTACGGTATACTCATAATGCCCGTAACGGGTATTAAATGCTGTCATCCATTCATCTCCTTGTTTAATTCGCACCAAGTTATATGCTCCTCTCAAGTCAAGTTTGGTAAAAATACTCGAGCCCTTTAGTCTGTCAAAGAGTTCAGTAATCAAAGGAATAGGGTAAGCATTCCTGATAGTAATTCTGTTCAATCCCCGATAGTCTATACAAGGACGTAAGGTACCGTCTTTCTTTTCTACAAAAAAGAAACCCGCCCCCGCCGGAGAAGAAGACTTTCTAATAAATCCTTTGTCTAAATTCTCCTTGATGTATTCCTCTAAAACTAAGTTTTCCTTGGTGGATAGAGGGTATACCGTACCCCTGGGAGGCATAGTACCAGGGAAAAGTTTAATAGAACAGTCATAAGACCGGTGGGGAGGTAAAGTATCCGCCTTACCCTTGTCAAATACAGATCTGAGGTCTAGATATTGTAATGGTATCTGAACGTCTGTGGATTGGGAAGTGTTAGCATAAGAGTTTACGGGGCAAACAGAAGTAACTCTCTGCAGACATTCTTTCCTACAACCCATACCCCAAGAAACGATTTCTCCACCCTCCCAGTCAATCTGAGGGTTGTGTCTCTTGAGCCAAGAATATCCTAGCACCACTGGGACTGCCGGGGAGGAAATTAACAGAAGGGAAATCAACTCCTCGTGGAAAATACCAACAGTAAGCTTAACGGGTTTGGTCTCATGGAATATTACTGGTTCAGATAAAGGTCTACCATCTATGGCCTCAACGGCCAAGGGTGTATCTCTCAATTGGACTGGGATACAATGCTTATTAGCGAAAGTTTGGTCTATAAAGCTTTCTGCTGCTCCAGAATCTAATAATGCCATCGTAGAAATAAACCCCTTTTCCCAAGCTAGAGAGACAGGAATCAGAAGCCTATGGTCTTTTTTATTATGCATAGAGGACAGTAATGAAACACCCAAGGCCCGTCCTCTAAGGGAACTTAGGTGCGAGCGTTTCCCGGACGATTAGGGCAACTAAGACGTAGGTGACCTCTCTGCCCGCAGTATAAACAAAGACCCTCCCTTCTTCTGTACTGTCTCTCAGCCTCAGATAAGCGAGTATTACCTATTTGCATAGGTTCTGGTGGAGTAGGATTATAGGAGTCAGGGTTCTGAAATGAGGGAGCGAGTCTTACAGGAAGTCTAGTAACTCTTTCCCGAGTGTTCTGCCTCTGTCTCATGCGTTCATCTATTCTAGAAATGAAGAATACTAAATCCTCTAAATTTTCCGGAAGTTCTCTTGTGGCAATCTCATCTAGAATTTCATCAGACAACCCATTCAAGAATACATCCATAAAAGCTTGTTCGTTCCATTTCACTTCTGCTGCCAATGATCTAAACTCTAGAGCATATTCTACAAGGGTCCTATTCTGTTGTTTAAGGCGTAACAGGGATCTGGCCGCATTAATCTTCCTTCCTGGGGGGTCAAAGGTTCTTCTAAAAGCCGTGACAAAAGCAGTGTAGTTGTAGACTAAAGGATTGTCATTCTCCCAAAGGGGATTGGCCCATCTAAGTGCTTTATCTATTAGCAGGGTTATAATAAAGCCTACTTTAGCCCTGTCAGTAGGGTAAGCCCGGGGTTGAAGTTCGAAATGTATGCTTATCTGGTTTAAAAAACCACGACAAGCATCAGGCGAACCCCCATATCGTAACGGTGAAGTGACATGGGAAGATGCGCCTACAGTGGCTACTTCCAAACCAGTACTTAGCGAGTGGCTAGCAGTGGAACGTATTTCTTCAGACTGAGTGCTGGAGCGTGTTAACAAAGTTTGTAATGCTAAAGCCATTTGGTCCATTCTATGGTCCATGGCCTCAAATCTGGGGTCAGGAGGACTAGCACCTGCAGGATCCATCATGGCCCTGTCGTAATGTCAGGATACTGACAGGGATCCAATACGCAGAGTGCGGACAGAAGGAGGTACGTATACCGGACCTTAGAATGGCCGGACTAACGTAGGGACAAAGCAAGAATAGTCAAAAGGTAAGCCGAGGTCGAGGGAGCCGGAGGACAGGTAAGCGAGATACAAGCCGAGTCAAAGGAGAGGAGAGGACAACAGGACAAAAGACAAGCAAGGGTCAAAACCAGAAACACTAGATAAAGAACGCGCTGAGTGACTAGCAAGCTAGAACCACGACAGGGCAATGAGCAGTAGTAAAGGTTTCCTTTAAATACCCTGTTACCTAAATAGGGACCACGCCCCCAAAAGGTCCGGAATAGCGGTTCCCGGCACTTCATGTAAATGCCGACGTCATGACGTCGACGCTAGCCGTCGCGTCATAAAAGGGGGAGGAGCTAGCGCGGCCGGCGCGAAAACGGCCGAAATATGCCGAAATGCTAGGGGCAGGGAGCCCCTAAACAGAGAGGATGTCTTCCCTGGATTCAGCACCAACAGGTACCCTGACAGCCAATGACCGGCGCTTATGCCTTCCCTCCGTTCTCCATAATCCTTCGCACTCTCCATCATCTCAGGACTCAGGGGGCCACAATAACACTGCTGACCCCTTTGTGGCATACCCAGCCATGGTTCCCCAATCTCTTGGAGATGTCGATGAATTATCCACTACTGCTACCTGCCACGCACGATCTTCTCAAAGATCCCGCAGGCAATTTTCACCCTCTTACGTTGCAGGGTCATCTCCAGCTAGTGGCCTTGACTGTTTCAGGGGATCCTGGAATGCCGCAGGACTTTAGGAGACTGCTAGAGCACTCTTATGGGACTCATGGTCCCCCCGGACTAGACGCTCTTACCTCTCAGCCTGGCGAGTTTGGCATCGCTGGTGCTTGGAAAGGTGTATTGATCCCGTTTCAGCTTCTTTGATTAACGTCATGAACTTTCTGTCCTCTCTTTTTGATCAAGGTAAATCCTACAGATCCATTAATGTGTTTCGTTCAGCAATTTTCTCGGCTCATGGCCCCATTGATAATACAGCAATAGGTAAACACCCCTCCATCTGTAGACTGTTGCATGGCATTCGTCTTGCTCGACCTCCTGTCCCAAAATATTCTCATTTTGGGATGTTGCTCTTGTTTTGTCCTTCCTAGAGACTTGGCCACCCAATGAAGCACTCTCTTTACGACAACTGTCGGCCAAATTAGCTTTTCTCCTCTGCTTGGTTTCTTTTAGGAGAGTCTCTGATATTCAGGCATTTGACTTTCACGCTATTGAATTCACGCCCCAAGGTGTATGTTTCAACATTTCTCGCCGCACTAAAACTAATTCCTTAACGCTTACTTACCTTTATTTTTCCGACAGACCATCGCTTTGCATTGCTCGTTGTGTCCAACACTACGTCGCCTCTACATCACCTCTACGTCCCCCTACGGGCCCCCTGTTTATCTCATATGTGCGACCACACAAGCCAGTGTCTTGTCCCACGATTGCCCGCCGGATTAAATGACTTCTAGATTCAGCGGGCATAGATTCATCTTTTGGCGCTCATTCTGTCAGAGGCACTGCTGCCTCTTCCGCTTTATAGCTGGGGGATCCCTTGCAGACATCCTAAAATGCGCTGATTGGTCTAGAGAATCTACCTTCCGTACCTTCTATTTTCGACAATCGTCCCATGCTTCTTTTTCTTTGGTTTCCACGCTTTAAAACAGCAAATATGAAGCCTCCTGTCTTGCCATAAAATTCGGGATTATTCTAGCTTTAGTGACTGAATAATCTAAATTTTATTAAAGACAGGAGGCGAATATTTTCCCACCCTATTGCTCTCCCACCCAGATTTTTTTCAGATCACATGTACTCTTAAACTTTTTTCTAGGTTTCTTGTGAGACTTTATATTTATCTGACTGTTTTTCTTGTTTGCTCTGTTTAGGTGCTTATCAATCTGCCTGGTTATGATTATTTTAAATTTTGCAATAGTTATACTCGTAATATCCAGGGGGTAGATCTGTAAATGTAGATATCTTGCGGACACCCAGTCCAAGTGACCATACTTTCACGATCTTTCTCTGTCTTTTAGTGTGAAGTTTCTCTACATGAGCCACGAAGACTACGTTCCTTTGGTCTCTAGTATCGGCTGCGTTCTGGTTTACATGGTTGATGGATTACTCAAGTTTACACGGTTGACTACACTTATGATCGGCTGCATCAGAAAGAGGATTTGGGAGGACCCTGACAGACTGTTATGTTCTAATATGTGTCCTGATTGGTTGATTTTTTCTCTATATGTTTAACTATTTCTTTGCTGCTGGGAGGTTCAGTAAAGAAGGTTAAAGCAAATATTCGCCTCCTGTCTTTAATAAAATTTAGATTATTCAGTCACTAAAGCTAGAATAATCCCGAATTCTCCCACGCTGTGTAAAATGACAAAGAGCACTCTGATTGGCTTAAACCAACCAATCAGAGTGTTCTTAGTCTAATTGCAGGGCGGGGCAAGGCTTTAGAAGCCTTCCCCCGCCCTGCAGAGCTCAGTCTGCACGGAGCCCTCCATGGGTGAAGATGGATTAATTTTTCTAGCGTCAGGTTTTTTCTTTTTCGTCCGGGTTGTTTTTTACGCTCTGGTTTTTGGACGGTTATTATGGTTTTTTATTTGGCCTTTTTGGGGGCTGAAAAATTAAGATTTTAGAAGACATCAAATGGTAAGTTTTCTTTTTCTTTACAGGTTAGTTATTTTATCCCCCTCACTATTTTTAGGGTGTGGGAGGTAGGTAGGGGATAGTTTTTATTTTGGTGGGGGGGTGACTAGGGGCTTGGGGACCCCTAGTCACCTTTGAAGGGGGGGATTTGTCATTTAGGGCCACCTCCTGCCTCCAAGGGGTGGGAGCAGGGGGGGGAACAGTAGGTTTTTATTTATGGCCCCCACCCACCGCTCAGGGGCGGGGGCCGGTGGGGGGGGGGGGCAGTAGGTTCCCCCCCTCTTTTTCCTGTATGGCCCCCACCAACTGCTCAGGGGTGGGGGCCAGGGGGAGGACAGTAGGTCCCCCCATTGTGATTTATGGCCCCCACCAATTGAGGTCTTTCAGCCTTTTGGTAGATAGCTCCCTAATACCGTGGCAATAAATAGGATCGGAGTTTCATTAATTCGAATGAAATTCTGATACGAACAAACTCCCGAATTGCATCCTAACAAGAATGGAAAAACTGTTCTCATTCTGTTGTGACAGGACGTTTTGGCAATACTGACAGGAAGCATCATGGGAACAGGGAGGAAAGCTAAGGATTGTGTGGAAATTGTCGTGACCACCAGAAACGAAGCACACTTTGCTCCTCTGCTGGTAATAGCTGGTCATGGTGTAGGAAACCTCCAGAAGAGAAATAGTCCCTACTTTGTCTTATATTTTAAAGAAAACTAGAGCAGACAGGAAGAAATGAAGAACAGATCCTGAGAGAGGGAGAGAAGAGGAATCGATTGGGGAAAGGTAAGTTCGGCATGACAGTGCCACTTTAAGTTGTGGGGTACCGATAGAAATTTTAGCCATGTTTAATGTATTCTCTCCACAAGAATTTATTAAAGGAACGCTATAGGGTCAGGAACACAAACATGTATTCCTGACCTTATAGTGTTTAAAAAAACATCTAGCCACCCTGGGCTTCACCCCCCTCCCCCCCTCCTACCCTTCTCCCTAAATAAAGTATGATCTTAACTTTACTCCAGTCTGCTGCAGCTGACTCTGACCTTGATCTACCTGCTTGGCTGCCATCATCAGAAGTGCTGCTCTATACCATTCCCATAGGAAAGCATTTGATTGGCTAAGACTGTCAAGGAGGCAGATCAGGGGCAGAGCCAGCACAATCCAAACACAGCATTTCTATGAGGAATGTTCAGTGTCTCCATGCAGAGGGTGGAGACACTGAATAGTAGTACTGCACGCTGTACAGCACTGCCCCAGGAAGCACCTCAAGTAGCCATCAGAGGAATGGCTATTGGAGGTGTACCTAGGCTGTAATGTAAACACTGCATGTTCTCTGAAAAGACAGTGTTTACTGCACAAAGCCTGAAGGGAATGAATATACTCACAGAACAAATACAATAAGCTGTACTTGTTTTGGTAACTATAATGTCCCTTTAACTAGAATTTACATTTCATAACGCATAAAGGTGCATTAACTGGGCATTGCAGGCATTATAAACCCATCACTGCATACATATATACAAATCATCCACAGTAGACCTCATGCTTCTATATGGAGAAGCATTGGAAAGGCTGGGATAATCAGTAATAATAATCTCATCTGGTGTTGCAGCAAGAACGGTGTAGAGATGGTGAAAGGTAAGTAATTCTTCTTTATTTTAGTGCTACAGAGGGGCACTAAACATAAAACTACCAGATATATCTTTAAGCATAGACAGTGGGCGTTCTATGCTGTCCTTGGGGACCCAGCTCTAAACGCCGGCGGGGGGCATAGAACGCCGAAGCCGTCCTATGTACTTACCTGGTCGCCGGCGATCCCATGCCGGTAGTGATGTCCCGAACTGTTCGCCGAACGGTTCACGAACTGTTCGCCACGGTTCGCCATGAACGGTTCGCCACGGACTCCAGTTAGCTGACACATTCCAGCCAATCAGCAGCAGACCCTCCCTCCCAGACCCTCCCACCTGCTGGACAGCATCCATTTTGAAGCTGCATTCTTAGTGAGCTGTCCAGGAGGTGGGAAGGTCTGGGAGGGAGGGTCTGCTGCTGATTGGCTGGAAAACAGTAAAACAGTACCCCCTATGTACAGATTTTATGGTGTTTTGGGAAGTTACAGGGTTAAATATAGCATGTTACATTTTTCATTTTTTTCACATTGAAATTCGCCAGATTGGTTAGGTTGCCTTTGAGACCGCATGGTAGCCCAGGAATGAAAATTATCCCCATGATGGCATACCATTTGCAAAAGTAGACAACCCAAGGTATTGCAAATGGGGTATGTCTAGTCTTTTTTAGTAGCCACTTGGTCACAAACACTGGCCAAATTTAGTGTTAATATTTGTTTGTGTGTGAAAAAACTAATTTGAACGCCAATTTTGGGTTGTCTAATGGTATGCCATCATGGGGGTAATTTTCATTCCTGGGCTACCATACAGTCTCAAAGGCAACGTAACCAATCTAGCAAATTTCAATGTGAAAAAACTGAAACACAAGCGTTATATTTGACTCTCAACAATTATATCATCCGTGTAAGTGCCATTTGTGCGTGAAAAATGCAAGAAACTTCACTTTCACTGACGATATCATCGTTGTAATACATTTTACTGTTTTGAAACACTAATATTTGTGTTCAGCGAAGTCTTCAGAGTAAAACAGTACCCCCCATGTACAGATTTTATGGTGTCTTGGAAAGTTACAGGGTTAAATATAGTGCTAGCAAATTAAATTCCTTGGACTTGTGGCCTGGGTTGTCAGGCAGGTCCCACAAATTGTAATTAATAAAATGACCTAATTATGTAAAATTATTACATA
Organism: Pelobates cultripes; assembly: GCA_933207985.1. Taxonomy (NCBI): domain Eukaryota; kingdom Metazoa; phylum Chordata; class Amphibia; order Anura; family Pelobatidae; genus Pelobates; species Pelobates cultripes. The sequence goes on along the minus strand of OW240912.1, from coordinate 36,541,326 downwards.
AATAAATACGTAGAATTATTATATATATATATATATGTATATAATTTTTTTACATTATTTTTATTTGTACATTATATAGGTGTCATGCGGTAACACTTCCGGGTTCGGCTCTCCGCTGTGCAGAGCCGAACCTCGCCCCCCTCTGACGCGGTTCTAACGGTATTTAGGGAGACCGCGCCAGAGAGAGGGTGTTGGGTGATACTGGGAACTACTTCCACCAGACTTACCTCTCCACAGTCTCTAGCATTGTGGGTCCTACTTCGAATATGCACGCTGGCCCCTGGGACACGCCGGCTCTACAAACTCTGAAGACGTCCTAGCCTTCTGGACTAAGACAAGTATGCTTCAGGTCATAGAGGATTACTGGAGAACGGAAACTCACTTACTTTACAAGTGGACCATAGCCCTAAGCTATTGGAGGACAACTCAGATTAACCTTAAAGGGACACCGTAGGCACTGTATCTGCTTCATCTCATTAAACTGGTTATAGTCTCTGGAGTCCCCTGGTACCATCATTTCTTTCAGCATTAAACAGTTTCTAATGTTGTAATGTTTCAATGCTAAACAAGAGTCCACGGCAGTCTATGCCCTCTGTGCTGCTTTGGCTAATAAGGAAGTATTACCCTGAGAGGCAATGGGCAGCTGTGATTGGCTGAGAGTGTCAGCTGACTGCTTTTAACCTGTCAGAGGTCCAACTGACGGTATGGATGGGTATGACAACAAGGAAGTGTGTAATCTCTGCCTTAGCTACACATACAGAAGGGGCCGGACTGTGGGTGGCCAGGGACTCTTATTTTGTGGCATACAAACATGGTGCAACACTGAATGGAGGGACAGTGCCAGGCCACTCCAGGCACTATAACCAATTCAAAGAGACAAAGTGGTTATAGTGACTACAGTCCCTTTAAGTGTATCTTTGTCCCTTTAAGTATATATTTCAGCTATTTGTCTACAATATCATTTAATAATGAACTAATGCTTGCTTACTAAATCTTCACTGCTTCAAGCTCCTAATTGTATGGAGGACAACTCCCATCATGCTTATTAACTATGAACTGTTCCTGCTTTGCAAATATTCTCAGCTACTTGTTTAAAGTTACTATTGAAGATTATTCTCGTTAACCTAAAGAATATTACTTAATGCATCTCTGAGGAAATACTTATTAATGAACTTTGTGTTGTTGATTACTTGCACTTCTTCTTATTGGATTATTGCCTAAATGCAATTCATTTAAGTTTAACACTTATTAAAACTTAGTTTGAATCAAGTTCCCAGCAATTCTCTCTTTTCTTAAAGCTACAGTATTGATACTTTAAAGATTCTCTCGTTTCTTCACTATTGTAATTAGGGAGTTTTACAAGCTGCAGTTGAGTTCCAATGCAAATCACCCAAGTAGCGTAACAGAATCACCCAACCCAGAAAATGGAACCAGCAGAAGTAAATTCCCAAATTACCTCTTTAAACCACAGGATTGAATTACTCACACAAGGCATGCAGGATTTGCAAATTGCTAATAAGAGACTTCTTTCTTATATTAGAGAAATGCAAAAATAAAGTTACACATTCTTCAAGTGACCCTGCTGTCTGCAATCCTGAAAATTTTTATGGAGATCGCTCTAAATATAGAGAAGTTTTGAATTCATGCAAATTATTGTATACTCTTAAACCTAGGGCATACCCCACAGACAGGATTAAAGTCCGTTCAATGATTTCCTATTTAAGGGGTGAACCCATGTCCTTGGCACATTCATTTCTGGAAAATGAAGATCCTATTTTGGATTCTTTGGATAATTTTATTGAAGCAATGTTATTACTTTAAAAGGACCCTAATAAACAAGCTACAGCTGATCTTACTATTAGATTATTACAACAAAGAAATCGTCCTGTGGAGGATTATATAGCTGAATTTAAAAGATGGGCTTCAGAAACTCAATGGAATGATATGGCTCTACATAATCAGTTCAGTTTAGGATTGTCTGAACCAGTTAAAGATGAATTATCTAGAACTACTCTTCCTTCAATGCTTGATACCTTAATTCAACTCTCTATCAGTATAGATAGAAGAATCAGAGAACGTAATGCTGAAAAGGCTCTCTCTAATTTATTTTGGAAAAAACCCATGCCGCATTCCTAGTAAACCCTTGCAACCAAGTGAACCTATGGAAGTTGGGTTTATTAGGGGACCGTTGTCTATGGAAGAAAAAACTAGAAGCAGAAATTTAAATCTCTGTATGTACTGTGCTTCTAAGGAACATCTCTTACAAGAATGTCCTCTACTAAAACGTGCTAAGGGAGGAAAGCTTAAAATTAATACCTCAATTCTGAAAACACTTCCCTCTTCCTGCTCTCATCAGTTTGCTGTACCTTTAATTCTACAGTGGGACAAAGAATCAAGACTGAAGCTATTATTGATTCTGGAGCTACAGAGATATTCATAGATTCTTCGTTTGTTGAAACCAATAAAATTCCTTATGTGGAAAAAGCATCTTTTATCTCTATCAGAGTTATTGATGGATCTTTAATCCCCTCTGGTCCTATAAAAAATGAAACTATTCCTATTAGGACAATTGTCAATAATAACCATTCAGAAATTCTTGTTTTTGATATAATAAAATCTCCTCTTTTTTCCAATCATCTTAGGAATCAACTGGTTACAAACTCATAACCCCTTCATTCGTTGGGCTCCCTTCTCTCTCACCTTTGACTCAGATTATTGTAAGGACAATTGTTTTTCACAAATTACTACACTTCAATTAAGTCAAGAAAAATTAACCCCTTAAGGACACATGACAGAAATATTCCGTCATGATTCCCTTTTATTCCAGAAGTTGTGTCCTTAAGGGGTTAAGACCTGGATCTCGTAACAAAAAAGCTGATGCTCTTTCCAGAATTCCATTTAATCCTGCTTCAGAAAAGAAAACCTTTTCAATATTGTCAAACAATAAAGTTATTGGATTTACAACTACTATATTGGATGAACTGAAACAATTATCTCACAAGGAACTTGAGCTACCTTCTACTCCTAAATTGTTCAAAAAAGATGGAATCTTTTATTTCAAAAACAGAATTTATATTCCTCCAAAACTCCGACATAACCTTTTAAAATTAATTCATGATTCTCCCCTTGCTGGACATACCGGAATAAAAAAGACACTTGAACTCTATACTAGACAATATTGGTGGCCTCGTCAAGACAAAACCATTGAATCCTATGTGAAGTCTTGTCCAGTTTGTCAAATGTCCAAAGCGGAACGTCACCTTCCTTATGGATTATTGACTGGATTACCAGTACCTGAAAGACCTTGGCAGTCTATTTCCATGGACTTTATGGTGGAACTCCCCCCTTCTCAGAAATTCACCACCATTCTTGTTGTCGTAGACCGTTTCACAAAAATGTCACATTTCATTCCTTTGAAAAAATTACCCTCATCCTCTGAACTTTCTAAAGTTTTCATTGACAATATAATCAAATTACATGGATTTCCTGAAGAAATAATCTCAGACAGAGGTTCTCAATTTACTTCACATTTTTGGAAGGAAATGTTTTCTTCACTTCAAATCCAACGTAAACTTTCTTCAGCATACCATCCGCAAACAAATGGCCAAACAGAACGAGTCAATCAATGTCTGGAACAATACCTCCATTGTTACTGTACGTATTTACAAGATGACTGGAGTAATTGGTTACCCATGGCTGAATTTGCCTATAATAATTCCATACATTCAAGCAGCAAAATGACTCCATTCTTTTCAAATTATGGATTCCATCCCTCCTTGTTTCCTGAAGATCCCAAGACAACTTCAAATCCAATGGTTTCTTCTCAAAATATGGAAATGTCTTTTGTTCAAAGCAATTGAACAAGCAATTGTTCAAGCAATTAAAGAAAAACCTTAAAAGTTCTATGTCCTTATATAAAAAGAAATATGAAATTAAAAGGAGAGCTCCTCCTAAATATAAAATTGGTGACACTGTTTGGTTATCTTCAAAAAATATTTCTACTAACCGTCCTTCTAAGAAACTAAGTCCTCTTTTTCTTGGACCTTTTCAAATTGAATCAATTATTAATGAGAATGCGGTAAAATTGAAACTTCCTCCTTCACTTAAACTGCATCCTGTTTTCCATGTTTCACTCCTAAAGTCTTTTCTCCCAGATCCCTTCCAAAGGGAACAATTGTGGAAGCCTGACCCCATTGAAGTACAAGGAGAACTGGAATATGAAATAGAGAAAATTCTTGACTCCAGATTTCATAGAGGTAACTTACAATACCTTATTAAATGGAAGGGTTATGGAGAAGAAGAGAATACATGGGAGAATTCCTCTGAAATACATGCAAAGAAGATGATTACTGCCTTTCACAGGAGATACCCTCAAAAACCGAGGTAATAGCACCCGGAGTGTGCTCCTTAGGTGGGGGGTCCTGTCATGCGGTAACACTTCCGGGTTCGGCTCTCCGCTGTGCGGAGCCGGACCCCGCTCCCCTCTGACGCGGCTCTTAATGTATTTAGGGAGACCGCGCTAGAGAGAGGGTGTTGGGTGATACTGGGAACTACTTCCGCCAGACTTACCTCTCCACAGTCTCTGGCATTATAGGTCCTACTTTGAATATGCACGCCGGCTCCTGGGACACGCCGGCTCTACAAACTCTGAAGACGTCCTAGCCTTCTGGACTAAGACAAGTATGCTTCAGGTCATAGAGGATTACTGGAGAACGGAAACTCACTTACTTTACAAGTGGACCATAGCCCTAAACTATTGGAGGACAACTCAGATTAACCTTAAGTATATCTTTCAGCTATTTGTCTACAATATAATTTAATAATGAACTAATGCTTGCTTACTAAATCTTCACTGCTTCAAGCTACTAATTGTATGGATGACAACTCCCTTCATGCTTATTAACTATGAACTGTTCCTGCTTTGCAAATATTCTCAGCTACTTGTTTAAAGTTACTATTGAAGATTATTCTCGTTAACCTAAAGAATGTTACTTAATGCATCTCTGAGGAAATACTGATTAATTATCTTTGTGTTGTTGATTACTTGCACTTCTTCTTATTGGATTATTGCCTAAATGCAATTCATTTAAGTTTAACACTTATTATTCAAACTTAGTTTGAATCAAGTTCCCAGCAATTCTCTCTTTTCTTAAAGCTACAGTATTGATACTTTAAAGATTCTCAGTTTCTTCACTATTGTAATTATGGAGTTTTACAACCTGCAGTTGAGTTCCAATCCAAATCACCCAAGTAGCATAACAATAGGTATATATATATATATATATATATAGTGATATATACGTATATGCTTATGTATATATATATATATATATATTATTTCGTTCTACATGTATTTTGATATCAATATATATATATATATATTCATTTTAAAATACAGTTAGAACGAATTTACACACACATATATTTATTTATTTATATCTATTTTTAATTTTATTTTTAACGTATTTATATATTTATTCATTTTATATTATATATTAATATATATAATAGTTATATATATATTAAATCAATATAATTCTATGTGTATTTTGATATTAATATATATATATATATAAAAGTGATCGGGAGGTCCTTGGGGGGCCAAAACGGACAGAGGGGAACTCCCTGGGCTGCCAGGTGAGTCCCCACACTGCGATTGCAGGCATGGGGTCACCGGCGACCAGGTAAGTAGAAAGGATGGCGGGGACGTGCTTTGCCGCCCTCCAGCGTTTAGAGCCGGATCCCCGAGGACGGCATAGCACGCCCACCGTCCTTAAGGGGTTAACTATAGCTAATTAAGGCAAACGTTGTATGAAACAGAAATGTAGATATAAGATACAACAGAGGTGTAACACAAAATGATATATTTGTTTGTCTAAACTTCCCTGGTGGTCACAATGTATTGTGTGTATGTGTATTTTTTTTTTTTTTTATTTCCCGTCTGGTTCCGAGAGGCGGCGCTCGCAGGGAAAGGTAACCCGGAAGACAGATGCCGGCATCGGGGGGAAGAAAATTCAGGAGGACACCAGGGGTTCGTAGGGAAAGGTAAGTGATACTATAGTGTAATCCCTGGCTCAGGGTTACCGCTTTTGGTACTGAAAATGTATTACCGCCAGGGAGGTTAAAGGGACACTAAAGTCACAAAAACAACTCTAGCTTAATGAAGCGGTTTTGGTGTATAGAACATGCCCCTGCAGCCTCACTGCTCAATTCTCTGCCATTTAGGAGTTAAATCACTTTGTCTATGAACCCTAGTCACACCTCCCTGCATGTGATTTGCACAGCCTTCCTAAACACGTCCTGTAAATAGTCATCTAAAGTTTATCCTTTCTTTATTGCAAGTTCTGTTTAATTTAGCTTTTCTTATCTACTGCTATGATAATAGCTTCCTAGACCCTACAAGAGCCTCCTGTATATGATTAAAGTTCAATTTACAGAGCAAGAAATACAATTGTTTAAGGTAAATTACATCTGATTGAAAGTGAAACCAGATTTTTTCATGAAGCGCCCCAAGCTATAATCACTGAGTACTTAGCATTTCGGGAGGAACTGAACGAACGGATTTACGAAATACCAACGTTCATTACAGATACCAATACACAATAATTTTGCTTAGTTTGGTAGTTTGGAAACATAGAAACATAGAATGTGACGGCAGATAAGAACCATTCGGCCCATCTAGTCTGCCCAATTTTCTAAATACTTTCATTAGTCCCTAGCCTTACCTTATAGTTAGGATAGCCTTATGCCTATCCCATGCATGCTTAAACTCCTTTACTGTGTTAACCTCTACCACTTCAGCTGGAAGGCTATTCCATGCATCCACTACCCTCTCAGTAAAGTAATACTTCCTGATATTATTTTCAAACCTTTGTCCCTCTAATTTAAGACTATGTCCTCTTGTTGTGGTAGTTTTTCTTCTTTTAAATATAGTCTCCTCCTTTACTGTGTTGATTTCCTTTATATATTTAAATGTTTCCATCATATCCCCCCTGTCTCGTCTTTCCTCCAAGCTATACATGTTAAGATCCTTTAACCTTTCCTGGTAAGTTTTATCCCACAATCCATGAACCAGTTTAGTAGCCCTTTTCTGAACCCTCTCTAAGGTATCAATATCCTTCTGAAGATACGTTCTCCAGTACTGTGTACAATACTCCAAGTGAGGTCTCACCAGTGTTCTGTACAATGGCATGTTTCTACTGCTAATACCTCTCCCTATACAACCAAACATTCTGCTAGCATTTCCTGCTGCTCTATTACATTGTCTGCCTACCTTGAAGTCATCAGAAATAATCACCACTAAATCCCTTTCCTCAGATGTTGAGGTTAGAACTCTATCAAATATTCTGTACTCTGCCCTTGGGTTTTTACGTCCAAGATGCATTATCTTGCACTTATCCACATTAAATGTCAGTTGCCACAATTCTGACCATTTTTCTAGTTTACCTAAATCATTTGCCATTTGGCTTATCCCTACTGGAACATCAACCCGGTTACATATCTTAGTATCATCAGCAAAAAGACATACCTTACCATCAAGACCTTAAACTGCTTATTGTGGATAACGTCAGGCAAATGAACATGTATGTGGAGGGAACTTCTCGCAGTCACATTTATAAGTCCAGATTGACTCAAAATACCTATCTGCATGACCCAATGGGGAAATTAAGAGAAATTGGGAAATTAATTCCATCTAAATAGGAACATAATTGCTACATATAATGTTGAAAAAGAATTGTTCCTTTAGTTTAGGGCTGGTGCAAAGAATTTTGGGTACATCTTCACCTGTGTGCCTCTTAACCTCCTTTTTATGTTTTTTATTACCTATTTTAAATGTCTTTCTCCCTTTAGTTTATCTTATCTGCTATTTTTCCCCATTGTGTGTCTTACACCTCCATTGTGTGTCTCTTACAACCCCCCTTGTGTGTGTCTCATCTCCCCTCTTTGTATGACTCTTAAAACCTCCCACATTTTGTGTGTCTTACTCCTCCCAGCTCCCTTGCCTTACCCCCAGCCCCTCTGTGTGTGTCTTTTTCCCTTTCTCAAGCACTGCTGTGTGTTTCTTTCACATCAAGAGGTGGCGAGGGAGCTCTGATCTCCCTGCTCTGCTCCCTCGTGCCTCGCAGGCTGTCTACTGATCCCGGGAGCCGGAATGACGTAATATATTCTGTGGCACCAGCAAATGGCGTGCAAGGGAGCAGAGCAGGGAGATCAGAGCTCCCTCGCCACCTCAGATGCCAGTAGGTGGCCTGGTAGGAGGGAGCGCTTCCTTCCTGCTGGTCACTGGAATCTTGTGACCCAAAGAGCTGACGCGCCGGCCCTGCTTTAGCTCTATATCAAGAAAAGGATGACAGGCACCCGGCAGACACAGCTAAACTGTTTGAATACTTACTTTGGGATGGCACTACAGGACTCCTGGCACCAAAACCACTTCAATGACCTATAGTATCTATGGTGCTTGGCCTGACCCTTTTAATAAAAAGAGTGTTGTCCTATAATACTGCATAAACACACACACCAGAAAGGTATCTAGTAAATATCCAATATTGGGCAATTACCCCTATGAATGATAACATTCCTATTTAAGATAATTCTCATATTTCCTTATTTCAAAGATTTGCTGCAATTTTCTTTGACATCTTTGTGCAATGGTCTCTTTTTTATATTAGTACAGATGGAATAGAATGATTCACTGGGATAGAATTGCCCACTACTCTTTATTACTTTTTCTTTGTCACAAGGACCTCTACATGACCCAAAATAAATACAATCTTTCACACAAATCACTATTATTATTTACTATTTCTCCTGTCAGTTTAGAGGAATTTTATGAGCTCGTATATCAAGGAGTACCACTCCTGAATTATCAGTGGGATCACTGCTTGTAGCATCACGACCTAACATATGCATTTGTAGTTTCTTGTCTTACCTACCTGGACACAAATGAATGATTCACTGCCTCGTTAGTATAACATCTTTTCTCCCATATGGAAATAGAATTAAAAGGTTCCATCATCTCTTCTTTATTTGGAAAACGTAAGCTTGAACCTCATAACCTGATCATTTTTTTCTTACTGCTTTTTTAATATACTATCCTGCTAAAAAAATCTCCTATTTTAGCCAGCAGGTAGCACAGCTGGGGACTTTTCTTTACTGGTGACATTTCCTGTATTTTTTGCTTTTTCGAAACAGAATATATATTTTCTAGTCTCAAGGGGAATAATGCAAAAATTACAATACAAAGCAATGTAAATGCTATGTCTCAGCACAATTCTCCAGTTGCTTTAGAGGCTTAGAGGTAAAATCCTGCTGACTATGTCATTTGTATTAAATATGCCACAATTATGAATTTAAAAAAAAATAATTTATACATAAATATCTTGTATAAGAAACCTCAACAATATGAGTAAAGGCATTTTAGCTTTTCATATAGAATATTTATTATATGAAGCAAAAGCAAACACAGTGATTTGAATAAAGTGCGATAACATTTTATAGCCATTTACACATTAAGTTACAGCTAATTAAGTTACATCTAGTAAAAACAGAAATATAATTACAGGTTTTAACTAATTAACAGATACGTAACACTAAAGAATGTTGACTTAAAAAGAAAAAAAAATGTAAGTACACATAAGAAACACAATACAGTACACAATACATTCTGCTGAGCTTGGTTGATTCCACTGCTTACTCTGGGTAATATATTAAAAAGGAGTATTAGTCTTGTGCATAGCAGGAAAATTCAGGTTCAGCTGAAGTGATTTGGGCAAAAAAAAAATGTATTCGTTTTATTTTGGTTTTGTAAATGTGGTGTTTCATTTCCGGCAGATTTCATCTGTGCGATTGTTTCAGGTAAAATCAATGCAACAAAGCTCGAAATGGGTCAATCGGTGTAGTGCAAAATATAACACGTGCACAGTTTCCCTTGATTTGGTTAATCGATCAAGTGAGAAGAAGTAACCAATAGAAAGGAAAAAAAGGATAAATAATAAAAATATGATACATTTATATACAAGGCAGCATAGG
>OW240912.1:36510748-36527112 GCA_933207985.1 Pelobates cultripes | reverse complement strand
CCCTACTACCAACGATGAGCTAAGCCTTGCAATGCAGTTCTTTACTCACTGGTTGAGAGCCATCATCTGATGCTCTCAGCCAATAAGCTAGCCCTGTATTGCTGTGCTTAGTTGAGCAAAGCTAACAGAAGGTCTTGTTTAGGAGCATCTGGCTCTCCATCATTAGTAGTGAAGATGGGAAGCAGTTATGGTTCTTTTAATTTGAAATGCGTTGAAGTTTTTGTATGTTCTGCATTTAAAGTCAGATCTTAAAGGGACACTATAGGCAGGGGCGTACCTAGAGCATTTGGCACCCGGGGCGGATCCTGGCAAGACAGTCACACACACACACAGTTACAGGCATGCAGTCACACACACATACACAGTTACAGGAATGCAGTCACACACACACACACACACAGACACACACACACACATACACAGTTACAGGCAGACAGACACACACACACAGTTACAAGCATGCAGTCACACACACACACACACACAGTTACAGGCATGCAGACACACACACACACACACACACACACACAAACACAGTTACAGGCATGCAGACACACACACACAAACACAGTTACAGGAAGACAGTTTTACAGACACAGTCACACACACACTATTACTTACAGACAGGAGCTGGAGGAGGAGTGGATTCCCTGAAGTCCTTCCTTGCAGCCTGTTAGGTGGAGAGGCAGGGATTCCTTTTTGCTGCACCTCCATGTGTAGCAGTAACAGCAGCGGGTAAGGGCCGTATTAAGCCCCGCTCCCGCGGCGGATTTGGCTCCGCCCCGATTCTGCTTAGCCATGCCCCCACTTTCCTTCCGTGCGGCCAGTTCAGCTGCTCCTTGCGTGTGTGACCTGTTCTGGCCGCACGGCACCCTAACTACCATGGGGCACTGTGCGGCCACAGCTCACACAGCCCCCACACCAGGGTCATGGCACCCCCCACCCAGTGGCACCACAGGCGGACCGTCCCCTCTACCCCCCCTTAGTACGCCACTGACTATAGGCACCCAGACCACTTCAGCTCACTGAAGTGGTCTGAGTGCAATGTCCCAGGCCCCTAAACCCTGCATTTGTAAGTGTGTCAGGTTTTTTTTTAAAACTGCAATAATTACTTTGCAGGGTTAACTGCACATCTAGTGGCTGTCTATCAGACAGCCTCTAGAGGGACTTCCGGGTGGTTAGGTGACTTTTGGTCAACTAACTGACGCTGGGCGTCCTCACGCTCTGCACCCAAAACAATGAGCTTGCCATGCATGCGCATTAGGTTCCCCCCTGCTGGCTGACGTTGGAGCAGAGGCAGGGCCTGAATCAGTGTTGAGGGACATTGGTGCTAGAATTAGGTAAGTGATAAATTGTTTTTTAACCCCTATAGTACCATGGGGGAAGGGGAGCGGGGCACTATAAGTCACTATGGTGGTCGTAAAACAACTTTGTTTTCCTAGCACTGTAGTTTCCCTTTAATCATGCTCCAAATTCATCCTACCCATTATTCATCATCATTGCCTTTTTGTCATCTCTCTGGTCTCTGCTCTATATAGTGCTGTCTCTTACCATCAATAAATATTAACTTTTTTTTTTTTTTAAATCTTATACCTCGCCCTGTGTTAATCCCTCCTGCTTTAGCTCCAAGCTCTTTCCCTACCTAGCTATTCAGTGATTATTAATGGATACAGTCCTGTAAAACTGGAACCTGTTTTCTTACAAATTAGATTTGAAGGTGGATAAGGTTTTAGATGTCACGTTTGCAAAGTCTCATTGTTGTCTCAGTAGTCTTAAATTACACAGGTTGGCTATTGCATTACGAAATTAAATAATATTGTGTTATTTATTACTATGTACAGAGTTAACCAGTTTATGCCTAAAGTATATTCCCTTAAATAGTCTGCATGATCATGAATCCGCTTTGTAGTGGGATAGTCACTGCAAACAATCAAATCACAGAATTATTGATTTTTGTGACCCTTTTGCATATTTTGGAAAGTGAGCTTGAGAACAATGGGTGTAATCACATTCCTCAAAAACTGCTGAGCTGATATTAAAGAACCAAACTGGACACCAAAACCACTACCATCTTCTTACCTGATAATCTGTACTTTTCTTGAACCCCTAGTGTAAGAACACCGAGTAGATGAATGCAGCACTATTGGTGTATAGATCATGCCCCTACAGTCTCACTGTTCATTTCTTTGCCATTTTGTAGTTAAATCACTGTTTATGCAGCACTAGTCACACCTACCTCCATATGACTTGCACAGCTTTCCTAAACACTTTACTTCCAGTAAAGAAAGATCTAATGTTGAAACTTCCTTCATTGCACAGTCTGTTTAAGCTAGAATTTCTTATATCCTTCCAGACCCTGCAGTAGCATCCTGTGTGTGTGTAAGGTTCAATTTACAGAGTAGGAGTAAAAACATATAAAGTAATTTAACATCTGATTGAATATGAACCCATTTTGTTCTCATGCAGGCTTTGTCAGTCACAGCCAGGGGAGGTGTGACCGGGGCTGCATAAACAGAAACAAAAGTGATTTAACTCATAAGCTAATTGAGCAGTGAGACTGCAGGGGCATAACTTATACACCCAAACTGCTCGACTGAGTTAAAGTTTTTTGACGCCTACAGTGTCCCTTTAAGTAACAGAGCAGAGTTCACTAGTCTGAAGCTATCCTGTAACTCTACACACACTCTGCCGTCTCTGATAGAGTGCCTCTCAGTGATGGGCATTGCAGATCATCAGCATATAGGAAGAACATAAAATAGGTACAAGTATTTACTGATGGATGCTGTTGTTTTATGGCAAGGTTCATGAGTGCAGCCTGTCCCCATCTATTTCAAAGGAGGCTCCACAAATAAAACTAAAGTTCACTGATTATCAGAACAGATGTAAATGTTTACTCAGTGTAATACCTCTTTACTCATAATTTAGGTGAAAAGCTTTAAACTGTTTGTTTGTGTCTCAGAGCTGGCATTGATTTTTTTTCCTTTCATGCCAAACACTCTAGATTAGAATGTTAAACCCTAGAGATCTGCTGAATTTTATTTGCTCCATTGGTTACATTTCAGGTAGTCACAAGAGCTTTAGTGGTGTAATATACTACTTTACTGCTTGGACAGATGATGATGGGGTAGTCAATAAACAATTCCTCCAACTACAGATTGATGACCTAAGCACAGACATTTGTTTCCACTAGATGAGAAAGAACTGCCTTTGTGAAAAATATGTCACTTTTTCTTGTAACCTTTGGATCACGTGTATCAAACTAATTTTTTAAGTCAGATCACAGGAGGACCAAATGTATATATACACACACGTGTGCAAATAATAAATAAATGGTTGCAAAGAAAGGTGTAATGTGATACACGTTATTTATTAATCTTTCTTACAATGACAAGAGGGGAAAACTGTGTGTGTATAGTGTATCCGTATGTGTGCAATATCAATATGTGTGTATGTTAGCATTCCTTGGAATGCCAGTATGTAAAATATTTGTTGGTGTTTTTGTATGTGTGCATGCATGATATATCAGCATGTGTGTATGTACGTGTGTTTTTGCGTGCAATTTCAATATGTATGGATATTTGTCCTCCTTGCATTGTTGGTGTGTATGACTGTGTTCTGTGGTCTGTGTGTGTGCAATGTAAGCTATTTCTCCACAGCCACTATGGTCTCTATCTAAATATCACCCCAACCTCCCTTTATCTCTCCGCAGGCTCCTATTATTTCTTCCCAGCCCCCCATTATTTGTCCCCAGCATCCCTATTATCTCTTTTAAATATTTCTCCTTAGCCCCCCATTATTTTCCCCATTATCTCTTTCAAGCACCCCAATTATTTCTCTACTGCATCCAGTTTCTATATCTAATTCCCTCATTATCTTTCTCAATTATCCCTTACAGACCCATCTTCTCTCCTCAGCTCACCATTATCTCTCCAAAAATATTTCTCTCCAACCCCTAATATCTCCCTCAAACCCTGATTATCTCTCCTCAGCACCTTTATTATATATCCTATATCTCTACCTTTGTTTCCTAAAGCGTGGCCAAGCTGTCTCCTTCCTGTGCTGCCTTAAACCCTGCATGACTGTTAGCAAGTATGCCAGTGAATGGGCAGGAAATTAATTCATTGTCAAATCCACACCTTAATTCCACTATACTGACACCTGCCATACAGACTTAAAGACTTTACAGGAAGAAGACGCACTATGCACACTACAGCATTAACCCATGTGTGGCTCTGTTCGATTAGCTGTCCGATGCACATTCATTTAGCTTGCGACTCAGGTTGATATGGTTAGTAGCTTGCTTACATGAAAGTCCTGATTTTTAAAATTATTTTTTTACTCTTGTTTTTCATTTAGACTTTTTTTTAGAATTTTTTTTTTTTACATTGTGCAGGAAAAATTTAAACTGTCAAAATAATCAGTGGTTACTAGAGTATATCAGTGTGGCCCAGAAATGTGTGCTGCAAGATATAAACAAGTGACGTCCAGAAAGATTAACAATTGTTACTGACACTAAGATTCTATAACATTGTTTGCACATTCTGCATCTGAAGAGCTTACCGGGAGCCTTATCGACACTGCCAAGCTGAACTTCTAACTAGTTAAATGGATGTCTGATATTTGTTAAACTAGGTGCCCTGTAAAGAAACCAATCCTGCCTAAGCCCTACAGTAATAGGAAACAGATAGTTACAACAAATGCTAATGTCGGTCATTGATTATGGGGATGTAGTGTATGTACCTGCATTGCAAACCCACCTTAATAAACTTAATACGTTATATAAGTCGTTCTGCTGCTTTGTACTAGAATGTAATTACTTTACCCACCACTGTGACATGTTAAAAGAACTAAACTGGCTGTCGCTGGAATCCAAACACACTCTTCATGTTTCCAGCCTTGTGCATAAGAGCATTTCTGGGAAGCTCCCACCCTACCTGTGTAGAATGCTCTCCCTGGCTGTTCCCACCTCCTATAACCTCCGATCCAGTAGTAGCACGATATTTAGCATACCGCAATACAAAAGTAAAGTGGCTTGATCCTCGTTTTCCTACAATTATGGAATAACAATTATGGAACAGTCAAATCTTTATTCAATCTACAATCTTTTAAGAGCTCTATGGCAATATACCTCAATACAAAATGCACCTCTCATGGTTGAATATATTTATTACCTGTTATGTATTAAATTTATATATGATATATATATAGTTTGCATATTGTATTTTTGTAATATTGTATCCTATTGTAACAATGCACTGCTTTGTGGACAAAGACCCAGGACATACTTGAAAATGAGAGAAATCTCAATGTATCCATCCTGGTAAAATATTTTATAAATAAAATAAAATAAATGGCTGTGGTTTTGTCCCACAACTATCCCTACAGCATGATGTCTCTCATGGTCTAACTAATATGGTTGTCACTAGAGGTTTAGGTACATGTTTTGGCTAGGTATTTTGTTGGCTACCAGTCAGTTATTTATATGGGTCAAGGTATTGGCCTGAGTACTATCAGGGTTGATTGTGTTTTATAGGCCACGATTCAGGAGATAGAATAGCAGTAGCTTGGCAAAGTGCTGAGCTTCTGGTGGTGGTGGTGGTGGGGTTATGATCCCCTGGCTTTGGATAGACATAGCCAGGTCCTGTGTCTGGCCTTGGGCTCTAAGAATGGTCAAAGCCCAATAAATGTTATAATGGCTATTCAGTCACACACAGGAAGACAACAACAATGGCAAATTCAATGTCAACGTCAAAGTACATTAGATGCGATTTATTTGTGCAGAGATGACAAAACGTATTAAAAGAACACAATATTAAGAGAGAATTGGAAATCAGTTAAAGATAAGACGATATGGCTGCGGGGGTAACACATGTACATTGTAAAAGTACACACAAATAATTTTGATAAAAAATTTTGAACAAGTTAATTAACTGTAACAGATAAAAACCCATGTTGGGATTTTTAGAAACGTTTATAAAACATTTTTACTAAGCTAAAATAAATCAAGTGGTCTAAACTAAAATGTAATCTGCATTTAGTAACTTACGGGTTAAAAATATTTTTAGGGTAAATTAAAGAGCACTTATACCTGTAACCTTCTACATTTCTTGAGCTAAAATAATTACGTTCTTCCTGTCTTTTCTTTTTTGTTTCCATGACATATATATTATGTAATATTTTACCAAAAGTATATGTCTTCCATCAGCATTTATTTCACAAAGAGTACTTGTAAAATAGCAATTTGTGGAATTTCATTACCTAAATTCAGAGTTTTTTTATTTTAAACTCAGGACTAGTTTCCAGTATTGACAGTGACAGTAAATATCAACAACAATAAATTACTGTTAAGGAGAAGACATGCATGTATCTAGTTATATACTTTTTCCATTCAGGGTTTATCTAAAAATAGTTTATAAAAGCTGCAGATCTCATGCAGCCTTTGAAAGCCCTCCCCTTCGTCCCAAGCACAGACTTTCTGTGGCTGTCCAATCTTAGACTTCCAAAGAGTTGTGGGAGTTTGAGGTCGGAGCTTAATTGTATATGTCATAATCAATTTAATCCTGGTTGAAGAAATTATGTTCACATGTGTCTGTGGGAGAGAGTACAGGGAGCCCAATTAAATAAAAATGAACAAATCACACTATTTTTTTTAAACAGAAATCTCTGCATGCCATTGCATGACTTATTTGATTATTTTCTCTAATCCAAATGACTCTATTAATTTTGGATCATTTCACAAATATCTTAACACAATGTCTTGTAGACTAAAATATATTTTAAGACACTAATTGGAAAATGTAAAATATGTAGAAAACATCAAAACGGACCCAATCAGGACTGACACAAGCTTAATGAGGCTATGTGTTGCAGATCATTAAACATTTTGACTAACAGCACAGTTAATGTTGGCTATCTGCCATCTAGACATGTTTGCCCATATCCTGGTGTTTAGTGCCGCAATGGTTTAGTTGATTAGAAACCTAATGAAAATAAAAATTTCACATGAAAATACCATCTGACAGATTCCATCTCTCATTCTCCACCAAAATCAGGTCAGGTACTCAGATTCTGAAATGCTTTCAGGCAATTTGCTCATGGGGTGTTATTACAATCTATCTAAACAGAACTAGAATATTAAAAAATATATATATAATTTTTGCACTTATGTATTCATAAGAAATTGCTAGGATGTTGATAGGAAATCCATTCTTTGAAGGAAAACTCCAACTAAATAAATCACTTCAATGGGAACAGTGTGTCCTTTTTTGGTTTTTCTCTATTTCATAAAAGCACATATTTTTTCACTTTCACAAATAAACTTTGCTACATGCCCTCTGCTGTCAATCATGTTCCGTTACTTCCTGGTAGTTTAGCACAGTGGAGCAAGTGTTATTGGACTTGGTAAGTCCCTCTTACAGAGACACTGAGATAATCATGTTACTACAACCATCCCAAAGTTCCCAGCTTGACATACAAATGAACACAGACAGACATTGTTTTAGACTTCATACTGCATTTCTGCAATGGACTCCTAAAGGACTAGTGATCAGAAACCAGCCACGGACTGTACATTTGCTTGCTTGTGGTTGTTTTCAGCATGGCATAGGTTCTGGTCTGGAAGCTGAAGTCTCTCCGAGAACATACAGCTAGGTACCAAAAAGATTGTGGTGAGATCAAACACTACAAAACTTCCCACAATATAAATAGAAAATAGAAAATTACTGTTGTGCATCACCTGCATATCTCTGGGAACACAAACTCAAGAAATCATGTATCCACCCATGGTGACGAAACTGTACAGCAGGGGTCCTCAAACTCCGGCCCCCCAGATGTTGCTGAACTACAACTCCCATGATTCTTTGAATTACATAGATAGCCAGAGAATCAGGGGAGTTGTAGTTCAGCAACATCTGGGGGGCCGGAGTTTGAGGACCCATGCTGTACAGTCTATGGCTGGTTTGCACTATTCTGGGTTATGGGTGTATACAAAAGGTGTCAGTGTGGATAGTGCAAAGTGGTAGAGTGAAGTGAGAAGTGGCAGTGTGTACAGAGGAAGGTGGCGGTGTATATAGTGGAAGGTGGCAGTGTGTATAGTGGAAGGTGGCAGTGTGTACAGTGGAATGTGGCGGTGTGTAAGGTGGATGGTGGCAGTGTGTACAGTGAAACGTGGCAGTGTGTACACTGGCAGGTGGCAGTGTGTAAAGTGGAAATGTGCATAGTGCAAGGTGTCAGTGTGTATAGTGCAAGGTGGTAGAGTGAAGTGAGAAGTGTCAGTGTGTATAGTGGAAGGAGGTAACTGGTTATGAGGCAGGATGAAATGGATGAGATGAGAGGAAGCAGTGCAACATAGCATGTGGTGAGAAGGGGCCCAGCCAGTACCATCTTGTCTTTCCAGCTGCTTCTCACTGCAACTCTTGCAAGAATGGCCTGCGTGTTGTGCAGAGCGTTGCCATATTAACCTGTGGAAATGCTCTGACGGCTGCTGGGCTCGGGTTGTTTGGAGAGACGAGCAGCTGGAAAGAGAAGATGGTGCTGGCTGGACTCCCTGTTGTTACCCCCTGATGAAGAGTTTATATCAAGTACAAGCCTTAGCAGAACTCTAGTGCACTTGGCTTATAATTGAGTGACAGCGCTCTGCAAATTCTCTGCTGAGCTGTAAGTGTCCCAAGTCAGTTCACTTGCAGGCGCTTGACATGATTGAGTTACATAGTGAGTCTGCCAGTATACTTTCAGGATTGTTAAAAAAAATAAAAAAAATGAATTTTAGGTACTTAAGTACAAATTGCAAAATTTAGGTAAAAATAGCTGTTGGAAAAAACCTTTTCAGCTCTAGTTACTGCTTAGCTGTTTTATTCTTACCTTTACAAATCAGATTTAATTCACTAAAATAAATGGGGGTTGCTTTACTGTCACACAATTAAGATGAATTTAAGGCATAAATTACCATGAGTTTGGGATTGGTATTGGTATGTAAATAGAAAAGAAGCAAAATGGATGAGAATCTATTCTTGTTTTTTCTTGTATATAGATTTATCAGACCTGTGTAGCTTCATTAAATGTTTTTCACAAACAAATTAAATGGCAGCCTCTTATAGCTGGTGTGTATGTTCTCTCTTAAAAAGTTACAAGAGGGGATATGGACTGTAAACAACCACAAATAGACGTGCTCTTCTGCCTCTTCCTTCTCTTTGCTGCCCAAGATCATTAATAATCTGGATGTTCTGATCTCCCCCGCTAGACCCCAAAACTGATTATATCATTCTAGCAACACTCTCCTCTTGTTTCCATTTCCACACTTTAGCTCCAATATTGTCACTAGCTGGAGCATCGTCTACATGCAACATTACAGCCGCAGCCTAAGGGGCTACTCCAAGCACCATGACCACTTAGAGTTGTTAAAATTGGTTTTGGTGCCTGGAGTCTGTGCAGCATTTCGTTTTGAAGAGCTGCACGCGCGGAACTTAACTTCTCTACTTTTGGTGGTTTAACTCCACCTTCATCAGCATCATAGGGCTGTCATTAGCCAGCTCAGAAGTAGAGTTTGTGGCTGGTTTTGGTCAATTTTTGCATAGTCCGATGGACAAAATTGTATTCATTGGCTCAGAGCAGTCAGCTGACACTCTCAAATGAATGAAGACTAGATCGGCTTCTGTATTCTACTGATCTGCAGAAGCTGGAAGTTTATCACCAGCCTGGACAGAAGCTTCAGAGCCTGGTGGAGAGCCAGGTAAGATGGCAAGCTATTGCTAACCATTTTGCCCCCTTGCTAGAGATCCAGCCCAGTGTGCTCCTGGCATTATAACCTCTACAGCAGGCTTCACAAATTAATTAATTAACAATTCCTACTTCCTAATGTGCTGGCAATGATTATACCATGATGCTTACCCACATTTCTCCTTGTGCCTTTAATTCCTTACCCCAGCTTTGTTCTTACTAAGCAAGGGAAGTACCCTGACTCTTGCCAGAGAAAATTGATTCATTTTATTCCAAATTCTGGCATCCTAATAACTGTTTGGTTCTGGTTTCACTACAGTTTACTTATATTCAGTTGTTAAGACATAAATAATGTGATGCACTATTATTCTGCCACAGAGTACCATTCAATACAATTATTCTCTATGACAGACTGTGATGGCACTGCGCATGGTGTTCATACCCAGAGGGTTTGGAGGCGTGTCTTGAAGCTGCACTCCCAAGCATTCTAATTATCAAAATGACATTGTGGGAGTAGACTTACTAGACTTACTAATACACCAATGGAATGTTTTATACCCCATGATATGGTATATTCGGCTAATTTAGTTTACATTTTTATTTAGTAATTGTCATAAGATATTGTTATAGGATGTTTAAAAACATGGCTATTTAGTAAAAGATAGACTATTGCATTTATGCGATAAATAATGGATAAAAGGACAAAAAAAGGATATTCAATATATACATTGTAGATAAAACAGATTTTTTTTTTTTGCTTTGTCATAATTCGTTTTCACAATAACCCTGAGCAGCTGTTGCCTAATAATTATTAAAATATACATGTTCTCTTTTCAAGTGGTTATGCCAATTTCAGCACAGTAATAAAACAGGCTTTGTAGTAAATGTAGGTGGAGAACTGTTTTGACATCTTCAACAGTGAGTACATTGTTTGGAGGTGTAAAAAGAGCTGTAATTTGTGCTTCAAAAACATGCCTAGTTTAGGAACAGCTGCAATTAATTCTGACATCTGATGTTTCTCCAGAGAGAGGCTGTGCGATGAAAAAAAGACAATGACTAAGTAATGAATTGCTATTAAATTCAATAAAGTCCTAAACTTTACTCACTCACTCACTCACTCACTCGAAGAACAGCGATGCATAGATGTTAAAGCCAAATAATATGCTTATTTTTCCATTAGATGCAAAAAAGATATATTATTTTATTCAAAACCCAGATCATTTTTTTTTGGCAAATAATTGAAGCAATCCAAACAATATATTAAGTGAAAAATGGATAGATGTTTATTTTATTGTTATTGAAAATAAACTAAATAAGTTTCAAGAGTTTCAAATTTTTTATTATGATCATATAAGTTTCTTTCTTTCTATAAATTAACTATTCTCCAGCGCCGAGTCTCCTTGGCTGATGGCATGCCTCTGGGACATTTAAGGACTGTTCAATCCAATACTCCTCATCGTGATGCACCTATAATTCTGCCACAGAGTATCATTAAATACAATTCTTCTCTGTGTCAGACTGTGATGGCACTGCGCATGGCATGTGATGTCACGGTATGGTAAGGTATGGAGACCAGGAAGTGACATTCCTGACTTTTAATACTCAGAGGGCATGGAGGCATGGCTTGAAGCTGCACTCTCAAGCATTCTAATTATTAAAATTACATTTTGGGAGTAGGACAGATGGGTAGGACTGAAAGCAATTAGATAAGATGCAGTTGTTATTTTTATAAATCTGCTTCCAGGAAAATTTTAATGAAAGGGCACCCACGTCTACCCACATTTCAAACTGACAAAGAGGGACACTTTAGTTTCAGGGGTGGGGGTGGGGGTGTGGCCAGGGGCGGGGCAGTTCTGAGAAATGTTACGTGACTTACTAATAATAGTTTATGCAACCACCCTGCTGAAAATGATAAATTTAAAGTTGATACTTCATGCTCCATAGCAACTAAGGCTTTTTGTAGTGATTATGGTACAATTAGGCAGTGGGTGAAGTCCCTCTCTTATGTTAAATCTTTTTCAAATGGTTTTGCAAAAACTCTATGTTGCCCCGGTACCCAAAGCATACTGATTGGAATAATATGAGGATATAGGACTTCTCTTTATATACCCAGAATATCTGTACAGGGAATAGCAGAGGTTGGCTGCACAAAATTGGTGCAGGTTTTCTGGCGTAGACAAATTGTTAAGCATTCTCTGCTCATCTTTTTTTGTACAGTGTGTGACTCTAGATGAATTGTGCACACTGTGTTAATGTAGATGGATTGCGTACAGTGTGTGAATGTAGATATATTGTGTACAGTGTGTGAATGTAGATGGATTGTGCACAGTGTGTAAATGTAGATTGATTGTGTACAGTGTGTGAATGTAGATGGATCGTTTAACAGTGTATGAATGTAGGTGGATTATGTATCGTGTATGAATGCAGGTGGATTGTGTACAGTGTGTATATGAAGATGGATTGTGTATAGTGTGTGAATGTAGATGGGTTGTGTACAGTGTGTATATGTAAATGGATTGCGTACAGTGTGTATATGAAGATGGATTGTGTACAGTGTGTAATTGTAGATGACTCGTGCACAGTGTGTGAATGCAGGTGGATTGTGTACAGTGTGTGAATATAGATGGATTGTGTACAGTGTGTATATGAAGCTGAATTGTGTACAGTGTGTGAATGTAGATTGATTGTATACAGTGTGTGAATGTAGGTGGATTGTGCACAGTGTGTAAATGTAGATTCGGAAATATATTATATAAGTGTGTGTAATTTTATGCGGTGTCTCTGCTCATTCCCCCAAACATTTGATTCCCATGTCCCACATGTGTCTCTGCCATCTCCTTCATGTCTCTCTTCTTTTAAATGTCCCTTCTGTCCTCCCCATGTCTCACATGAGTCTACACAAGCCTCCCCATTTCCACCATAAGTCTCTTCTATCCATCATTTTCATGTTCAGCATGTGTCTCTGCCATCCTCCTCATGTGTGGCTGTTCACCCCAAAGTGTCTCTGACTTCTCCCCATGTTCCTCATGTTTGTCTGCCATCCTCCCCATGTCCCTTTTCTGTCTGTCATTCCCATGCACATCCTCTATATTTGTCTTTTCTTTACCCTACCTATTGGTGATTGCTATGTGACTGCCGCAGTGACATGCCTATCCCTCCATTGCAATTCTGCCAACGGTTGAGAGGAGTGTTCTATTGTCTCTCTGTAATCTCTGACTTCACCTGCTTTTAGATGTGTTTTTCGCCCACCTGGGCCTCACAATGCAGTCATTCTAAGAACTTACTGTGATATGTAATACATGTCTGTCTATCCCATGACTTCCTCTCCGGCATCCTAAGACCTGCATGTTAGGATTTAAAGGACCACTATAGGCACCCAGACCACTTCAGCTCAATGAAGTGGTCTGGGTGCCAGGTCCATCTAGGGTTAACCCTGCCTGCTGTAAATATAGCAGTTTCAGATAAAGGGTTAGGGGTTAGGGTTAATCCAGCCTCTAGTGGCTGTCTCATTGACAGCCGCTAGAGGCGCTTCCGCGCTTCTCACTGTGATTTTCACAGTCCATAGGACGCATGCGCATTCAGCCGATGACAGCCCGGTGGGAGTGGGACCCTGAGGGTGGGGGCACCCTCAGGGCACTATAGTGCCAGGAAAATGAGTTTGTTTTCATGGCACTATAGTGGTCCTTTAAGTAAACTGATAAGACCAATACAGGGTTAATGATTAAAAAAAAAAAAAAACTCCCAAAAATATATATTTTTCATCTTTACAGATAATTTTACTTTAAGTCATCAAAGAAGCCACATTACACATATGTATTAAAGGACCACTATAGTGCCAGGAAAACATACTCGTTTTCCTGGCACTATAGTGCCCTGAGGGTTCCCCCACCCTCAGGGTCCCCCTCCCGCCCGGCTCTGGAAGGGGGAAAGGGGTAAAAACTTACCTTTTTCCAGCGCTGGGCGGGGAGCTCTCCTCCTTCTCTCCTCCTCCGTTCCTCCTCCTGGGCTGAATGCGCACGCGCGGCAAGAGCTGCGCGCGCATTCAGCCCGTCGCATAGGAAAGCATTTACAATGCTTTCCTATGGACGCTTGCGTGCTCTCACCGTGAAAATCACAGTGAGAAGCACGCAAGCGCCTCTAGTGGCTGTCAATGAGACAGCCACTAGAGGATTAGGGGGAAGGCTTAACCCATTCATAAACATAGCAGCTTCTCTGAAACTGCTATGTTTATAAAAAAATGGGTTAACCCTAGAAGGACCTGGCACCCAGACCACTTCATTAAGCTGAAGTGGTCTGGGTGCCTAGAGTGGTCCTTTAAGATAATAAGTATCTTGCCTCTTCTTCCAGTCTAGTGTGTTGATATCATTTTAAACCTCAATGAACATATCAGAATTTCAAAGTTGAGGAACTTTATTGTAATCATCAAAACAGAGTATCCATTTTATCAAAATGCATAAGGTTCACTTTATCCGTTACAAACAATGGCATCCTTGCCATCCCATCATGCTGTTAGATTTTTTTTTTCTCTTTTTTGCAATGCATCTCTATATTCCAAATGGACATTTTATCTTATTTTTAGAATACTATAATAATTCTTTATTTTGTTGTGCAGAAAATTCCATACGATTTTGTCATGCCCCAACAGCAATAGACAAAGAGACAAGGTACATGGTTTACATGTAGTAAGGCATTGATAGAAACTTGTGCACATTTTGAAGAAGTATTGACAAGTTAAGGAACGTAATAAACAAGGCTTAATATAACGGTCTAGATCTATATTGTGGCGTTTGCTGTCAGAGTATGTAAATCTATCTAGACTCTGGGGTGAATGGGGAGGTATGTCACAACAGCTCCATCAAACATAGTAAAATAGGCAGGATATATTATTAGCCTGGCATTAATAAAGATTGCACATTTTTATATAGGGGTTTCAAGTGGAGAACAGTATCCTAATAATAAATGTCAGTAGGTAGTTAAACAAGATTGTGTGGTGGTCAAGCTATACTAACTGACATAGTCATCACTAGTACTGAGTGTTTTAATATGCAGGAATGTGCATGTCTACAGGTTCATAAGCTTTTTGTAAAACATATCCATTCAGGCAAAGGTAACCAGCCTTCATTGCCTCTGCAGTATTGTCGATTATTTTTAAAGTACATTTAAAACCAATGCTTGCTAATACAGAGCATGACACGTTGTTATAAAAGAAAATCAAGGTTAAGTCACGCTATGCACATGTCTAGGGTGTTGGATTACTAGCAGATCATTAATCTGTAGATATCAGACAGTCATATTGAAGACTGGCTACAAGCTATGCCGTGATTGAGAGTGTGTGACTGGTGTGAGTTGTAAGCCATAATTTGAGTAGTAAGAGATTACCATGAGGATGCCTAACAATTAAACACGTAAACACATAAAAACGATTGAACAGTTAGGAACATTCACGCTTTGAGGGTTGTTGTAAAGTTCTCTCCCGCTGTGAATCTCAGTTAGGGAGGCTGCGTGTTGGTCTGGTCAGCGTCTGTCGTGGCATAACGGTCGATTAAGTGGGCCAGGTAGCGTAAATAGTCCAGGTGTGGATCGGTACAAATCAGTCCGTGAGAGAAGAGCGTGACGGTAACTGAAATGTCCAGGCTGCATATTAGTGGTCGATCACCCCATCCCTTGTCTTGGTACCTGGCTTCTTTGGGGTGTGAGAGTCTCAATGGGCCTGATCTTGTTGTGTTGTTTTTCCCATACTTGAGTCGGGCTCTGGTTCCTGCCGGTCCGGCTGCATGCAGCTCCTCCGCTGGCTCGGTGCGGTGCAGTGCCGGCTTGCTCTTGAAGCCTCATCCACTGGAGGTGCGAGATGTGCGCCGGGAGGCTCACCCTTGCTGTTTTCAGCCCGGGGTAGTGGTGCTGGATTTTGGTTGCTTTTGGGCTCCTGTAAGTGCCCGGGGGTTGGTTGCGTTAGAGTGCGTGGCGTGGAGGTTGCATGTGTAGCAGGTCGGTGAGTGGCAGGCGGCGAGCTTCGCAGTGAGCGGTCGCCCCATTCCCTCTCCTCTCGTTGCTCTTGCCTGACAGCAAGTTTGCGCCAGAAGTTGGCGAATATTTCGTCCAGGCACTTCATGGAAGTCGCAAGGCTGCCTTCACATGGCGCGTCCGCCATTTTGGGACGGCTGACTGAAGGCCTCAGCTTACTAGGGCTTCTGCAGGATTACATAGGCCCCTTCTTTTCGATGGACAGTTGATTATATACCGGGATGTCCCTCACTGGCGGGGGGGGGGGGTAGTCTGATTGCCTCTCCTCGTCAGGCAGAGTGTCAGCAAGGAGAACGGCCATTTCTCACCAGCTGCCTCCACCGATATTTCTCGGAGATGCGTTGAGGTAAAATCACCCTTCGATCGGTAATATGCCGTAGATTGTGGCTCAGTGTGTCCTCAACAGGATTTGTCAGATTTGCTTGGGTATTGAGTCAGTTTATCAGCTTTTTCGTATAGTTTAGCCAGGAACTAACTTCATGTGCGACCCCTCAGAATGGCGGTTAGGCCCCCTAGAATACTTTTTTTGACATAACAAACTCATAACAAGTAACATTTTTCACATGTCACATTTAAGTAATCTTGTCTGCTGCTTTGGCAGCAAACTCTGTCAACTGACGTATTCTCTG